>JAZHEH010000800.1:2400000-3000000 GCA_036589455.1 Ateles fusciceps | reverse complement strand
AATTGTGAATGGGAGTTTGCTCATGATTTGGCTCTCTGTTTGTCTGTTAATGGTGTACAGGAATGCTTGTGATTTTTGCACATTGATTTTGTATCTTGAGACTTTGCTGACTTAGAGAAAGAGAAGAAGAGAAAGACTTCCACGAATAGCGTGCCATGAAGAGTGTGGAAGGGGATTCCAGAGGGGAAATCCAGCCAGGTGTGTGGATACGGACTTTTATCCTGGAGGAACCCCCACCTTCTCCAAGACCCTGGGCCAATGAAAGGAGTTCCTTAGAACTTCCCACTGGAGTGACTGACTTTTAGTTTCTTCCTGCGCCCATGAAATTCAAACATAAATCATTAAATCTCCCAGATGGAGAGAGATGGGAGGGGGGCATGGCGCTGGGAAATTCTTACCCTTAAAACTAAGCCACCTCATGGACCTGGAAAGAGAACACATTCCCTCACAAAGATTGCTGCCTGTTTCTTCCTCTGGAAGCTTTGTCCTATAGGGGCACCTGCCAGATGCCAGCCGGAGCTCTCCTGTATGAGGTGTCTCTTGACACCTGCTGGGAGGTGTCTCCTAGTCTGCAGGCACAGAGGTCAGGAACTTACTTGGGGAGGTAGTCTGTCCCTTAGCAGAGCACGAGCACTATGCTGGGAGACCCACTGCTCTCCTCAGAGTCAGCAGGCAGGAACATTTAAGTCTGCTGAAGCTGCGCCCATAGCCACCCCTTCCCCCAGGTGCTCTCTGTCAGGGAGATGGGAGTTTTATCTATAAGCCCCTGCTGGGGCTGCTGCCTTTCTTTCAGAGATGCCCTTCCCAGAGAGGAGGAATCTAGAGAGGCAGTCTGGCTACAGCAGTTTTGCAGTGCTGGGGTGGGCTCCACCCAGTTTTAACTTCCCCCAGCTTTGTTTACACAAGGGAAAAACTGCCTACTCAAGCCTCAGTAATGGCAGACGCCCCTCTTCCCACCAGGCATCTCAGGTAGACTTCAGACTGCTGTGGTGGCAGTGAGAATTTCAAGCCAGTGGATGTTAGCTCTCTGGGCTCCGTGGGGTTGGGATCCACTGAGCCAGACCGCTTGGCACCCTGGCTTCAGCCCCCTTTCCAGGGCAGTGATTGGTTCTGTCTCACTGGCATTCCAGACACCACTGGGGTATAAAAAAAAAAAAAAGCTCCTGCAGCTAGCTTGGTGTCTGTCCAAATGACTGCCCAGTTTTGTGCTTGAAACTCAGGGCTCTGGTGGTGTAGCCAGCTGAGGGTATCTCCTGCTGTTGGGTTGTGAAGACCTTGGGAAAGCATAGTATGTGGGCTGGAATGCATTGTTCCTCGAGTCACAGTCCCTCATGGCTTCCCTTGGCTAGGGGAGGGAGTTCCTCGACCCCTTACACTTCCCAGGTGAGGCAACACTGCACTCTGCTCCGGCTTGCCCTCCGTGGGCTCCACCCACTGGCTAACCAGTCCCAGTGAGATGAGCCGGTATCTCAGCTAGAAATGCAGAAATCACCCCCCTTCTGTGGTGATCTCGCTGGGAGATGCAGACCAGAGCTGTTCCTATTCAGCCATCTTACCTACCCTCTTATTTCTTCTTTTTTGCCTTCCACCAACATTTGCTATTAGGCAGGTGGGAGCAGCTGTCATAGGTTGAAGAAAATCTTTTGGAAGATAACAAATTTGAAAACAACAAAGCTCTCTCCATGTAGAAGGCAGAATAATGGCCTCCTTCTTCCTAAATGTCCACTTCTTAATCCCCATAACCTGTGCATAAGTTACCTCACAAGGCAAGAAGGACTTTACAGATGTGATTAAGTTACAGATCCTGATATGGGGAGATTATCCTGGATTAGCTGGATGGGCCCTATGTAATCACAAGTCTCTTTATAAGTGGAAGAGGGAGGCAGGAGAGTTAGGGTCAGAGAAAGATTTGAAGATGCTAAGCTGCTGGCTTTGAAGATGAATCGAGATGGTGAGTCAAGGAATGCAGGAAGCCTCTAGAAGTCGGAAAAGTCAAGAGCTTTGAATAGATTCTTCCTAGAGCCTACAGAAAGAGCACAGCCCTTGCCAACGTCTTGACTTTAGTCCAGTGAATCCCATTTCAGACTTCTGACATCCAGAACTGTGAGATAATGAATTTGCACTATTTTAAGCCACTAAATTTGTCGTAATTGGTTACAACACCGTTAGGAAATTAGCACTTTCCATTAACTTGTTTATGTGGCTTGAGAAAAGAACACCTTTTGGATTTGATGGGAACCCTCTGGTACAACATGAAGAATAAAACGCATCCCATTTATTTTTTTATTCAATAGCTGTCATTTGTCATTTACCCACTGCCTATGCTACGCCAGGACCTGTGCTAGTTATGGATATACTAGCAAGAACGTTTTGAGGTAAGTCATTTTGCACTTTTTATAGAGGAGGAACAGGCTCAGAAAAGGTAAGTAAATTCCCCAGAGCTAAACGTGAATAGCTGATAGGTGGAGAGAAAGGATACAAACTTGGCTTCAGTGGATTCCAAAGCCCTTACTGCTTCCTCTACTGTTTCTCAGAGTGCAGCCGTGGCAATGCTGGCTCAGTCAGAGGACTGCCTTTTCTTGGGGACTCCTGCCATCATAGGTAGTGAGCCACAGTCAAAACCTCTGGTTGGAAAGCTCCTTTGGTTGCAAATAAGATTTGGGTTAAAAGTTCCTCAGTGGCATCTTCAGAACTGCACATTGCAATCACCTCAGAAGCTGGAGACACGTGTGGGTGGTCAAGCCCCACCCCAGCCAGTTAAACTCCACCCTGTACAGTGGGGCCTGGGCACCAAGGGACTGTTCCATCTCCCCCAGGTGGTAGATACCTGCTGCCAGAGTGTGTGCTTATCTGGATGTACCAGTCTGTTGGCCCAGAAACCACAGGAAGGACCTACAAGGGTACCCCGAGTGCCCCTCACAGAAGAGCATGTGAGAGCCTCATTCACAGGATGCTAGTGGCTGGTAAAGCACATCAGACCTCTCCCGGGACGGGATCATTTAACTCTCAGGCATTCTGACAGGGAACTGCAAGTCTGAGGTCCCCCAGGAATAAACTGTTATGGTTGGATGGTAGCACTCTGGCATCAGAGGAAGGGTGTGTGTGTGTGTGTGTGAGAGTGTGTGTGTTGCACCAATATGTGCATGTGGGTGTATGTGTGTGCATTTGCACCAATTTGTGCATGTGTGTGTGAGATTGTATGTGTGCAACTTGTGCAAGTGTGTGCATGTGTATGAGAGTACATGAGAGATTTTGTGCATGAATCTGAGAGTGTGTGAGTGTTGCATGAATGTGTGTGTGAGTGTGCATTCATGTGTGGGAATGTGCACATGTCTGAGAGTGTGTGTGCACATGTGTGAGAGTGGTGGTGAGTGTGTGTATGTGAGAATGTGTGCCTGAGTGTGAGAGTGCAGACACTCTGGAGAGTGCAGATCTTGCCAGCCCAGAATTGATCCACTGCGGTGGCCTCTAAACCTTCTGAGGGTATGTGCCACCCGAGTGGGCCCTGAATCCTGCCAGAGAGCAGCTCAGGGAAAAGTTTACCCTGAGTGGTTCATTGAGCTCAGGGGTAGATGTTGTAAATTTCTTTTGCTCTATGACAGTATAATTAGCTCCCCCTCTTGTGAGGAATGAAAGGGCTGCGTGCTTCTGACAGCTGTGGGAGCCGCCTTCCTGCCTGGATAAATCTAGTCTCCACTGATACTGTTGCACCTGTTTAAACAAGGAACAGAATAGGTATTTATTTGAAGTTCAAGAGGCCATATGAGCCATGGCCTAAATATAGGCCTGGATATAATTATAAAGATACTTAATTCTTTGTTCTGAAAGATTTTTGCAGCCCACTATTCCCTTAAAGGCTTGGGCAGTTTCCTTCAACACATGTACCTCCCAGAACGAGTAAAGGCAGGGCGTGAGAATGCCTCTTGGAGGCCAGGCATTGTGGAAGATCCCCGGCTCTGACTTTGCTCATCGTCAGAACCACCAGGGGAAGACTCGATAAAGATGCAGAGCTCCAGGCCCTCTCCCAGGAACCGTCATTCCTGTGCTCTTGGAGTGGAGCCCGGAAATCTGTATTTTTAAGCTCCCCACATAATTCTAATGCTTACCCAAGTTTGGGAACCCTTGATCTAAGGCATGGTAGTGGAGGCGAGGGGAAGCAGTCTTTTCTGTGAGGCATTTCTGGGACTAGGTCAGGGATACTAATAATTGGTATTTACTGAGCCCTCCTCACCTACAGGCATCCATGATGGTTACCATTTTGCAGATGAGGCAACTGAGCTGTTTCATTCAGTTCTCTGCTGTGTACTGAACTGATCATGGAAGCTTTTGAGACTCTAGTGAAAGCTCTTAGCATAAAACTGCACATTCGTGGAAGATTTTGCAAGGTTGGAGGGTTCTTGGAGCCCCCTGAAGCCCATCCAAAAATGCTTGATTAAGAATGGGTATCCTGAAGGCATTCTCTCAGGGTAGGCCACCAACCGGCACAGTAAGCTTGATCAGAGCAGCCTGAGGAAGGGCTTCGGGAGCACCCACGTGTGCAGAGCACATTGAGAGATGCTGCAGACACAGGAAATGAAGATGACATGCAATGAGCTGGAAAGACACAAATGAACAGAGAGATAATATGAAGTTCAAGGTAGTTTATGTCAAGTCCTAAACAACAGGAGCCAACAAGCCCTACAGCTCAGGGTAAAGGCAGGGCATGAGAATGCTGGGCATTGTGGAAGGCCCCTGCCCCAGTGAGGAGTCATGCTCTGTGGCCTTGGTAGGAGTGCTGAGAGATCGGGAGGTGAGGCCTGGCCTAAGCTCAGCAGGCAGGAGAGAATTCTGGGCAGTGGGGGGACTTGCAGAACAGCATCTCTATTATTATTTTTTTTTTTTCAGATGGAGTTTTGCTCTTGTTGCCCAGGCTTGCTGAAACCTCTGCCTCCCAGGTTCAAGCGAATCTCCTGCCTCAGTCTCCCAAGTAGCTGAGATTACAGGCACCCACTACCATGCCTGGCTAATTTTGGTATTTTTAGTAGAGATGGGGTTTCTCCATGTTGGTCAGGCTGCTCTTGAACTCCCGACCTCAGGTGATCCACCCACCTCAGCCTCCCAAAGTGCTGGGATTATAAGCTTGAGTCACCACACCCGGCCTGTGAACAGCATCTCAAAGGAGAGGACGGTTTGGGAGAGGACAGGCGAACCACCCACAGGGCAGAGACAAGGGGAAAACCCTGCCATTTGGTTTGGTTTTAAGGGATTCTGCATACTAGAAAGTTTTTTTAAAAGGAAGCGAGAGCAGAATAAGAAAAATATTTTCTAAGTGTTCAAATAGGGTGAGAACTTTTGTAGCCTTTTAATTTTTTGTTTATTTATTTATTTTTGTACTGAGTCTTGCTCTGTCACCCAGGCTGAGTGCAGTGGTGTGATCTCGGCTCACTGCCACCTCCGCTTCCCAGGTTCAGGTGATTCTCCTGCCTCAGCCCAATGACTAATTTTTGTATTTTTCATAGAGACGGGGTTTCACCATGTTGGCCAGGCTGGTATCAAACTCCTGGGTTCAAAGTGATCCACCAGCCTCAGCCTCCCAAAGAGCTGGGATTACAGACGTGAGCCACCACACCCACGTGTAGTCTTTTAAAAATTTGTTTACGTTGAACAGTTAAATTATTGAAACACAAAACATGCTATATAATTGTTCTATTCAGAAAAAAAGATTACAGAATTTACAAAAAAAAAAATTAACTCAGTTTCCCACAAGCAATGTAGTCCAGTAACAGGACCAGAGACAAAGTTGAAACCTCTGTCAGCGTCTCTGGGACTGTGTGTATAACTTCATCTGCAGATGGCGTCTAACTTGAAGTGCACCTCTTTGTGAAAGCGGGGTTTGAGGCCCTTCCTCCCTCGCCCTGTGATAGGCCCTGCGAAAAGCTCTGTCTTAGTGTGCGGAGGGTCTGTGCCGGGATGTGTCCCTTTGGGTCCGATTGGAGAGGGCTGGGGGCCCCGCTGGTGTTTCCTCCTTTGTCCTGTAGGGGGAGCCGCTGCAGTTTCGCGGGTTGTCCGCTGAGTCCCAGCCGGCGGAGGCCAGAGCCCTGGGTGTGGAGGAAGCTGGAGCCAGGAGAGACTGGCAGGAAACGATCACAGGAGGCCAGCGCGAGGAGAGCCTGGGCAGGGGTCAGGAAAAGGCAGACTCCGACAGAAGAGGACTGTCCAGCCCTAGGGGCCGGGGAGAGAGAGACGAGGCCGAGAGGAACCCTGATTTTGCAGCAGGATGTCTGGGCAATGGTGGCTCCACCTGCAGAACCAAAAGAATCCACCGGGTCTGATAGGTACAGGCAACAAACTCGGCGCGAGTCCTGCCTCGCTGCGTGGGTCGTCTCAACTGTGCTTCCTGCCGAGCGCCCTGGTCGCTCCTTAAAAGATGGGCGCTGTGGGGCAGGGTCCCCTGCGCGTCTGCCACTGTATTCTCCCTGAAGAGTGTGCAGGTTCTGGGGAGCACCTGCTTTTTTTCAGCTTGGAAGGTCCCAATCTTTTTGCTCTGGTCCCAGGACATGGCATCATCATATGAGACTTGGATTCTTGAAATTGGGAAGGGATTTCAGCAACTCGAGGGCAAGTTGCAGATATATGCAGGTGAAAGTTAATCATAAGAAGACAATGCCAAGAGTGAATCTGTAATGTGAATGTTAGGTGTGGGTAGAAATATGAAATGTGCTGGCTGAAATGAACCTTTACTTTTCAGGAATAGCAGGAATTAATATAGAAAGAAGTTGGTGTGGAAGAAGGAGGAAGAGTGGAATCAGGTATCTATTTCCCATAGTGGTCCAGTTTGCTACGAATTTCAGAAATGCCAATCACCACTATCTAGGATAGTGAAATTATTTCTTAGGTAAATAAAATAATTTTCTGTTTCCAAATGTAAATATTTTTTTCGACGGAATTTCACTCTTTTTGCCCAGGCTGGAGTGCAGTGGCACGATCTTGGCTCACTGCAACCTCCGCCCCCCAGGGTCAAGCAGTTCTCCTACCTCAGACTCCCAAGTAGCTTGGACTACAGGTGCACGCCACCATGTGCAGCTCATTTTGTATTTTGAGTAGAAATGGGGTTTTACCATGTCGGCCAGACTGGTCTTGAACTCCTTACCTCAAGTGATCCACTTGTCTCAGCCTCTCAAAGTGCTGAGATTACAGGCATGAGCCCAGCCCCAAATATAATTTCTTTGTGTAAAAGCGAGCTTACTAAACAGACTCAGAAATTATTGTGAGATCCTGTAACCCGTTTTAAAAAACAATTGAAAATATGTTGTGTGCCTGATTTCCCATGTTGAGACAAAGCTACATATGACCACTTTTGAAGAACAATAGTAATATAAAGATACATTTAGCTCTATTCTCATTTTAAAAGATGCTGTTGGCTGGGCACGGTGGCTCACGCCTGTAATCCCAGCACTTTGGGAGGCCGAGGCGAACAGATCACGAGGTCAAGAGATCGAGACCATGGTGAAACCCCGTCTCTACTAAAAAATACAAAAATTAGCTGGCCGTGGTGGTGCGTGCCTGTGGTCCCAGCTACTCGGGAGGCTGAGGCAGGAGAACTGCTTGAACCCAGGAGGCGGAGGTTGCATCGAGCCGAGATCGCGCCACTGCACTCCAGCCTGGCGCCTGGCAACAGAGCAAGACTCTGTCTCAAAAAAAAAAAAAAAAAAAAAAAAATGCTAAACACTGCATGTTCTCACTCATAGGCAGGTGTTGAACAATGAGAACACATGGACACAGGGAGGGGAGCATCACACACTGGGGTCTGTCGGGGGGAAATAGGGGAGGGACAGCGGAGGGTGGGGAGTTGGGGAGAGATAGCATGGGGAGAAATGCCAGATATAGGTGATGGGAGGAAGACAGCAAATCACACTGCCATGTGTGTACCTATGCAACAATCTTGCATGTTCTTCACATGTACCCCAAAACCTAAAATGCAATAAAAAAATAAATAAATACAAACAAACAAACAAAAAGATGCTGTTATTTTAATTAACAAAACTTTATTGCTGGGTTTCATTCTCCATTTTGCATGGAACTTCCTTTGTCCTCACAAATATGATGTTTTAATTATATGCTTTTGTATTGACTGGTAAAAAAATATAAACTCCATCCTGTCTCCTCTAGAACAACTAAAAATAAATGATGCAGTCATCTTCAATTCTCTTCTCTTGTAAGTTTTGCTCAGAAATGGGATATGTGCTGGAGTCTGCTATAATTATTGTGAGAGCAACACTGAGTGTTTCTGGCATGTTGGCCCTGTTCTAAACTATATACATTAACAGATTTAATCCCAAAACAACACTTTGAAGAAGATAGATTATTATACCATTTAGAGACAAGGAAAATGAGGCAAGAGTAAAATGCCTAAAGTCACTGAGCCAGTAGACGGCAGAACCAAGATTGAGATCCAGCCTGTCTGACTCCCAGGTCCTTGCTCTTAAGCACTCCAGCATTGAGTCTGTCATTCCAGAACTCAAGAAATGCCCTTCGTTTGGTGGAGCACAGGGGCTCTGAGCTCTGGGAATTACAACTGATTAGATCTCAACACAGACCCAAATGTCAACAGATTTTTCTCTCTGGTTTGTGGGAGTCTCAAAGCAAAATCACCTGGTGTATAAGTGACAATCGCCTCAAGGCCCATGTAACCTCCTTGTTGTGTCTTCCCTGTGTTTCTCAGAAAGGAATCAGCTGGTATTTATTCATTGTATTTCCTTGGATGTCCACTGTGGGGGACAAGAGTGACTTTAAATGTTAATTTGCCTGACTAACCCCGACTCCAGGAATGCCTCCAACATATCAAGTTGATGTATTACTCTTTATGTAGGAATATCTATTCACTCTAAGTTTCCTCCAAAACAATTCTCGATGCTGTTGCAGACACCATAGGATGTGACGTCTGTAGCCGTCTACATATTCTTCCAGAGTGCACATACTTTCCCCAAGATAAAAGCCCTGAGTCTGTGCGCGGTTGTGGTGTGGAGATCTATCTCTGTCTTACGGCTACCCAAGACCACACTTCTCTATGCAGGCGCCCCCTCATAAATCACCGCATACGGACAAAACTGGATTTGTCTGCCTCGTTCTTGGGTGTCTTGGCTCCTTCAGCATTTGGGGGTTGCTTTGCATATATGGCCCTTTCAAGGAACATCTACTCTGTATCAAATGTAGGAACAGTTCCTCATCTTAGAAGTGAGAAAACCAGCTCAGAACAAGGAAGTCAAGGTGGAGCTTCTCAGAACTGAACATGGGAAGAGTGTCTTAAACCCTGATGGCGTGACAAGAGGTGACAAGGTTCCACCCTACAGGGGGCATGACTAGTGTTTCGCAATATTCTCCTTTCCCCTCCTTCCTGGGCGTGCACTAGCATCAACTTCTCAGATCCCTTGCAGCTGGGCAGAGACATGCAGCTAGTTCTGCTCAGTAATGTGAGTGGAAGTGTCATGCATTGCTTGTGGACTGGGTGGTTTTCCAGGTTCCTCCTCCCCTGCTGCGGCTAATGTGGAGGCCTTGTATGGAGAGGGTGGAGTCACAGGAATAACAGGTTAAGTCACTACCTGAAGGACAGCTGCCTGGACAGTCACCTGGATCACAGTGGACTTTGCATGAATGAAAATATAAAGTGAGATTGAGGAGTTATTTGTTACTGCAGCAGAACTCAGCCTACCCTGATATACTCACCTCTCTTTGTCTCCTAGGTTTTCTTTTTTTTTTTTTTGTATAGGCAGTTTGCCAACCCCCTACATTCTCAGTCTGATTTCCTCATCCCAGTCATCATGGGAGGCAAATGCTGCTGCTCATTACACAGACAAGGAAATTCAGGTCACAGCAATGAGGGCCCTGAGTCAATTTGGGAAGGTCTCTGGCTTACTCTCCATTCCTTACCCCCTCCCCCACTGCCCATCTCCCGCTGGGCTCCCCACCCAGTTCTCTGTGGGATGCAAAGGGTGAAAGGGATTAGAAGACTCAGGAGACACGAGGCCCAGTTCCCACCACTACCTTGATGATGCTGAAAGGGCCAAGAATAAAAAAAATCTCCCCTACTGAGGTGGACATCTGCTTTCCCCCCCCCACCTGAGGAAAGAGGGCAGCAGTGTCTTCCTGAAGGCTGTGACTTCCTAAAGTCTGTGAGGGTTTAATATGGAAACATCATGGAAGGGAGCGGGAGGGAACATTCCTTGAGCCAGGGGGAGTCGCCCAATACTGAGAGCAGTTCTGTCTTCTCCCAGACCCAGAGAGGGGGAAGAGAGGGCCAGGGAATATGTGGAAGTTGAGATTTGGCAGCTAGCAGATACGAAGACTGCAGCCAGTTCGGGGAGGAGAGCTATCAGGGCCTCTTCGAGCCTCCTGGGAGTGCCTGAAAGATAGGCGGGGGAGGCCTGGGGTCCGCCAAAGGCACAATGGTAAAGGCAACAACCCCAGGGTCGAAGGCTGTGCCCTTTACCCCCTCCCATGTTCTAGCCCCACCCAAACGCAGGATTCCCGCAGGCTCCCGGATTGAGAGAAGGAGCACTCTGATTTTTTGGAGACTAAATTTTGTTTTAGGGAACTAAAGGAATGTGACATTTCTTGAATTTCATATTGCGGCTTCAAGGAAGTGGTTGACTACATGGTCACAAGACCTGCTCCATCACACAGAGCCCCACACTTAGAAGAGCCCCACACTGGTTTACTGGTCCACTGTCACCACCTTGAAACTCCTAACAACTTTTGAACAAGAAACCCTACATGTTCATTTTGCACTTAGGTGCAAATGATGTAGCCAGTCTTGCTAAAATGCATGCCTCCGGCATCCCCATGTGGCAGAAGTTTCAAGAGATTTAAACCTTTAGGGAAAATCCTCACTGATCGAGCTTGAGCAATTGGTGAGAAGGTTGACCACAGGCCAAGCCACTGCACTGCTATATGCACCATGACCGCCTCATGTTTGCTTGTGCAATTCTATTTCTGTAACGCTCCTCTGATGAAGGGGTTGGTTGCAAACATCGTTTCATGAGAACAGAACCAAATATAAGCTTAATATGTATTATTATAAAGCTAAATATGAAAACCACGGTGGTGCATAGAAGGGGTAGCTGAAATGAAACCAAGCTGCTCAGGAGGACATTTCTGGGTGAACAGTGGAGAGGGCTTAAAAGTGCCAGAGAGCCCTGAGCAGTAACATGTCACATCGTCCCCGGCCTCCTTGGAGCAACCAGCCCTCTCCTCGCTGACAGTGTGGAGTGTTTCTGCAGAGGCAGCCCCATCATGTTCATTGGCCTTTCATTTGCGCAGATCTTCAGAAGTTATAAATCACTTTGGAGTCTTTGTATGTATTTGGGACTGAATAATTTGCTTTTGAGGCTGTCAGCAGAGACCTTTATAATGTCCCTGCAGTTTGTTCCCAGTTTCCTGGGGCTTGAAAAGACCCCTTTATGGAGTGAAGACACTTTTTCTCAAGGTTCTGAAACTCTTGCTGCTCCCGCCTGAGGCTTCCAGAAGCGCCCCACAGGTGCCCGAGTGCGCGGGCCTGCTGCCTGCACATGCACCCAGGGGGTGTGGGGTTTGGCGTGTATAGGTGTGACCAGGAGCTAAGAGACTGGGACACAGCCTCCCTCCAACACAGACTCTATTTCCCCCACACGCTCACTCCACCTCCCTCAACTGCAGTCTTCTTTCTCTGTATACTTAACACAGGGATCACTGCCTCTATTTTCTTAGCGGTATCGTTCATCGCTCACCCCTCACCCAGTAAAGCTTGCTGGGCTTTGTGCCTAATGGTGGAGTTTAAGGCAGGTAAGGACAGCGTCTTGCCTCCAATTGACTGGAACAGCTGTTGGAGCTAAACTAGGAGTGGTCACATCCCAATGCAAGAGAGGAGATAGAGTGTGAACATCATGAAATTGCCAATGAGATAGGTCACAAAAAGTAGAATATTGCCAGTTTCATTTGTTCATTCTAGTTCACCCTGATGGGCAGCTAAGCGTTCGGCTGTAGCCGGGATAAGGCAGGTTGACACGGTGGTCTTAGCTAAGTGCAGGGAGCAGCCCACATGGGGTGGGCAGAGACACTGGATCAGGGCGGAGGACAGATAGGGCACACATGCACAAGCTACCCCAAAGAGCCCTGAACCTAGAGGAAGGAATTGTCTGTGGCTGTTGCATTACCTTGAGCAGGAGCTGGAGGCTGAGACCGATGTCCTGTGAACACCATTCAGACCCTGTTCTGAGTGGTTGTGGTTGGGGAGTGTGGGTTATACCAATGTTCAGGCAGAGGTGGCCACCAGCGCCAGGCACCCATGGGTGATCAGGAGAGGCTCCTTGGAGGAGGTGTATCTGAAGCTAAGCCTTCAAGGATAGGTGGGAATTAAAACAGGTTCAGAGAAGAGGAGAAGGTGTAGACTAAATAGAGGGTTTAAAATAGAGGGAGTCATAAAATAGTATGGCTACTATTTTTTGTTAAAAGTATATGTGAATATATACATATACATATAGACACTCATATATATAGGGAATGGCAGAATGAAGAATGTATAACAAAATTTTAGCTATCTTGTCATTATAGGGTGGTTTTATTCTTTCTTTCTGCTCATCTGCATTTTCTAATTGTTCTACAGTAAGCATGTATTACTCCTATAGCATTTTTTTAGAGGATAAGGAATAAAGGCTGCTCTAAGTCTCATCAGTGCGTAAGATGGCTCAGGTATGAAGCGATATCTGAAACTTCATTAATTTCTACAGCTTCTAGTATATATAACAGAATGGCTAAGAGCACATACTCTGAAGGTTTGATTCTGTCTCCACAGCTGGCTAACTAGTCACATGAAAAGTGGTAGTACCTGCCTCTCAGGCTCCCTGTGACAATTCAATGGGATAGTGCATGCGAGACACCTGCCGCATGGGAAGCACGCAACACGTTAGCTATTAATAGTGGCACCTCTCTCTCTCTCTCTCTCTCTCTCTCTCTCACTCTCTCACACACACACCCCCCACAAAACTGTATTTGAACACTGCTCTCAGCCATCCTTGTGACAGTGCTGTCATAATCCACCCAGGGCTTCTCAAATGTTAACATGCAAACAAATCACCTGGAGACTTTTTTTTTTTTTTTGAGATGGAGTCTTGCTCTGTCACCCAGGCTGGAGTGGTGCTATTTCAGCTCACCACAACCTCTGCCTCCGGGTTCAAGCGATTCTCCTGCCTCAGTCTCCCGAGTAGCTGAGATTACAGGCATGTGCTACCACGCCCAGCTAATTTTTGTACTTTTAGTAGAGACGGGGTTTCACCATGTTGGCCAGGCTGGTCTGGAACTCCTGTCCTCAGGTGATCTGCCCACCTTGGCCTCCCAAAGTGCTGGGATTACAGGCATGAGCCACCGCCCCCAGCCAACCTGGAGATCTTGTTCAAATGTAGGCACTGACTTAAAAGGCCTGGGGTGGAGGCAGATTCTGCATTTCTAACAGGCTCTTGGTGATGGTCAGGAGATCACACTTTGAGATATGAAGTCAAGGATGAATTAATGTCCTTTTAGGACTTCCAGGAACAGAATGCCCTTGAATGTTCAGATAGAACTTATCCTGTGGATTCCCTTTTCTCTTAAGTAGCACTATGTCATTCTGTTCATTCATACACATAGGCACCTACTATGTGTAAGACCCTACGCACTTGTTACAATACAGGGCCCCTGACCTTAAGGAGCTTGTATTCAGCATCTCAATGCACATGCAGGTGGCCCAGGAAACCGATCCTGGGTGCGCGGTGAGAGCTGCCTACAACAAATGAGAGCAACACTCAGAGTCTATTGTAAATTCCAAAGAGAACTAAAGTCCAAATACTTACTTTGAAATGTTGAGGTTGAGCACATGCTCCAGATGCAGGGCTTCATTAATACGTCTTAACTTTACAATGAGAGTCATGTCTCTCTATATAAATACCTACTTTCTTAGGACATGTGATATTGTGGTGTATTGTTATGTTTTCATAGTGGCAAGTTTTTTTCATTCCTCGTTAGTGGAGGAACCACTGGTTGAGACATGGACATCATCTGGAACATAAATACACTGGCTTGCAGTGCACCACACCACCGGGCTCTTTGTTTAAGGAACATGTTGATCTCATCTGGCTGCCTCTTGTGGGACTTTCAGCTCCTGCTTTATTCCATTCGAAGATTACTATTTGCTGTGGAAACAGTGATGTCAAATTGATGTGGGTGGGGCTTGGGGTCATGAATAGACACAAAATAGTTCATCCCACAGGGTGGGAGCTATTATTAGGTTTAGGAGTTGCCAGCTTGTGCGGGTCACCCGCCCCAGGCCCTGCTTTCTGGGTGGAGCAGTCTGGCAAGATGTGAGGGGGTACATTTGGGAGAAAGTGTCCTTTCTAAATAGCACAGGTGAATTGGAACAGGTATATCATCCCTACTGAAACAGGACATGATCTACCTGCAGGCACAATGGGAGAAGAAGACAGAGGTGACTTGAAGTGGCACACTAAGACAAATGATGAAATGTTAGAATAATCTCAAAGATGGCTATTGCCCTAGAACTAGTTACGCCAGAACTAGTTATCCTCCAGAACTAGTTACGCCCTTTCTATACTTTCACCACAGGCTAAGCATGGTATCCCCAGTCTTATCAAGTCAAGTCTTACACTGCTTAATACCACCTCCTTCTGCCCACCCCACATCCTGTTGATTACATAAGGAGATCACCTGGATTTAAATCCAGCTCTATTACTTACTACCTGTGTGTACCTGTGCGAGAACTGGCAAGGTCTTTTTGTTTGGTTGGTTTTTGGTTTTTGAGACAGAGTCTCACTGTGCTGCTCAGGCTGGAGTACAGTGGTGTGATCTTGGCTCACTGCAACCTCCACCTCCTGGATTCAAGCAATTCTCGGCCTCAGCCTCCTGAGCAGCTGGGATTACAGGCGTGCACCAGCATGCCTGGATAATTTTTGTGCTTTTAGTAGAGACGGGGTTTTGCCATGTTGGTCAGGCTGGTCTTGAACTCCTGGCCTCAAATGATCCACCTGCCTCAGCCTCCCAAAGTGCTGAGATTACAGGTGTGAGCCACTGTGCCTGGCCCCAAGAGCTCTTTTTGGAGGTAAGAAATTTTCATCAAGCGAGGACACTTTGAAATGGAAACTCCTGGAAAATAGGGCTTTCCTGGGATCCTTGGAGTTGAACAGAGCTGAAGTTGGCTGAAGCCGCCATGGGAAACCATGGGAGAATTCACTAAGAGAGCCTTTAGTCCTAGATCACAGGGAGGGGAGATGTAAACAGGACTGCTCATATCAGGTGCTAATTATGTTCCAGGCATTATATCATTTGATTCTCCCAATAAACCTATGTTATAAGCATCAATTTCATCTAAAAAATGTGGACCTTGAGACTTTAGGGAGGGCAAGAACCTTGCCCAAGTGTATTAGTTCATTCTCCTACTGCTATAAAGAAATACCTGAGACTGGGTAATTTATAAAGAAAAGAAGTTTAATTGACTCACAGTTTCACATGGCTGAGGAGGCCTCAGGAAACTTACAATCATGGCAGAAGGCACCTCTTCACAGGGCAGTAGGAGAGAGAATGAGTGCCAGCAGGGGAAATGCCAGATGCTTATAAAACAATCAGATCTTGTGAGAACTCACTCACTAGCACCAGAACAGCATGGAGGAAACTGCCTCCATGATTCAATTATCTCCCACCAGGTCCCTCTCACGACACGTGGGGATTAAGGGGATTATAATTCAATGTAAGATTTGGGCAGGGGGACACAGCCAAACCATATCATCAAGGCTATAGCACAGTGGTAAAACAAGACTTGGAGCCCATTTGGACTCCAGAACCTACTTTCTTAATCACTATTCTAGTCCTTAAAGAAAATGACTGAACAGGAACCTTACCGTTCAAATGTATTCTGCTAAAAGTGTTAGTTGTCTCTTGATCCATGAAACAAACCCACATCATGGCCCAGTGGTAGAGGGCCCATCACATCAGGCCCTGGGAAATAGGAGGGAGACCAGGCTCCCCCTGCTGGTTTTCACTGGTGAAGGCAATAAAATCGGAGATAGACCGGAGCCTGCAATAATATCATTGCCACCATTTATGAAGTGCTTACCAGGGCTCCAGGCCCATACTAAACAGCAGCTGAGCCTCACAGCAACATTAAGAGGCTGGGATTATTAACCCCACTTGACAGATCAAAGAGACAGAGGCGTGACAATTTCTAGGGTCGTGTTCAAAGTCACTCAGCCTGCCAGGGGCCAAGTCTTTTGGCTACAGGAAATTGGCTGCTCTGCTCCTACTACCTATGGGCCAGAGACCTGGTGACTGCAAGTGAGTGTTAGGCCACCTGAGGACCCAGACTGTGAACTCAGCCTACAGGCTGGCTCACCAGGACAGTTTCGGGAGGCCCCTTTGTCTATTGCCTTAGACAAAGCTGAAGATGAGCTAAGACCAGTACCCTCAATCAAATTTAAAACTACTTAAGCTTAGAATATTCCATTCTTTTCCATGTCCATAAGTCTCCCTCTCAGCACCCAGAGCCTTCCTCCTGACTGGTGGCTGCCTGCATGGTTTGCCAACACAGCATCCACTCTGCATTTGTTCCACAAAGTACTGCTGAGTGTCTCCTTGTGCCTAACACTGGGCCTTTGGTGGAGATCAGAGGGCCATTTGACCTGGGCCTCCACCTTGAGCAAGGATGAGGCCACATCACAAATGCTGATTTTGCCCATAAACTCATCCTTCAAGTTGTTCTATAGTAATCAAAAATTCAGCAAAGAAAGAAAAATCCCCAGCAGATACCATAGGTGGCAAACCTCTGCATAGAAGCTCGTGAAAAACCAATCCTCCAGTTCTAATGGCACCTGGATCCGAGAAGGAAAGGGACTTGGACTCCACAGACAGGGGGCAGAGATTTTATGAGTTATCCTGGTGAGGATAATGGGCATTGAAAAACTGCTTTGCAAACTCTGAAGTGATGCTTGAGTGTTGTCGGTTGCTATTTTATTTACATAAAAAACATATCTTAGACAATATCCAGGAAATGAAGACTAGGAACTAGAGTAGGTTAAGAGGAGAAAAATCTGGGATCATGTAAACTGTTCAGGAGCCTCAAATAACAGAATGCCTTATTTTTTTTACACAGTCTACAGGCAAGCCTAGTCACAGGATGCTGATATGAGGGTCCGTTTCTAGAGATCCTTTCGACATGTCTTTTTTTTTCCCTAGAAGGCATCCGCATCTCACTAATGTCCTCTGCTGACTCTTTGCATCTCCACCTCCACCCAGGGCTATGAAATATGTCTTTGCAGGTCATACTTAGCACAGCTACAGGGAGTGCCATTCACATCAAAGTCTACATGAATGAGACTACTGGGCCTTAAACTCAGCTGCATGTTGGAAACATTTGGAGGAAATTTAAACATTATTGATGTCCTAGTCCCTCCTCCAGGTTGTCTGATTTAATTATTCAGAGTTGCAGCCTGGCTTGGGATTTTTTAAGCAGCCTGTGTGATTCTAATAAGCTTGTGCTTATTAGAATAATAATATGAGAATCACTAAATTAGACTATGCTGTGAATGGTGCCCACAGGGGATGTGTGGTAGATAACCTGCATGGCCCTTCAGAAGAGCCCTGCCCATCCCAGCTGGCCTAATGCAGTCCCCAGTGACCTGAACTTGCTAGTGGAACAGATCAGAGACTAAAAACATACTTCTCTGCCTTTTATGTTGTTTTCCCTTGGGTCGGATTGGGGTTGAGGAAAGTGTAGGAACTGAACTCTGATCCTTTGAGAAATCCCTTACACTTCCTGCATCCTTCTGAGGAATGAAGAGAGGCAAGGGTCTAATCCTGCTGAAAAATTGGGAATGTTTTCCAGACCGGTTTTGGAGGCTGCCCAACTCTGGTGCTCTGCCCAGGGTGAGCATGTTGTTTTGATCGCCTGACTAAGAGAGTGATTTAGGCTCTTGGAATAATCTGGCTCATTTCCCCCTGGTACCTCAGCCATTCCCTGCTTGTAAATCAGCCACCTTTAGCAGCTGCATTTTACTTTCCCAGGCCACAGGGAACTGTGTAGTTTTTACTGAATTAGCAACTTAATTGCACCAAATATAGTTCTAATGCCCCCAAAGAACTCATGGCAGCTCCCAAAGGTGTCTGGCTTCCTGCTCTTCCTCCCTCACACCCTGTCCCCACCAAACTCAGGGACCAGGTTAAACTCTGGAAAATTTGAACTTATTAAATCACAGCCTCTGGAATGAACTTATTTTATTTTCTTTATGTCAGTATCATCAAATCCTGCCATATGATTTTAATGTCACTGTGTCCATAACAACTGATGTTCTTCAAGTGGGAAGATGGGGGAGACCAAAAAAAATCCTGTAAAAATCCAGCTGTATGAGACAAATATGTGACACAAACAAGTCCTTGGTGTCTTGGTTTAGTTAAAACCTTGCCTATTTTAAAGCGCAGATGCTCTGGAACTCATTGACGGCTCTCCTGCTGATAAGTACATCTGTTATTCTAAAGTCACAAGTCAAACTTTTTTAGTCAAAACCTTGCATCTGGCATGTGTATTTATACTTGGCATTTCAAAGTTAATATTTTTGGTTCAGCAGAGGGATTCAAAACAAACATTTTTTCTTAAATTCCAAATTCTTGAGCAGGTATTTGCATCCAGACAAGGGGAGAGAGAGAGAGAGAGAGAGAGAGAGAGAGAGAGAGAGCGATTGAGACATAGAGAACCAAGTATGGAAGAGGCAGCTAGTTGCTTACCTAATACCTGTTCTACCCTTTATTCTTCATAACAGAACAACAGCAACCAAGAAGACTACATTTCCCAGACTCCTTTGCAACTTAGTGTGGCCATCTGGCCAAATTCTGGTCAGAGCTGGAAGTTCAAGTATAGCCTTGAACTTCCAGGAAGGCTTTAAGAGAGTTGAATCAGGTGTGAGGTATTCTCTTTTTTTTCCTGTCTGTTTCTCCTTCCTTCTGCTTAGAGCATGGACATAATCCTGGAGATTCAGCAGCCATCTTGGACCATGAGGTGACTTTCGAGAGGAAAGCCACATGCTGAAGGAAGATGGCACAGCAGGAAGATAGCCATGGCCATGGCGTACAGAGGGAGCAGTGATTTAATACATACCTCCACACTTCCTTTATGTGGCAAAAAAGTAAACTGAACTTGTTTAAGTTAAAGTTATGTGGAGTGTTCAGTTATATGAAAACAAATCTAGGTCGGGTGCTATGGCTCATGCCTTTAATGCCAGCCGTTTGGTAGGCTGAGGCGAGCAGATCACTTGAGCTCAAGAGTTCGAGACCAGCCTGGCCAACATGGTGAAACCCCAGTCTTAACTAAAAGTTAGCCAGACATGGTGGCACACACCAGTAATGTCAGCTACATGAGAGGCTGATGCAGGAGAATCACTTGAACCTGGGAGGCGGAGGTTGCAGTGAACTGAGATTACATCATTGCACTCCAGCCTGGGTGACAGAGCAAGATTCCATCTCCCCCAAAAAAAAAGGAAAACAAAACAAAACAAATCTAATCCTAAATGATATATTAGGGAAAAATTGATTTTTTTTAAAAAAGTCATTTTTCAAACTGTGTAGTACCTTTTTACCCATGTTTGTCCGTCTGCTAGAATGAACATCATTATTTGAAAAGGTGTACATCAAGCTTGTCCAACCCCGTGGCCCACAGGCTGCATGTGGTCCAGGATGGCTTTGAATGTGGCCCAACACAAATTCATAAATTTTCTTAAAAACATGAGATTTTTTGTGTGTGTGTGTGTGTGTGTGTGTGTATGTGTGTGTGTGTGTGTGTGTGTGTTTTTAGCTAATCAGCTATCATAGTGTTAGTGTATTTTATGTGTGGCCCAAGACAATTCTTATTCTTCCAGTGTGGCCCAGGGAAGCCAAAAGAGTGGACATCCCTGGACTGTACATAATTATTTCTTGTGCTCTGCAAGGTTAAGCAACTTGCCTAAAGTCACCCAGCAAACAAGTGACAAAGTCAATATTCTAATTCAGCCTATGCTTTTAATTGAATTTTATTTCCCTATCAAGAGAGCACAAGTTAAGAACTATAGCTCTGCAGAATTTGTACAGTTTTTGATCACATATTATCATGTTTTAGCCTCACCAGGCTGTGCAGTGGTTAGGTCTAGCCTGAATCCATCCTGAACCCAAGGAATATGGTAGAGATTTGCTTACTCTAAAGCTGTTGCGCCTTACAGAATCTGCCTGGTTTTTGTGAGTGAGGCTTTTGGATATTTCTCATTTACCTATCCTTCACCTATAATGCCCCCAGGTAATGGCAGTAGATTCTGTGTAACACAAGGAAAGAGACCATCTGATGTTCTCTAGAAAATTATCTTTTCTCTGAAGATTTTAGTTACAGGGTAGGCCCATGGACAAGGTCTGCTGACTTTCTGCAACTATACTTTTAAATTCAGTTGGTTACTATATTGACCATGGTAGCATGGGAGAACACTGAACAGCTGACGTGGCTCATCAGGGAAATTAGACATGTCAGCCCATCAAAATTCAGGAGAGGGAAACCTCTTTGTTTACCTGGGCCATTCTGGTTCAAGGAGTGTGGGTGACAAATTTACTCAAGATAATTTTAAGTCTTACCCCAGAAACACCAGTTAAGTGACAAAGTGGTATGCTTCTCTCTCCATGCTGAGAATGTGTTACCTGATAGTGGGGCCTGCAGCAGGGCTGTGAGGACAGTGCTGGGCCCTGGAGGGAGGTGATTTTTCTCCATAGCCCATAGGGCTCTGAGGACACATGTGCTCAGAGCCTATCTCACTGCCTGCCAATAGCATGGGCTCCCGAAATGTTTGTTGCTCAGGGTTGAACGAATTTCTGAGTGCCTTTATTACTAATCCTGAAGAATAATGTTTTTTCAGCATCACACCTTAAGACATGGAAAGAAAACACCATCTTAAAAATACAGAAGAAATCATTATATAATAAATATCCTAAAACTAGGTCTTCTGTGGTTGGTGTTAGCATATTGTCACATTTAAATGAAATAGTAGGATTAAGTTCCGCTACATGTAACAGAAAAATAAAAATAATAGAGGCTTACACAAGGTGTAAAAATTTTTTTTCTCTCTCATTTAAAAGAAGCCTGGAACAGATAATCAGGCAGCATCATTGTCATTGGGGATACAGCCTGTTTTTTTTTGTTTGTTTTTTTTGTTTTTAATCTTTTCCCTTCATCTTGGTTACAAGTACTTTCTATCCTCAAGGTCACTGCCTAGTTCAAGGTAGCTGCTAGGACTTCCACAATCATATACAAGTGTACTCTCTGAGAATGAGAAAAAGCAGAAAGTCAAAAAAGGAATTTCCCCTCCCATCCATTCTCTATGTAGGCTTTCATGAAGTCCTTTTTACAAACTTCTGCTTATATATGATTACCCAGAACTTACTACATGGCCAAATTTAGCTGCAAAGGCATCTGGAAAATGTAGTCTTTCAAATGGGCGCATTGCCCCACTTCTTAATAACATAGGCCTGCAGTTCTCAACCTTTTCAGTCTTAGAAAAACTTAATACCTTTTATACCCTAAAAAATTATTAAAGACTCCAAAAATCTTTTATTTATGTAATATCTGTTAGTATTTGCCATATTAGAAATTAAAGCCCACAACTCTGAAACTATTTGTTTATTCATTTAAAAAGTATATTTATATGCCTTTTACATGTTAAATAACATATACTTTCCAAAGCAAAAAAAAAAAGGTGCGAAGAGTGATATTGTTTGACATTTTTGCAAATTTCTTCAATGTCTGACTTAACAAAAGACAGCCACACTTTTATATTTGCTTCTGCATTGACTCTGTTGCAATACAACATCTCGGTTGAATTCTATGGAGAAAATCTGGCCTCGTGCAGATATGTAGCTGGAAAATATGAAAGTGTTTTAAAAACTTTTTTCAGGTAATTGTGGATATTTTTCTTTGATAATACACCATAATTCGTGTGGTGGTTATTTAAAGGTTAGTTGCAATGTAGAATCTGAAACCTATCAATGAATATTTTGTACTCTGTTATGTTAAAATTCATTGGGATATCTTTCATAGTGAATGGATTTTTAGCCACACATGATATTGCAATATTACATAATAGTTATATGGAAAATGTTTGTTTAATGAATTATACAGGTCTTTCAAATGCTGACACATTTCATTGTATAATTTTTTCAATCACATTTTAAAATATCATCACTGATCTGAAAAGAATAGAACGCTTTCAAGAGGTTGTCAAGCTCATGATGACAAATATAAGTTTTCAAAAATTATAATTTTTACCTGAAAGGTTGAATACTATCATTGACAACTAATACTGTCAGATATTTCTCCTGAAGTGGCAGGCTCGCTTTATTGAGTTTTGAAAAAATATCTACCAAGTATCCACATCTGAATAACTATGGCATATCTGGTAGTCATTTTTCCAAGTAAAAATGATGTTCCATGAGAAATGTGGCTAGTTCAGCTTGCAACTCACAGAACTGCTTTCCCTCTCAGCAACCATCATAGTCATGCACGCAGCAGAAGCATGCTATGTGTACCTCCCATTCCATCACTCAGACTGTTAAAAAGCTATGTACTCAAGGGTTGAGATTTAACAAAACTAATAATTTCTACTGCTTCAATAAGAGAATTTCAAAGTAAAACTGGTCATTTGTATTGTACCTCATTGTGTTTACTGTGAGTGCATGGTGGTGAGGAACAGTTATTGCTAGACAGTTTGGTGCTTGTATTAGTTTCCTGTGACTGCTCTAACAAATTATTACAAACTAGGTGGCTTAAAACAACAGCAACTTATTTTCTCACAGCTCTGGAGGTCAGAAGTCTGAAGTCAAGGTGTAAGCAAGGCCACACCCCAGCTGGAGGCCCTAGGGAAGAGTCTGTTCCTTGCCTCTCCCAGCCTCTGGTGTCTGCGGCATTCCTTGGCTTGTGGCCGCATCACTCCAATCTTTGCCTCTGTTTTCACATAGCCTTCTCTTCTTCTGCCTGTAAAGTCTCCTTCTGTTTCCTTTTAGGTATACATGTGGTTGCATTTAGGGCCTCCTCCAGATGATCTAGGATCATCGCCCCATCTTCTTAAACTAATCACATCTGCAAAGACCATTTTTACAAATAAGGCAACATTTACAGGTTCCAGAGATTAAGTCCTGATATCTTTGTGGTGTTGGGGTCGGGGGTGGTTGGTGTGCACTTTTCAGTCTGCCCCAGTGCTATTGCTGTGATTGGTGCTAAGACACCAGCAGTTTGAGCCACTATTGCTTTTATACCATCAATGCAGATGTCCACACAATCAAGAAGATAAATAATGTTTTAGAATTATTATTTAATCTGTTTTGACCTTGCAGAACATGCACCCCCAATTCCCTCTGCCAAAAACAAACAAACAAAAATCTCAGGGAGTCCCAAGGACTTATGGACCACACTTTGATAACTGCTGATGTCAGGGAACAGATGTTAGGTATACAAATAGAATTATCTGCTTCAGCAGCCTGAAAGGGAGGCCAGTCCTTGCCATTCCTTCAAAGTGAGCCCATTATTTTCTGGGTTCACTTTGGGGGAAATAAAAAGGAGATGTAAGACTCCCTTGTCTCAAATAATGGATAAAGCCATGGGACTACATCACCCTTGGGAATAGAGGTTTTGACAAGACTTCTTTACCTGGGATCCATAGAGCTCCCAAAATGATGAGGATATGCATAGTTCTGGGGGAGGAACCAGAGCTCTCCTTGGGTTCTTTAAGAGCTCTGGCCCCTCCAGGAAGAAGGAGAACAAGAGCCGGGGCCCAACAGAGCCCAAGAGAATCGGGAATAGAAAGCCTGTAAGGAAGGAAGAGAGCAACTTGAGCCCGCAAAGAGGCTTCACCACGGTCCTGGCATTCCACAGGTAGGCCCAGAATGTTTCTTTGAGTCCTGTTCAGTCTATTGAGAGATCGAGGTGTCCCTCATGGCTGAGGTGGGGATGGAACCAGCCCCAGAGAGAAGAGGAGGGGGTCCAAGCCAAAGGAACCAGGGCACCAGTGGGCAGGTGCAGCTGCTGTGGCCATTGATTACAAGTTTCCTCCCCTGCTCTCACCTTCTGCTGAGGAATCAGATTACTTACGTTACCTCAGCTTCAGCTCTCAATGTACAAAGGTGGTGGCTCTCCGTAAATGAATTACTGTCCGCCAGGAATGAGCACTTTTTCTAGGTGTGGCAGTGAGGGCTGGGTTGGGAAATCTTTCAAAGAAAGATTCACAGGATAATCTGAGCTGACATTCTGTGTGTGTGTGTGTGGCTGCGACGCTGTCATTAGCTAGCTAACATATATACGTGAATTATCATTCATGTACATGAACCCCCGCTCCCTCCCAAAAGGCATTGCATATATGTGTCCATGTAAAAGTATTATTCATATTACAATGTATTTGTGTCCACATAGATGTCTGCATACATGTCACATTTGTATCTATGTGTCTTGTGTGTTTATCTGTGACATATGTAAGCAGCAGCACGATAACACATTGAAAACCTTAGGACTCAAGAAGGTGAGGTTAACAGAAGTACATGGAGACAGATCATTTCTTTCTTTTCCTCGTTTATTCTAAAAGTAATTTTATAAACAGGTAATATATGAACATGGTAAAAAAAATCATTAATCACCATCAAACAAAGTTAAAAATGAGTCTCTCATCCTCCACCCCAGAAATAATTATCACAGTTCTTATGTATTCTTCAAGAGATATTTCACGTATTTGAAGAAAAATGAGTATACACACACATACACATATATAGAGGTATAGATATACATATATGATGTGTGTGTGTGTGTGTATCCCATTTTAAATTAGTTCTTTTAAACTAGTGAACGGCAGGGTTGGAAAAGGAAAATCTCTATCTTCTCATACTTTGTACATAAGCACAGATTCCAGAGCACATATTTGTTTGCATCTATGATTTACACATGTGTAGGCTTTGTGATAGAGGGCAAATTTTTTTGTTAGAGAAAACTTCTGGATCTTAGAAAACTAATTTCCTTACCAGATCATCTGGTAATTAATCTTAAAAGCTCAAGACAAACAAAATTCCCTATCTGAGACCTTTGTGGTTTCCCAGAGGCAGGTGAGAATCATTCCCGTGGAGTTGTCTGCACTTTCTGATTTGTCATCAATTCCTTAGGAGCAATCCAGTAAAGGGTTATTTAGTACAGCCTCTGTTGATTTTATAACCACTGCTGACTGCTTGGGACATAAAACTCTTGATGATTTACAAGCAGTAAGTAGGCAAGAAATTCATAAATCACATTCTATAATAAGGGTGTAGGTGAATACACACACACACACACACACACACACACACACCTTATTCATATCCACCTTTGGAAGAAGAATTGTAGGTATGTCCAGAAAATATATTTGTTTTTAATTCAAAAGAATTGAGAGCTCATTGGTAAGAGGCCCACAGTCAATAACATCTGAGAGTTAAATTATATCAGGTAATATTTTAATGCAAAGCAAGAGATTTTGGTCTTGTATTTCTGAAAGAGGAGACTCCGGTTCATACTTTTGAGATGTTCAAAGGGGTTTTTATGATCCCTGAAGGAAAAAAACAACTTTTTTTTCTGAAAAGCTTTACTGACCATGCCAAAAATGTTGAAGATTGCCAAGGTTTCCTGATACTCTTGAAATTATTCTGCAACAGATAATTCTCAACTAAGCAGTCATTTTAAAGATCTCTCTTTTTTTCTAAGTCTGGGTTTAGAGAAATCTCTAATAGTAGCTAAAAGTAGGAAAAATATGAGTTTCTGATTCCAGGGGAATAGTAGAGTTTCAGGGAACTAACAGAGAAGGAGAAAAATCTTGAAAAATATATTTGTTTGGAAAGTGAAATTTAATAATTATGAATCTGCTACCATGAATAGTTTGCCAACTATCTGCCTCTCAAAATGTAGTGTAAAACAGCTAGAAGTTTGCAATTATCAAAATGCAATTCTTATTTGGATTCTGATTCAAAGCAAACAAAGAAGAAAAAAGAGAACATGGGATAGGGAGAAAACTGGGGAAATTTGAACACTGATTAGGTATTTGATGACATTCAAAAATCATTGTAAAGTTTTTAGATATAATAATGGTGTTCTAATCGTTTCAAGTCTATCTTTTAAAGATACACAACAAAATATTTTAGGATGAAATTATTTAATGGCTTGAATTTGCTTGTTAAAAATCCAGTTGGGGAAATTGTGAGTAGGGGTATAAATTAAACAAGATTGGCCACAAGTAGATAATCATTGAAGCTGGATGATGGATACACGTTTCATATATAGGTATACTTCAGAGATATTGTGGGCTCAGTTCCAGACCACTGCAAGAAAGCAAATAATGCAATAAAGTGAGTCACACAAATTTTTTTGGTTTCCCAATGCATATAAAAGTGTATTTATGGGTCGGGCGTGGTGGCTCACGCCTGTAATCCCAACATTTTGGGAGGCCAAGGCAGGTAGATGACTTGAGGTCAGGAGGTCAAGACCAGCCTGGCCAACATGGTGAAACCTTGTCTCTACTAAAAATACAAAAATTAACTGGGTGTCGTGGCAGGCGCCTATAATCCCAGCCACTTGGGAAGCTGAGGCACAAGAGTCTTTTGAACCTGGGAGGCTGAGGTTGCAATGAGCCAAGATTGTGCCACTGCACTCCTGCCTAGGCTACAGAGCAAGAGTCCATCTTGAAAAAAAAAAAAAGATATTTATACTTGTCTGTTAAGGGTGTAATAGCATTATGTTTAAAAAAATGTACATACCTTAATTTTAAAGTATTTGATTGCTTAAAAATGCTAATAATCATCTGAGCCTTCAGCAAGTCATAATCTTTTTGCTGGTGGAGGGTCTTGCCTGGATGCTGGATGCCTGCTAATCAGTATGGTGTTTGCTGAAGGTTGAGGTGGCTGTGGTCCTTTCTTAATGTTAGACAACAGTAGTGCTTGCTGCACAGATGCACTCTTCCTTTCATGAAAGATTTCTCTGTAGCATGAGATGATGTTTGATGGCATTTTACCCACAGCAGAACTCAACTTTCAAAATCGGAGTCAATCTCCTAAAACCCTGCTGCTGCTTTATCACCCAAGTTTGTGAAATATTCTCAGTTCTTTGTTGTTATCTCAACAATGTTCACAGCATCTTAATCAGAAGTATTTTCCTTCTCATGGAACCACTTTCTTTGCTCATTCATAAGAAACAACTTCTCATTCATTCCAGTTTGATCATGAGATTCAATCACTTCTTCAGGCTCCACATCTAAATCTAGTTCTCTTGCTGTTTCCTTCCTGTCTGCAGTTACTTCCTCCACTGAAGTCTCGACCCTCTCAAAGTCATCCAAGAGGACTGGAATCAACTTCTTCCAAACACCTGTTAATGTTGCCATTTTTACCTCCTCCCACGAATCACAAATGTCCTTAATGGTACCTAGAATGATGAATCCTTTCCAGAAGGTTTTCAATTTGCTTTTCCCAGATCCATCAGCACAATCACTATTTATGGCAGCTATAACCTTATAAAATCCATTTCCTAAGTAATAAGACTTAGAAAGCATTCCTTGATCCATGGGCTACAGAGTGAATGTTATCTTAGTGACCATGAAAACAACATTAATCTGCTTGTCCATCTCTATCAGAACTCTTGGGTCAATGAGCAGTAATATTTTTAATGGGATCCTTCTGAGCAGCAGGTGTCAACAGGGAACTCAGAATATTCAGGAAACCATGCTGTCAACAAATGTGCTCTCACTCAGGCTTTGTCATTTCATTTCTAGAGCACAGGCAGAGTCGATTCAGCATTATTCTTAAGGGCCTTGGGATTTTTGGAATGGTCAATGAGTATTGGCTTCAACTTCAAGTCACCAGCTGCTTTAGCCCCTAACAAGAAAGTCAGCCCGTTCTTTGAAGATTTGAAGCCAGGCACTGACTTCTCCTCTCCAGCTGTGAAAGAACTAGATGGTCTTCCAATAGAAAGCTGCTTTATCTACAGTGAAAGTCTGTTGTTTAGTGCAGCCACCTTCATCAATGATCTTAGCCAGATCTTCTGGATAACCTGCTGCATCTGCCCCATCAGCACTTGCTGCTTCGCCCTGCACTTTTAAGCTGTGGAGATGGCTTCTTTCCTTAAACCTTATGAAGCAACCTCTGCTGGCTTCCAACTTTTCTTCTGCAGCTTCCTCACTTCTCTTAGCCTTCATAAAATTGAAGAGAGGTAGGGCCTTGCTCTGGATTAGGCTTTGGCTTAAGAGAATGTTGTAGCTGGTTTCTGTCCAGACCACTCAAACTTTCTCCACATCAGTAACAAGGCTTTTCAGTTTCTCGTTATTCGTGTATTCACTGAAGTAGCACTTTTAATTTCTTCTGCATTCACAACTTGGCTAATTATTTGGTACAAGAAACCTAGCTTTCAGCCTGTCTGGGCTTTCAACACACCTTTCTCACTAAGCTTAATTTCAAGTGAGCTTTTGATTTTGAGTAAGAAACATGCAACTCTTCCTTATGCTTGAACACTTAGAGGCCATTGTGGGGTTATTAGCTGGCCTAATTTCAATACTGTTGTGTCTCAAAGAATAGGAAGGCCCAAGGAGAGGGAGTAGAGAGAACGGCCAGTGGGTGGAACAGGCAGAGCACACACAACATTTATCAAGTAAGCTCCCATCTTCTATGAGCAAGGTTCCTGGTGCCCGAAACATTTACAACAGTAACATTAAAGATCACGGATTGCAGATCACCATGACTGATATAACAATGAAAAAATCTGAAATGTTGCAAGAATTACCAAAATGTGATGAAGACACACAAAGTAAGCTCATGCTGTTGGGAAAATGGCCCTGAGAGACTTGTTCCACATGAGATTGCCAGAAACCTTCCATTTGTAAAAAAATAAAAATAAAAATAAAAATAAAAATAAATCTGCAAAGCACAATAAAATGAGATCTTCCTGTATTCTTATATTTGTTTGAAATTTTTTACAATGTAAAAAACAACAAAAACAGCTAACAAGCTAGAATGGTTATTTATCATGTATTTGGACTTTTTTCATATATTCATATCACATTTATTATTCAACAGAAACCAAGCATTGGTTGTGTAAAGGGCTCTGAGTGAGACCCTTCAGTGAATGCTGAGTGGTGTGAGCTATAATCACTTCAGACAGAGCAGGTTATGACAGGTGGGGACACTACTGATATCTAGACCACAGCAGCCTCTGTGATGTGTGTGGGAGCCTCTCTCCTCTCGGTAAGTAAGAAGGTGTCTACCTGTTGGTTACTGTGAGGAGCTTCTGTTTGGGAGACCGGCCCCCAGCAGTATTCAGCTTCGGTGCAACCTACTCCACCAATCTAACAGTCATCAAGGCTCAGGGGAGCCCCAGTGGTCTGAAGCTGAAAACAGAGATCCAAGGCCATCTCTCCAGAAAAAGGAGGCTTTATTTTTATGCTGTACCTAAAAAAAAGAAAAAAAAAGTAAGGAGAGCGGTCAAACCGCTGGTTTTGTAGCTGAGAGCCATGTGGTGAATTTGAAACTTACACCTGTGCTGGCCTGCAGAGCAGAAGGGAACGTGACTGGGATATCTGGGAAGCCCTCCACCTCTAGAAGGCACTTCCCAGAGGGCAGGGAAACCAGAGCCTCCTTGCACAAGAAATTGGCCCTCCAGTGGCCCAAAACAGGGAAAGAAATGTCTGAAGAGCGTTGTGAAAGCTTCTTGCCCTTGGTGTCTGGGCCTCATTTCTCAAACCTGGATGATCCCTTTCCTGCTCCATGAAAATCATCAGCTGTTTTCAGTCGCCTAGTCAAAAGACCCAGCCCAAATTGCTCCTCGGAGATAACAAGTTCTTAAGAAACTCGTTTCCTGTAATCAGCAAGAACTTTTAGCTTTATTTTTAATTCTGTGTAGATCCCCAGAGCATACCCACCACATGGCCCCTCTGCAGGCTGAGGATGGAGGGGAGGGGAAGAATGGCTCCTGATATTCTGGTCACTGTGCTCTGAATGTCACCAGCAAAGTGACTATCATACTGGTATATGCCCTCTGGGTCTTGCCCTAACCAGTCAATGTGAAAAATCTGATTGCAGCTCCCTCTTCAGAAAAACACTTTCATGGCTTCCCAATTGCTCTTCAAACAAAGCCTAAAATGTTTGACAAGTCTGACAAGGTTGACCAGGCCCCGTGGGTTCTGGCCCGGACACCAAACCTTCAGGTACCCATCCAGAGCCTCCTCTGATAATCTAAGGGAGAAGAGCAGAGCCAGGAGCTGGACTCCAATCAGTGTCCCCAGATCATAGTTTCCCATGATTCACCCCTGATGAGATACTGAGTGAAAGAATGATAAAAGGCAAATATCTGGACAACACACCAGAAACTCTGTTGGGAATGAGTCGTGCTGGTCAGAGACGTAGCAAGGACCTGGTTGGAAGTCAGAGTTCAGGAGCCACCCAGTGGGCTTCCCATCAGGTTTGCCCCCAAAATTTCCAAATAAGGAAATAAAGACAGCATGGGTGGTTGTCTCAAAGCAAGAAAATTGGTGGATGTAATTTCTAGGTTACTGGAAGGCAGCTCTGCTTGAGGGTCGTAGCAGCAGAAAAATAAAAAGGTTTACACAGCCTGCAAAATGCCTCCTAATATTGCCTCCCACATGGGGCTCTGCCAGGCCCCTCCCTCTGGCCCTCTCCTCTTTGTCTAGTAGACAGCCACTGTTCCCTTTAGCTCTTAGCACAGTCTCCACAGGCCCACAGACACCTGTCACTTAGATGTCTCTGTGAACAGTGCTCCCTGGGGATTTTACAAGGCAATGACCCTGACTTCACTTCCCCAAGGAAGCCTCATGGCCCTTTGATGAGTCCAAATTTCTCTTAGGGCTACAGGACCTCTCAGTGGCATCAGAGGATAATTAACAAATAATTAATACAGATAATGAATCTGTATCTTTCTCCCCCAACTAGACTTCTAGATTAGAGGCCCTGCAAGGACAGAGCCATTTCTGTTGTCTTGTTGGTGGAATTTTTCAGTTATATTTCCATTTGATGGGCCTGGGCATGACACAGAGTAGATACTCAATAAATAAATGTTGCACTATTGAACAAATTTCCATTTTCTGACCCCTGACTGATGTGGACCCTACTCCTACCTTGAGCTCTGGAAGCCATTAGCCCTGAAGCCCTCTCTCTGAAAGCATAAATGACCTCTACATTAGCACTTTTCCCTCTGTCTTGGAACAGGAACTGTTGGTGTCCGCAGCTAAACACCATCCCAACCCTCCAGGCCACCTCTCTGCATATCTGACTCCAGGCATCTCCAAGACAAACTGGCTGCCCTCCCTCCCCAGCTGCACATGGGGATGCCCTTTCCTAGCAGCGTTTTCTTTTTTGAGTTACTTTTGATGTTCACTGTTGCCCAAATCCATGAACATGAAATTGTGGGGTGGGTGAGGATGGCAGGGGGTTGGGGGCAGATGGTGAGAGAGGCACTCAAGGTAAGGGTGGCATGAGGAGTCCGAAGTGTTATCTGCTGGTCAGCATGCCACTTGTGATGTTCAGTCAGGTCCTTGTCACCAAACTTCTTCTCCAAAACCAGTGGCCCTCAGTTAGGGACCCAGTATCTTAGGAATCTGTGGAATATAAAGCTAGTTTCTGTAAATGGAATCATTTTCACCCGTCACCTACCATCAAACATGAAAGTGGGTGTGAAAAGGTTTTGTCCCTAAGATATAACGTAAATGATAACAATAATATACCAACCGTACTTCACTCATATCCTTGGAAAGCTAGATACTTCTGATCAAAGTTAGCAAAAGTCGCTCCATATACAAACATGATATCAACATTGTTTAAAGGATTGCTAAATCCTGTGTCTTTTTTTGGGATGTGCCACCCTTACCTTGAGTGGCCTTGCCTTTGAAACCCAAAGCAAAGACTTTCTTTTTAAAACCTAGTGGTTTTAAACGGTCTCTTCTGAAGTCTGTGAGTCAGTTTCAGTCGTTTATTACACAGCCAAATTCAGAGAGATTAAGGACATCAAAGTTTTTTAATGAAAAAGATGAGTTTCTTTTAGTCATAGGAATTGTTTTTATCATATAATTCCCCATGTGTTGACATGGCAGTTCTGCTCTGTCTCCCCTCCACCAACCTGCGGGTGCTTAGGGAAGTCCTGTATTCTGTCAGCCTCTGGGCCCAGTGAGTTCATGCCTGGCGCAGGCCCCAACCCTGGGGTGGACCAAGAGCCCACCCATGTGCGTCACACGTCAAGCTTCAGCCTTGTAGAAGAGAACAGCAGCAGCTAAGGATCACTGTGATTCAGTGATCAGGGAAGGATTTATTCACAGCCTTATCCTATTACGGTCTATTTTGTAAAATTTAGCCAACTATCCAATACGATTCTAACAGAAGACATGCTTTATTTTATTTCATTGGTTTACTGGTCTTGTTTTGTTTTGTTTTATAGCCTTAAGGTACCCAGAGTCCTCAGAGAAGCCAGATGGCAGCCAAGTTGTTTGGGATAAATGAGTCTGCTTTGGGCTGGGGAACTGCCACTGGGAAATCTCCAACTGAGCCTGCTTTCTCTTCCCCTGCTTCCTTCCCCACCCGACTCTTCCCTCTGTGGAAACTCCAAAAGTCTTAGAAGTCGTGATTTTTCCATGGGCTGCTGGAGTTAAAATTAAGCCACCAGTGCCTTTCTACAGGGAAGGGGAAAGGTGGTGGATGAAAAGGTGAAATTCTTGCTCCTGAACCTTACACAGGAGATTCCTTACCTGTGGGAATTTGAAACTGGTCTGGAGGAGAATTTTCCCAGCCCAGCCTAATATTTACCAATCTGAGACCCTGCACCTCCCACTTCCCCTTTCTATTTGTTGAATGATCTCTATCAGGCTGCCTGAGCTGCGCTGCTGTAACTTCTGAAGGTCACAACATAGAACACCATGGTTGTCAGGTAACAATGATGGAAATGCTTGCTCCCTGAGCTGAGCATTGTATTATTGTATCAGAATAGTCTCTAGCGAGGGAGAGAGTATATTTCTTCATAAGGGGGAGGAGAGAAGCAGGCACAGGCCTCCTCTTCCAGCTGTGTCTCATCTAGCTGTTCAGCATCAGGACTGGGCCTGAAATGTGAGCAGAAAACACAGGTACATTATGGTCCAAAGCACCACTCAAATCAAGGCTGCCATTGTGGCTTGCAGAGATTCACATTCTCCCAACACCTTATTCATGGACCAAACACAGCCACAGATCATAACAGAGATGGCTAGAAGGAGAGCATCCCACCAGTAGACACGCCATACCTGTCATTTCCACCATCCATGAAAGAAGGGCAGCACTCATCAACCACAAATGCAGCGTTATCTTGAGGATAGATGGTATAGTATTGAGGAGGACCCGGCATGGTGGCTGCTGCCCCTCCAGAGGATATGAGGCCGCAGGGGCTCACCACAGACTGCAGGTAGCTGGTATTTATCCCCATAGGCTCTGGAGAACCATAAGGAGGAGGGATGTACTGTACCACAGTGGCCCCATGGAAGGTGATGGGTTGGTTGATGCCAGTAAAAACAAATGATTGTCCTCCTGGTATCTGTTCCGAGTCCAGGACCCTTTCCTCACTTTCTTTGCACAACTGGCAGGAAAGCATTTTGAACTTGCACACAGCAATCAGGATGAATGTCACCCCAACCGACAGCAGGATAGGCCCAAGGAGCTGGGTCCATTCAAAGTGGGAGACACCGTGGTATTTGATCCAGCCCATGACAGTGAATGTGATCCCCACCAGTCCCAGAAAGATGCCTGAGAAGAGCAAGGTGGCCCCCGCCTTGTCATCATCGGACACCTGGATGTCAGCGGTGCTGGGTGTGTAAGGAGTGACGGAGAACACATTGACAGGGAAGTCCTCCAAGCGGCCGCTGCCCTGCTCCATTGCTTCTTGTGGGCTCACCCTGCTTCTTAGAGGGGAGAGGATTGTGAGAGCCAAGAAATCACAGGTCCAAATTAGTTATAGAAGAACTTAGGGCTTCTGTGCTTAACAGAGCGTAACACACAGAGGGCTGGACCTTGTTTAGAAGAATAAAGGTCTGAGAAATGAAGCCTGAAGTTTTCTCATGTATTGTCAACAAGTGGAGGTCTCTGTTTTGTAAGTCAGTGACAAGCTGTCTCTCTTATTCACATTCATTCATTCACACATTCAAAAATTATTTATTGAGCCCATCTTATTCCAGGAGGTGTTTTTCTTCTCTTTTCTTTTTTTTTTTTTAACTGAGTCTTTTTCTTTTCTTTTTCTTTTTCTTTTTTTAGACTGAGTCTCACTCTGTCACCCAGCTGGAGTACAGTGGCTCACTGCAGCCTCAACCTCATGGCTCAAGCGATCCTCCCACCTCATTCTCTCCAGTAGCCAGGACTACAGGCATGCACCACAATGCTCAGCTAATTTTTAAAAATTTTTTGTAGAGATAAGGTCTCACTATGTTGACCAGGCTGGTCTCAAACTCCTGGACTCAAGCGATCCTCCCGCCTTAGCCTCAGGACGTACTTTTCTATAGAAATTTAAGACACTGCCATGAGACCCTGTTTTTATCCTGCCAAACACAGGTTTGGAGAAATGGTAGAGCTCCCTTCAGGGCCTGCAGCAGGGGCCCTTGATGTATCCACACATGCACAGAAGCCTACCCTGATTTTCCTAGTGGGTCTGCTCATTAGGAATAGACAGACACCTATTTCTTGACTGCATGTGTATTCCTATCTACTTTAGGAACCCCTAGCTGTGATGATACTTAAACTTTAAAAAGTTCTTACAAAGCTCTGATATCCTGTTTTTTTTCTGGCCAGTCCCACATGCCTTTTGCTTTCTGCGTTTGGGGAGTAATTCTGGCCTTGGGAGAAGAACAACATTATAGGAAACCTTTTTATGCACTGCATCATTGCCAAGGATTGAATAAGCATCAGGTGTAACCTGACTCTGCGATACAGGCTTCAGACCCTCCCTCCATGGCAGCCACACAGTTCCTGGTCTCCAAGGTGAAAAAACAGCTGTGTTTTGAAGCCTGCTATATTTTGCAACCAAACCCAAGTTGATGTAGAGAGGACAACTTGATCTTCAATAACATAATCTGTCATTCATGACTGCAGAACTTCCAAACAGCCCCATAAGTTTCCTCCTCCACAGAATAATAACTGTAGCCTTCTTCCCTTCCTAGACAGATTTTATCCAAGCAGATGCCCTCTGCAGTAGTTAAATATTATATTAGCTTCCTTTCGCAGAATTGAGACGGCTGCCCTCTTGCCCCAAGTCAGGGCTTCCTAAACTTCCCTTGATGAAAAAATTACGTGGGCCATTTCTTTAAAGGACAAAATGTGAGCTCCCAACTCAGACCAACAGAACCCAATATCCAAGGGAAAGACCTCAGGTGACTCATCATCAAGAAATCCTAGGAAACTGTACCCCAAGTTAATCCTAAATGCCTCTAGGAGACCAAAGGACTTTCTTCCCATGAAAATGCCTCTCCCTGCTACAGGACAAGGCTTGTAATCTCTTATTTCACTGCCAAACAGATGGGAAAGCAAGCAGGTGACCCCTGAGGTATCTTCCTGGATGTGCCTTGGAGCAGCAAGGCTGGAGTGAGGTTGTTGTAGGAACAGGCTGCCCTTTTTCTTACTGAGCTAGATCAGAGTTCCAGGAAAGCCAGATTTTCTCTTTAACTATAAATTCCTGGTAAGTTAGCCGGACATTATGTTCAGGTTCTTAACTCCTAAGTTAACAATCAAAACAATTTCTGACATTTAGAAAAAGCTAGGATCTCAAAATTGTCTTCTAAATCACTCAATTTATGTTTTCCGTTTGCCATTAGCTATATTCACTTGCAAATAAGAGAATAACTGGGAAGTCTGAGAAAATAGAGGAGAGAGATCACCTTTCTTTAGACAGCTCATGAATGCAAACTGGAATTGCTTTCAGAGCAGAAAGGTCAGAAAGTTCTCCAATTACATTTTCAAGGTCATCTTGACTCAGCTGCTTCTTTCAAAAGCCCCAACTCTGTCTAGATGGTAAATAGCAATTTTTTTTAAAGCTAACCAACTGAATTCAACAGCATATTAAAAGGATTATATACCATGACCAAGTGGAAGGCAAGGATGGTTCAACATACAAAAATAAATCTACGTAATGCAGTGTATTAACAGAATTAAGGGAAAAAAACCACACATGATCATCTCAATTGATGTGTGTGTATGTGTTGGGGGGGGACATTTATTGAATATTTACTATGTACCAGGCACAATTCTATACATTTAATATAGATGCCATAATTTCATTCTTTTAACAACAAGGTTACAGTCAAGAAAACTATGCTGATTGTTAAGCTATGGTGACTCAGCTCCAAATCCACCTTTCTAAACTTCTCTTTGTCTCAGACTCTGCAAAGCACACTTTTCCTTTTCCAGGCAGCTCTAGTTAGGCTCTGCCAATAGCGGGTGCTACAGGGAGACTTCAAGGTGGGAGAAAGGAGAAGGCACTTACTAGTTTCTATTTTGCTTGCTGTTACTGTCAGTGTCATTCCAACAACAGTTCTTCATCCTGGCAGTAATAGTTCCAGTTTCCAGAAACCTCCTCCTGCCCTCAAGTCAGTCTCACTGTGTCACTTCAGGGAAACCAACCCCAGCTGGTGTTCTTTGTCCAAGCTCCTGAGATACCAGCACTAGCTGAGTAACATTTTCTACTCAGAGAGCTGGACTCCAGCTCCACAAGGCCCTTCTCCAAGCTTCTGCATTGTAATATAAACCCAACCTCTTCCTTTTGTTCCCCCAGCCTGTTTTTACTAAATCTAAGTGGCCTCTGTGTTTATTTTTTGCCCTTTCAATCCTTCAATATTTGTTTAATTTCCTATATCAAATTATCTCTATTAAAATAACTAGTATGGTTTCTGTTTCCCTAACTGATTCTGACTGATATGTGGTATTAACAGTGGGGTTAGGAAACACGCCTGTGAAGATGGGATTCTGGAGTTGGTTTGGTTGTATTCTTGGCCTCAAATACAATTCTGAGTCCTCATCAATGAAATATGGGATATTAGTAGATCATGGCATGAAGTGACATCAAATCTAATAAAAATAGCACCTGTAGTAGGCAGTGATAAAGTGCATGTTGGAGCCAATGCCTTTGGGACCAACTGGCTGCTACACTTAGTCACTATGACAATAATGATGGACTGTAAGGTCTGTGGGATGGAGATGGCCACTCTAGAATGCCCTGCAATACTTCTAAAAAGAAAAATAACAAGCTCAGATCTTTAAACTCAGTTCAAGTCATAGTCAGAAATCCAGAGTTTCTGTGGTGGTCCTAAAAAGAATCTCATATCTTATATTTATAGGGCTGACATCAACAAAACTTAAATAGATACCTTTCTGTATAGCTACACATCTGTGGAGGCTACAGTCACTCCCATCTTAGTGGCTAATCTGCCATGTTGACTTCTGTTTGACTGGTTCCAGGAATGCCTTTAAAATGTCAATTTTATCTACTGTTCCTTGCATGAGAGCATGTACTTACTGTAAATCTTGCCCTTAGATCAAAACAACTTTAATGTTATAGTACTTCCCATAAATCCTGACCTTAAGCAATTGTTCTACACATCCCTTCTGAAGCACATATACCCTTTCCCTGTGGTATGTAAGCTCTGGGTCTGGTGAGTAACGGTGCAAGATCTACCATCTTGTCTCACGGCTTCCGGGAACATGGCTTCTGTTCTTAAGTCCCTATTAAATGTTCCTTTCTGAAAAACTGGATTTGTCAACCTCTTTCCTCAGCCTCTCAGCTTCCTTGGCCATTGGGGATATGTTTGCATAGACCTGCTTACTGTGGAACGGTATCTATATCTATATGCTATTGGTTCAGTTTCTCTGGAGAACCCTGATAGTCAATGCTACTTAAAGTGTCTACTGTAAGTAGTGATGCTATACAAAGTAATCACACATAAAATCACAGCACAGGCCTCCAGGGTTTTAGAGAAAACCCATGCTGCTTCTACAGGCAGTTATTCTACTTTTGAGACACAGGTCATGATTCTTTACTGGGCCCTGGCTGCTGGGCCCTGCGCCACCCTGGGAGACTGAATGATACCTGAGCTGCCACTCATGACCTAAGCATGTCTGACCCACACAACCATAAGTCTGTGCATGCACAGCAGTGATTCATTATCAAGTAAAAATGGTAGTTAAGAACTTAGACATGAGCAGGCCTAAAATTACAAGTAACTAAATAGACAATTGGTTCAGAACCTAACACTTACTCTTGCTGTGTGGCGTCTTCTCCTAAAATCCAAAACTATGGCCTAGTGGGGAGCTCTTCACAGCTAGATGACTGAGGAGAAAAAACTCAGGTCTTGTGTATACGTTACTGTGCACAACAGTGGACTACTGCAGCATTATGACACCCAACAGGAGTGTCCCTGAAAGATGCTAGAGTAGAATAGAAATCCTAGCGAGTAGAACTTCAAGCAGGACCTTTGGTTGTCATGTTGTCTGAGATGAGAGATGGCCTACAATACCATCTATGTTGGTTCATAGGCAGAGGTGAATGGTGTCCTAGGTTTCAAGGACTCAGAAAGAACGAGATTGGAGTGTGAGTAACAGGAAGTATGGTGAACAAGTATAAGGATATCTCAAAGTGGGCACAGAGTGTAAAGATAGTTGTGTTCCCCGTGAACGCTCACCCAAGAGCAGCCACTGCAAAGGAGGCTCTACCAGTCAGGTGAACAAGCTGGTGTATTCTGTGGCTATCAGTCAGTCTTTTCCCCCAGACTTCAGAGTGTTTGCTTGATGAGCCCATGTACACAGGATGCAGGCCAACATGATGAAAGGGCTGAAGGCTATGCATGAGCTTAAATCTGGTAGCTAATCTGGCTACCATCACTGTTGAGTTCCTAACCTACCAAAAGCAGAGACCAATGCCGAGCCCTCAGTGTGGCACTATTCCCTGAAGATCACAGCCAATATCTGATGGCAGCTGGATCATGGTGGACTCCTTCCAGGAGGGGGCAGCAATTTATACTTACTTAACTAAAAACATATTCTGGTTATGGATTTGCCCTCCCTGACTTTAATACTTCTACCAGTATCATCGTATGTGGTTGTAGAGAATGCCTTATTCACTGTGATGGTATTTTGCAAAATTGCTCCTGATTAAAGAACTTAGCTCACAGCAAAAGACATAGAGCAATGATCCTATGCTCATACAATTCACTGCTATAACTACATACACTATTGTCCGGAAGCAGCTAGCCTAATAGAATGGTAGAATGGCTTACTAAAGGCTCAGTTATAGCACCATTAAGGAGATATCAGCTTGATTAGATAGCATCTTGGGTAGGTTCCCTAGAAATAGACGCTGAGAGGGTGACTTGAATGCCATAGATTTGTTGGAGAATGCTCTAGGAAACAATGCCTAATGAGAGTGAGGGGAGCAGAGTTGCACAAAGGGAGAAGTTGAACTATTACACAGTTGCAACAGAGGCTTCAGCTGAATGATTAGGTCTTTCTGGAGCTTGGATGCCGCTTCAGAATTGTTCCAAATTGAGGTTAAGGTGCCAGGCCTTTGTATCCCTATATCAACCAGTCACTGAATGCAGGTTGCCACCAAGAGGGGGACATAATCTTGATCAAGGTGGCCTCCCTTCCTGCTGAGGATAATGCCCAGAGAAGAGTGCAGCTACGAACTGTCAGCAGGCAACACTTCTGGCAGGTGGGGGAAAAAAATGCCTCAGTCCTAAGGTGGATCTGAGCAGTGTTCCACAGCATCCACCACAGAAGTTATTTCATCTTGCAGGAGGCAGTACATGCTTTAAACCAGCAAGCAATACAGCATAAATGCCAGAATAAATGGGTCTAGAAATTAAGGAGAGAAAGTAGGAGTGACTCCTCTCACTATCACACCTGATAATCTACTCACATTATTTTTTCCAACTATACTTCAACTTTGACCTGGGAGGTCTTAGTCTTCTTGTTGTATACCAAGGGACATAACAGAAAAGTGACACTGCCACTTGGCCATTCTGAGCTTCTTATGACCCGGAACCAGCAAGCAAAGAAGGGGTTGCTTTCCTGGCCAGGATAATTGCTCTTCATTACCAAGAGGAAACTGGGTTGCTGCAACATCATGTGAGCAGGAAGGACTATATTTAGAACCCAGGGACTCTCTGGGACCTCTCTTCATACTTTTATGCCCAATAATAAAAGTTAAAGGAAAACTGTAATGACTGAAACACAGGACCATTGTGGATTCAGATTCTTCCAAAAAGAAAGTTTGGGTCACCCCCGCCAGGTAAAGAACGGATCAACTGAGGCCTTGATAATGGTAAAGGAAACACGGCCTAAGTAGTGGAAGAAAAAAAATTACAAATATCAACTAGGGACTCATGACCAATTGCAGGAATAAATACGGTAGCAGCTCTGCATAGCTTCTTCCTTACTTTTTATGTATATATTTATTTGTATATACAAACTAATTTCTTTTTCTACCTTCCCTCTTTCTCCTTATTATTTTACACAAACATTGTTGTCTGTGGTTAACTTTACAATTTAGTCTTTATCTAGATGGGATTGTGGCCAAATTTGAGAAGAATGAACATTACCCAGAGATGAATGCATGAATGATTCTTGGAAGTTTGTATCTCCCATTTCAAGGAGAGGATGAGAGCATCTTTATTTGGAACAGTTTCATCTTGTTATGCAAAGCACAAAGTGGTTTTTGTTTGTGGATACAAGTGCAAATAATGTATAGAAGGCTGTGTGTGGATGCTGAGTAGCCAAAGGGGTAGATGGTGGTGGTTATCAAGTTATTGTCCTTCAGGTCCAAATCCACCCTTCTCTGCTGTGCTTTGTAGTGATGGAGCTGGTGCTCTGCAAGCCACATCTGGCTCTGACAGCTGGCTTGCTATTAGGCATTGCCGCGGAAGTATTAGAGGGAGGCTACAAGGTGGAAGGAGGGAGAAGGGATTTGCTGTTCTCTGTTTTGCTTGCTATTTCTGCCATATCACCCAGCAATGCTTCTTGTGGTAGTCACAATTGGGTCCAGTTTCCAGTCTGGCCCCACATCCCCCACTCTCATTGTACCTTCAGAGGTACTAGCACCAGCTGGACAGTGCCCTCCTGAGAGGTCTGGGTCCCAGCCCCAGGGGTCTCTCCCATGCTCTAAGCCCTGATACCCTAACTGCTCACAGTGATTCCTCAGCCCCAGAAGGGGTAGCTTCTTCCTATTACCTCAATGTTTCTCTTTTGTCTTTTCAATCTTTTACTATCTGTTTAACCAATTTCTCAGATTAATTTCTCTGTTAAAAATCATTGCTGTGTTTCTGTTTTCGTGAGTGGATTCTATCTGAAGTGGAAAAGGAGGGAAAACTAGAGTGGCAGAGCTGAAATGGAACCCAGGCGTATGTGGTTGCAGAGTCTCGCTGGCTTTGTTCTCTAAAAATGCTTGGTGGCTCCTGTGCTGTTCCTGTCAGGCATACGACATTTCTGAAGACATTGTCTAATTATTTTTTAGATTGCTGGGGATAGGAGTTGATCACCCACCAGTAGTCTGAATTTTTGTGTTTTATCTTAAAAGCCCTTTTGAATTTTTCATTCCTCTCTCTGCTATATAGGGATTCTTTTTATTTTTTTAAATATTAAAATGATTTACTGCCAAAACAAAATAAAAAGGTGAGTTTCCTACCTGTTTCAATGAAGCAGTGTTTTCTACATTATAACAATTTGTGGTACTTGTTAGAAATGCAGATTTTCAGCACTATTGGTAATGAGTGAATCAAAAATCCTGGGCCTGAGGCCCATAAATCTGAACTTGTTTTATAAGCCACCCAGATGATTCTTAGGCAGATTGAAGAGTGAGAACCACCAGGGTAGTGGTGAAGTGTTATTGCATTAAATATATAGAGTTGGGAAATTTGTCTAACGGCCAATTTCTCTGTGTCTGATATCTCAACACTTCTAGAAGCAAAAGTCCCATAAAAGGAAGTACTTTTACACTGCTTTGATAACTACTTCAGGCTAATAACAGGAAAGGTGGCAGTGAGATGGTATGGCCAGAGACCAAGAAATACCCAAATCCTACCACCCACCATACCACCCCCCATGACTTCCCCATGGGAGGCAGAGGCACAGAAGCACAGGACAAATTTACTGCTGTAGGGCTTGAGCTGTAGACAATCTCCCAATACACATAACTTAGGTAAACTTGGCTACAGCACATAGACAAGGCTGGAGGCCTCCCCTAAACTTGAACCTGACCTCAAAGAAACATAGGAAAAGTGATAACCAGAGAAGGTCAGGGCAGGCAGAACCTCTGAAGACAGAGACATGTGGAGGAGAATGAGAGATGAGATAAAAGATGGTTGGACCTCCTTCTACCTGCCAAAATCTCAACATCCTTACTGCAGCAGCCAGGCAAAAGAAGGAAGTGAAAGGAGCTCCATTTAAGCAAGTGCCCTTCTCAATCACAATGCTACCACCTATGTGTAAACATAGTCCAATTAATCTAGAATGTAAGCAAGGAGATTCATACAACTTCTTCCAGAGAAAAGCATCAGATAGAAGACTACACCATCCAGGAATTTCTTTGGTGAAAAAAATGAATTCTTTTAACACTAATGCCAAACTTTTTATCAGTACAGTACAATTAAATGGTCTCAAACGGCTGATAGTCTCAGTGATCAAGTAAAGTGCTTTCTTTAATTTTCAAACTTCATTTTTATTGTTAGGATGTCACATATAATAAAAACATCCAGTTTTCCCTTGAAATTGTTGAGAATATTTAGCATAGAAACTTGAAAAACATTTGTTAACTAAGCCAACTTTGTGAGCAACCTTTGTTATTAAGGTGAGCTATTAATTCATTTGCTTTATCCAGAACGTTACCCTTTGTACTGGGTGGAACATATCTTCTTCTATTAATGAAAATAATAATTTACATTATTCACAGCTTCTCAGAAAAAAATTAAAAAATAATAATTCAACCCTGAGTTCAGAAAATCTGGCTGGTAAGCTTTCAAAGTTATTAATCATTTCTTTCCCTTGGGGTCCATGAGAAAGGAAATGATTTTAATTTGTTAAAAGCATATATATTCAATGTACTATTTCCTTTTTAACAAAGCCTCCTGCTACTTAATTCCCTTAAGTAAGGAAATCCAGAGGCCAATTCTTTGTGGTGATATTCTCAAAGGATGCAGTAGCTGCTGAAGAAACCTGAGGATCCCATCTTATTTAACTATCTGTACTAGTTGTTTTATCTGATCAAGTTCTGGGCACATCTTCACAGACATTATCAACGGGAGCTGTCTCCCTTTGGGCTCCCCCTAGCTCTGCTCATTGGTCTCCAGTTGCAGCAAATAAAGAACTGACTGAATCAGATATCAAATGACATGTCTTAAGATGCAGTTCACAATGGCAAATGAAAACTTGTTACACTAGGTCAGGCCTGGTGGCTCATGCCTGTAATCCCAGCACTTTGGGAGGTTGAAGTAGGTGGATCACCTGAGGTTGGGAGTTCAAGAACCAGCCCGGCCAACATGGTGAAATCCTGTCTCTACTAAAAATACAAAAATTAGCCAGGTGTGGTGGCATGCGCCTATAATCCCAGCTACTCGGGAGGCTGAGGCAGGAGAATTACTTGAATCTGGGAGAGGGAGGTTGCAGCATCACTCCAGGTTGGGCAGCAAAGGGAGACTCTGTCTCAAAAAAAAAGAAAAAAGAAAAATGAGAAGGAAACTGGTCAACTAAAATTAAATATTTTTTTTAAAAACTAAAGTTAATGAATTGGTCATTTAGCAAATTAGTCTTTAAGCAAATTGACCTAGATCCATTTTGCATAAATAGAATAAAGACCTATGAAATGGCAACATCACTGATGTCTGTGCTTTTATCAAAACGTTCAAAATTAATTTTTGGTGAGGTTGGCAATACATACCCAAATTCAAATTTTAATCTCTCACAAATTATTGAAATATGGCTTTTTAGCACATTTAGATTTTTTTTAAATAAGAGCATCCTTTTTGGTTTAGACTGCCTCTTTTGACCTAAGTTTTTCTTCAGCCATGTCTAGAGAGCAGTGCCGCCTCCTTCCAAAGCATGTGTGACACTGACCTTACAGGAAATTGCAGGCAATGTTTCATTGGCTAGATGGACTGTGGTTTATAATTAGGAAGGACTGTACTTCTTACTAACACTTTGTATCTCTACTTCCAGACATTTTTTTCTTGTACAGGTTCACACATCTCGAAAAAATTGAATCTTATTAAACTTTATTTTTCTAACCAGGTACAGTGGCTCACGCCTGTAATCCCAGCACTTTGGAAGGCCAAGGCAGGCAGATCACTTGAGATCAGGAGTTCAAGACCAACCTGGCCAACATGGTGGAACCCAGTCTCTGTTAAAAATACCAAAATATTAGCGAGGCGTGGTGGCAGGCACCTGTAGTCCCAGATACTTGGGAGGCTGAGGCAAGAGAATTGCTTGAACCCAGGAGGTGAAGGTTGCAGTGAGCCAAGATGGCACCACTGCACTCCAGCCTGGGCAACACAGCAAGACTCTGTCTCAAAAAAAAAAAAAAAGTTATTTCTCTTCAAATCACCTTTTTACCTAATAGCTCATGTCATCTTTCCCAAATTCATACAATTTTAGTTTTTAATATTTTGACAAGAATGAGCAATTATAGCTGGAAGTTTCTCAAACAAGCAATACAAAGATGTCAAACAGATATCAAAAATTAAGCTCATTTTCTTCTCCACAATAATAAAATCCATAATTTGAGTAAGAATCCAGGGTAAACAATTTTTAAAACTTTATGAACGCATTGCTTTGGCAAATCTCTGGGAAAACAGCCTTAAATCTGAGTGGGGAGAGTGTAACTTCACACAACCTCTTTTTGGAGGGTTGGCAGTATTTACTAAAATTCAAATGCACATACAATAGCATTAAAGAAGCTACAAATATCTTCTAGGAAGGTAACCTACATATTTACAATAGACATTGTACAAAAGGATACTTTAGCAGAATAGACAACGAATCATTGTCTGTACTAACAAAGTACAGGGATGGGAACCCTACATGTCCATTAATAGTGGACTGGTTAAATAACTTATGGTGCTAAAATAGAAGGTACTCTCCCACTATCAAGGAGCAAGTCAGGTCTATGTGAACAGGTATGGAATAATCTCTAAGCTGTGTTATTAGTTAAAAAAGAAAGCAGAGTGAGTACTGCAGTGTGTTTATTATGCTATTATTTGCAAAGGGAAAGACATACATGTCATTGAATGTGTGTGCATAAAATGTCACTGAAAGAATACAAAATAAATTTGTCAAAAGAAATGAGAGGGTGTTCCAGTTATCTACTGCCATATAACAATCCACTCACACTTTTGTGGCTTAAAACAGTTCTATGGTGTGGCTGAGATTTGTCGGGCAGTCAGCTAGGGCTGCCAGCACCTGTAAGCTCACCTGAGCCGGATGTCAAGATGGTTCACTCATATGACTGACAGCTGATGCTGGAAGCTCCGCTGGCTCATCAACCAGAGCAGTCACCTGTGTCTTTCCATGTGGTTTCTCCTGGCCAGGGGACCGGGCTTCAAGAGGAAGTGTCTTAGGAGCAAGTGTTCCTGGGGTCCCAGGTGGAAGCTGTGAGGCATCTTATGACCTGGCTTTGGAAGTCCCAGAATATCACTCTCATTTCATTCTATTACTCAAGCAAGTCACTAAAACAACCCAGATACAAAGGGAAATAAATTAGATTCTTCCTTTCTACAGTTGGAATGTCAAGGTCACATTGCAGAATAACACTTGGGAGAGGAGATACGATTGCCTTTCTCTTTGGAAAGTACAATCTTCTGCAGAGGGATATTTACTTTTTACTGTTCAGTCTGTGATACTGCTTGAACTTTCGTCCATGTGGACATCCAAATATAATCCAAGATTTTAGATCAACCATGTTTATATATTCATTCACTTATGGCTGGTTAGTAACCTCATCCTTCTTTACTGGAAAGTTTTCAGCGAGTCCCCCAGGTGGTAACATTCTGTCGCAATCATCAATAATGGCAGGTTCTGAATTTTTCTGAGTTTCTTACATATTTTCACTGCTTTTCAGACTTACACATCAAGCTTCCTGTTTTTAACCACCAATCCACATTCCCAGTTAAAAATTGTAATTTTGACCTGATTATAGTTTAAAAAGATGAATCAAGAATGACAGGATAACCACAAAAACAGAGTTTTCAGAGGTTATCAGAGAACTGCGGTGGGAAGTGAAACTAAGCGTGGTCGTATAGTTCTGAACAAATCATTTGAATGAACACATTGTGGTTGGAAGTAAATTGCTTTGTGGAAGCTGTGTGTATGTGATTAAATGCTTTTTTCAAAAGTTTGGTAGACTTGCAAATCCAAGTTTCAAAATCTGTCTTCTCAGGCTGTGATCCTGCAGGGTAATCTACAGGCCATATTCACTTTGATCAGACTACAGACAGAACACTACCAGGTTTTCTGATAACAAAAAAGGACCAAAATATTTCAACAACTTTATAGCACATAAAAAGCAAAATAGAACAAAACAAAGCCACAAGCTTGGATGACATGGAAAGGCAGGAACCTGCATGATTTGCTTGCCAGTACATGTCTCAAAACCTTTCAAGATTTCGAAAATTCAAAAGAATGTCTTCCCAAACATTTAGGTAAAAATGGTACCATGTGTCCTCCCCTACGTTGGTGCACCGCAGGAGTGGGGGGGTTCAGGAAAGGGGGTTGGGGAGAAAGAGAGAAGCCACAGGAAGAGACCTGGACATTCTTCTCTGCACTGTAGGACCCTGTCAATGGCCACCATCACCTCACAATCCTGAGATTATCAATAAAACCAGAAGAGGTCTGGATGAAAAAATCAGGCTCCAGAAGACAGTGGTTCAGGGTCCAGGTGGATGTGAGAGGAACACAGGGTCAGGATGCACAGTCTTCTGGGAAGCCTTCCAAGAAACCCAGGTGCTAGACCTCTCCTGGTGTCCAGTGCAAGGCAGGAACGTCCTCCATGATATTCCTCCAGTCATTAGGGCTAGATCAGTGAAAGTAGGCAGATATCATTACAAGGGGTGACTACGGTCAGAAAGCCACACCCTGCCCAGCTCTGTACCTCTGTACCTTCACAGGGCCACAGTTGCAGACCTGCAGGGAGAATGAACGAGGATGGGGTGACCTATGCCACTTGGCCCCCACCTTCTCAAGGATGTGCGGCAAGAGAATCCATGCACAGTAAGGATCTGGATAGACCAGACATGGAACTTCAACCCTAAGAGTAGAATCTCCACTTAAATGAGCATCAGGTGTCTATAAGTCATTTAGGGGGAATCTTTGGGGGAAATCTCAATTATAGGAATTATCTACGCATCTGTTATATTTACTTGAATTGTGTTGGACCATGGCAGCCTCAAGGTTATATTCGACTTTTACAACAAAATGACAGGGTGGTTGAATCGTGACTATACTATTATTAGCTATACAATGGTCATGTTGAAAATAAAAACTGGCCCCTCATTCTTCAGATTTTATTTTATCTCAAAAGTAACAAGAGCCTGGGTGTGGTGGCTCACACCTGTGATCCCAACAATTTGGGAGATTGAGGTGAGTGGATCACTTGAGCCCTGGGATTTGAGACCAGCCTAAGTGACAAGGTGAAACCCCGTCTCTACAAAAAAATTACAAAAGTTAGCCAGGCGTGGTGGTGTGTGTCCTGCAGTCTCAGCTACTTGGCAGCAATGAGCTATGATCATGGCCACCACTCTCCAGCCTGGGTGACAGAGTGAGACCCTGTCCCAAAAAAACAAAACAAATAACAATAACAAGAATATTAGAGGTGGCAATCATTGCTGTAGAGAGTATGGGTTCCGTGCCTTTACACCATCTTCTTGCTTGAATGTCCTGATATCCTGGTGAGGCGCAGTGCCTCTGTTTTACAGATGATTAATCTTAGAACAGGAAAGTAGGTTATTTGATTTAGTGGTAGTGCAGGAGGACAATCTGTTTTCCTAAAGTGTTTTTAAACTGCTCGTCCATGAAGGGCATGCACTTGCAGGCAAGCGATCCGCCTGTGTTCTCGAGCGAGGCTGGTGCCTGCTGAGGTCGGTTGGGTAGGCAGTTTCCTGGGTGTCCTGACAACCTTTAGATTTTTCTCTCCAGTTGCGATTATTTGAATGTTTCTCCCTTCCAAAACACATGTTGAACTTTGATCCCCAGTGTTGGAAATTGGGTCTAATGGGAAGTGTTTTGGTCATGGGAGGATCCCTGATGAATAGAATAATGCCTTCCTTTTAGGGGCGAGTTCTCACTCTATTAGTTCCCTCAAGAGCTGGTTGTTAAAAAAGCCTGGTGCCTCCCCCACTGTCTTTCCTGCTTCCTCTCTTGCTGTGTGATCTCTGAACACAGGAGCTCCCCGTCTTGCACCATGAGTGGAAGCAGCCTGAGGCCCTCACCAGACACCCAGTCATCAAAATTGTAAGCCAAATAAAATTTTCTTCATAAATTACTCAGCCTCAGATATTTATTCCTTTATAGCAGCCCAAAATGCACTCAGACACCAACTAAACTGAAAACCACCTTGATAGGGCTGGAATTTAAGTCATGGCCACTGCCATTTCCAGCAAATGATAAGGTGAGCCTCCCAGAGGCCCAGCTCTTGGTGTGAGAAGCTTCTGGATGGGGTAGGTCTGCGCTGGGCAGTGGCATGCTTCTGGGCTCCAGAACTGATGCACTTGTAGGTTAGTTTCTATCGCAGTGTAACCACACACTTAAAACAACATTCATTTATTCATTCATGGTTCTGTAGGTCAGGCATCCCTCTGTATGATCTGGAGGCTCAAGAAATAATGTGTCTCCAAGCTCATTCAGGCTGTTGGCAGAATTCGGTCCTATGCAACGTAAGACTGAGGTCCCAATTCCCCGCCAGGGGTTACTTTCTGCTCCTAGCAGCCCCTCACATTCCTTCTCACGTGGGCCGCTCCATCTTCAAAACAGCAATAGTGCTGCAAGGCTGGCCAAGCTCTTGAGCTTCAAGTCTCTCTGATTTCCCCTTTCTGCCTTATTCTTCTGCCCCAATAGCCATAAACGTTATCTAGTTTTAAGGACCCATGTGATTAAATTACACCCACCCAGATACTCCCTTTTTGTGGGTCCACTGTGCCGTATTACATGACACTATCATAGGGACGATATCACACATTCTCAGGCTTTGAGGGATAAAGGTGTGGGATGTTTTTGTAGGGGAGAGCATTTTTGAATGCTGCCTGCCACACTCTGGTTCTGTTGCTGAGACCTAAAGAGAGTTAGTAAAGGACAAGTGACGCTGCTAAGAGTGACCTGGGAGGGGGGTGGGGCATGTTTGCCCAGGCTTCATCAACGTTGCTAAGCACGTTCAAGTAACAGCCCTGCAGTGGGTCCTGCAGGTCTTCACGTGTCCAGTTTATTCTACTGCAGCGGTTCTCCAAGTGCGGGCCGGAACCAGCAGCAGCAACGGCATCTGGGAACTTGTTAGAAATAGACATTTTGGGCCTCACCTCAACCTACAGAATTAGAAACTCTGGAGATGGAGCCAGAGGTCTGTGTTTCAGCCAGTCCCTTGGGTGACACGCTTGCTCAAGTTTGAAAACTATTTCTCCAAAGTCCCCAGTTTCCTTTTTTGAAGAAGTAAAAGTTGGGGAGGAGTCAGATAGGTAATCTCTAAAATGACTTCGATTTCTAACAACCTATGATTTGTGAATATTACAAAAACGATTACACTGTCGAGACCAAAGGATGCACGTGTATGTCATCGTGTGTGTGTGTGTGTGTGTGTGTGTGTGTGTGCGCGCGTGCTTCCATGCATGTCACGGTTAAGAGTACCGACTCTGGAGTCTTTTCTATAATCAAATCCTGGCTTCTCTAATCACTAGCTATGTAAATGGGTCAGCTGCTTAGACTCACTGAGCCTCAGTTTCCTCATTTGTGAATGATGGGACCTACATCGTAAGGTTATCAAGATCAAGTGAGATGGTACAAAGATCATGTAGCGTAGTAAGTCCAATGACTCTCGGCTATAATTACTTCATCCTGTTCAGTTTCTGGAAACTCTCCTTGAGTGCTTGAGGAGCTGAGTCCATGGTGGGCTGAAATACCCAGGCCCTTGTCAGGAGGCCTGAAGGCAGCCCGGGAGTCCCAGACACTGCCTGGGGACTGAGGATGAGCTGTTCCAAGTTCTGAAGGCAGAAGTGAACCTTCTCTGATTCCTAGCTTCAGCTTAAGTCCTGTCACTGCAGCGCAAGACATCTCAGTAAAGCATGTGCCTATAATCCCACAGCCGCCTTGATCTCCTCCTCTGAGAAGATGGTGCCACCCGAGGCAGAAAGCACATATCTGAACACCGCATCAGCCGAGATGTGGCGAGGGGGCTGGAAACCCTCAGGGACCTTTGCTGTGTTTTTATTGTATTTGTTATTTTGGGGTTTTGTGTTTTATTGATGTTTTTGTTTTACATGTTCAAAGGAACAGAAGTAGTTAAGGGCTGGAATAGAGCCAACATGTGCCTCTATAAAGTTGAGGCCAGGAACTGTGTCACTGGGGGGAACATAAAGCAACCCCGCCCCTGCCCTGGCCCACAGGCCTTGCCAGTGGAGCTGCGAGAGGTCTTGCCGGAGCTTACTGAGAGGCCTGAATGGAGATGAAGACCTTGAGAGCCCGAAGTGTGGGAGAGGAAAACAGCCTCCTTGCACAGGCTGCTGTCGTCCAAGGGGAGGTGCGCTCTTCTCAGCCTGCTGGGCAGTTGCCTGTGGCACTGAGACAGTGAGGAAGGGAAGGCACAGACCACCCAGTGTGAATCGCTGCTGCCTGAATGGAATCTATTCTCCCAGCCATAGGCAAGCAGAGCCAGGAGGGGCTACTCCACAGCTGCTCCGCACCCGCGGCCCGTTCCCAGGCTCCACATGGCTCCCCTAGCCTCAATGCCACCAAGAGAGCTGCTCAGCCTGCGAGGCGCTAGCCGCTCTGCTAACAACCACAAAACGCTCTGGGCGGGATGCAGCTCCTCTCCTTCACCTCCTCAGAGCCACAGAGACTGGCCGCCCAGGGACAGGTCTTCCGATTTGGGTTCAATCTCTGGCTGAGGTCTTAAACAGTTTTTCTGTGACTGATGAAATGTGAGTGAGAGCCCGGGAACTCTTCCTGCCTCCTCTTGGAGAATGTCTGCCAGCTCCACACGGGAGGTAAGCTCCTCCCGGAAAAGGGCATGGGAATTCGGCTTCAGAGTTTTGACTTCATAAATAGCCTCCTAGTTTCAAGAGTAAGGCCCAAAGATGCGTTCACAACGGCTCTTGCCATCCAGTACTTCATTTATTCCTCTTTAATGTCCTCTACATATTAATCCATTTGGGTCCCTTCATGCAGACCAAAGTTGTCCAACATTGGACTAATGCTTTATTGTCCCCTTGGTCCCCTCTAAAAGGCCCACCAATAATTTGATTTAAAGTAGAAGAACTTTGGATAACAGAGCATCCTGCAATACTAAACAAGGCTCATAAAGTGCCACTATGGAAGGAGCCTTAAAGACCAACAGCCAGCACCACAGAGGTATTTTTAAATGGTGCTGAGTAAGAAACGTTAGGAAGCAAAAGAGGACTATACAGAATGTAATATATGTAAATTTTAAATAAATACACAAAATAATACTCATATCTTAGAAAACTACATACCTATTCAAGAATTAATATCTTTCACATTGATGTAGTGGCCTATTGGGAAGAAAGGGATTAGTGCTGGGAAGGAAGAAAGAAGGAGAGAAGGAGGAAGGAATGAAGGAAGCAAGGAGAGAGGGAGGGAGGGAGGGGGAGGGAGGGAGGAAAAAGGAAAGGAAAGGAAAAGAAGGAAGGAAAAAGGAAAGGAAGGAAGGAGAGAGGGAGAGGAAGAAAGGGAGATGGGAAAGGAAGGGAGGGGAAGGGAACAGGGAAGAAGGGAGGAGTGGAGAGGGAAGAATTTAATAATGATGATAGCAGATTATGTCTTAAAGTATATGGAGTCACTCTAACATAAGTTACAAAGGAAGCAAGCCTTAAATTAAACCTTTCATTTTACAGATGGAGAAACTGAGACTCAGAAAGATGACCTGTTTGGTGCTGGGATTTTATTGCTGCTCAGTGGCAGAAACCAGGCATTTGACTTCCAGTTCATGCTCTTTCTACTGCATCAAACTGCTACATGTATATTTAGAATACATCACTTCCTTCTCTTCTAATAAGTAATTCATCTAAGTATAGTTTTAACTAGAGAGGTTGATCATTGCTGGCCCAATTCATGGTCCCTCTCCCAGAGAAGCCACCCACCCCTGCAGAAGGACTGAGGCCTTGCTGGACACCAGGTGACCCGGATCACCTTCTCTTGGCTGATGGGCCTGAGATGGGCACCTGATGCAAAGGCAGCCCTTTTGTAGACAGGTGGCTAAGATGTGTTTTGGTGGCTAAGGTAATGATTTGGAAGTGGCGTCATTCATCTGGGGTAATAACAGGTTTGTTGCCTCACACCAAGAAAATCGAGGACGCGGACACACAAGGGGTAAGGTTAAGAGCAAAGGTTTAATAAGCGAAAGAAAGAGAAAAGCTCTCTCTCCTGCAAAGAGGGGGGCTCCCAAGCAGGTCTTCTGGTTTCATGGTGAAATGCACAGGGTTTTATTTTTTTATTTTAATCATGTGACATATGCTTGTCATTTAATCATATCATTTTCTTTATCATTTTGAAATTTAATGGGAGTCAATATATTCAGCTAGTATTTATTTTTATTTATTTATTTTTATTATACTGTAAGTTCTGGGGTACATGTGCAGAATGTGCAGGTTTGTTACATAGGTATACATGAATGCACAGAGTTTTATAGATGAGTTTGAGGAGGCAGTTTCTGATTTACATAGGGCCCAGAAGATTGGTTGGACCAGGTGTGCCATTTACATAGCTTGAGAAAGAACTGGCCAACCCACCTTCCTTGGTGAGAGGGGCTGGCAGATTTGGAAATTGCCCGCTGTAGTTCAGAAGAGGTTTGGCTCCCAGAGGGCAGTGTAGAGCTTTTTGCTGGAAAGGTAGCCACAAGAGGTCTGTGTGCGTTTGCCCAGGCAGAGTCTCAGGATTACCTCCTGGGAGGGCTTGCAGCACGGAGGGCCTGCTATGGTGTGCTGTGGTTCATCACGCAGCGGGTGGGGGGCCACAGACTTCGAGGCTGTGCTGTCTGGAACTCTAAATGCAGGAAGTTTGTGGATGGCCCAATGATCCTCAGCAGGTACCATGTTTACCTCATTACGCTACCATGTGCCAGGTGCTGCTCCGACAGGGTGTGCTGGGCATCAAGGGAAGGTCAGGCTGCCCTGGGACCAAATTGGCAAAACTGACTCTAGGAAGCCCCTGCCTGAGCACAGGAGCATCGTGGAACCCAAAGATGAAGTACTGCCCACTACCCCCATCTCCAGAACAGACAGGAGGGAGGGAGCCATAGCGCCTGCCATGTCCCAGCCAATCCCCACAGCATGACAGAGTCTCCTTGGCAGCCATGTCTGGTATCTGCATGTTGTCCTGGAATAGGCTTTGATAAAATCTTGTACAAAGGCACAAGGCCTGACTCGACTGTATGTCCAGTGTTCAGACTGAGGGGGCATGTTGATCTGCAGAGCATTCCTGATCCTCTTGCTAATCGTGCTTGTGGAATTTGCAGGACCCAGCATGGAAGGGCCCGAGCAGAGCTAACCAGACAAATGTCCTGTGTGAGAGTGAAGGCTGATGACTAGCAGGGCAGCACCTCAGTGAACTGTCCTGTAGTTCAGGATTGCAGCTTTAGAAGGGGGATACGTTAAGAATGATTTTTCCTATGCTTAAGGAAATATGTAATGCACATAGTAAGTACAATGGTCATTATAGTGTGTGTCATACTGTGCTAAATGTTCTTTACATTCACACTCATTTACCCCCAACATCTGGAAAACATTCACTCCTCAACATCTGGCACATTTCTAGAAAAGAAACGTGCTGTGCCACTGAAGCTAAGGCTCAGAAGCAAATTTGCCTAAGCAGTGTGAAGCTGGCATTAGAATCCACACACCTAACTTCTGCTGTCTTAACCATTCTGTTCTGGAAAAGTATAAGGAACATTTAAATTGTCGGAACAACAACGAGACCAGAACACCTCTCACATCAGTCTTTGGTAGCCCTGAGTGTGGTCTCAGTCTTCCTCCAAGGCTCGCACATGCACAGCTTAAACCAACCCCTCTTCTCTGGAGTTACTCTCATTAGCTTTCCACTCCTTATAACCATGAGTCTGATCAGCATGATTATATTTTAGGAAAACTGGCTTTCAGTAGCTTCTTCCTCAAAAGCCACTGTGGCCAATCTCAGGTTTTTGAAGAGACTCTTTCCAGACGTTGCTGCTGCTTCTGCTTTCTTTGCCAACAAGAGGGTTGCAATAGAAGATGCCCCTCTTCTGTAATAAGCTGGTTCTCTCCACTCAGCCTGAGCACACTCAGGGCTCCAGACACTAAAGAGCAAAACCTCTCCCTCCATCCCCCACCGAGATGCCCGCTTCTGCAGCCATCATGGTATAGGATCAAACTTCTTGACAAAATTATTTGTGCCCCATACCTCCATTTCCTCCCTTCCTGTGCAATCCCGAAGGCCCTTCCACCTTCCTACCCCTAGAAAATTCCTCTGGCCTTGATCCCCAGGGCCCACCAAGCAGCTAAATCCAGTGAACACTTTCCTGCCTTTAACCCTCAGAGAAGTTTCTGTAACTAACCACACCATCTGCCACATGTTCTCCTTGAACTCAGCCCCCTCACCTGCCAAGGTACAAAGACCTCACGGCTTCTCCCTCTCCTCAGCCCCTGAGACTCTATTTCCCTCCCCTTCACTGGCTCCACCTTCCTCTCTTTCACCTACTTTCTGGATTTTATCCTTCCCCACATTATCTCCAAGACCTCGCCTTCCCAAAACCTCACCTGTCCGAGGCTCTGGGTACTGTCCCAGAATACTGGAGTACTGCCTTTGAAGACTGATAATATCAAGCATTGGTGAGGATGCGGAGAAACTAGAACTCTCATACGTTGCTGGCGGGAATGCAAAATGTTGTAAACGTTTTGGAAACAATTTGGCAGTTTCTTATAAAGTTAAATACACACTTACGTGGAGTACTGACTTTGAGGTCTGCAGGGAGACACTTCTGCATATGTGTGTGCAGCCATTTGTAAAGTGCCTGTGTGGATCTGGTTTTCACTATTTAGCAAACAGGGTCACCTGGGCCTTGTTTGTCCCATGCCTTTGTTATGAGACTTTCAGTTTGGCTGGCTGAATTCAGCCAGAGAATGCCCTGTGCAGGCACAGAGAGGGATTGCAAAGTGCCAGGGGTGGGTGACTGGTTAACCATTTACCTCCCCTCCCATGAAGGACAGTGGAGAAGAGGCCCCAGCCGCTGCCCACCCCTGCCCACAGCCTCGATGTTCGTGATCCGGCACGTTGCGATCCTCCTCACCCCAGCCACCAGCCAAGGAGGCCAGAAGGCCAACCAAGTTCCAACCACTGGGCATCCCCATCGCAGCGTGGCTTTGCTGCTAACATGGGTGAGGCTGTTTGTGCCAGGGGTTCTGTTCAAAACCAAGCTCTTAGAAGAATCAGGAGGAAATTATGACTGCAACCAAGTCTTTGTAAGTGTCATCTTCTAAGGAAGAATTTGTAGATTTGGGGGTAAGATGTAACAACTCAACATTAACTTTTCTTCCCCCAGTTTTTATTATTATTGTGGGAAAATGTTGAAAAGTCAGAAAGGTTGAAAGTACAATGAAAATCTATATATCTTCCACCTTCCTCAACAATTTTAATACTTGCCAGATGTGTTTCATTTCTGCATTTGTGTACATATTTTTGTTGTTATTGAACCATTTAAAAATAAGTTGCCAACAGTATGTTTCATTCCTAAATACTTCAGCATGGATCTCCTAAGAACAGGAAGTTAGATGCCTCTATCAGCAACCATTTTATAATATTATTTAACAATCATTAACAACATTTAAGAATATTAACAGCCAATCTATATTATTATTTAATAGTCAAGCCATACGCAAAATTTCCCAGTCATCCTAAAAATATCTTTTATAGCTTTGGTTTTGCCAAATCAGCATCCAATTGAGGATCAGATGTTGCATTTGGTTATTATTTCTCTTTAGTCTATTTAAAACAAATTTTTTTTAACTGAAGTAAAACTAACATTCAGGGCATTCATTTTAAGTGCACACTGGATGTGTTAAAAAAAAAAAACAATGTGCATATCCTTATCACTGCCGCCCCAGTCAAAATATTTACAAAGTTCACTCCTTCTCCTTTTGCAGCCTATCTCTCCTCCTCCCAGCCCCACATCCCTGACTCCAGGCAGCCACTGATCTGATTTTTATATCTATAGGCAGCTTTGCTTGCTCAAGAACTTTATAAATGTGATAATATGGTTTATGATTTTCTGTGTTTTCTTCCGCAGAGTATGATCTACCCGGGATTCACCCATGTTGATGCATACGTGAGTGGGTGGCTCCTTTCATTGCTGAGTAGTATGCTAGGGCATGAGCCTACTGCCGTTCGCCTATCCATTTACCCACTGATGAAGATTTGGATCATTTCCAGTGTTACGCCATTCTGATTAAAGTCTTTATGAAAATGTTTGTACAACTCTTTTTGTAGACATATGTTTTCATTTCTCTTGGGTAAAAATCTGGGGTAGAATTTATGGATCACATAAGTATATATTTAACTTTATAAGAAACTGCCAAATTCTTTCCAAAACGTTTACAACATTTTGCACTCCCACCAGCAACATATGAGAGAGTTCTAGTTTCTCCAATCCTCACCAATGCTTGATATTATCAATTCTTTACTTTTTGCCATTTTTGTGGGTGTGTAGTAGTATCTCTGTGTGGTCTTAATTTGCATGTTCCTGATAACCAGAGCTGTTCTGTGTGTGCTTCTTGGCCATGCATATAATATATATGTGTGTGTGTGTGTGTGTGTGTGTGTGTGTGTGTGTGTGTGTGTGTGTCTATTCAAATATTTTGAAATATTTTGCCTTTTTAAAAAGTAAGTTATCTTTTTTTTTTTTTTTTGAGACAGTCTCTCTCTGTCACCCAGGCTGGAGTGCAGTGGTGCAATCTCAGCTCACCACAACTTCCACCTCCCAAGTTCAAGTGATTCTCCTGCCTCCTGAGCAGCTGGGGAAAAAGGCATGCACCACCACACCTGGCTAATTTTTTTTTTTTTTTTTTTTTTGTAATTTTTAGAGAGATGGGGTTGTGCCGTGTTGGCCAGGCTGATCTTGAACTGTTGACCTCAGGTGAACCACCCACCTCAGCCTCCCAAAGTGCTGGGATTACAGGCATGAGCCACTGTGCCGGGCCATAGTTATCTTTTTATTATTGAGATTTACATATGACTCCTTCGCCAGGTTTATGTATTATAAATATCTTCTTCCAGTCAGTGACTTGACTTTTCAAACACCCAGGTGATTTTCTTTTTATTAATATTGTCTTTTAAAAGCAGAAGTTTTGTATCTCGATGAAGCTCAATTTGTCAATATTTTGTTTATGGTTGGTGCTTTCCATATCCTTCCTAAGAAGTCTTTGCCTACCTCAAGGTTACCAAGATTTCCTTCTATGTTTTAGTCTAGAAGGTGTGTTGTTTTAACTTTTGCATTTAGGCCTATAATCCATTTAGAGGTAATTTTTGTATACGGCATGAGATAGGAACGAATGTTTGTTTTTTGGTTTTGTTTTGCTTTGTTTCCCACACATATACCCAGTTGTTCCAGCACCATTTGTTGAAAAGACTATGTTTTCCCAATTGAACCACCTTGGCATCTTTATTAAAAAAAAATCAGTTGACTATATATATGAATCTATTTCTGGATTCCTTATCCTAGTTCATTGATCTGTATGTCTATCCTCTGCCAATATCACAGTGTCTTGATTACTATTGTTTATAGTAGTTCTTAAAATCAGTTGTGTAAATCTTCCAAATTGTTATTATATTCCAAAATTATTTTGGCTTTTCTGGTTCATTCATTCATTTAATACCTCTTTTAGAAATGTTTTAAAGTTTTCAGTACACAGGATTTGTGTGTGTATTATTCTAAACATTAATCATATTATTCTAAAACATGATTCTCTGGTATTATAAATAGGATTTTTATTTCATTTTCCAATTGTTTGTACTGATAATATACAGTTGATTTCTGTATATTGATTTCGTGTTCGAATCCTTACTAAATTCACTTTTTGGTTTTAGTAGCTTTTTCATGGACTCCTTAAGATTTCCTATGGTCACAATCATGTTTTACTTCTTCCTTTCTGACATATGTGCTTTTGTTCCTTGTTTCTTGTTTCTTGTTTCTTGACTTTTTGTATGGCTAGGATCACAGCAAAATGTTTAACAGAAGTGAGAACTTCCTTTCCTTGGCCCTCATCTTAGAGAAAACATTCAGTCTTTCACCAAAAAGTATGACATTAGCTAAAGATTAGCAGATGCAGAAGAAGCATTTGACCAAATTCAAAATTCATTTGGAATAAAATGCTAGAGGCATCTATATTGTCTGCCTATTTTTTTTTTTTTTTTTTGGAGAGAGAGTCCTGCTCTGTCCAGCCTGTTGCCCAGGCTGGAGTGCAGTGGCGTGATCTCAGCTCACTGCAGCTTCAACCTTCCAACTCAAGTGATTCTCCCACCTCAGCCTCCCAGGTAGCTGGAGCTACAGGTAAGCATCACCACGCCCAGTTCATTTTTTTATTTTTTTGTAGAGATGGGGGAGTCTCACTATGTTTCCCAGACTGGTCTTGAACTCCTGAGCTCAAGCAACCCTCCTGCCTCAGCCTCCCAAAGTGCTGGGATTCCAGGTGTGAGTCCCTGCGTCCAGCCTAGATTGTCTTCCTTTAAAGACTGTTGCATTTTGTTTTCCCAGGCATTGATTTGTTTATGGATTGACCTATTCCTTTTTGAGGCAGATCTAGAATAGCCTTTATTTTAGATTAGTTTGGTCCTAATCCTGAGGTGTGGCCTTTCTGGGACTCTACTCAAAGCCCTTGGTGTCCAATGAGGTCTTTTCACTCTGGTTGTTTAAAATTTAAGCATCTCCCAATTCTGTATAAGCTCCAGAAGTTGTTTAGTTCCCAGTTCCCTGGCAGCCATTCTTTCCCCAGTGGTGCTTTGATCCGCCTTGTGGTGCCTCACTCTGCACATATGTCACTTGGTATTTAACTAAAGACTTGAGGGGACCCTATGACCTGGAATTCCCTCTTTTTTTTTTTTTCTTTTTGAGGCAGAGTCTTGCTCTGTTGCCCTGGTGCAATCTCGGCTCACTGCAACATCCACCTCCCAGGTTCCAGCAATTCTCATGCCTCAGCCTCCCAAGTAGCTGGGACTATAGGTGCTCATCACGACACCCGGCTAACTTTTGTATTTTTACTAAAGATGGAGTTTCACCACATTGTCCAAGCTGGTCTTGAACTCCTGGGCTCAAACCATGCTCCTGCCTCAGCCTCCCAAAGTGCTGGGATTACAGGCATGAGCCACTGCACTCAGCCAACCTGGAATTCTTTCTCTGCATAGTTTCTTCCTCTGAAGTGTTCTGCTTTAGTCGCCCCAAACTCCAGTATCTGTGTCTTCAGCTCAGTGAGACTTCAGCATTTGTTTAGCTTCCCCCTCTCTGTGTTAGAATTCAGCAAATGGCTCTGTCAGAAAGTCTGGGTGGTTGGAAGACTCACCTTGTTTGTTTCCTTTCTGTCTTGATTACGCCCTGTGCTACCAATTATATCTCAAACCAGTTATTTGATATACTTACCCAGCTTTCTAGTTGTGTATGGCAGGATGGCCAGCCAGTCAAAACTCCAGACTAGTCATCTTACTGAATGCCCTAAATCCTGTTTTCTCAAGATACCACATGACATACTCCTTTATCCATTGTATTTTCTATAAAAAGGTCATTGGGACAAAGCCTTCATGAGAATCAGGCTAAACATTTTTTCACAGGAATAATGTCTTAGGTGATGTTGAAAATATTAACTTTTGAAAAAGCATCATCAAAGTCAGTGCAACTGAATTATGATCATTCATGAATTCATTCATTCTCTCATCCATCATCCATCCGCCAAAAATTTATGATGCAGTTACCTCTGCCAGATATGGTGCTATGAGTGCTCTACAGGACACAGTGATGTGGTCCAATGTGCCCTCAGTGGGGTTGGAGTGGGATTGGTGGGTGACACTGAAGCACAATGCTAGAGAAGTCAGTGTCTTGCTCTTTTTCTGGGCCAGGGCCAAAGGGCTTACTTTATCTGGAACACTTGTAACAATGCAGATTCACTAGCCCCTTGAACCTACTGGAATAGAATCTCTTGATGAAACACAGAAATCTGTGTTTTAGCTGGTTCCACTGATACAACAGGTCAAATGACACTGAAGGTCGATGTGATGAAAGTCAGCTCCTACGGGGGAAAGCCACCTACCTGGAAGGAGGCTGCATCTTCTTCTGATTTACCGTTAGGTGTACCAGAGGTGGACATGCCTCACAGGTCAGTGGTCAGACAGCCTGCTTTTATTATAAGAGAAAAGGTATCCTGGCCTCAGGAACTGTAATCTGTAATGATTCTTAAATATGTTCACAAATTCTCTGTGACAACTCCCTTCAAGAGGTGAAGGCTAATTCCTCTTCCCTTTAGTGTGGGCCAGACTTAGTGATTCACTTCTAACAAATAGAGTCTAGCAGAAGTGATGGGGTGTGACTGTAAGACTGGATGCTGAAAGGCCCCGCAGCATCCCCCTTGCTCTCTCTTCAATCTCTTGCTTGGAGGGGCCCCAGGCATCACGCTGTGAAGACATTCCAGCAGCCCTGTGGGAGTCCACATAGAAAGAGCTGAGTCCACAGCCAGCATGAACTAGCTGGCCATGTGAGTGACTGTCCTAGTCTGTTCAGGCTGCTCTAACCAGAGACCAGGTGGCTTAGAAGCAACAGATATTTTTTCCCCATAGTTCTGGAGACTGAGAAGTCCCAGATCAAGGCACTGGCAGATTCAGGATCTGGTGAGGGCCAACTTCCTGGTTCATAGCTGGCTGTCTTCTTGCCATGTCCTCCCATGGTGAAAGGGGAAAGGGAACTCTCTGGGATCTCGTTTATAAGGACACTAATCTCATTCATGAAGGTTTCACCTTCATGACCTAATCACCTCCAAGGACCCCTTTAAATATCATCATGTAGTGTATTAGGTTTCATCATATGAATTTAGAGAGGACACAGACATTCAGTCTGTAACAGTGAATATCTTGGAAGTGGGCTCTCCAGCCCCAGGCATGCCTTCGTGGGACTGCAGCTCTGGCTGACATCTTGACCACAACCTCATGGGGGAGCTACGCAGCTGTACCACTCGAACTCCTGAGCCACAGAAACATGCAAGGTAATATATGTGTTTTGCTCTTTGAAGCCCTTCATTTTGGGGCAGTTGGTTATGTGGCAATAGATAATGAGTACAGGGACATTGCGCAAATTTTAGGGCTACTTCTGAGATCACATTGGGGAACCCCATCTGTCACTCCATTTGGGGCAGCCGGCTTCAAAACCACATGATATGGAGTTCTGCATGCTTTCCTGTTTGACATATGTGTCTTCTCAACTGGCTGCTGAGCTCACAGTGAAATTCCTGGGAAAATACCTACACGAGGCCTCCAGAGCCAGGAGTTGGGGCATTCACCTGCTGGGTGAACTATGTTTGGAGATGATGCCATTACCTCCCCCATCCCCAGCTGCTCTTTTGAGACTTCTTGTCTGCATGTAAGGCAGCTGGGCAGCCCTGCTTCTGACTGGGAGCAAATTTTCTTGGTGTAGAGCCAGCAGCACATATGGGCATCAAAGCTGCAACCTTCATTTTGTTAACTTCACAATCTAACAAAACCAGCTGACTGGGCAAGATTTTGAAAAATAATAAAATGATGGTTTAGTGCCAAAATACTCTAGCCGATGCAACAGGGCCAATGAAGAGAGGTTGAAATTTAAGGGATCACCAATACTTTTTGTTTAGAGTGAGTCTGGGGGTGAAGGAGCAAAGCACAGTACTGAGATGTTTACTTGTTGGTTTGGTTTTGTGTTTTATCTCTCTCTGACAGGTAGGTGAAAAGTGACTTTTCTTGCATCAGATAATATTTAGATTTTTTTAAAAATTAGACTACAATCTAGTAAATAATAGGCAAATAATATAAATAGTTCACATAAAAGAAGATTCAAAACACTTTTAACACTTAAAAAGATGCTCAATTTCACTCATAGAGAAATGTAAATTACAGCTGTCCTGAAATCCAACCTCTCACTCATCAGGTCAGCAAAAATGCAGAAGTTGAAATTGGATAGCACCCTCCACTGACAAAGCTATAAGGAAATAGGCATGTTTATATGTTGCTAATAAGAGTGCAAAATAGCACAGCCCTTATGGAGGAGAATTTGGCAATATCTAACAGAAGTACACATGCATTTATCTTTTAAAGTAGCAATGACACTTTTAGGAGTTTGTGCTGCAGATACACCTTCACAAATCAAAAGAAACATAAGCACAAGATTATTTGTTCTGACCTTATTTGTAACATTGAAAGATTACAAACAAGCTAGATGCCCATCATGAGAGGACTGGTTGAAGACACGATGGTACAGTCACACAATGGATGGCACTATACAGCCATCCCAAAAAAGTGAGAAGGCTCTCTATATACAGAGCAATTGGCAGGAGATACAACTAAATGAAAAGAGCAAGGTGCAGGGCAGCATATGTTAGTGTGTGTGTGTGTGCGCGTGTGCGTGTGTGTGTGTGTGTGTGTGTATTGCAAAAAGAAAGACAGGAAGGTGGAACAGGGTAGATGAGACAGGGATGGGCTGGAGACTTCTCTACATACACTTTTTAATATAGTGTATGTTTTTTGTTTTGTTTTGCTTTTGTTTATCTGGGGATTTTTTTGAAAACAGAGTCTTGCTCTGTCACCAGGCTGGAGTGCAATGGTGCGATCTCGGCTCACTGCAACCTCCACCTCCCGAGTTCAAGCAATTCTCCTACCTCAGCCTCCCGAGTAGCTGGGACTACAGGCGCACACAACCATGCCCAGCTAATTTTTGTATTTTTAGTAGAGATGGGTTTCACCATGTTGGCCAGGATGGTCTCAATCTCTTGACCTCGTGATCTGCCTGCCTCAGCCTCCCAAAGTGCCATGATTACAGGCATGAGCCACCTCGTCTGGCCAGAAATTTCTTTTCTTTTCTTTTCTTTTCTTTTTTTTTTTTTTGAGACAGAGTCTTGCTCTGTCGCCCAGGCTGGAGTGTAGTGGTATGATCTCGCCTCACTACAACCTCTGCCTCCTGGGTTCAAGCAATTCTCTGCCTCAGCCTCCTGAGTTGCTGGGAGTACAGGTGCTTGCCACCACGTCCAGCTAGTTTTTTTTCTGTGTTTTTAGTAGAGATGGGATTTATAGTCATATCGGCCAGGCTGGTCTTGAGCTCCTGACCTTGTGATCCACCCGCCTCTGCCTCCCAAAGTGCTGGGATTACAGGTGCGAGCCACTGCACCTGGCCTAGTATATGTTTTATGTGTTCAAAAATTAAATTAAATTTTAAAAGTTAGCCTTAATATTGAATATAATCATGAACAAGTTGACCCTAGTAATATAGCAAATTGGTAATATGAAAACAAAGAAAAAATTATTTAAATGAGCTTAATATACTATTCTAACTTTACATAGAGAGATATGTTTGAAAGATAAAAATTTTCAGAAAAATCTTGTTACTTAACTCAGTAGGTTTATTGTTATTAACAACATCGAATTGTAATTTTGAAACTTTTTTATATTATATAATAAATCAAGGTAAATGTGTAATAAATAGGTAAATGTGATAGTTCATTTTATGCATCAACTTGACTGTACTAAACGAAACTAAGATTTTCAGAGTAAGAAAAAAAGAAAATAAAAACATAAATTCAGAGTGATAGGGTTTGGATCTGTGTCCCCACCCAATCTCATGTCGAATTACAATCCCCAGTGTTGACAGTGGCGCCTGGTGGGAGGTGATTTGATCATGGGGATGGATCCTTCATGGATGGCTTAGCCCCATCCCCTTGGTGCTGTCTGGTGATAGAGTTCTCAGGAGACCTGGTTGTTTAAAAGTGTGTAGCAGTTCCCCCTGTCCCCCCAACCCACTTCTTGGTCCTGCCCCTGCCACATAAGATGCCTGTTCCCACTTTGCCTTCCGCCATAAGTAAAAGCTCCCTGAGGCCTCCTCAGAAGCAAGATGCTGCCATGCTTCCTGTACAGCCTGTGGAACCATGAGCCAATTAAACCTCTTTTCCTAATAAATTACCGAATCACGGGTATTTCTTTTATAGCAATGTGAGAACAGACTAAAACACAGAGTTAAGAAAAAAAGTGTTAAGTTAAATTTAATTGGAAATGTTAATGTCAATTTATGGTTTTAAAAAAATCTCTTCACTCTTGAAAGTGCTGGAAATGACACTTCAGTAGCAATGAGCAAACTTCAACTCCAAATCTTGGTTTCTAAATATATTTTCCACAAAGGGATTCAGGGCTGGAGAAACGGCTTTTCCAGGTCTGGGGCAGGAGAAACAAAGTGAGCCTAGGGTAGCTTAGGCTCTGGGGGACATGTCAAAAATACAGAAGAACCAGCCCAAAGGATTAGCCAAATTTGGAATTATTTGAACGTAAAAGAAAACATTGATTTAATGGGTTTATAGGGATAGGAGAGAGAGAAAAAAAAAAAGAAGAAGAAGAAAAACAAAGGAAGGAGTCTTATTTACCATTGCTGGAGAGATTTTCACATCACTCCTTGCTTTGTGCTATGGATTGAATTGTGTGCCACTCCCCACTACCCCCCTAAATTCATAGGTTGATGCCTTAACCCCCAAGGTAATGTAAAAATATCTGGAGGTAAGGCCTTTAAGAAGGTAATTAACATTAGGAGAGGTTATAAGGCCCTAAAGCAAAAGGACAAGTGTCCTTATAAGAAGAAGAAGAGACACAAGGAGTGTGGACCCACAGAGGAAAGGCCACGTGAGGACACAGCAAGAAGGTGGCTGTCTGCAAGCCAAGGAAAGAGGCCTCACCAGAAACCTACCTTGCCAGTACCTTGATCTGGGACTTCCAGTCTCCAGAACTGTGAGAAAATAAATTTCTGTTTAAGCCACCCAGTGTGTGATATTCTCTTATGCCAGCCCTAGCAAACTAATACACTCAGAAAATTGGTATTTAAAGGTAAGGAAGAAATCCTTATCCTGACTCTTTAGGAGCACCTGTAGTCCATCCTGGTTGATCCATGAATGCTTGCCCTTCTTTACAGAGGCCTGCCATGACATCATTGACTCGGACAGAGTCGATAGTGTATGCTAGAGCCATTAGGAAAAGGTTTGCTGGGGAACAGACAGGAGGTTTGCACTTAGTCAAAATATTACCCCAAGATTTGGCAGCCACCACCTTAGAGTTCATACTTTGCATCCCTAAATGTGGGCAACCTCCCATTAAGAGACTTCTGATATGAGGAAGTCTGAAACATACAGCATTCCCTCTGAAGTATTTTTGCTCAAATGTTTAACAATGATCTATGTAAGCTTTTAGATCTAACTTCTAGTTTCCAGGGACACAGGGAACAGAGAACCATGTAAACCAACCCCTTGAGGAGACTAGAATGCAAGACATGATACCACTGGCCAGTCAGTACAATGAAAATAAAAATGGACTGAAGTGGTAGTCTGTATTAATGAAATAAAACTGACTTAAAAAAATGATTGGAGGCCATGTGTAGTGGTTCACACCTGTAATTTCAGCACTTTGGTCAGAAGTTCGATATCAGCCTGGCCAGCATGGCAAAACCCCATTTCTACTAAAAATACAAAAAAAATTAGCTGGGTGTGGTAATGTGCGCCTGTAATTCTAGCTACTTGGGAGACTGAGGCACAAGAATCACTTGAACCCAGGAGGCAGAGTTTGCAGTGAGCTGAGATCACATCACAGCACTCCAGCCTGGGTGATGGAGTGAGACTCTGTCTCAAAAAATAAATAAATAAAAATTTTAAAAATTATAAAATGACTGGAATATTGTAGCTGGGCATGATGGCAAGCACCTATAATCCCAGCTACTTGGGAGGCTGAGGTGGGAGGATCACTTGAACCTGGGAGGCAGAGGCTGCAGTGAGCCAAGATCATACCACTGCACTCCAGCCTGGGTGACAGAGAGAGACTCCATATCAAAAAAAAAAAAAAAAAAAGGGAATATGGACTGCATATTAGATAATAATAGTGTAACAATGTTAAATTTCCTGAACTTGATACTTGGATCATGGTACTGTTGGCTTTTTAAGAGAATAACCTTATTTTTTAGGAAATAAGTCCTGAAGTATTTTGGGATAAAAAATTTTATCCCAAAATTCTTTAAAACTATTCTTCAAAACTATTCTTTGTCAATACTCTCAAATGATTCAATATTAAGATAATAATATTGTATTAGGGTTCTCCTGAGAAACAGAACTAGTAGGAGATTTGTGTGTGTGTGTGTGTGTGTGTGTGTGTGTGTGTGTGTACAGAGAGAGAGATTTATTATGGAAATTGACTCACGTGATTATGGAGGCCGAGAACTTCCACAATCTGCAGTCTGCAAGCTAGAGAGCCAGCATAGCTGGTTTTTCAATTTCAGCCTAAGTCAGGAAACCCAAGAACAGGTGGAGGGAGGGAACCTCATGTAAGTCCTGGAGTCCAAAGTCCCAAGCATAAGGAACTCCAGTGTGTGAGGGCAGGTGAAGATGGATGTCTCAGCTGAAGGAGAGAGAGCAGATTCACCCAGCTTCAGCTGTTTTGTTCTGTTAGGGCCCTCAATAAATTGGATGAGGGTGGATCTTTTTTGGATTCACACTCCTCCAGTGGATTCAAATGCTAACCTCTTCTGGAATCACATATACACCCAGGAATAATGCTTTTAAATTATTTATTTTTTTTAGTTTTTTATTTTTTGCTTATTTATTGATTTATTTTTATTGAGAAATTTTCACTACGTTGCCCAGACTGGTCTCCAACTCTGGGGCTCAGGCAATTCTCCCGCTTCAGCCTTTGGAGTAGCTGGGATTCTAGGCACATGCCACAGAATTGATGTTACCAGCTATCTGGACATCCCTTACCCCAGTCAAACTAACACATACAATTAGCCATCACAAATATGTATAGCTATAGATATATATCATATATTGTAATATATGTTTTATATATATACACATTCAAAATAAATGCAATTGAAACAATAAAAACTTTCAGACAAAAAAACAAACATTAATTTTAGCATTTTTTCCTCATAGCAAAATATTAGAAACAACATAGACACCTAACAGCAGGGAACTGTTGAAAAAAGCACAACTGTCTGTCAACGATTTTTTAATTTAAAAAAAAATTTTTTTTAAGACAGAGTCTCGCTTTTCTCCCAGGCAGTAGCACAATTTTGGCTCGCTGCAACTCTGCCTCCCGGGTTCAAGTGATTCTTGTGCCTTAGCCTCCCAAGTAGCTAGGAGTACAGGCACGCGCCACCACACCCAGCTAATTTTTGTATTTTTAGTAGAAATAGAATTTCACCATGTTGGCCAGGCTGGTCTGGAACTCCCGACCTCAGATAATCTGCCTGTCTTGGCCTCCCAAAGTGCTGGGATTACAGGAGTGAGCCACCGTGCCCCACTAATTTAATCTTTTAATATTACAAATAATCATAATAAATTTCTCAGCAGCATGCATGCTGTTTGATAGCATTTATCTTTTTCATGTTCTGGCTGGCAGCCACTCTCCATAAACTCCAGGGTTTGCTGGGGAGGTTTCCTGGCCAGAGCTGCACCCCACCAGCCTGTCTGGGGCTCCGGTCCCTCCCCCTGCTGTACCTGGGTCCAGGACCCAGCCCCCACCTAGGCCTCTCACAACATCTCTGCAGATTCCCCAGCTAAGACTAATTCCAGGGGCATTGGGCAGCACCACACACACACACACACACACACACACACACACACACACACACAGCCACAGGCCATTCTGTCCATCCCAACTCCATGCAGAAGAGGCTACATGCTGTGACCACCCTCTGCCTGGCTCTTCCGTGCTCTTCCCACCAATGACGGGTGCTAAAGGGATTTCCAACAGGAATAGCAACTGTTGGAGTGATTTCTCTTCCCAGGTTGGGGAACCAAAACTGCCTGCCCAAAGCGAAGAGGACGCTGCTTCTGGTTCGTGCTATGGCCTTACACTGAACTTGAAACTTTGATAAACACTTTGCCCTCACTAATCTCACCCCGCTTCTACCTGGCAGGGTTCCAGAGGGAAAGGTTTCCAAAGCCAGAAGCCTAGGGAAAGGAGGGGGAGGAAACCATTATAGGAGCTGCACTGAAATTGCAGTGTCTTTCTAAAGCTGAAGGGCACTCCAGAAATGGGCCAGGATGTGAGAGGGGCAGTTGCCTACTCATAGCCACATACAATGGCGCTAAGATCCTTTCCCAGTGCACAGCTGTGAAGGACACAGGCCTTGGCATCTGACAGACCTGGGCGCAGGTTCTGGCTCTGCCTGAGTCTACCTGCAGGACTTGGAATAACACCTTATCTTTCCCAGAGCAGCAGGGATGAGTCCATGAGACACTGCAGGGAAGTTGTTTAGAGGGGTCTGGCCCCTGTAAGACCTGTGCATCCAACCACACCTGCAGGCTCCCAGGGGTAAACTCCAGCTCAACAGAAAAGGCTGAGACAGCAGCAGGGTAGGCTCCCAGCAACTCCACTGCCTGGAGGACCAGTGATACAGGAGTTAAAAAGAAATTATTTAGGCAGATAGTGAGGATAAGGAAGTCCTTGGTAAGGTTTTCCTTTTAATGAAAAACAGCCCCAAAGAGCAGTCTGTAAAATCAAGCTGCAGAAATAGATAAGCAAGCTGGAAGCTTGCATAGGCGAATGCTGACAGTTGTGCCAATAGGAAAATGCTACCTGGGAATGGGCATGTTCAAATCGTGGCTCTATTTGCCATTCTCTTCTCTTTGCCAGCCATGGCTACAGTCAGGAGCAGACAAGATGGTGCTAGCCAAGTAGAAAGCTCATTTGCATAAGACTGGGGGGGAAAACCAGCCTTCCCCGCACACCATGTAAATATTACACCTGATCGAACCAATCGGAGGGCCCTATGTAAATTGGATGCCGCCTCCTCCAGCCTGCCTATAAAAACTGGCGCAGTCCACCACGGGCTGGCTTTTCCCTTTCAGACACTTCTCTCCGAAGAGAGCTACTCTCCTCTTTCCTTCCTTCTGCCTATGAAACTTTCCGCTCCTTAACCCACCGCATGTGTCCATCTGTTTAATCGTGGTGCAAGATGAGGAAACCCGAGTATTTACCCAGACAATAATGCTGCTTCACCAGGAGAGAGGAACAGAGTTTCAGAGCCCACATAAAAAATTCTTGGAGGCAGCTGAACACCTATGGGTCTGAGGGAAGGCAGGGGCACCACCAGTGGCATTTGAAGGGGGGTCTAGGACACTAGGCAGAGAAATGGCTGCTTCCTGGACAGGATCTGGACCCCCAGGAAGACTTTGAGTTTGAAGAGGAGCCTCAGTCCCTGCAGAGGCTAGCCTGGCATCTCCCTATGCCTCTCCATCCATCTGGGTTCTGATCACTCAGTCCTATCTTCCCAGGAAAGAGACAGTCCTCCTACTTAGTGAAAATCCCTCATAAATTAGTCATTTGGGCCACCTGTTACAAGCAGGTGGGATTCACTTGCTATTTCAAAAGGCTTTAAAGAAATGTCCTGGGAGTGACTTGGCTCAGGACAGCCGTGGATGCCCCTCTGCCCCTTCCCAGCCACTCACCCACCCTGCCCAACTTCCAGCCTTGTGAGGCTCTGAGCAGCCTTGGGAGAACACACAGTATTTAAGTAGCTGCCCACTGCCCTCATAAGCCTGCTGTCTACCCGTCCTGTCCCCTTGGAGTGAGAGGGGGGGAAGTCACACTACACTCCTGGCACTGGCCTCACCTCAGACTGCATCTCCCCAGGGAGGTTGCCGGGCAGGGGCAGACAGCATTTCAATCAGTCACAAGCCGCACCCAACGAGGGGGGGTGCTCTCCCCCCCCACCACGCATTCCTTATGAGGAAAAGCTACATCCCAGCCATCCACTTGGTTCCTCTTGGGGTGCTTGTGCTGGTGGCAGCATACATGAGACTACAGGAATTCCAAGTATGCAAGATCCCAGGAGGGCTTATGGCCTGAAGCCGAAGCCAAAGCTAGAAGACCATGCATGGTTCCCCTTCAACAGTCCCAGCGTGATTCTCCCCCTCAGGCCCCGCCCCCGCAGTATGCTTCCTGACTACCCTCTCTTTGGGAGAAGCTCCTACATCAGGGCCCCATGGAGGGGGGGTTTCTGCACCCCAGGGAGCAGCCAGCAGAAGCCAGCCCACCGTCCTAACCCGGAAAAGTCACCCACCCCGATTCACCAGGGACGGGTGGGGCTAAGAGGAAGAAGCCCCGGACTGGGACAGTTTTCACACTACTCCTCACTCGCAGCTCCAGTATTTTCCATTCTGACCCAACCATCATTTTCCTCTATCTCGGCCTGTTTTGATAAACATCATCAGGTGCTCCCATGGAGCACAGTCTTGGCCTCTTCCAAGATGCAGAAGCGAAGATAAAAACCACGCCTTCCTCCCCCCTCACAGCGGCAAACCACACTGCCATGTACGTACCTATGCAACAATCTTGCATGTTCTTCACATGTACCCCAAAACCTAAAATGCAATATATATGTATATAAAAGATAAGTATACATATAAAAAAACAACAACACACCTTCCTTAACAAATGAGTCCAAGATCCCCCATCTGGAGACAGAGGGGTACTGCACACTTGTGAGAGGAACAGGCAGGTGAGGAGTCCCTGCCTTTCTTTCCCATGCCCTTGGGGGTCTCTCACAAATCACCAACAGAGCCTCCGGGGTTGCTGGGACAGAGAAGCTGTGGGAAGCCCCCATGAGCACTGGGGGCTGACTGTGAACCCACACCCCTCCCCATGAGGACCCCTAGCACAGGCTGGGACATGTAAACAGGACTCCCTGAGAAGGCCGAGAAGTGACAAGAGCGGTCATAATCCAAGATTATCTAGCCCACAGGGTGTGACCGCTGCAGTTTATCTTGTCACCACAGGCAGCATTTCCCGGATTCCGGATGGTAAACATTATCTCCTGGGCTGGAGGAGGTGGCAGATTTATGGGGCAGGGGAATTTAACAGGTTCAACAATTACTCTAGGTGTTTCTTATCTTCCTGGAAGTTTAGGAAACACTGCAGGAGCTTCCTCCATTTGACAGGGGCCCCACCTGAGCTCTGCATGTGCTCTCTGGACAGATCCTGGCTGATTGGCTGAACTGCCGGATCTCTCTTCCATGACTTAAGGCCAGTTCTGAGGTCTAATTCCTAGTTCCTGTCTCGGGAACCACTCCTTTCCTAAGATCTACCCTGGAATGATGGCCCCTTTGGGAGAGACCCACTGCCCACATTGCCTCAGTGCTCGACACAGCACCCATATCAGAAAACCAATGGCCACATCCACACAACTGGGGCAGGGGGTGGGCACCATAACTCTTCCTATCCCCCACATGAAACTCTCAGGTAGAGACTGGGTGAATATTGCCTGCCCCTTAGCTTTCATCCTCTGGTGGTGTGGGTGGATCATCCCACCTGAATTTGCAGACCTCACCACTATTTTATCTCAAGTGGGGCCATCAGACCTCCCAAAGCCATAGGAGGAAAATCTGGAGTAACATTTGTAAGATTCTGTGTGCTGATGTCTGATGTTCCAAACCAAGTAACATACATGAAGAGATACTCAGTATCACTGGCCTTCAGGAAAGCACAATTCAGTGAAAAACTACTTCCTATCAAGTGGGATAGCTATACTTTTTAAAAATAGAAAACAAGCATTGGTGAGGAACTGGAGAAATTAGAGCCCTCACACATTGCTGGTAGAAATGTAAAATGGTGGAGAACAGGATGGTGGTTCCTCCAAAACTCAAAGTTAACACAGGATCCGGCCATTCTGAAAGAAGTGAAAACAGGTACTCCAACAAATAGCTGCACATGCGTGTTCACAGCAGCATCATCCACAACAGTCAGAAGGTATACACAAGCCAGATGTCCACCGATGGATGGATGGATAAACAAAGTGCGGTATATTCATACAATGGAGTATTACTTGGCCATAAAAATGAGGTACTGATATATGTTACAACATGGAAAAACCTTGAAAACATGCTAAATGAGAGAAGCCAGACACATAAGGTCACATATTATATGATTCCACTTACATGAAATATTCAGAATAGGTAAACCCATACAGACAGAAAGCAGACTGGTCTTTTCCAGGAGCTGGGGCATAGAGGAGGAGAAGGATGGGGAAGGGCAGCTTAATATGTGTGGGATTTTTTATTTTAGGGTGATGAAAATGATTTGGAATTAGCGATGGTGGTTTGTATAACACTGTGAATATATTAAAGGCCACTGAATTGTTCACTTTAAAATGGTTAATTGTAGGCTGGGCACAATGACTCACCCACTGAATATGGCAAAGGACTGATGGAAATGAAATAGACTTCCATAACTTGGAATCCCAACATTTTGGGAGGCCAATCAGGAGGATTGCTTGAACCCTGGGGGTTGGAGACCAGCCTGGGTAATATAGTAAAATCCCAAAAAATTTTAAAAATGAGCTGGGTGTGGTGGCACTCGCCTGTAATCCCAGCTACTCAGGAGGCTGAATTAGGAAGATGGCTTGAGCCCAGAGTTAAAGGCTGCAGTGAGTTACGATCGCATCACTGTATTCCAGCCTGGGCAACAGAGGGAGACACAGTCTCAAAATAAGTGCATAAATACATAACAAAACAGTTAATTATATTATGCAATTTTTACCTCAATAAAAAAGCCTAAGAAAAACAAGTCACAGTCCACCGAGGGGGCTTTCAGAAGCTGTCATCCTCTGCCAGCACAGTGATAGGAAAAGAACACATCTTGCTAGGGTTAAATGATTTGGCCCAGCTCTGCTGCATGTGATTTCAGCCCCAAAACAAACATCCTCACACTTTCAGCATTTTCAACACCGGGAGGTTTGCCGACTTCAGAATCAGTCCCAGGTTTGCTGAATACTGCGAAGGACTGAGGGAACTGGAATAGACTTCTGTCACCACAAGGTCAAACTTATTCCTGAGCATGTCAAACCCCTTGCTTAAGTTTATTAGCATAACATATAAATGTAAAATACTCAGTTACAAATCCCAATGCCGAGCCATTAAAAAGGTTCTTGATTAATATGAGGACTCATAAACGCTTAAAAGTAATTCTACCTAGAAGTTTCAGCTCGAGCATTTCAAACAACAGCAGAAGGAAGTTTTGTTCTAATTTTTAAATGTGAATAATTAACCTCCCAGGAGGAAAAAAAATAGCAGAATTTTAAGAGCAGTTCAAGCCAATAAATGTCCAATTTAAAAATAGATTAGTACAGCTGGTACCAACTGCCACCCTGACTTATCTCGTGGCAATTCACATGAAATCAGTCATTACTTCAGTCAAACTGTTGGAGCATGTCCGCCCCTTTGCTCTGCTTTCAGGCACTTAAATGCTGGAATAAACCAATTTGCGGGGGAGATTACGGGTTGTGTAAAAGGCATTAAAAAAATTCACATTTTTGCTACATGAAATTTTGTTACCAAACAAGCTATGACTATAGCTTTCATCTTCTAAAAATCAGTTTCTTCCAGTTAGAAACACTAAGAGTCATTACTTCTTAAGGTTTAGATCTAGCATTAAATAAATACATATTAACACACCCACTATACAAAAGGCTTTGGCTAGCAGTATCCTTATAAGAATAAAAAGGCAATGGTTCAGACAGTTTTGTTCCAGTATGTCTTCATACAGAAAGGCAAATCCTTTCTGAGCCTCTTGAGGAGAATCTAGTTGCCAAAGTGTCCCAAGAAATTTCCTGTAAAGAAATTTCACGATAAGAAGACTCCAGGGTATCAACATACTTGAGACTGCCCCAGCATAAAGGCTCCCTAATCAGCTTCTTTCAAAAGGAAAGAAAAGAAAAGGGGAGTAGGAAGAGGAGAAAGGAGGAGGGGGAGAGAAAGAATAAAGAGAAGAAGAGAAGAAACAATAAAGGAATGAGGGGGAGTAATCTTGTTTCTCTGTTTCAGAAGCAGCTAACCCAGGAGACAGGATAGACCAAGCTAAATATTAACCACTGATGCTGGTAGGCCTTTGACAGCACAGGGTGGTGACGAGGAGCCTGTCTTTCAGAAACCAGCTAGATGGGTTCAAAATCAAGCCCACCACGTAGAAGCTCTGTAACCTTGAAGAAGTTAGACTCTCTGAACCTTTGTTTCTTATCCACCAATAAAAATAATCTCACTTAACCTCCCAGGGTCATAGGTCCAAATGTATAATGTACAAATGAATAAATTAAGACAGTCTCACTCCTGTCGTCATTACCCTTGTTACTGAAAAGACACTGAGTACAAATGGATAGATACTATCCAAAGAGGCCACATTAAGTGCCTGGACCCTGGGGCACTTTGCCCCTCTCCAGGATCCGAAGCACTAATGGCTGAAATCTAGCCTGGAAGGTTGATTACTCATGTTGATACTGTATCAGGAAAGTTATAATATAGCCAATGCTATTGTATTTTTTATTAAAAAACAAATTAAATAAAATAGTGATTCATTACATATAAAACTGAACTGGAGTCCACAGTTTACGGTGGGGAAAGGCTCAGAGGATGGAGGCAAGAATGTAGCTGCAGCATTTTCTTTTTCTTCATATCTAGGAGGCAATTCAGATGGAAGATGTGGAGTGTGTGAGACCTCAGAAGGTGAATTCGTCCTGGAAATGGTGTATATAGATTCACAGTCTCTCTCGGAGGCTACACCCTGACTCTCAGAAGTTGGGGTCCTGCTAAAGAGAAGGAGAGAGAACATGAAGGGGAGGGGATGGAAACAGTGACACCCCTTAAGTACTAGGTTCTTTTCAAATTTTAATCACATGCACTTAGGAGTATCTGCAAGACTCTGAGGAATAATTTCTCCCACGCTGGGCTTTTCATAGATCTATTTTGATTTGTTACCTTTTCCTTTTCCTAGAGCTGAGTGTAACATTAAGACAGTCTCACTCCTGCTGTCATTTCCTTGTCATTGAAAAGACATCGAATACAAATTTACAGACACCATCCAAAGAGAACACATACACACGTGCACCCGCACACACACACACGCACACACACAGACACAGTTACTGTTCTCTGCTATTCTGTCTTCTGGGACAGCTAACATAAAGTAGACAAACTATGCCATGGAAAATTAAAACATTAAGCCCAAACCTGAAGCATGGCAGGAAGGCATACTGGCTAATGGAGCGGGCTCTAACAAAGGCCAAGCTGCACTGGAATCTATTCTGCTGCTTCCCAGCTATGTGATCTTGGGCAAGTTATTCAACATCACTAATCCTCAATTTCTTTATCTGTGAAATGAGGATGATAACATTCCTTTCTCCTAGAGTGGATATGAGAGTTACATAAACTCATGAAAGAAAAGCCAGACCCTGGGACACAGAAATCACAGTAGCAGCAGCAGTAGTTTAAGTTACTAGACATTGATTTTAGGGTTTGGGGAACTTTATCATTAGAAAAAAAAAATACGAACATTCACGATGAGAACTCTACAGAGGTCCAGCCCTAGCCTGCCATTTCTTCACACAGGGCCGCTCCCACATGCACCTCCCTGCATCCCCCCATCACAACCCCTTATGAAGCTCTAAAGCAAACTCTGTCCTTGTCAGCCACCTCTTTCTCTCTCCCCGTCAGATAACCTGTGCCCCTACTTTCGTGGAAAAGAATCTCTGCATAACTTCATTCCCTCCAGGCCCCAGAGGAAAGGCAGGGGTCCACCTGGCCCCTGCTCCTGGCCCACTGCCTGCTCCATCAGGGCAGTGTAGAGTGGGAGTTCCTTAAACATGAATGACAAGGTAAGGTGGTACTATCTCCAGCAATGAGTGCCAGTCTCTCTGTCCCTGCTGCTTGCTGCATGCAAAAATGCACATATCTCATTGTCTTACCCACTTCACTCTGTGACAATTTGTAGCAATGCTCTTCCCTTCCTACATCCTGGTTTCCTATTCTAGAAGGTAACACCAGAGCCTTCTCCACCCCTGTTCCCCTGAGCACAACATTTCTGGGTTCTGCATGAGCCCCTCCTGTGGGTTTCCCACTAGTCCCTGACTCTTTGTCCTAGTTCCAGCAACCTCTGCAGCTCCATCTCCATCACCTGCTCTCTCTCCCTGCCAGTCTGCATCCAAGGCCCTCATCTCACTGTGCCTCTCCCACCAGCCGCCCACCATCTTCTCCCCCACTAAAACTAAGCTCATCTCCCACGTCCTCTCAGTGGGGACCTCCGAGCTTCCCCTGTCATTCACCCTGGAACTCATCATCTCTGCCTCTTCCTCAATGTCCTTCTCCATCCGGACTCCCTCCCCACAGGCTCCTGGCACCTGAGGCCCGGCCCACTAGAGCCTACCTTGCTGCCTTCTGTGTGGGGTGGGTGCTGACCTGATGTTCTCTGTGCCCCAGGAAAGGAGTGAATAATATTGAGGGGAGAGGCCCAGCTGTGTTGGGTCAGGGCTCAGGCTGATTTTAGCCAGTCACCCCAAGCATGGCTACAGTACTCTGTACTACAGTTCTTCTGTAACTGTTGGGGGATACCCTGGGACCCTTATACCTCTCCATGATCTAAAGCAGTGAAGCCTAGCATAATAGCAGGGGCCTCCTGGCCTAGCCCTGGCACTCAGTTTGATTGCTGGGTTGCTAAACATTCTTTTTTTTTTTTTCCTGAGACAGAGTCTCACTGTTTTCCAGGCTGGAGTGCAGTGGTGCGATCTCGGCTTGAGGCAGAAGAATAGGGTCTGGAGGCAAGGAACCTAAAGCCCTTTCACGCTGACTTCCTAGAACTAAATTGAAAGGAAAACCCTAACTTTCCACCCCTAAGCCACAAAAGGACCACAGACTACTCCTTTTGCAAACTCCCACCTTTCAGCAGGTGGGAAATTGAAAGTGCCTCTGATTGGCTGCTTTTTGCACCGCCCCCGGCAAGGGTGGTTAAACATTCTGAGTATTGCCCCAGTTAAGACCACATAAAGATGGCTGGAGTAGGCTTCATATTAACCCAGCATGATCACTTTATCATTTTTAACTTATGTGCTGCCCAAAGTTTCCTGAAAGGTACTGTTAATATCAAGACACTAATTCTGACATAACATCAGCAAAAAAGATACACTTAAATGCCTCCTGGTGAACCCCAGCCTTAATACTAGTTTGGCCTGAATTCAGGCCTCTCTTGAAGTTCAAATGGAAATTCTTACCCATAGTTGAAAATACTGTAATATGAAGGGGGGTTTTCATTCGGAAGCTGACTGTTGGTCCCAGGACTCTCAGTGACGGCAGAAGCTGAAGATTCGGGAAAGTAAGGTGGTGGAGGGGGGTGGAAATATTATTACCGAGTCACCTAGGGAAACACAATATTTAGTTGAAGGCAGGTGGGTAATAAATGGAAGGAAATTAGCAAAAGCAAAATTAATTAATTCTAAATTTGGTCCATCTATATAAAAGGTCAACACACCTGCTGCTAAGTCCAGAATTTAAAAGTGAGTCCATTAATGTATAGAGACAGAAAAGTAGACTAAGTCACCAGGGGCTGAGAGGAAGTGGGGAGGGGGGAAGGGAGTGTTTCTGTTTGGTGAGTACAGAGTTTCCAATGGAAGAGTTCTGGAAACTGATGATGATGGTTGCACAACATTGTGACTGTATTCAATATCACTAAACCATTTAAAAACGGTTTGGCTGGGTGCAGCGGCTCACACCTATAATCCCAGCACTTTGGGACGCTGAGGAGGAAGGATTGCTTGAGCCCAGGAGTTGGAGACCAGCCTGGGCAACACGGCAATATCTTGTCTCAAAAAAATTAAAAGAAAAAATTAGCCAGATGTGGGAGTACATGCCTGTAGTCACAGCTACTCAGAAGAATGAGATAGGAAGACTGCTTGAGCCCAGGAATTCTGGGCTGCAGTGAGCTCTGACTGCACCACTGCACACCAGCCTGGGTGACAGAGCAAGATCCTGTCTTAAAAAAAAAAAAAAAAAAAAAAAAAAAAAAGGCCAGGAATGGTGGCTTACGTCTGTAATCCCAGCATTTTGGGAGGCTGAGGCAGGTAGATCACTTGAGGTCAGGAGTTTGAGACCAGCCTGGCCAACACGGCTAAATCCTGTCTCTACTAAAAATACAAAGAAAAAAGAAAAAAAAAATTAGCCAGGCGTGGTGGTAGGCGCGTGTAATCCTAGCTACTCAGGAGGCTGAGGCAGGAGAATTGCTTGAACCCAGGAGTCAGAGGCTGTGGTGAGGCAGGATTGCGCCACTGCACTGCAGCTAGGTGACAGAGTGAGATTCTGGTCTCAAAACAAAAAACAGTTAAAATTGTTTAATACATATTATATACCACAAATGTTTTAAAAAGTAGGCCTACATTTCAGAATCCAGAGTGCTGACCATTATGGTCTGAAAGTGGGCCTATATTTCACAGCAAGTCTAAGCCCAAGCCTTTCTGTGGATTGTTTGCTGACAAGCTCTCTTCCTTCTTCTGGAGTGTCTACTGCTGATAAAGCTTTTCTCGTTTTCAGCCTACAATTTTAATTCACAAGTTAGCTGTTGGCTAAAGTGCCTTGTTCTTCAAATATAGTTTCAGCTCCTGAGCAAATAACAATAAGCCATGCTACAGGCCCTAACTGTTATTTACCAAAATACAGATTTGCATTTCTGTAGCTACTGTTCGTTCCAGAACACATCCCCAGGTTTTGAGGAGAAACTAGGGACCAGATGCAAACTCTAATTTGAATTACGATTCCAGTGCAAAATGTACCACACGAGTGGCCCAGAACAGTGTAGGGCTGTGGCTGTCCCACTGCTGGGGCCTGTCGAAGGCCTCTGAGAAGCTGGCAATAGCAATAACAGTTCAGGAAACATGAAGGAGGTGGGGCTTTACTTCTCTGTAGGGAGGAGACTGGTTCGCACGCCTAGCACACTTGATGCTTGCTTAGGGTGGCACAGGATTCTTTCAAGTGATGGGGGTTCCAACCTGAACAAGCTAGGTGACCTCCTTGACCTCAGCTGCCACAGCTGTAAACTGCAGGCTGGGCGCTACCTGCATCAGAGGACAGGTAGAAGGAAGGACTAGTTGGGATGATTTGCATCTGGCGGTGAACACAGTGAGCCAACTCTCTCAGCTCCAGTGCCAGCCAAGGGCACTGATTTGCATGATGAAGAAACACGCCAAAGGCAATTGGCCACTGGTTCCACTCTTCACCCTTCACCCGCCACAGCAGCCTCAATCATTTCCCAGAGGGAATTTAGCCCTTCAGAAAATACATTAAGTCCATCTCCCCCTTCCTCCTGCAAGGAGATGGCAATGAGAGTTTAAAACATGTTTTGCTAATCTAAAGGTGAGAAAGCATAACAGTTGTCCTGGGATTCTCATTTAATTATTTAGAAGGTCTTGGTAGGTTAGAGGAATTGGGGTTGTGTTCACTTCAATTACACACTGTAGATTAAAGAACCTGTGAAGTAAGCCTTGAGCTCAGGCCAATCACCTCTCAAAAACACACAATGAAATGCTCTAGTAACCCTGTTACCTCCAAGGCTCTCTTGCCCTTTGTCCCAGCAGCTCGGCCTGCCCACACCCTGCAACGTGCTCTCCCGAGAAAGAGGCCTCTCCCTTTCATGCATCTTTCAGAACTTGATGTCCTCTGTGAGCGCACAAACACACACACACCTCCAGGGAGCGCTATCTCACTCACCTGCTGTGTGTCCAAGATAGCACTGAGTGTATCCACGACAAGGACAGCATGCATCTTGGACTCTAAAAATGTAAACCCTATCCCACAATATCAAAGGAGAGGAGTTGGGATGCAAGATTTTCACAGGTTCCATGGGGGTTTAAAGGGTTAAGTAGAAAAGATTTTAAACCAACTTCAGGACAAGGACACCAGGAACAGCACCAGAGCTCTGTCCCCTGCCTCCACTCTGATCTCCAGCCACCAGGTGGAAGGTTGGGCCCAAAACTCTGCTCGAACTATTCCCAACTAAGTGGAAGCACAGCGGCGTTAGATGAACATATTTCCTTATTCCGCACTGTGTTCCTGAAGAGCACTGAGAACATCTATCAGATTCAAGAGAGCCCTTTTTTCATGTAATAACTTCCAAGAACACTTGGTGAAGGATGAAATGGAATCACACCCATGTGCCCTGGGCAGGGTGCTATGCAAGGGCTCTTCTGTGGGTGTGCCCACACACTAAGGTTGGGACCCTGCTCTGCCACTTGCTAGTGTGTGACCTTAGGTAAGTTGCTTGATGTCTACATGCCTCATTTTCTTCCTGCGTACTATGGAGATACTAACAGTATCTGTCTCCGTGGGTTGTTATAGGTGTGAATGAATTTCACAAAGGGGGACCTTTAAGAGCACATGCTAAAGCACTTAAATGGGTGTTTGGCACAAAAATACACTCTAAGTGTTAGCTATTGTGAATATATAATTAATATTTGTGTTGTCACCATTGTGTATTAATAAGTAAGCTGGGACCATCTACCCTGGCACTACACAAGGAACGGCTGCAAATCCATCTGCCCTCCTCTCCAAGGCTGGTGCCACGCAAGGCCAGCAACCTAGTTCCTCCCCCTCCAGGCTGTGCTCAGTGAATTCCACTGCTTCCAGCGGACAGCCCCAAGCAGGAGACGCATCTCACTTGTCACACTCCCTCTCTGTCTCCTCCATGGTTTCTGCTCTGCCGACCTCTTTTCCTAGCCTTTTCAATGTCAATGGTTTCACAACTTTACTCTTTTAAAAGCAGGAGACTGAAAAAGGGATCCACCAATGAGCAGCGACGGGGTTTTTCCTTGGTTGTGTGAAGCTGAGCCAAAGCTATCGTTATTGTTCTGTGGGTACAGGCTCTGGGAAATGGCACTCCAGCTCTTCTGTACAACCCAGGGGACCCAGGAGGAACTTGTAGGCATTCCATGGGAGAAAGAAGTGGCAGGTGCTGTCATATTCCATCTCGGCTTAACCCATTGTTTCCAAGCTGTGCCTTAGCCCTGCAGTCACAGATGATGTCACAAAAAACCAAGGACAACACAGAGACAGTACAGAGGCCCCTCAAAACACCTGAAGACTGCTGGACTCAGACACATCCACAGTCCTAGCATGTGAGTGCTGCAGGAATCTTAGATATGCACTGCTTGTTTTATAGAGATATAAACCAAGGCAGGAGAGGTGAAGGACTTACAAGGACAACCAGCTAGTAACAGCCTGGGAAGAGAATCCAAGTGTCCCACAACTAAAAGTGCTATGTGGTTTTGGTGTGAGAATAACAGGGGTAACAGGGTCACTTAGTGGGTCCCTAAGGTGGCAGAAGGCTCCAAGGCTGTCCTCGCAGTTCTTCTCACTTTCCTCTTAATTTGCTCTGTGACCTCAGTCAAGGTTACTACTTAATATCCCAATGCTTTGCAAAGTAAGAAAGGGTTGCTGAGGGGGAAAGATGTATACAAGATTCCTCCGGGGCTTCCCACAGCAGCAGCATTGTGTATGTACACATGGCGGGGGTGTGTGGGGTGTGTACATGCACATGTGTGAGAGGTGGAGGAAGTGGGAAAGAGAATCTAGACCAGAACCAGGAGCAGCTGGTGAGACCCAGCTGCAAAGCCACTGTGATAGAAGCAAGAACACAAATGACAGCCACCCACCTACGGTGACCTGGACAGGCTCGGTACTCTGGATCTGTCCCCTCTTCACTCTCAGAGGCATCCTGGCCAGCATTCAAGGTGTTTCTCTTCTTAATGTGGGCAATCACGAAGAAACACAATCCCACAAGCACAATCAAGGGCCCCATAATCTGCAGAGAAAGGAACCCACAGATCCGGGGCTCGGCATCGGCAGTGTCTGTCTCGTTTAGCGGTTCCTGTGCCCAGTCGGAGCCACATCCAGGGACCCAAATGCCCAGGACGCTGATGAGCATGCCGCTTGTCAAGAACAGAAACCCGAAGATGAGGCACTGGGCAAACTGGCGGCTCTCTCCACAGATGAAGGCTCGGTCGGGGTCCATCCGGTGACCTCTCTGCAGCCCTGTACGGAGCTGAAGTTGTGCCCGAGAGCGGGCCAGGATCACAGCCCCAAGCCCAATCATGGCACACGCAGGCCCCGCCACCTTGAGCACCATGCTGCAGTCTGGGAGGGGCTTGTATTGGCACGCCTGGAACCCAAAGATGGAGAGCAGGACTCCCACACACAACAGGACGGCGCCGAAGACAAAGAAGCAGAAGATGAGCTTGCCGACGTGCCTGTCCTGCTGGTCCCCATCTGGCTCAGCAGCAGCTGCAGGAGACATGTCCAGAAGAGGCCCCTTCCCAGAGGCAGGGTGGGATGCGTTTTCTTCCCCTCCAAGATTTCAGCAGCTCTGTGAACACAACCAAACACCAAATTAACGTGGTCACAGGTGTTCCAGAACCACCCCTGGTTTTTTGCTGGCCATTTCTGAAGTTACACGGGATGAAGTCATGAAGGTGGAACTTAATGCAACTGATAAGCTGTAGAACAATAAGTTGGTGTATGAGCCAGCAAAACTGGCATTCACAAACTTTTAAATATGTAATTTTATGATGATCTTCAAAACAGAGGAAATTCAATTACTACACATCGAAGTGTATCTTTTTCAAAAAATGAAAGAACAAAAGTAACTGGGTGTGGCGTTTCCATTTCTGAGTCTTACAAACTGGTTTTCCTGGGGGAAAAAGAGGGGTGGGTGAATGCGGGAAGAACTACAGGGATTCTTTCTGATTGCAAATGCCCCACTTTTCATCACAGCTGCTGTCAGCTTTTCAAGTCAGTTAGTTCAGTAACTAACTTTCCATTTCCTGTTTTAGACTACGGCAGCTTTCCATTTCATGTTTTATTCTAAGGCTACATCTACAAAAGACCCAATTTCAGCAGTTTCAATAGACTAAGAAGGCAGTTTAGGAACACAATGGGTCTGGTGGACTTTTAAGTTGATTCTATCAAAATGTGGTTCTTGGGGCCAGGCGCAGTGGCTTGTGCCTGTAATCCCAGTACTTTGGGAGACAGAGGCAGGCAGATTGCTTGAGCTCACAAGTTTGAGACCAGCCTGGGTGACACAGCAAAACCCCATCTCTGCTAAAAATACAAAAATTAGCCAGGCATGATGCCTGTGGTCCCAGCTACTTGGGAGGTTGAGGTGGGAGGATTGCTTGAGCCTGGGAGCTGGAGTTTGCAATGAGCCAAGATCACACGACTGTACTCCAGCTGGGCAACAGAGCAAGACCCTGCCAAAAAAAAACAATGATTCTTGGGGTTCTCAGCAAGCACAGACTTGTAGCCCAGTTGCCTGGGTCTGGAATGACCCTTGAAAGTGTGGCACAGCAGGTCAGGAGGAGCTTCATCTTCAGAGTGGACAGGTACCCAAAGGCAGGTGTGGCCTCTCACCCTACTTTCACAAAGAGGTTGAGACTCAGTTAAAAACAAGCTAGTTACAAAGCACAAAACAGGGGGAGGGGAGGAACTTGACTTTGAAAGAATAGTATAAGTGGAATCAAGTGAGAAAGTACCTTCCACAAAATCACCCAAGCCCTGTACTTCAAGGATATATTAAATATACTAAGTAGTTGCCAAAGAGTTGTCTAGCTTACACAGAGCTAACTTTATTATCTAGTTATCTTATTTTATTACAAGGAATGGGATATTTTACCAGGACCCTGTAAGTCAGGTCCTGCATTTGCAAAGACAAGTCAAAATCGTGAAGACCATTTTCACCTGCCCAAGGAAAGAAAACTTTTAAAATATTTTGTGCGGCTCACATGCAGGGTCACATGAAGGAACCCAAGACTGAGGCCCTAAGGCAAAGACAATCTTGACAAACAAAATCACATTAAGGAAGGTGAGTCTGGGGTAAAGAAAGCAAACAGGTAATCTTACACTGGGAAATACTTTTCCAGGAAAAAGTATGACAGAATCAGAAGGAAGTTGGAGGGAAAAAAAAAAAAGGAAATACAGGAGGAAAAAAATCTTTCATTTCAAACTTGGAAAAACGACATGCGGATGCAATTAAGGTGAGACAAAAGAAAGCATTGTACTAATTAATTTTTTTCTAAATTTACCATTTTTATTAAGTCAGTAACATTCTGCAGTGAATAAGAATTTCAGAATTGAGTATATAGTCGTCCCCATTTATCCCCACAGGGAGTACATTCCAAAACTCCCAGTGGAAAGAAACCACGGCGAGTCCACGACGGCGAGTCCTGAAACCTATATGTACAGGTTTGTTTTGTTTTAATTTTTTTCCCGAATCATGCAATCTCTTTCGTGGTTTCAGAGACAAGGAAGAGAAGGGTGATTCTCGGGGGTTGCAAAGTCCCATCAGGAATTCCTTTATTCCTAGTATAGTCAATTTTGCAGTGAGAGACAAGGCTTCAACTGTCTTAAGGCAAATTCCCAAACACCAGTAAAGTAAATAGAAGCCCAAAACTGGATCTGTAGTTTCTTGTCCGTGGACTAGTGGACTGAGTACCTGGCTGAGTGTTATCTCTGATCCAGAACAGTGTGGGAGTAGTCTCGGTCTCTCTCCGTCCCCCACAGATGCACCCACAAACGAATATAAAGACACCCACACTCACTCGCAATGAAACCTTTTCCAAACACCACCCTACACTAAACCTCTCCAAAGCCAAATTCGCCTCCCCAAAACTCCTATCGGTTTTCCAAAACACATTTCCAAATTCACAGCACCTCTCCATGTCCAAAGCTCTGGAGAGTTTGGGGAACGAAACGAGAGGCAAATATCTTTTGTGTGAAATCGGTTTGCGGCTTTTAGGGAGCCCAAGCTCAACCAACAGCCCGAGGGGCTCGCAGGTACGCAGGTGGGGGCTCAGATACCCTGCGCCTCGGCGCTGCCCCGGCTCCCAGAGCCCAGCCTGGCCGCACAGCTCAGCGCCCGACCCGCTTTCTCCGGCGCAGGCGCAGGCGCGCGGGCCGGGGCCGGGGGCGGGGCCGCTTACCTGAGGCTGCGTCCGGCGCCCGGGTGGCCGCGCTGCTGTGGGCACTGGCTGGGCGCGGCGTCCGCCTCCACACGCGGCCTGGGCTGCGCCGGCCGCCCCGCACCCTACCCCCCGCGCGTCCGGGTGCTGAGGGCGGGCCCCTCCGTATTTAGAGAAGAGGCGGTGCCGCGCGGGCGCGGCGGCCCGGGCAGGGCAAGGCAGGGCAGGAGCGACCGGGGGGAGCTGGCCGCCACCGGGGGCCTGGGGCGCGACCGCGCGGGAGTGGAGATCCTGGGGTGGCTTCGGGACCCGGGGCTGGCGGGCTTGGCGGGCTTCGCGGTCTCCGCGCCCGTGGCTGTGCGCGCGAGGAATCTGGGAGAAATGGGCACTCTCTACGGCTGCCTGGCCCCCAGGTCTGGCGGGGGCCGGCGAGTTGAGATTCCTCCCCCTGGCTGGCGGAACTGCGCGCAGGGGGAGTCCCGCTCGCACTCGAGAGCTGGGGCCCAGTTCCGGAGGGGCGCGAGAGAGCGGCGGCTAGAGGGGCGCGGAGGAAGCGCCTGCCCCTCCTCCCTCGTGGTCGCGGCCCAGGCAGAACAGGGTACCGCGCTCCTGCCGCCGTGCCCTTGGCCACCGCAAAGTCCGGGGCAACCACACCCAGCGCCTTGTGGCCCTCCTGCTGCTCGGGAGACCTTGACCGGGGTTATGGGAGCAAGTGCCTCGCTGCGAGCTCCCCATCGAACAGGATGCGGAGCCACCAGTCACAGAGACGACGTGCGCTCCATAAAATGTGAGACTAGGGCCCTCCACACCCCGCCATTCAGGCCTGAGGTCCTGGCTCCGAGATTGAGGCCGAGAGGAGGCGCGCGGCAAGCCCCGGCCGGACCAGCTCTGCCCTTTCCGCACCCGCACGTCTGCGCACAGCCGCCTTTGCCATAGAATCCCCTCCCTGCTTCCCTACCACTCATGACCTGCCCGAATTAAACTGGTAACTTTGCCTGCCCTTGAACCGGGAGTTTCGGGATGAGTTTGCTAATCCCTGTGCTATTTGTAACCTGCCCCGTTGACACGTGATACGGATCCAACTGTGCTAGTTTCCACACTAGGGATCAGGGCACTGTGGAAGGTGAGTCAAGGGTTCTCCGCCCAAGCGCAGAGGTGCCCTGAGCCTGGGGACTTCCCAGCCGTGCCTCTTCTTCTCAGCTTCCTGTCAGCCTTGCCTGAAACCCTATCCAGAGGTAAGGCCACTGGATGAACCTTTTCCATGTGCAAGCACTTTACCTACCTGATAAAAGTTATTCCTGGTCATGCTCACTGAGGGTAAAGTATGAAGTAGGCTTAGCTAGTCATCAGAGGTGAAAAGAGGCTTAAAGAATGGGTTGGAGAACGGCTGGGCGCGGTGGCTCACACCTGTAATCCTAGCACTTTGGGAGGCCGAGGTGGGCGGAGGCGGGCGGATCACGTGAGGTCAGGAGTTCAAGACCAGCCTAACCAACATGGAGAAACCTCGTCTCTACTAAAAAATACAAAATTAGCCGGGCATGGTGGCGCATGCCTGTAATCCCAGCTATTCAGGAGTCTGAGGCAGGAGAATCGCTTGAACCTGGGAGGTGGAGATTGCAGTGAGCAGAGATTGTGCCACTACGCTCCAGCCTGGGCAACAAGAGTGAAATTTCGCCTCAAAAAAAAAAAGAAAGAATGGTAGGAGAGAGGCAAAGAAAGCAGGCAGGGTGGGGCGGGTGCTGTTACCTGGGGTTTAGGGTTCACCAGGGAGGCAGAATGGACAAGTTTTGGCCATTGGAATTCGGTGGGGGAACTTGCCTGGGTGGCCAACGGTGGACTTTTCATAGCCAGAGTGCTCGACCTCTGTGAATCCCTGCCATAACTAACAGCCCTGATTATTGTCAAAATGGACAATGCCAACACTCACGACCCCTTGCTCTGTGTTTTACCTACAGGCGTGAAGCCAGGCTCCTCTGTGATTCTTTGCTACATGTCTTTTCTCAAGGGACAGAAGACTGAGAAAAACAGTCATTTGGCAATTGAGGAAACTGAGGCCCACAGAAGTGAAGTCACCTCTGCAGCTAGTTAAGGTGCAGAGAAGGCCTGAGCCAGATGAGCTGACCATTCAGTGTTTCTCCCGCAGCACACCTGTCACTCAGAGGACACATCATGCTGTGAACCCAGAAAACGCCCTTTTATTACATAGCCTTGTGATGCTGAGCACGTTTAGATTATTATAACAATACAGACACTGTGTCCCAAGGACATTGCAGTAATCTGTGTTTGGGATGGAGATATCCTTCCTGGTCCAAGTGTCAAAGTATATCCCCTTCTGGAAGGGCACCAAAACATGTCCAGTGAATGGGCAGATACCCAAGAGTGGATTGTACAACAGTAGCCACTGGCTTTCTAAAACTCAGGCCCTCATTACAGGATTTGTCCCTCTGACACAAGCCTGTGAACATCTCTTCATTGTGCAAAAGGGTTTCCTTGTCCTTTCCACTCATTCTTCCCCTCCCCTTATTTGAAACTCAATCTCTGGCCATGTCATGTGCAAACCTGCAAGGGGCCTGTTGATACAGCTGCCCCTTTGGTGCCACATGACTGCAGGCTCACCACCCATGACAGACTCCAATGTCCTGGCACCAAGGACAATCAGATTAGCCTCCACTTGGTATATCTGCTGCTCTCACTGTTTGTGTCTATGGAAGCCTGTTTGACTAAATTAAACTCCTTGGAAATTGATCATCAGTCAAGTATGAAAGACATACTCGCCAGCCTTTAAGGTACTTATCTTCGTAGCCCACTTAGCCTTAGGAAAAAAGCTGGGTGGCCTAGTCACTATCTAGTGGTCTTTCCTAGCCTGTGTGGTAGTGAAAAAGATAAAAACCTAGACTGAATCCTTAGAAAAACGGCATCAGAACAAGATTAAAAACTGGGTGAACCTTGAATTCAGTCAGTGACTTTAGAAGCATAAAGCGGAGGCATGTGTTCATGTATTCAGCCAGTACGTGTTTACCAAGCACCAATAAAACATGGAACTTTTATGGAGGAGAAAGGCCATAAAATATGTAAGTTATACAGATAAATAGAAAGTGATTAACGCCAGGGAGAACAATAACAACAGATGGGGACTGGGGAGCACTGGGGAGATTCCATTTTAAATAGTGTAGTTCAGGAAGAGGGCATCTCCGAGAAGGTGACATTGCAGCAAAAACTTGAAGGGAATGAGGAAGCAGGTGTATCAAATGATCTATTATTGCATAACAACTTACCCCAAAACTTTGAAGTTCGAAACAGCAAAAATGTATTCTCAGAGTTTCTGAGGGTCAGAAACTGCTAGTGGCTTACCTGGGTACTTCTGGCTGAGCCTCTCAGAGGCTGCAGTCAAGCAGTTGGCCAGGGCTGTGGCCATCTGAAGGCTGGACTGTGGCTGGAGGGTCTGCTGCCAAGGCAGCACATTCACAGGGCTGTTGGCAGGGGACCTCAGTTTCTCACCATGTGGATTTCTTCACCTAGCCTCCCCCTCACGTGAGTATCCAAGGGAGAGCAAATGAAGAGGAAGCTGTGGTGCCTTTTCTGATGAGGCTCTATACTCCCACATCATCACTTCTCTTTATTCTAGTCCTTAGAATTGAGCCACAAAGTCAATGGGAACAGGATTAGGTGCCACCTCTTGTAGGCAAGAGTAACAAAGAATGTGTAAGCATAGTTTGTTATTTTTGTGGGAAGTAGGGAAGACTGCTTCAGGAGGAAGTAGCAGCAGGTGCAAAGACCCTTAGGTGGGAACGCACAGATTAGCATATTCAAAGGAGAGCAAGAGGCCACAGTGGCTGCAGCTGGTGAGCAACAGGGAGAGGAGAGGAGGTCACAGAGGAAAGGGATGTGCAGGGCCAAGGACAGCAGGATCTTTGAGCAGGTGGGAAGCCTTTGGGTGGATTTTGAGCTGATGTGATGAGCTTTGTGGTGATGTGAGCTGATTTCTTTTAAAAAAGAAATTGGTGGATGTTGCATAAGAATAGCCCAAGGAGGAGGAAGGATGGAAGGGAAGAGGCCAGTTAGGAGGCTGTGGCAGCAACCCAGGACCAATGTCTGTGGCTTGTGTTTGAAGGTGACAAAAGGGATGAGACTCTGGATATATCTTGAAGATAGAGTCAATGGGATTTTCCATGGACCACATGTGGGCTTTGATTCCAAGGTTTTGGGCTTGAGCAAGTGGAAGGATGGTTCTGGCTGGAGCAAGATGGGGAATCCTGGGACTGGGACAAGTTTGAGGGAGGGGGGCTTCAGAGTCCATTTGGGGACATGTTAATTTTGTCCATTAGACATCCAAGTAGAGAAGCTGAGTAGGCAATTGAATATGAAGGCTTGGAGTTCAGGAATTCCGAAGGAATACTTTCCTATGGTCTATAAATGGCATTACAAAATAGAGGAGGCCGGGCTCCCTCTCTAGAAGAGTTAACAACTAGTCCTATAGAGGGCTCCAAAAACACAAAGCAAGGGACAGGCTGGTGCCAACCACTGTGCAGGCTTCAGATGTTTCTGGGGCACAAAGGGCAGCTAGTGCAGCTGGGATGGACGAGTTTCTACCAGCGCAGGGGGCTTCTGCTGCTCTGTTCCCAAAACAATGCCCTAAGGAACACATATCCTTCACTTCAACAAGACAGGCCACGTATTTCTTCCCAGGGCACTGCCAACCCTGAGCAGAAACTCAGGGCAAGTGGTGTGGATTGACCTGCAGAGTCAGTGTCACCATTTTTCCAAACTCACAAGATTGCAGAAAGATAATCAGCTAATCAAGTCTGCCAACGTCTAGGTCTCTCTTCTCTTCGATCTCTCTCTGGTTCTGCCCCAAATTAATCCTAACACCCAGAAGCACTCACTTCCCCTGCTTCCAATTTCTGATGTTTTCTGAGGCCCAGTTGGGCTTGGTTTGTAGGAATTTGTTCTCGAGTGCTCAGTCTTGGGTCCATGTTTCAACACATATTCCCAGGACTCCCAATGACTCCTCTGAACAGACCTGTGCCTCATCCAGCTGCATAACCCTGAAAAGGGTACTACCAAGGTCCCTGGGGCATTTTCCTCCTCCCTAACCCCCCAGGTTGGTCTTAGACCCAAGGGTCTGAGAGACATTTCAGGAGTATGAGTAGAGGTTGACTAATTTGGAAAGCTTGAATTGAGGGTTTAGACTGGCTCCCTTAGCTGATCCTGAGTGCAAAGGCTAATCTTTTGCAGAGTCATTTTATGGCCTGAGATGGTGCTGTTGATTTCGCATGGTTAATAACAGCTCAGCCTGAGTGCTGCTAGCCTTAGCCAAGGTGTAGAATGCAAGCACTTGTTTAGGGAAAGTAAGAATTTGCTCGGAGCACATTTGGCTTTTCCAAGGAGGCCTCTGTACTGCCAAGGGAGAGAGACCCCCCCCCCCCTCAACAGTGGCCACAGCATCTGGTCTGTGGCTGGAGAAGACCAACATGTTGATATTAACAGTTTATGGAAAAGTACTGTCTATTCACTCATTCACTGCTGACTGTCTCCCAAAGAATGCACTATTTCTCCCCAGCATGTAGAAAGGGGATGAATCAAACTGAGTTTAGATCCTGGCTTTGTTACTTACCAGCTGTGTGACCTGGGACAAGTAAACATCTTTTCTGTGTCTTAGTGTCCTCATCTGTAATGTGGGAATAACCAGACCTACTTTGAAGGGTGTCTTGCTTGAAGAGTAAATATCTGGCACATGGAGAGCGATCAATAAATGGATTTCTCCTTAACTACTACTCATCTAGTTATGCTCATCTGATCTTCCACCTGTGGCTCAGGAAGCTTGAGCTGATGAATCCATGGAAACTGTAAAGAAATAGCAGGGGTGGGAGATCAGGGTGCTCACTGAGAGCAAAATGTGGCTCTGTTGACTTCTGATGCCCAGTTGGCAATGGTTGGAGTTCCCAGCCTGCCAGCTCAGCTATTTCTCCCTATAGCTCATCTCCCAGTTATTTCTAGGAATTCTCAAAGGTATGTATCTCATGATCTCAAAAACCAGCCCGTCCAACTTGAGTTATCTGCCCTGTTGATCTCCTTTATTTTGCCAAGGTCTGCAGCCTCCAAAGCTTCTGAAATGGGCCTTGCTGCTGCTGGTATCTTTAGAGGGGCATGTGGTATCCTGTCAAGGGTGATTCCTTAGCCAGTCTGTGGCCCACAGTTCAGGATTCTACCTGCCTCACATCTCCTGGATTCATCAGGATGTCTTAGCCCAATCTCCACGCCCTTGGTTCTGGCCCCTCCACTACCTGGTTGCCACTGATGATTCCAAGAAGGATTCAGATCAGCTCACAGTGCTCCAAAAATATAGCAAGATGAAACAGATATGCAAATAAATGATACAAACAAAAGAAGAAAAAGAAAGAAAATACTTATTGTATATTCTACCTCCTTTGAACAGCTGTTGTGATGTGCAGGGTGGTGTGGGAACCTTCTGATGTCAAACATACAGGTAACTTACCTGTTTTCAGATCAGGCATGGAAACTTGTCTGAGACACTTGGAGATGACTCCCAAAATGGGCTGACCCCCGAAATCCAGAAAGGGGCCATCTGACTGTCCCAGGGTGCTGTACATGGGGAACATGCCACCTGGCTGTGGGGGCGGTGGGCAGGGGTCTCCCTGGGTGTGGCCAGTCCCCTCCTTACAGTCACACATTCACTTGATTTCTCCCACAAAAACTTCTGGCCTCAAAAATTAATCAATACTTATCTAAACACCTGAGAGCCGGGAGTCTTTGATAAGTTAAAAGGCAGTTTGGCAGGAAGCCACCTCCTGAATGTCCCAGATTTTCATAAAAGGCCCTTTGTGGAAGCCACAGAATGCAGGTAAAGCTAGGGCTTGAGACAGTGCTGATTCAGAAAAAAGAAGAGAAAACTACTTTTTAGGGTTTTTTCCATTTAACATACCTCATAGTGTGGTTAAAGAATTGAATGAATACAGAAAACAAGACTTGCTCTAATTTTTGCTTGGATGTGATTCCAGGGGAAATATTTTCTCTTAAATGAAAATATAATAGCTGACCCCTACATAAAGCCTACTATGTGTTTTCAGGGGTTTACAAATGTATTAACTCCTTTGTGTTTCATAAGAACCCTGTGAGGTGAGTACTGCTGCTACCCCACTGGACAGGAGCAGAGGGAGATTGGGCACCTACTCCCTCACCTTGCCAGCCAGGGGCAGTGCCCAATGGGAAGTGCCAGGTCTCTCTCCTCTCCAGAGGGGGCCTGTGTGCTCTGCCATAGCACCCTTTTCATTCTACCTGGGAGGCCGCTATGGATTATTCAGTGTCAGTTTTCAGTCCTTCAAGGGCAAGCTAACAAACTCCCATTCATTCTTTGCAGTTCCAATTAAATGCCATTTCCCCCAGTGAGGGTGGGCCCTGGCTTCCCCGCTCCCCCTTGTTATTTTTATAGTACCTGGCTTTTTGGTGTTTTTCGTTCAGGACACTTACCACAGCCATAGTTGTTTACTATTCCTTTCAGACCACTTCTTCCCCACCCTTTGCTACTTAAACTATGTGTCACCCTCTGCTCTTCCTGTCACCCTCATCATTGGCTTCCATCTCTACCACTTCAAATCCTGCCTTAATCCTACACGCTTCTAACCTCTACATGGATGAGTGCTAGAGTTTAGATGTTTATCCCCCTCCAAATCTTATGTTGAAATTTGATTCCCAGTGTTGGAGGTGGGGCCTAATGCGAAGTGTTTGGGTCATAGGGGTGGAACCCTCATGATTAGATTAATGCTGTCCCTGGGAAGGCATTAACAGTTCTAACTCTATTAATTTCCAGGAAAGCTGGTTGTTAAAAAGAGCCTGGCACTTCCCCTCCTCCTTCGTTGTCTCCTGTCTCACCATGTGTGACCTGTGCATGTCAGGTTCCCTTTGCCTTCTACCTTTAGTGGAAACAGCCTGAAGCCCTCACCAGAAGCAGATGCCGGTGCCATGCTTCTTGTACAGTCTGCAGAACTGTGAGCCAAATAAACCTCTTTTCTTTATAAATTACCCAGCCTCAGGTATTCCTTTATAGCAACACAAACAGATTAATTCAGAATTCAGGACTTCTCATCTCCAAATCCATCCTCTTCCAACCACCTCAGCCAATACCTCCTACCAGCTCACCCTGGACCAGGGGGCTACCTGAAACAGCCCCTTTTGCAAAAACAGGAATTGGAGCATCTCTTTCCATCATGCTTTCCAACCATTACTGCTACAACTGTCCTTCACTCCCAACTAGACCCTTCACTTGTTCCAATTAACTTTTTTCTTCACTTCTTTCTTGCATAGTTTACATTCTATGCTCTATCAATTCAGTAGCACTCTTTCTGATACACTAAATTTCAATGCCTGTGAGTCAGCTTTTTTCCCTGCTCAGATGACAGACACCGATACTTGCCTGGCCAGCCTGGTTCTTCAAGGAAGACAACATGCAAGGGTAAATCCTTGGCCAAGCATGCTCCATCTCTAATGCCCCTGGCTTGGCGTCCCAGGGTTATAGCTCTTTAGTTTTCTCTTCAGTGCTTGGTTCCTGAAGCATACTGGCTTCCTGTCCAGGTCAGGGAGCTTCAAGTCTTAGCTTCCTGCTGTGCCAAAGCTGATTCTCCCTTCATGGGGACTTTTCTCTGATATTGAACCCAGGTCAGTGTTCTAAGCTAACTTCACTTCTGATGAGTTCTTCCTTCAGGGCCCTGGATATTTCTTGCTATAGGCCTAAGTCAGGACTATCTCCATCCATCAGCAAGGTTTAAAATACGAATTGGTGAACTTATTCTGTAATGGGCTAGATAGTAACTATTTTAGGCTCTGTAGGCCATTTGAGTTATTTGGTCTCTATTACAACTACTCACTTCTACCATCACAGCTGGAAATCAGCCATAAATGTAGACAATATAAACAAATGAGCATGGCTATGATTCAATGAAACTTTACTTATGGACACCAGGATTTGAATTTCATAGAATTTTTACATGTCACAAAATATTCTTTTAATTTGTTTCAGCCATTTAAAGTATAAAGTCTCCTATTCCAGTAGGTGTCATTAAAAATAAATAAAATAAAGTCATTCTTAGTTCACTGGTCTTACAAAAACAGGACGCAGCCAGATTTAGCCCTTGGGCTGTAGCTTGCTCACTTATGCAATACTAATTTGTTGAACTTAAAAAGGAATAGGGGGTGAATCTGGCAAGATAGTGGAGTAGAAAGTACCAGGAATCTATCTCCCCACTTCCGCAATGATTTGCTGGCAGAATCTGTTTGATTTTACTGGTTTACAACTCTGGAATTTATCGCAGCCTTAAAAACTTCCAGTGAAGGTTGGGCAGTAAACTGCAGTTACGATCAGTCAGTTTTAGCTTTTAGCAGAGTAGTATTACCCATCCTTCACCCCCAGCCCATACACACTGTGGGAATCTCAAAAGGAGACAAGAGAAAGGGGTAAAGATAATATTTGGAGAAATAATATCTGAAAACTTTCCTAATTTGATGAAAGATATGCATATAAACATTCAATGAACTTCAGGTCAGATGAACTCAAAGAGATACACAGAGACACTTTATAATCAAACTTTTGAAAGACAAAGACAAAGAGAGAATCTTGAAAGCAGCAAGAGAAGTAACTTATCACATACAAGGGATCCTCAATAAGATCATCAGCAGATTTCTCATCAGAAACTGGAGGCTAGAAGGCAGTGGGCCAATATAGTCAAGGTACTAAAAGAAAAGCACTATCACCAAGAATCTTATATCTGACAAAACTGCCCTTCAAAAGTGGAAGGGAAATTAAGACTTTCTCAGATAAACAAAAACTGAAGGAGCTTGTTAACATTAGACTTGCTCTGCAATAAACACAAAGGAATCCTGCAAGGTGAAATGAAAGGACACTAGATAGTAACTTGAAGTCACATGAAAAAAACAGAGGTCTCAATAAAGGTAAATACATGGGCAATTTTAAAAGCTAGAACTGTTGTAATGATGGTTTGTACCTTCACTTTTTGTATTCTATATGATTTAAGAGATTAATATATTAAAAACCAATTATTTGTTTAAAAGCTAGTATTATTATAACTTTGGTTTGTAAATTCACATTTTATTTACTACATAATTTAAGAGATCAATGAATTTAAGAGATTTATTAGCTTATGCTTTTGTCACACAATGTGTGAATATGCAGTCTGTGACAACAACAGCTGAAAGGAGTGGAGATAAAGCTATAAAGGAGCAGAGTCTTTATGTGTTATTGAGGTTAAGCTTGTCTAAATTCAAATCAGTGTTATAACTTTAGGATGTTACATGTAATCCCCTTTACATTTAACCACAAAAAGGTAGGTATAGAATAAACACAAAAGGAAATGAGAAAATAATTTAAACTATTTTTTTTAAATCAATTAAACACAAAAGAGCAGTGCAGGAAATGAGGGACAAAAAAGCTATCGGTCATATAGAAAACAAATGACAAAATGACAGAAGTAAGTCCCTTCTTATTAGCAATAACTCCAAATGTAAACGGATGAAACTCTCCAGTGAAAAGTCAGACATTGGCAGGAAATAATTTTTTTCTAAAAAAAACGATAACAACAAAACCCATGATCCAACTATATGCTATCTACAAGAGACTTGCTTTAGCTCCAAAGACACATATAGAATAAAAGTAAAACAATGAAAGAAAATATTTCATGCAAATAGTAAACAAAAGATACAATATCAGACAAAATAGACTTTAAATTGTAAAAATGGTTACAAGAGACATAGATGGGCAATATAAATAAAAGTTTCAACACATTAAGAAACTAGAACAACTATAAATATTTACAACCTAATGACAGATCATCAAAATATATTCAGCAAAAACTGACAGAGTTGAAGGGAGAAACAGAAAGTTATACAATAACAGTTGTAAACATGAAGATCCCACTCTCAATAATAGATAGAACAACTAGACAAGTAAGTTACACAAGAAAATAGAGGACTTAACCAACATTGTAAGCCAACTAGATCTAACAGACATATGCAGAACACTCTGCCCAACAACGACAGCATACACATACATTCTTCTCAAGTGCACATGGGGCATGGTTCAGGGTAGATTATATGTTGGGCCACAAATTAAGTCTCAATATATTAAAAAAAAAAAAATAGATGTCTGCATGTTGGAAGTCCAAGGCAGGAGGATCACTTGAGCCCAGGAGTTTGAGACCAGCCTGGGCAACATAGCAAGACCTTATTTCTACAAAAAAAAAAAAAAATTAGCCAGGCATGGTGGTGCATGCCAGTGGTCCCAGCTGCTTGGGAGGCTGTGGTAAGAGGATCACTTGAGCCTGAAAAGTTGAGGCTGCAGTGAGTTGTGATCATGCTACTGCACTCCAGCCTGGGCAGCAAAGAACTTGTCTCCAAAGAAAAAAAAGATGTCATACAAAGTATCTTCTCTAACTATATCAAGACAAAATTAGAAATCAATATCAGAAGTAAAGCTAGAAAATTTAGAAAATTGTGGTTAATCTTGTCTAAATTCAAGTTAGAGTGTTGTAACCTTAGGATGCTAAATAACCAATGTTTCAAAGAAGAAATCACAAAGAAAATTAGAAAATACTTACAGACGAATGAAAATGAAAACAGAGCACACCAAAACTTATGGAACTCAGCAAATGCACTGATCATAGGGAAATGTATAGTTATAAATGATTACATTTTAAAAAACTAAACAAAGCTAGCAGAGAGAAGGAACTAATAAAGATCAGAGCAAAATAAACAATAGAAAAAAATGGAAAAGGTTAATGAAACAAAACCTGGTTATCTGAAAAGTTCAACAAAATTTACAAACCTTTAGGGAGAAGAACTAAGAAAAGAAGAAGATTCAAATTATTAAAACCAGAAATGAAAGCGAGGATATTACTACCAATTTTACATAAATAAAAAGGATTTTAAGACAGTACTATGAACAATTGTACATCAACAAATTGAATAGCCTAAATGAAATTGACAAGTTCCGTTCCTAGAACACAAAACTTACCAAGGCTAAATCACAAAGAAATAGAAAATTTGAATAGACCTGTAAATAGTTAGGAGATTGAATCGGTAGTCAAAAATGTCTCAACGAAGAAAAGCTCTGGACCTGATGGCTTCACTCATGAATTTTACCAAACATTTAAAAAAGAACAACACTAGTCCTCTGCAAACTTTTCCAAGAATTGAAGATTCAGGAACACTTCCTAATTCATTCTATGAAGCTAGTGTTATACTGATACAGAAACTAGACAAAGACACTATAAGAAAAGAAAACTATCAGACCAGAAGGACAGAGTAAAAAAATAAAATAAGAAAACTATTGACCAATATTTCTTATGACATTGGTGCAAAGATCCTCAACAAAATATTAGCAAACCAAATTCAGCAGTATATTAAAAGGATCACATACCATGATGAAGTAGGATTTATTTCTGGAATGCAAGAGTGGTTCAACATATGAAAATTGACCAATGTAATGCACCACATTAACACAATGAAGGAGAAAAAAACACATGGTTATCTCAATTGATGCAGAAAAAGCACTTGACAAAATTCAACACTGTTTTATGATATATATATAAAAAATAATAAACCAAGAATGGAAAAAAACTATACCAACTGTGAAAGTCTTGTGGGAAAACCCACAGCAAACATCATATTCAATGATGAAAAACTAAACACTTTTCCTCTAAGTTCAGGAACAAGGCAAGGATACCTACTTTTACCACTTCTGTTTAACATATACCTGGAAGAACTAGCCAGGGCATTTAGGCAAGAAAAATAATAATAATAGAAGACATCCAGATTGGAAATAAAGAAGTAAAATTCCCAATGTTTGCAAATAATATGGTGTCATATGTTGAAAATCCTAATGTCTCTCTCTCTCTCTCTCTCTACACACACACACACACACACAAATGGATAGAATAAAATGAATTTAGCAGAGTAGCAGGATACAAAGTCAACACACAAAAATCATTTGCCTTTCTATACAGTAACAATGAATAATTTGAAAAGGGAAATATGAAAACAATTCCATTTATAATAGCACCAAAAAGAAGAAAATACTTAGAAATTAATTTGGACAAGGAGATGAAAGTCTTGTACAATGAAAACTACAAAATATTGCTGAAAGAAAGTATAATTAAACAGAAACACATCCCATGTTCATGGATTAAATGGCTTAATAGTGTTAAGATGTCAATACTACTCAAAGTGACCTACAAATTTGATGTAATTCCTCTCAAAACCCCAATGATATTTTGGGGAGAAACAGAAAAACTGATGCTAAAATTATTTTGAGGCCTCAAGAGATCCTGAATAGCCAAAAGTCTTGAAAAGGAAGACCAAAGCTGAGGGACTCACATTTCCTGATTTCAAAACTCACTACAAAGCTGCTATAATTAAAACAGTGTGGTACTGACATAAAAACATATATATAGACCAATTGAATAAAATTGGCAGCCCAGAAATAAACTCTCACATGTATGGCCGAATGATTTTTGACAAGGGTGTCATGACTATTCAATGGGGAAAGAACAGTCTTTTCAAAAAATGGTTTGCGAAGACTGAATATCCACATACAAAAGAAGGAAATTGGACCTTACCTAACACCATACAGAAAAATAACTCAAAATTAATCAAAGACCTAAATGTAAGACCTACAACTAGAAGAAAAACATAAGGCAAAAGCTTCATGACTTTGAATTTAGCAATGATATATTTTTTTGAGAGAGAGTCTTGCTCTGTTATCCAGGTTGGAGTGCAGTGGCTCAGTCTCTGCTCACTGAAATCTCCATCTCCCCAGTTCCAGGGATTCTCACACCTCAACCTCCAGTGTAGCTGGGATTACAGGCATGCACCACCATGTCTGGCTAATTTTTGCATTTTAAGTAGAGACAAGGTTTCACCATGTTGGCCAGGCTGATCTTTAACTCCTGACCTCATGTGATCTGCTGCCTCAGCCTCCCAAAGTGCTAGGATTACAGGTGTGAGCCACCACATCTAGCTGGTAATGATTTTTTGGACATGATATCAAAGGAACAGGCAAAAAAGAAAAAAAAAATGGATTTCATGAAATTTTGAAAACTTTGTGCATCAAAAGACACTATCAACAGAGTAAAAAGGCAATCCACAGGATGGGAGAAAATTTTGGCAAACTGTATATCAAACAAGGAATTAATATCCAGCATATATAGAGAACTCACTTAAAACTCAAAAACAAAAAATGCAAACAACCTGATTCAAAAATGGGCAGAGAAATTTTATAGACATTTATCCAAAGAGGATATACATATATCTCCACTAAGCACATGAAAAGATGCTGGATATCACTGATCATTCGGAAAATGCAAATCAATCTGCAATGAGATGCCACCTCATGGCTACTATCAAAAAAACAGAAAATAAGTGTTGGAGAGGATGTGGAGATATTGGAACCCTTGTGTGCTGTTGGTGGGAATGTAAACTGATATGAAAACCGTATGGCAGTACTTCAAAAAATTAAAAATAAAATTGCCATATGATCCAGCAATTCCACTTCTGGGTTTATATCCAAAAGAACTGAAAACGAGGTCTCAAAGAGCTCTTTGAACATCAAAGTTCATGGCAGCATTATTCACAATAAACAAAAGAGAAAAGCAACTCAAGTGTCCATTTTCAGATGAATGGATAAGCAAAATGTGGTATAGACACAATGGAATATTATTCAGCCTTAAAAAGGAAGGAAGGAAATTCTGACATGTGCTACAAAGGTGAATCTCAAGGACAGTATGCTAAGTAAAATAACCCAGTCACAAAAAGACAAACACTTTCTGATTCCAGTTACATAAGAGGTACTTAGAGTAGTCAAACTCACAGAGATAGAAAGAAGAAAGGTGGCTATCTTGGGCTTGGGGGAAAGGAGAATGGAGGCTTATTAATGGGTATAAAGTTTCAGTTTTCTTTTCCTTTTTTTTTTTGACAGTTTCACTCTGTCACCCAGACTGGAGTGCAGTAGCATGATCACGGCTCCTTGTGGCCTCAATCTCCCCAGCTTCAAGTGATTTTCCCACCTCAGTCCCCAAAGTAGCAGGGACTACAGGCAGGCACCACCATGCCTGGCTAATTTTTTAATTATTATTTTTTGTAGAGATGGGGTTTCACCATATTGCCTAGGCTGGTCTGGAAATCCGGGACTCAAGCCTTAAAAAGGAAGGCCATTCATCTTGGCCTCCCAAAATGCTGGGATTACAGGTGTGAGCCTGACCTAAAGTTTCAGTTTTCATCTTTTCAAGACAAAAATAATTATGAAGATGGGTAGTGGTGACAGTTGCTCAATATTATGAATGTATTTAATACCACTGAATTGTACACTTAAAAATAGTTAAGATGATAAATTTTATTGATGTGTGAAGGAAACCAAAATACATCACCCCCAAATACTCCTCTTTAACATAAATATTTTTTAATTAAAGGCAATTAAGAAGTAGCAAACAAACAAACAAAAAAAGCTCTATCCATCTGCTTTTTTGCCTAAAGTTAGGATATAAAGTCTACTTTACTGGAGACAGCTCTTATCAGCCCAAAATAGTACCAAAATAATCTACAAAAAAAGCCATTTCTGTTAGTGTATTCCCACAGATTTTTAAATTATTATTATTATACTTTAAGTTCTGGGATACACATGCAGAACGTGTAGGTGTATACATGTGCCATGGTGGTTTGCTCCATCCATTACCCTGTCATCTACGTTAACTATTTCTCCTAATGCTATCCCTCCCCTAGCTCCTCCACCTGCATGCTATCCCTCCCCTAACCCCCAGCCCCAGACAAGTCCTGGTGTGTGATATTCCCCTCCCTGTGTCCATGTGTTCTCATTGTTAAACACCCACTTATGAGTGAGAACATGTGGTGTTTGGTTTTCTGTTCTTTTCTCAGTTTGCTGAGAATGATGGTTTCCAGCTTCATCCATGTCCCTGCAAAGGACATGAACTCATTCTTTTTTATGGCCGCATAGTATTTTATGGTGTATACATGCCACATTTTCTTTATCCAGCCTATCATTGATGGGCATTTGGGTTGGTTCCAAGTCTTTGTTATTGTAAACAGTGCCACAATAAACATATGTGTACATGTAACTTTATAATAGAATGATTTACAATCATTTGGGTATATGCCCAGTAATGGAATTGCTGGGTCAAATGGTATTTCTAGTTCTAGATCCTTGAGGAATTGCCCCACTGTCTTCCACAATGGTTGAACTAATTTACACTCCCACTAACAGTGCAAAAGCATTCCTATTTCTTCGCATCCTCTCCAGCATCTATTGTCTCCAATTTTTTAATGATTGCCGTTCTAACTGGCATGAGATGATATCTCAATGTGGTTTTGATTTTTGTTTCTCTAATGACCGATGATGATGAGCTTTTTTTTCATATGTTTGTTGGCTGCATAGATGTCTTCTTTTGAGAAGTGTTTGTACATATCCTTTGCCCACTTTTTGATGGAGTTGTTTGTTTTTTTCTTGTAAATTTGTTTAAGTTCCTTGTAGATTCTGGATATTAGCCCTTTGTCAGATGGGTATATTGCAAAAATTTTTTCCCATTCTGTTTGTTGCCAGTTCACTCTAATAATAGTTTCTTTTGCTGTACAGAAGCTCTTAAGTTTAATTAGATTCCATTTGCCAATTTTGGCTTTTGTTTCCATTGCTTTTGGTGCTTTAGTCATGAAGTCCTTGCCCATGCCTATGTCTTGAATGGTATTGCCTAGGTTTTCTTCTAGGGTTTTTACGGTGTTAGGTCTTATGTTTAAATCTTTAATCCACCTGGAGTTAATTTTTGTATAAGATGTAAGGAAGGAATCCAGTTTCAGCTTTCTGCATATGGCTAGCCAGTTTTCCCAACACCATTTATTAGAGAATCCTTTCCCCATTGCTTGTTTTGTCAGGTTTGTCAAAGATCAGATGGTTGTAGATGTGTGGTGTTATACCTGAGGCCTCTGTTCTGTTCCATTGGTCTGTATCTCTGTTTTGGTACCAGTACCATGCTGTTTTGATTACTATAGCCTTGTAGTATAGTTTGAAGTCAGGTAGCGTGATGCCTCCAGCTTTTTTTTTTTCTTTTTTCTTTTTTTTTGCTTAGGATTGTCTTTGCTATCCAGCTGTTTTTTGGTTCCATATGAAATTTAAGGTGTTTGTTTCCACTTCTGTGAAGAAAGTCAATGGTAGCTTGATGGGGGATAGCATTCAATCTATAAATTACTTTGTGCAGTGTGGCCATTTTCACACTATTGATTCTTCCTAACCATGAGCATAGAATATTTTTCCATCTGTTTGTGTCCTCTCTTACTTCCTTGAGAAGTGGTTTGTAGTTCTCCTTGAAGAGTTTCTTCACATCCCTGGTTAGTTGTATTCCTAGGTATTTTATTCTCTTTGTAGCAATTGTGAATGGGAGTTCACTCATGATTCGGCTCTCTGTTTGTCTGTTAATGGTGTATAGGAATGCTTGTGATTTCTGCACATTGATTTTGTATCCTGAGACTTTGCTGAAGTTGCTTTTCAGCTTAAGGAGATTTTGGGCTGAGATGGTGGGGTCTTCTAAATATACAATCATGTCATCTGCAAATAGAGACAATTTGACTTCCTTTTTTCCTAATTGAATATCCTTTATTTCTTTTTCTTGCCTGATTGCCCTGTCTAGTACTTCCAATATTATATTGAATAGGAGTGGTAAGAGAGGGCATCCTTGTCTTGTGCCGGTTTTCAAAGGGGATGCTTCCAGTTTTTGCCCATTCAGTTTAATATTGGCTGTGGGTTTGTCATAAATAGCTCTTACCATTTCAAGATACGTTCCATCAATACCTAGTTTATTGAGAATTTTTAGCATAAAGCGCTGTTGAATATTGTCGAAGGTCTTCTCTGCATCTATTGAGATAATCATATGCTTTTGTCTTTGGTTCTGTTTATGTGGTGGATTACGTTTACAGATTTGCGTATGTTGAACCAGCCTTGCATCCTCAGGATGAAGCTGACTTGATCATGATGGATAAACTTTTTAATGTGCTGTTGGATTCGGTTTCTCAGTACTTTAGTGAGGATTTTTGCATCAGGATGTCCTGGTAAGATATTTGTGTTCTACTCGGTGAATACATATATATTTTTCTTTTTGAGATGAAGTCTCACTCTGTCACCCAGGCTGGAATGCAGTGGCACCATCTTGGCTCACTGCAACTTCTGCCTCCTGGGTTTAAGCAATTTGAGTAGCTGGGATTACAGCCGCGTGCCACCATGCCCGGCTAATTTTTTTTTTTTTTTTTTTTTTTTTTTGTAGAGACAGGGTTTCACCATCTTGGCCAGGCTGGTCTTGAACTGCTGACCTCGTGATCCACCTGTCTCGGCCTTCCAAAGTGCTGGGATTACAGGCGTGAAGCACTGCACCCAGCCTAGTGTATTCCCACAGATTTATCTTGCTACAGTTTCTTGCCTTTGAAAATCTAAAACTGCTTTCCTATGTCCTGTCACTTTTATAAAATGTATTGTTCTTTGTTGTTGAAGATATGATGCTCATAGTTTTAAGCTACCACTTTGAGTTATCTTTCACTGAGAGTACTCCCACATGGTGTGCACTGTACACCTTAGTTAATACACTTGCTGGCCAGGTGCAGTGGCTCACACCTGTAATTCAGCATTTTCGTGGGTGGATTGATTGAGCTCAGTAGTTTGAGATCAGCCTGAGCAATACAGCAAGACCCCATTTCTAAAAAAAAAAAAAAAAAACCACAGTATTCGCCTGGCATGGTGGTGCATGCCTATAGTCCCAGCTACTCGAGGCTGAGGTGGGAAGATCGCTTGAGCCTGGGAGGCAGAGGTTGCAGTGAACCATGATCTTGCCACTGCACTCCAGTCTGGGCACTAAAGTGAAATCCTGTCTTGAAATTAATTAATTAATTAACTAATTGATTAACTTGCTGTTTTTTTCTTGCTAATTCATCTTGTGTTACAGGAGTCTGTTTCAACTACAAATTTAAGCGAGTTAAGGAGAATATTTAAGGAAATTTTATTTTAATTCCTAATTTTTTTGTCACAACTAAAATAAAAACTGAAAAAAAAAGAGTGGGGGAAGAAAGGAGTAGAGTTGTTGATCCTTCTCTGCCTTCCTCTCCCTGGATGTGCCCAATTATCCTGGATGAGAAGGATGCTGAGAAGGCTCTAAGCAGGATGCTCACTGGTTGGCTCTGAGTTCAGGCCAAAGTATCCTAGGTGCCTTCCCTAGTTCATGGTCTGTCTGGGGCCACAATAAGTCCTTTTTATCTACAGCTTAAATTCTTTCCCCTCTGGTTTAATCCTCCCCACCTCACCCAGCCTCCACCTTTAGTCTGCAACACAGATTTCTCCCCCAGAGTCTTTGCCAGATTCAAGGGGGAGCTAAATAAACCACCAGTCTTCAAACTGGGGAATGGGAATTCTAGGGAAACAGAAGATTTTCTCAGGGCACCAGGCCCAGGTAGTTTTGAAGGAACCAATTTTTATATTATCCTCTAAGAACTCTTTCCAAAATATGCTGCCCTCAGGCACCACCTGGCATCAAACTCCTCGCATTATCTCTATTTAGTTCACTTCACCGGAAGGCCTCAGAACCTCAAACAAAGGAGCAATTCTGAGTACTGTGTTGGAATCAGTCATAACTCGAAGACCAGAGCAACCAATCCTTCTCAGAGTCAGTTGGTTTCCAATTATAATCAATTTCTCAGGGTCAGCTAGTTCCCAACTACAGTCAATTACAGACCCCATATATAATGGTGGTCCCACAGGATTATAATGGAGCTAGAAAATTCCAATTGCTTGGTGACTTCATAGCTATCATAATATGTAGCACAATGCATTACTACATGTTTGTGGTGATGCTGGTGTAAACAAACCTACTGCATTGCCAGTTATGTAAAAGTATATCACATATAATTATGTATGGCATATAATGCTTCCTAATGTAATACTTCCTAATGATAATAAGTGACTATGTAACTGGTTTGTATTGTCAACCAAAGAATGATGAGGTTAATACATTTGGAAAGGTGAGCTTTATTGCTTTTAAAAGATTGCAGCCTGCAAGGGGCCATTCTGACAAGCTGGGAAGCATAGCCTCTGGCCAGAAGCCAGAAATCGGCACTTTGAAAGGAGAGGCAAAAGGAACAGGAATTTATGCTGAGCGGGGTGGCTGAATATATGTATTTAACAGGCTATGAATATTTATGAAAAGAGAAATGTGCACATGCACAGCTGAGCTTCATGGGTGGCAGGTGTGAAAAATGGTGGTGTTAGCATGATCCAAGTTTGGAGTTTTGGCCCTGTGACATCAAAAGGTGAAGCAGAGGACATGAAAACCCTCACTGTACCCAACCTCTGTAGACGACAGAACCACTTCATGGCCGGTGGTCTCTTATCAGAAATGCTGGTCAGTTATGTCAAAACTGCAAAAGGGAGGGGCGGCATCAAGCCATTGGTTGACATCGTGGCAGAGCCTTTTAAAAAGACTGGTTTCTGTTAAAGCCTTAGTGAGAGGTGGGGCATAACAAAGCGTGTCTGGCCTCCCATCCCATCATGGCCAGGAAGTGAGTTTTAAGGTTTCTTTGGGATCCTCTCAGTCAAGAGGGGGATCTGTTCAGTTGGTTGGAGGGCTTAGAGTTTTATTTTTATTTCTAGATACAAATAAAAAATTAACATACTATACTTTTTTGTTTTAGAATGTTCTCTACTTTTATAAGTAGAGGTACCTTAAAAAAAAAAAAAGTTAGCTGGGCTCACACCTATAATCCCAGCACTTTGGGAGGCTGAGGCGGGAGGATTGAGCCCTGGAGTTTGAGACCGGTGTAGGCAGCAAAGCAAGACCTTGTCTCTATTTTTAAGAATAAAAAAAAAAGTTAAGTGTAAGGCAGCCTCAGGCAGGTCCTCCCGGGAGTATTCCAGAAGGTATTGTTGTAATAGGAGATGACAGCTCCATGCCTATCATTGCGCCTGAAGACCTTCCAGCGGGACAGGGTGTGGAACTGGAAGACAATGATATTGATGCTACTGAGCCTGTGTAATCGAGGTTAATATGTGTGTTTGCATCTTAGTTTTTATCAAAAAAATTAAAAAAGTTAAAAAAAATTAAATAGAAAAAAGCTTATAGAGTAAGGATACAAAGAAAGAAAATATTTTTGTAGAGCTGTACAATGTTTTGTGTTTTTATTTATTTATTTATTTATTTAATTTATTTATTTGAGACAGGGTCTCACTCTGTCACCCAGATTGGAGTGCAGTAGCGTCATTTTGGCTCACTGCAGCCTCTCCCTTCCAGTTTCAAGCGATCCTTCCACCTCAGTCTCCTGAGAGTTGGAATTACAGGTGTGTGTTACCATGCTCAGCTAAAAATTTTTTAATTTTTTGTTGAGACAAGATCTTACTATATTACTCAGGCTGGTCTCGAATGTCTGGGCTCAAGTGATCCTCCTGTTTGGCCTCCCAAAGTGCTAGGATTACAGATGTGAGTCACTGTGCCTGGCCTTGTGTTTTACACTATTACAACAAAGTCAAAACGTTTTAAAAAATTAAAAGTTTATGAAGCAAAAAGTTAACTAAGCTAGTTAATTTATTATTGAAGAAACAGGAATATTATAGTATAGATTTAATGCAGCCTAAGGGTACCATGCAGTAGTGTGATCACAGCTCATAACAGGCTTTACCTTCTGAGCTTCAAGCAATCTTTCCTCAACCTCCCAAGTAGCTAGGGCTACAGGCATGCACCACTACACTCAGCTAATTTTTAAAAATTTTGGCAAGAGGAGGTCTTGCCATGTTGCCCAGGCTGGTCTTGAACTCCTGGGCTTAGGTGATACTCCCACCTCAGCCTTCCAAAGTGCTGGGATTACAGGCATGAGCCACCACGCCCAGCCAACAACTTTTTTCTGTAAAGGACACCCACCTCTTTGTTCTGGCGGAGCACATCTTTGTTTCGTATTGAAGGCTGCATCTCCCTGGTTTGCAGACTGCTCACAGAAATAAAGCCTCTCTTAACCTAATACTTTTTTCTCAGTAGTTTTATTAACATCTAGCTTACCGGGGTTATAGTTTAATCTAAGTAGTACTTGCACAATATCACATTTAGGCTGCAGAATTTTAAATAATGGACATTTAACAGTGAGTGTCAAATCACTGTTGTATTTCTATCCCAATTGGGCATCTTCAAAAGTGATGCACATTTTAGTTTAAAATACCAGTATTTACAACATACCATGTATACAAATCCTTTCTATTTAAATTTATGATGAAAATTTTACATGTCAACTTTAAAACGAGCAAAAGAATACACAGATTTTAAAAATTATTTGCAAGGTCATCTGAAAAGTTGGAACCTCACTGCACTTAGCACAGAAGACTTTGGGGGAAGGGGGAAGACATCTCTGGGCTTTATACATGTCTGCTCAGCTTCTTCTCAGAGCCCTCAGAGCTGTGCATTCCAAAAGCTTAGGTGGTGCAGCCTAATCAAGCCAAGCCAATCCAGCGAAGTTCCTATGACAACTTCTCATAGGCAGAAGGGGCTTTCTGCTCTTACACTTTATACAGACAAGAAGGACTTCTCAGAAGATTCTTCCAAAACAAAGAAGATCTACTCTTAGGTGACCTGGTTGCTTCACTTAAACTGAGAAGTACTGGCAACTTAAATAGTGAATTCTCTGTTTTTAAAAAATGTTTTCCTTACCAGCCACCACCCCCCAATAATATAATTCTGAGTATACATATTTGTTTACCTCATTAAACTATAAGCACTATGGCAGTAGGGATATGTCTGATTTTCTTACCACCATATCCCTAGTACCTACAAGAGTACCTGGCTGGCCTGACCCTCAATAAATGCTGCCTAAAGGATGACATGAAATAAGATGCTACTAATGAGAGGAAATGAGAGATAGAAACTAAACAGAACCAGGAGGTCCCATGTCAAAGCTGAAGATGAAAAAGAAACCAGCAGTCATCCAACAAGATCTAGTGGCACTGAGGAAACCAGACAAAAATGGAAGATAGAAGACACAGGCCAGCCAGGTGAGGATTCAAGTAAAGCATGTCACTGGTCCTGGCAATCATAATGCTGAACCTAGAAATAAATTTACATGACTGACTTCTGATATAAATAATAATTTCATTCTACTTGTCTGCAGTCGCTCATGCAGGGCTTCAGCCATTTCTTACAGAGGATCTCTTCCACTTCTCCCCTTAGCTCTGCTAGCTTATTCTTTATTTACTTTCTTATGATTTTTATCATGAGTTCTTGCACATCTTCTTTGTGTTCTTATTTTGTGGAGGTAATTGCTTCATCAAAATGTTAACTTTGCAGTTTTATGTTTAGTGTAATTTTTCATCTGCTCCATGGAAACATATTTCTAGTGAGTGTACTTCATCTGCCATTTGTTTTTCCATGTCATGTTTCAAAATCTTTGTCCTCTCCCCTTTTGTTTTACTATATAGACATTTAAGATCATTTGGGTAATGTGATGCTTCATGGGAAAGATATTTTAGGAGTTCTGTGTGGGGGAGAGGACATACCTATGTTCTAGAACATACAGGAATTCTCCTGTGACACTAAGTGTTGTGTGAGTTACTTTTTTGGGGCTTTACTTCTCCCAAGCCAATGAAGATAGTGACTATAGAGTTCCTCAGGAAGACGCTTCCCTGCACATAGAGCTTATATATGTGACTTAACATTTGATTCTTCTTCCCCTGCATTATCTTGGAGACAAATCAGGTCCAAAGAAACTCCTGATACCAAGGCACTTGCTTCTCATGGATCTAAACAGTTTTTTGGTCTTGCCACTCAGAATAGTCACCTATTTTTGGAGAACCATGTATCATCAGCTTTGTTCGGGACTTGCACCTACATTCCCAAACGCACCCTTCTCATTTGAGAAGTTTGCTTTCACCTGTTAGTCGGTTAAGAAGGGGAACAGCTAACTAGAGCCCACAGGAGGACTTTGAAGATATTCTCACATTCTGTTTTGCTATCATTGCATTGACAGCCCTTCATTATGTTTTGAGACTTTCAGTTACCTCTAGTTTTGCCAAACGGGAAATTTGCACTTCTGTTTCTCATTGTTGTCACTGGGGGAAAATTTTGGGAGAAGAGGGCAGCATTATTTGTACTCTATTTTAAAATAGAATTCTCCTTGGGTAGGATTTTGAATGCCGGCAATGGTGGAGAGGGAGAATGGCAGACATTCCTTGTAGAGTGGGAGACCATACTGGGCAAAGGTCGGAGATTTAAAGCATGCTTTATAATTAACAATCAGCTCATTTAGGCTCATAGTTGATGAGCTTAGGAGACATGTGAGAAACTTACTTGGAAAAGTCAGAGGGATAATACTTTGGAAATCCTTCGATGACAGATTGTGGGCTTTTTACCCAGTTCTATAAGCAAGATCATAGCTTACAGGATAGGTTGAAAGTAGAGGGGGCATCCAGCAGCAGAGAGAGCAGTGAGGAGGGGTTGTGATGAACATTCAGAAGAGGGGTTGTGAGGAATCACTCCTACCCCCTCTGGCACACACACACTCTTATAGTTTAATTGATTTATTCACATACTACCTACATAATTTTAAAAGATTTAAACTTTTACAAAATAAATAAAATCTAACTGTGTAAAGTGAAATAAATACTATTTTGCCTATTTCCCCTACCTGATCTTGAGTTCTTGAAGGCAAGAACAATGTGGTATAGATATCTTTATTCTCCTTTATAAAAGGAGGATGTCTACAAGTGAATGGAGGAAAGGAAGAACTAGTCTAACAGGAAGTTGCATGCTACCTCTATCCTGCAGAGTCCTGAAGAGAAGGGTATGTATTCTGCTACAAGCCATTGTGTAGTTGGTTGCTGGTTGCCACAGGACTTGAGGGCTTGGTAGGGTGGAGCTGTGTCAGAGACTGCATTTCTGCAGTCCAGGAAAATTATGGGAAATGACAGATCCTGCAGTCCTCCAGGTAATCTGTTCTATCAACTTCTCTGCACACGGGATCTCTGGATGACAGTGGGGTGTGTCCACAACTCCCCAGTGCCTCCAGGGATCTATGTAGTGGCTCCTGATCAGCTTCTGCTGGCTCAGCTAGGAGACGTGATCAGGTAGAAAATATAATGGCTTCGGCTAAGAACATACTCTGCTGATAGGCTCGATGCCTGTCTATCAGATGCTGCTATCTCACTGGTCTAGAGACAGAAAAACAAAATCAGCCCATATTTTTTATATTCTTGCCTAGCCAACTGTGGAGTTTATGACGCCAGCCAGGACTAAAAGATGGAAAAAAGCATCTTGGAAATAATCGTACATCTTCACAGATCATTAGGAAACCTGACTTCCCATTACAAACCCCAGAGTTGTAATGAGTTTTATTTTCATACAATCTTGGACTATCCCCAGTTCCCTATACTCTTTCTGATCAGACTTATTTCTCTCAGAATTGAAAGGTACCTAAGAGAAGTATCCACTGAAAACACAAACTGTAAATATAGATATAGCTGCAGTAAAAGAGAATGTATAAATGTCCAGCTAATGACCTAATACATATGACTTATGTCCAGCTACTGTATGTCTAAGAATTTACCTGATGAGAAACCTACCTCATGACTCTCTCTACATATATATATATATATATATAAGGTAGGTTCCTTATCAGGTAAATCCTTAGAGATGCAGTAGCCGGGTATCAGGACAGCCCAAGGCTAGTCATGCCTCTGCTTATCTTCAAGGCAGCTTCCTGGCATTGCCTCTATAAACACTTCCCTAGGAGATTCACAAAAGGTATGTCTGTATAATTTAGCAGGTTAGAGCCAATTTTACGTTTAGCACTAACCACAGAAGGCAAGAAAGTGTTCATATATCCAAATTAGAAATGACCCAACAACAGGCCTGCCCCTCGGAGCTGACCATTTCCTAACTCCTAACAGCCACAGCCAGGATGACTAAGGGTGAGGACTTAGTCCTCATTTCCTCATGAAATAGCCACTTTGCTAAGTAGTCATTTCACATTTAAAATATGCCCTTCAACTGTACCCAGTAACAGTGAGCTACATGTTTAAACCTCATGACTTAGACCTGTGCTTTCAGATGACTGTTAACATTTCTAGAACCACAAGGGCAGAGAGAAACAGCTGTGTTCATGTCACCTTCGCTCTTAAACAAGGAAGTGGCATTTTCTTGTAACTGAAAGAAATAACAATGAGTGGTGGGTTTGAGGTTGCAAATTAACAGAGGATTATAAAAAGCTTACTTGGCTATGAGGGCAGAGCATACTTGTGTAATAGTTTGACATAAATATTTTCAGTTATAAATCTCCACAGGGCACTGCTGTGGTACCTATCACCCACAATATCTTGGTGCTTGGCTGAGTGCAGTGGCTCACACCTATAGTCCCAGCATTTTGGGAGGCTGAGGTGGATGATTTCTTGAGGCTGAAGTTCAAGACCTTGACAATATAGTGAGACCTCATCTCTACAAAATATAAAAACAATTATCTGAGTTTGGTGGCACATGCCTGTATTCTCAGCTACTCAGGAGGCTGAGGCAGGAGAATTGCTTGAGGTTAGGAGTTTGAGGTTACAGTGAGCTGTGATCTACTCTAGGAGGAGAAACGAAGTGAGAGACTCCATCTCCAAAACAAAACAAACTTTGGTGCTTAAGAGGCAGAAGCTTATCTGTGGGAGTCAGTGCTGCTGGCTAACCGGCACTTTAACGCCCCATTAGGGAAAACAGATATTCTCCAGAGTTTCTTTATGGAAGCTGACCTCAAAGACACTAATAATATAGCACATACCTAGGTATTTTTCCTTGACTGCTCTAAGCAATTCTAGGTGATACAGAGGTTTTGCAGTTATTCCCATGAAAAAACAAACAGAAGTTGACATTTCCAAGACTTTTGTAGCAAAGTAGAAAATATCTGAAAAATTTATTTAAGTCATAAAATATGTATGCTTTGGGATGTTTGAAGGCTACAGTAATTACTGAACTTGAAAATATTTATATTTAAAGTTTGCCACATAATATGTATTACCCAAAGATTTCAGGAAGCTTATAGGTATGTATTATTGAGGGAATGTGTTCTCTTTCCGGGTCCATAAGGGGGCATAGTTTTGAGGACAAGAACTTCCGTGCCATGCCCCCTCCCATCTATATCCATCCAGGAGTTTTAACGGTTTATGTTTGAATTTCAAGGGCGCGGGAAGAAACTAAAAGTCAATCACTCCAGCGGGAAGTTCTAAGGAACTCCTTTCATTGGCCCAGGGTCTTGGAGAAGGTGGGGGTTCCTCCCAGGATAAAAGTCCATATCCACACACCTGGCTGGATTTCCCCTCTGGAATCCCCTTCCACACTCTTCATGGAAATCTTTCTCTTCTTCTCCTTTCCTTCTCTTTCTCTACCTAAATAAAATCGCTTTTCTACAGCACTTTTTGGATCCGATATTTACTTTTATGAGCATACGGTGCACCTGCAGTGGTCCCCATCGCTTATTCTTTAAGAGGTTGAAGACCAAGAACCCACAGCATTCTCTTGGGGGAGATGTGCCTCACCAGCACCCAAGAAAAAATCCAGTTACAAAACTGGCGTCCAACGTGGGGCAAAGGAGTATAAGAAGGAAAACACTTCGGAGTGGTAAGTGAAAATATTGGAAACTTCTCACTTGCTTTCTGTCCGGTCTCTTTCAGAACACCTGAAGCAGTCGCAGTCAGATGGGGCTGCGGGGAACTGGAACAGCCGAGCCACAGCTCGGGCCAGCCAGAACTAAAAGTGCACCTTTTCTTCCCAGCTGTCTCTCTCTCCCCTCTCTCTCTCTCTCTCTCTCTCTCTCTCTCTCTCTCTCTCTCTCGGCTGCTTCTCTGGGTAAAAAACCTGTGGGAGGTGGGACAAGCAAATGCTCTCTGTTTGTACCAGGGGTAGAACTTGGTGTGCGCAGGCGTGGACAGGTTTTGGGCTCGCAAACCAGCAGGGTGGAGCGGGTGTGCTCCCCCTACCCCCCGCCCCCAGGCCTTTCGCTCCTTGCTGGCCAAAAAGGGTACTAGGGCCACCCACAGCCAAGCCCTGTGGTAAGCCGCAGCCAGGCAGGGAGAAGAGCTGTGAGGCAGAGTGAGGTGCATTCTGGCCGGGTGCAGAGGCTCTGAGCAGAGCAGCAGCACTTAAGGAAGCACCGTGGGAAAAATGCTTTTGCTGGTTCACCTGCTCAGCGGTCAGCACATTCAGGTCCCTGTGTGGGCAGCAGCTGGGGGAGTGGCCCAAGGTGTGCACATGATCCAGGCAACATGGCAGCCATGGGTCCCTGAGTCGGGGAGAGGCAAACTTTCTTCTCCAGCAGGAGGCAGGGCAAAAAAGGCACTCGAAAGGGTGGGGCGAGTGCAGTGGCCCAGCCTGCTTCTTTGAATTGTGTGGGCTAATGGCCCCTCCCTAGAAGCTTACCCTTCTAGGGCAGTTTTATAAATTGGCCTGCAAAAATTGGACCTTTGCTGGAAATATTGGTACCCATCTCCTGAGCCTCACTGGCCTCATTGGAGCTCGTTGGTACGATTACCACCCAACTCAATAGTTCCTTCCATTCCATGCCTCTATGGTGGTCACTGGAGGACATGCAAGGCCGTGGGTGTGAGTCCATGATGCTGGTATGTCGTGATTGGAATCCAGTTCATGGAGAGCCCTCTAAAAAGATGGATCATGCATCTTGGGCACACGAAATTTCAGGGTACTGACTGAAAGACGTTTCATTTCAGTACCCATTTTACCTGGGGGATGCCTCAGGTTGAAGTGGCTGTAATTTTTTTTAACTTGGGATGTGGGCATCCCTTGTGTTCAATTTCAGATGGGTGCTTCTATTCCCAAGCTCAAGTCCCCATTAAAATGTATACTGGAAAATTGGAACCAATCTGACACATGACTTTTGAAGAAGAAGTGGCTCATCTTTCTCTGCCAAATAGAGTGGCCGAAATACCCCCTGCTGAGTGGAAAGACCTGGCCTCCAAAGGGAAGTATAGATTATGACACTATCCTACAATTAGACCTGTATTGTAAAAGTGAGAGTAAATGGTTTGAGATCCCCTATGTGCAACTATTCTTTTCTCTAAGGAATAAGCCTCAGCTCTGTCAGGCCTGTGCCCCATACCCTGTTCAGCCCTCCTCAGGACTACCTCCACATGTGGGACTCCCTGTGGCAACCACCTCCACCAGTGCCATCCAGGGCTCCTCAGCTCCTGTACCGCAGCAGGAGCCAGGGAGGGCTGAGACAGCCAGGGCATCTCAGGCTACCTAGATGCCCAAACTCTGCCCCCAACTAAGGTGAACACCCCCTTCTCACTTTCTGACTTAAAGCAAATTAAGGAGGACTTAGGAAAGTTTTCAGATGACCCAGACAAGTACATAGACGTTCTGTAGGGCCTGGGTCAGTCCTTAGAATTAGACTGGAAGGATGTCATGCTTTTGCTTAATCCAATCCTAACCAGCAATTAAAAAAAGGTTGCTCTAGCAGCGGCTCAAGAGTTTGGGGACACTTAGTACCTTAGGTACATAACGTGATGACACCAGAGGATAAGGATAGATATCCCACAGGTACACAGGCAGTCCCTGGCATGGACCCTCGGTGGGATCTGGATTCACAACAGGGGGACTGGAGCCGTAAGCATTTCCTGACCTGTACACTTGAGGGATTAAGGTGAATTAGGAAGAAGCCCATGAACTATGCAATGTTATCCACCATAACTCAAGAAAAGGAAGAAAACCCAACAGCTTTCCTTGAGGGATTGCAAGAGGCTTTAAGAAAGTACACTTCCCTGTCACCAGATTCCATTGAGAGTCAGTTAATACTAAAGGACAAATTTATTACTTAGTCAGCGGCAGATTATCAGGAGGAAGCTTCAGAAGCTGGCCTTGGGACCAGAGCAGAGTCTAGAGTCATTGCTGAACCAGGAAACCTCGGTGTTTTATAATAGAGACCAGGAGGAACAGGCTGAAAGGAACAGGAGAGACCAGAGAAAAGTTGTAGCCCTAGTCATGGCCCTCAGGCAAGCAGACCCCAGGGGCTCAAATGAGGGAAAGGCTTCGGTTATCTGCCAGGCTGGCAAAGCTTGTTACCATTGTGGTCTGAATGGACATGTTATAAGAAACTCTCCCCAGAGGAATGGGCCACCACCTCGTCCATGCCTGCTGTGCCAAGGGAATCACAGGAAAGCACACTGTCCCAGGGGGCAAAGGTTGTCAGGGCCTGAGGTGTCTAACCAAATGACCCAATAGCAGGACTGAAGGTGCCCGAGGCAAGCGCCAGCTTGAATCATCATCCTCAACGAGCCCTGGGTAACGCTGACCATAGAGGGCCAGGAAGTTGATCTCCTCCTGGACACTGGCACGGCCTTCTCTGTTTACTCTCCTGCCCTGGACAGTTGTCCTCTAAGTCTGTAACTGTCCGAGGAGTCCTAGGATGAGCAGTCTCCCAATATTTCTCCCAGCCCCGAAGCTAAAACTGGGGAGATATACTCTTCTCCCATGCCTTCCTTATCATGCCAGAAAGTCCCACTCCCTTACTAGGGTGGGACCTGCTGGCCAGAGCAGGAGCCATTATCAATACTAACCTCATTAGGGAGGAAATCCCTCTCTGATGCCCATTATTTCAAGAAGGGATTAATCCCAAAGTCTAGGCAAAGGATGGACAATTTGGACGAGCAAAGAATGCATGCCCAATTCAAATAAGGCCAAAGGATTCTACCTCCTTTCCTTACCAAAGACAGTACCCCCCTAAGACCGGAAGCCAAAAAAGGGACTACAGGATATTGTAAGGAACTTTAAAGCTCAGGGTCTAGTGAAGTCCTGTAACAGCCCTTGTAATACTCCAATTTTAGGAGTGCAGAAACCTAATGGACAAGGAGGCTGGTGCAGGATCTCAGGCTTATTAATGAAGCTGTGATTCCTTTATACTCAACTGTACCTATTCCTTACACCTTGCTCTCTCAAATACCAGGAGAGGCACAATGGTTTACAGTTCTTGACCTTAAAGATGCCGTTTTCTGTTTCTGTTTGCCTTTGAAGACCCTTTAGACCACAGTTCTCAGCTCACCTGCATAGTGTTACCTCAGGGCTTTAGAGGCAGCCTCCACCTGTTCAGACAGGCTGTAGCTCAGGATCTGAGTAGTTTCTCACATCCAGGTACTCAGGTTCTTTAATATCTGGATAACTTACTTTTAGCTGCAAGCTCAGAGACCCAGTGTCAGCAGGCCACTCAGGACCTCCTAAACTTCCTTGCCCATTGTGGATATAAAGTTTCCAAACCAAAGGCCCAACTTTGTAGGCAGGAGGTGAAAATACCTAGGGTTGGTCTTGGCTAAGGGCACTCGGGCCCTAGATAAGGGACGTCTTCAACCCATACTGGGCTTCTCCCGTCCCAAGACCTTAAAACAGTTACAGGGATTCTTGGGAATAACTGGTTTTTGCCGATTATGTATTCCCAGATATGGTGAAATAGCAAAACCTCTGTATACTCTGATTAAGGAAACCCAAAAAGCTAATACCCAATTTAGTACTCGGGCCCCATAGCTGAGGCAGCCTTTCAGACCGTGAAGCAGGCACTACTGCAGGCTCCAGCTCTAAGCCTTCCTACAGGGAACAACTTCGCCCTATATGTTATAGAGAAGTCAGGAGTGGCACTGGGAGTTCTCACCCAGACTTGGGGGAGCCACACCATGACCGGTGGCATACCTAAGTAAGGAAATTGATGCAGTAGCAGAAGGCTGGCCACACTGCTTACAAGTCGTAGCCGCGGTGGCTATACTGGTCTCAGAGGCAGTTAAAATAGTGCAAGGAAGAGATCTAACTGTATGGACTTCACATGATGTGGATGAATTCTGGCCTCTAAAGGAGGCTTATGGCTGTCTGAAAATTGTCTCCTCAAATATCAGGCCTTAATGCTCGAAGGGCCTGCACTTCAGCTGCGTATATGTGCAGCCCTCAACCCAGCTACTTTCCTCCCCTGAGATAGAAGCAGACACAGAGCATGATTGTCAGCAGATGATAGCTCAGAACTATGCCTCTCGAGAAGACCTCTTAGATATTCCTCTAGCCAACCCTGACCTTAACCTTTACACTGGCGGAAGTTCCTTTGTGGAAAATGGAGTTCGAAAAGCAGGATATGCAGTAGTCAGTGATCAAACAGTGCTTGAAAACAATTCCCTTCCTCCTGGTGCTAGTGCCCAGCTGGCAGAACTGATAGCCCTGACCCAAGCTCTGAAATTAGGAAAAGGAAAAAAAGTAAACGTATATACAGATTCCAAATATGCTTACCTGGTTCTGCATGCTCATGCTGCTATAAGGAAGGAAACAGCATTCCTAACCTCAGCAGGAACTCCCATTAAATACCACAAGGAAATTTTAGACTTATCACAAGCTGTCCAAGAACCAAAAGAGGTAGCAGTCTTACACTGTCGGGGCCACCAGAAAGGGGATGAGGAGGTAGCCGAGGGCAATCGCCGAGCTGACCGAGAGGCTAAAAGGGGCAGGTAGACAGGCATTTATGGAAGGACCTTTAATATGGGAGAACCCACTCCAGGAAACTAGACCTCAATACTCATCAGAAGAGGTAGAGTGGGCGATCTCCCAGGGACACAATCTTCTTCCTTCAGGATGGTTAGCCACTGAGGAGGGAAAAGTGCTTCTATCTGCTGCCAGCCAGAGGAAAGTACTTAAAACTCTCCATCAAACCTTCCATGTCGGTATAGAGAATACACATCAAATGGCGAAATCTATATTTACAAAGGTCTCTTCAAGGTTGTCCAACAAATAGTCAAAGGATGTGAAGTATGTCAGAAAAATCCTTTGGCACATTGCAAAGCTACCCCTGAGGAACAACAAGCTGGACATTACCCAGGTGAGGACTGGCAAATGGACTTCACCCATATGCCTAAGTCTCGGGGATATCGATATCTGCTAGTATGTGTGGATACTTATACAACCTGGGTTGAGGCTTTCCCCTGTAGAATAGAGAAAGCCCAAGAAGTAATAAAAGTCCTGATTAATGAAATAATTCCTAGATTTGGACTCCCTCGCTGTCTTCAAAGCGATAATGGTCCTGCCTTCAAAGCTGCAGTGACCCAAGGAATTTCTAAGGCTCTAGGGATACAGTATCATCTCCACTGTGCTTGGAGGCCTCAGTCCTCAGGGAAAGTAGAAAAGATGAATGAAATTCTTAAGAGACACCTAAAGAAACTGGCACAGGAAACCCACCTCTCACGGCCTTCTCTATTACCAATAGCATTCTTTTTTTTTTTTTCTTTTTTTTTTTTAAGACAGGGTTTCACCATGTTGGTCAGGCTGGTCTTGAACTCCCGACCTCAGGTGATCCGCCCACCTTGGCCTCCAAAGTGCTTGGATTACAGGCGTGAGCCACCACGCCCGGCCAACCAATAGCACTCTTAAGAGCTCGAAACTCTCCTCAGAAAATAGGACTCAGTCCTTATGAGATGCTTTATGGACAGCCCCTTCTTACTAATGATCTTGTATTAGACAAGGAAACAGCAGATCTAATAAAAGATATAACCTCCTTGGCTAAGTACCAACAGGTTCTCAAGACTTTGCCTGAAGGACGTCCTAGGGAAAAAGGGAAAAAGTTGTTCTGCTCTGGAGACTTGGTGCTTGTTAAGTCTCTCCCCCTCAGACTCCCTCTCTAGGCCCATCTTGGGAAGGACCATTTTCAGTTATTCTGTCTACCCCAATGGCAGTTAAGGTGGTAGGGATTGACTCATGGATTCATCACACTCGGCTGAAGCCTTGGATACCTCCTGAGGAAAGTCATAAACCCTCCACTCTGCAGCCTGAAGTTCAAGGAGATGACCCTTCATACACCTGCAAGCCCTTAGAAGATCTATATCTGCTTTTCCAACAAGATCCTCAGAGGAGTAACTTCTCCTAAGTCTAATTTTCCCTGGCATTAATGGGACTATAACCCTCAACTTCGCGATCCTTCAAATAATAGAAAAACTTGGTGCTGGTATTAGGGAAATTACTACCTGTATTCAGTTACTATAAGCTATCTCAGGAGCTAATAACAAAAAAAGTTGCTAATTCTCTCTGCAAAAGGCAGATCTTTCTGCAAACAAGCTTAATTCTTTAGCTGCCACAGCTTTAAAAATAAAAGGGCCCTGAATCTGCTAACAACAGAGAGGAGAGGAACCTGTTTCTTTGTAGGAAAAATGCTGCTATTTTGTAAACCGGTTAAATGTTATTTTAAACATAGAACTCACGAATCAATCAAACACAGGGCTAGAGATCTTCAACAACCTGGCTCTGTTCTCTTCTAGGTTCGTTTATGATTCTGGGCCTCTCATCTTTAACTACCTTGTCATATTCATTTCTTATAGAACCATAAAGTCACAATTAATCCTGCCACTGGAACCCCGGATGTCCTTGGCTCGTGAGCTCTATTGTGGTCCTGTAAATCAACCTGCACCCCTGAAAGGCTCCCCCTCTGGAGGAAACCTCAACTGCAGGGACCCTTCTGTGCCCCATTTCAGCAGGAAGTAAAGAGGATCGACGCCCCATTCCAACAAAAGTTGAATTTTCCTATTCAGAGAGGGGAAATGAGGGAGTGTTTTCTCTTCCGGGTCCATGAGGGGGTGTAGTTTTAAGGGCAAGAATTTCCCAGTGCCATGCCCCCCTCCCATCTCTCTCCATCCAGGAGTTTTAACAGTTTATGTTTGAATTTCGAGGGCGAGGCAAGTAACTAAAAGTCAATCACTCCAGCGGGGAAGTTCTAAGGAACTCCTTTCATTGGCCCAGTGTCTTGGAGAAGGTGGGGGTTCCTCCCAGGATAAAAATCCATATCCACACACCTGGCTGGATTTCCCCCTCTGGAATCCCCTTCCACTCTTCGTGGAAGTCTTTCTCTTCTTCTCCTTTCCTTCTCTTTTCTCTACCTAAATAAAATCACTTTTCTACAGCACTTCTTGGGTCCGATATTTACTTTTACGAGCATACGGGGCACCTGCAGTGGTCCCACCGCTTATTCTTTAAGAGGCTGGAGAACCCAGCATTCTTTTGGGGGAGCTGTGCCTCACCAGCACCCAAGAAAAAACCTGATTACATTATCTTTTTCATAGTCTGCCTGCAAACCACATTTCTATTTTTAGTAGTTATTAGCAATCCTCTATGTTTTGCACATTTCATATGACTTGTTATCTTTCAGGAGGAAAAAAAATCTGCTCATATATATGAATCTAATTTGCAATGCCCTCCCTCTTTTTAAACTGGTAACAACTTGATCATATTACATACAAAAAAAAAAAGAAACATTTTACTCCCAACCCCACATTTTGTTCAATAAAAAATTTACTTTTTTTTTTTATTATTGTGTATCCTTTAACAAATTATTTTGGCTATAAATAGTTTTGGCTTTTAACCTTTGTATTAGAAATATAAAGTCTGGGACCACCGTTGTACATGGAGTCCATGATTGTAAGCCCTCTTAAAGAAAAGAACCTGTGCTTCTTTTGACTTCGAAGCCCCCTACATCCTGAAAAACTGGGTAGGAAAGAGGTCATTACTGATCATGCTCCTTTGAAGATGTGTGAAATGTTTACACTGTGAATTGTTCACTGACTTCCTCCTAATGAGCTGGTACCTCAAGGGGTTCTCCCTAATCTCTGAGTGGGGAATTGGGGTCAAAGACCCCAGGACTACTAAATATTGTGGGTGTCATCAACTCAGATCAAAAAGTAGTAAAGCAAGCAACTGCAATTTTGCACTGACAGGATTCTGATTCTGATGTATACGGTCAATCACCAACCTTAAAGGTCACCTTACCTCAAGCAGATATCCTGGTCGCCTGTCATTCTGAAATATGTGTAGGTGAGCCCATGCAAATTAGCATGAAGATGGTTTCAAAGTATGCTTTTTACACTTCCTGAAAAATCTGAATTTCACTCAGTAAGTTTGCTAACCAATGGAAGCATTTCATTGGCAGAAGGTGGAAAAACCAAAACCTAATCTTTGTTCCAGGCTCATCATTCTTTAGGTTACTCTTTTTGGGAATTTCAATGGTGCAAACAGTCACTATTCATTGAGTATGTGACGACATTAAGGTTCTGAACTTAAAAGGCTCTTAATTTTCCCAAAAGCTACCCTCTATCACTTCTCTGGATCACTTTCTTTCTTTTTGAGACAGAGCTTTGCTCTGTCACCCAGTCTGTAGTCAAGTGGCACAATCTCAGCTCACTGCAACCTCCACCTCCTGGGTGAAAGTGATTCTTGTGCCTCAGCCTATGGAGTAGCTGTGACTCCAGGCACGCGCCACCACGCCCAGCTAATTTTTTGTATTTTTAGTAGAGAAAAGGTTTCTCCATGTTGGTAAGGCTGGTCTCGAATTCCTGAGCTCAGGCAATCTGCCGGCCTCAGCTTCCTAGAGTGCTAGGATTACAGGCATGAGCCACCACACCCGGCCAACACTTTTCTAGTAATTTGGGCAAAATACATTCCCAGAAAAAAGAACTGATTCTATATTGACTTAGGCAAAAGAAAACATGACATTTGGCTTCGAAACCAAAAAGAATAAAAATTAGATCAGGAATCTACTTTATACACTAACAAACAAAACCAACCAAACAAAAAACCTGGCTATATTGGTAGGACCAAGTGGAAGGGCAAGGCAATAATCGAAATAGGAAAATCCTTATGTGACAGCTTTGTACATCAACAGAAAGTTCAACTTGCATTCTACGCAACTATTTTTCAAAATAAAGTTTATAATTGTAGACGTAATATGTACTCATTATTAAAAAATTTAGACAACACCTAACATTGTTAAAAATCCCACCACCTATAGATTATAACAGCTTGGTAAATGCTTTTGCAAAAATTTTTGCTCTAGATATATTATTATTGTTATTTTTGAGATGGAGTCTCACTCTGTCGCCCAGGCTGGAGTGCAGTGGCGCGATCTCGGCTCACTGCAGCCTCCATCTCCTGGGTTCAAGCAATTCTGCCTCAGCCCCCGAGTAGCTGGGATTATAGGCATGCACCACCACACCCAGCTAATTTTTGTATTTTTGGTAGACAGGGTTTCACCATGTTGGCCAGGATGGTCTTGAACTCCTGACCTTAAATGATCTGCCCACATAGACCCCCCAAAGTGCTGGGATTACATGTGTGAGCCACTGCCCCTGGCCGGATGTACACCCTTTTAAAAACAAAAATGGCATGTTACCTTTTACCATTTAATAATACTATGGCAATATCTCAGTATCAGCGATTGTGGATCTTCACAATTATTATTATTTTTTTTCCTGCCTCAGGTTTATTTGTACAAACAGCACAGGAGGACCCCAGCCCCATGCAGACGGCAGCCCCGGGGGGGGTCGCACCAGTCCTTCTGTCCTCACGTTGGCAGACAGAGATATCTACTCTGAAGCCTTTGTAGGGGCCTGGGCACCTCTGGGAGCCTGATCTGGAACTGAAGCTGGAGCTGCAGCCTGGGCCTTGGTTTGATCCTTGGCCTTGGCCTTGACCTTTGGCTGGCAGAGCCTGAGCCCCTTGGCAATGCGTGCACGAGCACACTTCCCAAGCTTGGGGTGGGCAATGTAGGCAAGTCGATTGAGCTTGCGGCTGACACCCTTTGTGATCTTGGGCTTAATCTCCTTGGGCTTTACGAGGGCCTTGATGGCCTCAGCACACGCACTCATGGCCTTGGCATTGTTGGCCTGCATCTTCTTTAGGCCCTTCTTGCTGTGCTTCTTGGCAAAGCGCATGTTCCTCAGGAACTTGGGGTCCACCCCCTTAAGAGATTCGTATCTTTGTGATTGGGGTTTCTTGATACCATTTCTGTGCCATTTTCGGGACTGGTTGTGTGTGGTGTGGTTCTTGGACTTGGCCATGTCTGCACCTAAGCCGCGGTTCCCCTTCACAATTATTTTTAACAGCCACATAGTATTTCACTATATGGGAGTTATTCAGCCAGCCTTCTCAATTTTGTCATACTACAAACAATGTCGCAATAAACATCTTTGCATACATAACTTTGCTTATTTGTCTCATTATATTTTCTTAGGGCAAATTCCCAAGTGAATTACTAGTTTACATGATACATAGATTTAAAATAATTTTAAAAAGCTTTGAATTCAAATTGGTATCTAGGAAGATTATACCAGTTTACTGTTCCTAAAGATAAAAAATTGAATACTTACTTTCAAGCTCATCCTGTTCATTGCTGAGTTCACACTGTTTAAAAAATTGATTAAAAAGTTGATTGGGATGGGTGCAAAGACTTACTTGGCAATATGCTATATGGAAACGTGCCTGCACCAGCAGAAATTCAGTGTCTGACAGCTGGCCAGCTCACTTTCAGACATTCCTAGCTCCTTCTCCTCGACTCACCTTCATTACGAAGGCTACTTGTTTTCTCTGCCTGTCTTACATAATTCTGGCCAATAGAATGTAAACAGAAATGTGCTGGGAGCTTCTGGAAAAGCTTTTACTCTTCGGACAAAAAGACAGACATACTGGAACTGTCCCTTCTAGCTATGGATGTAAACATACAGTCTGGAGCAATGGCTGCCATACTGCATCTATAAAGAAAGCTGAATGACTTGTTCTGACCAATGTCAACAACAGGTAACTTGCACTGTGATATGAAAAAAAAAAATGTCTCTGTTTAAACCAGGGGACCCCAACCCCCCAGGCTATGGGCTGGTATCGGTCCAGCAGGTGAGTCAGCATAACTGCCTGAGTTCTGCCTCCTGTTAGATCTGCGGCAGCATTAGATTCTCATAGGAATGTGAACCCTATGGTGAACTGCACATGTTAGGGATCTAGGTTGTACACTCCTTATGAGAATCTAACTAATGACTGATGATCTGAGGTGGAACAGTTTCATCCTGAAACTATCTTCCCACACCACCTCATCCATGGAAAAATTGTCTTCCGCGAAACTGGTCCCTGATGCCAAAAAGGTTGGTACTGCTGGTTTAAACCATTCTTAATTCTGTTTTCTGTTACTTGAGAATAAAAACATCACTGACAGACAAAACACTCAGGCTAAAAAGATAAGCAATGGTTTCTGAGTTATCACAAATGTTCATTCAGAAACGATCATTATGAGGAATATGGAAATAATTATATATATTTAAAGAAACAGATAAATTAGCTACATATAGTAAGAAATCATGGAAAAAACCTTTAATGCTGAGAGCCACCAACACCATTAAATACACAATAGGAGAAAGGAACAAAGAAAGTCACAAAATGAAGGGGTGGAGTACATGGCAGAGGGTTACTCTGTGTTTATCAAAACCCCATTTTCTTCCTGGGCACACAACCAAACTGTATTTCCCATCTTTTTTTTACAGTTGGTTGGAGCCACAAGATTAAGTCTTGGCTCATGGAATATGGTCAGAAGTGATGATGCCAGTTCTGGGCCTGGCCCCTAAAAACTCCCATCTGATCTTTGCTCTTTCCCCATCTGCTGGCCAAATGAAGATTTTAAGCAAAATTACAGAAGGGAAAGAGCCTAGGTCCCTGAATTACTATATGGAGCAGAACTCCTCCTCAAACCTACTTATGACTTCAATAACAGCAATGTAGTATTGAGTTTAGCTCCTGGGGTCAGGGGGTTGTTTATTACAGCAGCTAGTATCATTTAATCTAACAGAGGTGGGAATGGGATGAAGGAGAAAAAGAAAGAAGAAAAAAAAAAGATGGGCATATGGTATGAATGGTGAGTGCCACCTGATCTTTCCACAGGTTCCTCTGCCCTGGCCTACCTAAATAAATTAAGCTGTTCCTTTTCTAACACAGATTGGCAACATTTTCTTTTCTTTTCTTTTTTTTTTTTTGAGACAGGGTCTCAGTTGGTCACCCAGGCTGGAGTACAGTGGAGCAATCCTGGCTCACTGCAACCTCCACCTTCTGGGTTCAAGCAATTCCCGTACCTCAGCCTCCCGAGTAGCTGGGACTACAGGTATACACAATCATGTCCAGCTAATTTTTATATTTTTTGGGAGACTCGGGGTTTCACCATGTTGGCCAGACTGGTCTCAAACTCTTGACCAAGTGATCCGCCCGCCTCAGCCTCCCAAAATGCTGGGATTACAGCCATGTGCCACCGCACCCAGACCAAAATTTTCAATAGCTAGGATAAATTATTTCTTTTCTAATTTCCTTCTTTTGCTCCTTCCTAAATCTACTGTTTTGGGAGGCTTGCTTGTCTTGACTAATTCTTTGGAACATTAGGATTTTTGAACGTCAGATTGTGTTCCTGAGCAACTGATCAGGAAGAAAGTCTTTGCTAAAATTTAACATCAATTTAAATACATCTTAAAATACATTAAAAATAATTCCTTGTTAAACAATGTTGACACCTTTGGGATATACTCCAAATTAAGTTTTCTATATAACCAATAAATAACAGTTCGATCTGTATGCCTGTTCAAACAGTAGTACAAAGTTAAAAACCAAGTACTTGGCCAGCTTGCCTTGTCCTAACATCTATGATATAGCTATTACTATCAAGTACAAAGACACATAAACCAATTGATAAATTATATATTACATGTTTATTAAGAACACAACTTTTATGTAAAATTTACATTTAATGAAAAAAATCAAAAATATTTACAAAATCTTGGAAGACAGATGTGCATTGTTTTAATTACAATCCAAAGTAGTAAATAACAATCCTTAAAAACTCACATTTGTTAGAGTTGTGTTTACAAATTCTTGGTTAAAGAGGCAGCTACAAAGTTTATCACTATATATAAGCAAGAACCAGCTTGCAAGGTACATTTCCCACTGAAAATCTACTGGTCTTTTTTTTTTACACCATTAGTGGATTTTTAAATGAAAAAAAAAAAATCAATATAAACTCATATGGCTTCAAAATTGTAACCTGTACCCAATACTTGGTATGAAGACTGTGGCATATTAAGAAAGTGCTGAAGTTTAACCATTTCACTAATTTGTACATTTTTAGGTAATACTTGATTAAAAACATGGTAAGAACAGTGTCTGAATTCCAATAATAAAATATTAACTGCTCAATAAAAGCAGTTTGATTGCAAAGCAGATTACAGTTAGAATTCTAGTAAAGGACTGCAACTGGCATTTAAAAGAGCACAATGTAAGAGAAATTCTAATTTTGCTCACTATTTAGTAAAGATTAGCATTTTAGCAAATTATCTTATGTGTTGCTTTAGTCAAATCTAGATTTAGAATTGGGCTAACACTGAATATATAAAAAAAGCACATACTGTGTTATATATTGCTAAAGAGTAGATTTTCTGCTGTATTTAGTATAGCAAGATGTAACATAAATGTCTAGAAATAGAGGTTTTATTTTCTGTGAAGCTTAACGGAACAATTAGTGATTTTATAGAAATTATGTATAACACAATTTATCACTTCTACTAGGAAAATAAAGGACATTCATATTTATATTATAAATGAAATTCCCATTTGTAAATTATGAAACCTTGTCCAAAATATTTTATTTCTTTAATTAATCAAGATTTGCTATTAAAGTTAGGTTTCTTACTATTTAGTATTGGTAGTTTATTTTTAGAAATGTTTAACCAAATACATCACTTTAAATAATTTCCCTATTTTTACCAAGAAGAAATTAAATAAGAATTAAAATGTACAAATTGGTAATTTTTCCGATTGTTGAAATAAAAACAAATGGCAGTGCTTCTCCTTCTGTTTCAAAAATTAATCTTTTATAAAATGTAGTCCTCACAAAATACCATAAAACTCATGTTCACAAAACAATCAGTAAACGTGTAAATTTTCAATGATAAAGTGTCAAGGAAAATGCTAAATTGAGAGTTAAAATACCAGTTACTAATTTAGCACTATAGTTTTTAGAATTTGTCTGTTTTAAAATTCACACACTTTTGATGAGGTTAATATAAAGTATCTGAAGGTAATTTTTTCTCCTGTAAACACATGCCATTGGGTTTATTTCTCTTTCTAGTGGCTATAGTGTATCACCAAAGAAGTGAGCCAGGATTCTTAAGCAACCCTTTATGACTCTGAATTCCCTTCCCAATTGCAGGCCAAAAGTATTTACAAAAATTGCAAATATTTTATAAAAGTGATTGACCACTGTAAGATTCTGAACAGAAGCTCCAGACTAAGAAAAAAAGTGAGGCACATTAATGAACACAAACTGTATAGGCACATCTCTGGCTTATGTTATTGTTTTAAAAGGCACACATTATGCAATTCCATATAAAAATAAATTAAATCTACAGCATTAATTCATCAAAAAAATCACAACTTCTATAAAGTTAACTGCACAAGTAAATTTCTCTGCTGTCATTTGCAAGCTTATTTTAAAACACATTGCACTTGAGAATTTTTTTAAATCACATAAAACATCACTTGTACTTTATTAATATGTTTATGAGAATCAAATTATAGATTTTTTGCATACAACTTGAACTCTGGTCTGACTACCTTATGGCACATAACTCAATTTGATTGAGTGTTCTGAGTTAACATTACTCAAAATGAGAATTCATGTTCTATTTGTATCCACTGAATATCAAACTTAGAAAATTTCAAAGCTATCTCTAACTCTAAAAATTAATGGAAAGCTAAATTACTTTGTACTTGCCCTCTTGAAATTTTAGGCCTGATATTACACTATAACCCCTTTTTTCAACATAGACACTGGAAATAATTTAAAAATTAAGCCTACAAAAACTTCATTTTTTCTGAGAATCTGAATAAATGTGCTTCCTCAATATTGCAGTTATCATTTACAACACAGAGAATCATTTCAGTACTCTTTCTTTAAATGACTCACTTTAAAAGTGCGATTTAATGTTTGTAGTCAGCTCTCAAATATGTCTAAGTTTGAAAGACATCATACAAGTTAAAATAGTGTTTGGAAAGAACAGATAATGCAGAATGGCAGGTTTGTACTCCCCGGAGCCAAACCACTTTCCCAGGTCCATCAACAATCTGCCAGGTATCGTCCTGAAAAACACCAAGCAGACCTTTGCAATTACAATTTCAAATGCACTCTAAGGACATTTTCCATTGTGGTTACCAATACAAAACTCTAGTTCCCGTCTGCTATTTACAATACGTTAGAATCAGATCACAGGTGTTCAGCTATACTGACCATAAGTACTCTCTCTCCCAGGAGTGTCTCTACCTGGCACCTTGTACCAAGGGTTAAAGAAAAAATTTCCATGCCTTTAGATTATAAATTGCTTGACAGTTTTTTAGTAACTGTTGAATATAAATGTTTCCCATGTACATTAAAAAGTTTAAAATCTTCTAACTTACCAGTGGCAAACCGCTTCTTTATTAAGGAAAGCCTATAGCCAGTGCCTACAAGTTCGAAATCTACTCCTGAAAGGGTACTTCCCTCACTGAGGAATTGCACTGCAAGTGTCGTGGGTTTACTAGGGCCTTCTGAAAGATCAAATTTTGCTCGGAGGGAGCCAGAACCTACAAAGAAAAGAATAAAGAATTTACATAGGATAAAATACATTTCCCACAAAATAGAATCAAATGAGCATGTAAGCTAAACTACATCAGTCCTGTGCTACACTCATGAGATATTCACAGTGAACAAACCATTATCCTATTTCCAAATCAGGTTTTTTTCAGTGCATATGAATTTTAATTAAGTAAATAACCCACACTTTTCTTTGACTCAATACTAATCTTCAGAGACGTTTACTAATGGACTCCTATGCTATATGCATGTTGAGGTGAGTCAAGAGAAGAAGGAAGTAACTGAGGATAGCCCAGAGAAAAACGCTAGCAGGGATGTAAGTGGCATAAAGTAAAAATAGAATGTTGAGTACCAGATCATGGGAATGGAAGAAGTAAAGATGGAAAGGTAACTATGGTTGGGAAGAGTTGTATAACATTGCTATTTTCTATTCACTTTTCTTTTTAAAATTTTACTGGTCTAACATAAAGCCAAGTAGGTATTTCTGAGGTGTTTTGTTTTTGGTATCCCCACTTATTCAGTATACCTGTCTAATGGAATGGCAGGAATAGTAAACTAAAAATTATAATGAATACAATAAATGCTGTAAAGGAGTTCTGAGAAGCTACAGGCACAAAGCACCTATCTCAGTGAAAATTATAAATGGTGGTGGGGATGATGGTGTGTATTTTAGGCAGAAGTTACCAAAGGTAGAGAGACAGAGCATGATGTATTTAAGAAAATTGCATCTGTATCACATTAGCTGGAGAACAGGATACAAGTAGAGGGAAGTGGCAGATGAGATTAGACTGGTAGCACAGACCAGGCCATGTTAAGAAATTTATGATGTAACCATGGGGAATCACCAAAGATAAGGAAGACAAGAACATTTCAGATTAGTGTCTTAAAAGGGAAGAGAAGCATAAGATGCAAGGTTGGGAGACCAACTGCAAGTCAAAACAGTTTAGAACTCTAGATGTCAGGAAAGGGGGGATCTGAACTAGGACTAAGAAAAAGGAAAGATACTAAGAAAGTTATTTGAAAGCTATTTAGGAGTTGGAATCAAGAAGTGAGAAGGGAGGAGTCTAGGAGGGTTCCCAGTTTTCTGGGTAGAGCAAATGGACAGAAATGCTAGGTACTAGCAGTAAGATCCTGTGACCCCCTGAACAGAAGTTTAACACTACACAGATAAATGTAAAACAAGATGTCACAACACTGATCCAACTTGTATTATTGTGCTTGGTCACTGTAGATCAGTAGTGGAGATGAACTGCTGCCTTATTCTTAATTATTGTCCATGCCCTCAAACTTTTTCAATTCTTGATAAGCAATTGGTTGTGCAAAAGTTCCACCATAGGCCAAGAGCAACAACCTTAACAATCACCTTAGAAATATTTCTTGTCCCTCTTCTGAGTACAGAGTCATTAACAGAAAACAGATTTCTATTTTACAGCATGGAGTTTGGCTCTGTCGCCCAGGCTGGAGTGCAGTGGCACAATCTCAGCTCACTGCAACCTCTGCCTCCTGGGTTTAAGTGATTCTCCTGCCTCAGCCTCCTGAGTAGCTGGGACTACTGGTGTGCACCACCATGCCCAGCTAATTTTTGTATTTTTAGTAGAGATGGAGTTTCACCATATTGGCCAGGCTGGTCTCGCACTCCTGACCTCGTGATCCACCCACCTCAGCCTCCCAAAGTGCTGGGATCACAGGCATGAGCCGTTGTGCCAGGCCTATTTTACAGCATTCTTATTTGGATATTTATTTCTTTTGTGAGACAGGGTCTCCCTCTAAGGACCAGGCTGGAATACGGTGGTACAATCTTGGCTCACTGCAAGCTCTGGCCTCCCAGGTTCAAGCCATTCTCATGCCTCAGCCTCTTGAGTAACTGGGACTATAGGCAAACACCACCATACTCGACTAATTTTTGTATTTTTAGTTAGAGACAGGGTTTTGCCATGTTGTCTAGGCTGGTCTCGAACTCTTGGCCGCAAATGATCCACCTGCGTCGGCCTCCCAAAGAGCTGGGATTACAGGCATGAGCCACCATGCCTGGCCGTGGATATTTCTTTTTTAAAGGCTTGACTAACCACATCAGAAGCCATATTTACAAGATTTCTCCATTTCCTCACATAAATACCTGATACCTGAATAGCAGAGGGACACTTAAAATCTGGTTAGAAAATTTGTGTCTTATTTTTGAAAGAACAAATTTGTTCGTCATTATTCACAATAGTATAGTTTCATTAAATTGGGGAAAATGATATCCTTTTGTCCTTCTAACTGGTTATAAGCCCTTAATGCAAATAGGATTGCTGGTTTACTTCAAATTAAACTAGGAATTTCAGCTTGGCTCACAAAAAGCTATATATTAATAGCTAGGGTTAAAGTCAAATGTAGTTGGCCAGCTGAAAATGGGCAACCTGTAAAGTACTAAGCAGCAAAAAAGAAACTGCAGATTTGCTTGGTTATTTCACCCAATGCATGGCTCTCCAGTAAAAGTCTTATTCTGCATGGCAGGTGTAAATGAATAAACAACACAGATATGTTTGTGGTCCTTTATACAGAAATATCTATGAGAAAAGCTACTGACACGTTTTATATTTTCATCAAATTATTCAAAAAGAAAAAGCTCAGCAACATTTGAAAAGCAAAAAAACAAACAAACAAAAAAACCTATCTAATTGGAGACTAGGCACTGGGCATGGTGGCTCATGCCTGTTATCCCAGCACTTTGGGAGGCCAAGGCAGGCAGATCACCTGAGGTCAGGAGTTTAGGACCAGCCTGGCCAACATGATGAAACCCCGTCTCTACTAAAAATACAAAAATCAGCTGGGTGTGGTGGTAGGCCTGTAATCCCAGCTACTTGGGAGGCTGAGGCAAAAGAATTGCTTGAACCTGGAAGGCAGAGGTTGCAGTGAGCCAAGATCCTGCCACTGCACTTCAGCCTGGGCAACAGAGCAAGACTCTGTCTAAAAAAAAATAACTTGAAACAACAACAAGAAAATTTATCGGAGACTAAAATTAGGCATTCAAAGAGGACAGAAGAATTCTCTTTTAAGAGAAAATAAGACTATTTAAAGTTAAAGACTTAGCTATCCTGGTAATTATATCCTTATTATAAGTTGAGTTATAGAAGTGATCAGCTAGCAGAGCCTTTTCCTCAGCATTATGAACACAAACAGATGCAGACTTAGTGGGAGAAGGCATAACTTGCTTTTCCTTAAAATAATCATTGGAAAATTGAAGGCTGTTGGTGGTTAGCTTTAATAAGGGGAAATGACCAGGAGAAAGGTTCTTTTAGAGAAATGGAGAAGGCAAGGGGCTTTTTGTTTTTGAGAGTCTCATTCCATCACCCATGCTGGCAGTGGCACAATCTCAGCTCACTGCCACCTCCACCTCCTTGGGTTCAAGTGATTCTTATGCTTAAGTCCCCCAGTTAGCTGGAATTACAGGTGTGAATCACCACGCCCAGTTAATTTTTGCATTTTTAGTAGAGATGGGGTTTCACCATGTTGGCCAGGCTGGTCTTGAACTCCTGACTTCAAGTGATCCACCCACCTTGGCCTCCCAAAGTGCTGGGATTACAAGCATGGGCCATTGCACTGGGACAGCAAGGAAGCTTTATTAAAGCCTGGAATCTTACATAAGAAGTATTTATATAATATTTATAAAGTTATGGCAAAAGAAATTCTTTTTCTTACAGAGAACACATACTCAATCTAGAGGAACAAATGTGTTCTGAATCTCAGCTGTTCTATTTCTGTTAAAGGTATTAACTTCCACCTAGTGGTCAGTTCTAGAACTGAAGGCAAGAAATTCCAGGAGGAAATTACATAAACATGCCTTTAAAAAAAATCCATTTTGGGTGACATAATTTTATAAACAAAAAAGGACGCACACACTTACCTCCATTTTCTGATTTTTCTGAAATACTGGATAATTTCCAAAAGGCTTTCATTTGTTCTGCATTCCTGCAATAAAAACCGGTATCTTCAGGTTTTGGGCTAGTATAGTACCTGATACATTGATGGGACCTCAATAAATAAGTGTATTTTAAATATTTTCACAACAAATATAGTGCTAAGTTTAAGTAGTATTAACTGGTGAAAATGCATTTATGATATAGTATAAATATAGTGCTAAATTTAAGCAGTATTAACTGGTGAAAATGTGTTTATGATATAGTATAAATAAATATAATGCTGTATCTTTTTCAATTAATGAAAGTTTACCAAATTATGTAACTCTTCTCTATTCCTATTGGCCAGAGAAAGTAAAATGGAACGTGTATAGGGATCAGTACCTTCATTAGTCAAGGAAAACACATGTTATTAAATGATGAAGTAACTATAAAGAGTGGTTAGAGTCTATCCTAATACTAACAGAGGGGACAAGAGAAGTGGTTAAGAGATGGGAGTAACTATTAAACACTAATTAGACAGGTGTTCCTGTTCCTATAGATATGCCAGATGCTATATTTAATTCATAAAAAAATTATCTGTATTTTTTAAATGGAAAAAAAAAAGAAGTTTAGAGAGGTCAAGCATTTTGCCTAATGGTAAAGTTTGCATGGAGTCATTCAAATCTGGGTGGTGCAAAACTAGTTTTGTTGATCTTGGATTAAGGTTACGATGGTTTGACTAGTAAAATGAACTGCATCTTTTAAAGCATGGTTTCTACGGGAAAAGGCACTAAAACTTTTTAAACTTCTAAGAAGACTTACAGAACCTGGGTTCTAGAAGTTGGGGATTACAACAAAAATTTAGTGGGAATTCAGAAATACATATTTAACTTACCATATTGCAGTGGGAAGGGACTGCATGTTTGTTACTCCTCCATCCACTGGTACTACCACCTGTATGTTGGAAAGCACACTAGGTGCCACCATAGCTTCTGGATTGTATTTATAATCCACTCTAACATCTGTGGTGTTAGCAGTACATTTCCAGTATGTTGCAAGATTCAGAGGAGTGGACTGAATACCATTTGATGACACCTTTAAAGATAAAAAAACAATTGTTTTTGGCCTGAAAAGTTAACAAGTCATGTTAATGACGTGGACACTTGTCATATAAGTCAACAGAATCAAAAATAGCGAATGAGGGCACTATCTGTTGGCAGAGGAAAGCAGACCCATCTCAAAGGAGTAAGGGTCACTCTCAATGTGTGGACCTACTACAACCTAGTTCAAAATTGCTGAGGTACTTGTTTATAATGCACATTCCCTTAGCTCCAACTGCAGAAAATCTGATTCAACAGCTTGGGGACTGGGCCCAGAAATCAGCATTTTATCAAGTAATTCTTATTTATGCATGTAAAGTATGAGAATTTTCAAACATTCAACACAGAAGTCAAAGATTCTTCATGAATTGTAAGAATTCAGATTTAGAAAACTGAGAAAAAAGGTCACTATATACAGTACCACAAGCCTGGAATTAGAATACTTCCAACCTCAAATGTTTAACTTTAATCACATGACTCACAGTAAATGGTATAATTCCTTCAAATTCTTACGCTCCTTGTCCAACAACTCCTTTTTAAGGAGACCTACTCTGACTGCTGTTTAAATTTACACTGAGAATTGTATTTTCAATCTTCCTTACCTTAGTCTACACTTTTTCTTTTTTCTGTATCATAACTAACATAGAATTTTATTTTCTAACATAGAATGTTATTATTATTATTTTGAGGCAGGGTCCCAGTCTGTTGCCCAGGCTGGAGTGCAGTGGCATGCTCAAGGCTCACTGCAGCCTCAACCTCCTGGGCTCAAGCAAACCTCCCGCCTCAGCCTCCCTACTAACTGGGACTACAGGCATGTGCCACCACACCTGGATAATTTCATATTTTTTGTAGAGATGGAGTTTCTTTATATTGCTCAGACTGCTCTTGAACTTATGGGCTCAAGCAATCCTCTTGCCTCGGCCTCTCAAAGTGCTGGGATTACAGGCAAGAGCTACCATGTCTAGTCCATAGAATAACACTTATCTTTACTGTCTCCCTGTCCTACTCCCAGCAATTACATGCACTGAATAATACCTTACTGTTGAATAAATGAACACCTGTAAGAAACTTGAAATCAATTTCAGTGGCAGCACTTTTTTACTCTTTAAGAATTTATTTTCTAGAAACATAGCCATTTTAATAAAATTACCCTATTAAAAACTCAAACCATAGAGAAATATAAAGTAGGAAATTTATCCCTTGCAATTTTTGCTCCCACAGTTAGCATCCTGCCAGACTCTTTAGGCATATGCAAACATAGATCCATGTCATTCTTTTTAATGGCTATAGCAATTCATTTAATTTCTTCCTCTGCAGATGTGTATGTACTTAGGTGGTTCCTAAACAATGCTACAGGGAATATCCTTTGTGTGGTATCTTCACCCAATTCTGTATTTCTGAAGATTTCTTGAAGTGGAATTGTTGAATTAAAGGTTACATCTTTCAACAATCTAACAGAATTGCCTTCTAAGAGGTTTTACTTGCACCCTATTAACAAGTGATCATACCCTTCTTGATACTGGATAAAGCAATCTTTCATTTTTGTAAATTTGATGGGCTAAAACTGATACCTCATTGTTGTCTCAGTATTTACTGCTCTTATTACTAGTGACATGGAGAATCTTTCCACAGGTTATCTGTCTATTGAGTTATTCGCCTGTTACTTGCAAATTTATAAGGGCTCTTTAGGGTAAGCCCTTTGGTCCATCTTACGTGTCATAAATACTTTTCCCTCAGATTAAATACTGATTGTGTTTAAGGGTTTAACCAAATATTTTATACACACACACATATTTATTTGTCAAATATCTCATTCTCTTCTTACATGGCTTCTGGGTTTCATATCATACTTAGGTCTTCTGCACTTCAAGATTAAAATATGCAATAAATATTTATTACATATATACACACACACAGAGATACATATATGGTTGTCCCCAGTATACTTGGGGGTTGGTTCCAGGACCCCTGTATATATACAAATCTGTGCATACTCAAGTCCCGTAGTTAGTCCTGTGGAACCTACAAGTAGAAAAAGTTGGCCCTCTGTTTATACCTGGGTTTTGCATCCCACAATTACTGTATTTTCGATCAGTGTTTGCTTGAAAAGAATCCTCGTATAAGTAGACCTGCTTAGATCCTTAAGTGTCAACTGTATCTTCACCCATGACTTTATTTTAGTACATTTATGGTTTCTTTTATTATTATAAACATTTGACATACACGGATTTTATTTTGGCTAAAAGTGTAAGTTAGGGATTCAGCTTAATTTTTTTCCCCCAAGTGTCTAGCTTGCTATCCTCAGTATCATTTATTGAAAAATTCATCATGTGCACATTGCCTTGAGATGCTACTATGTTGTAAAACAATTTTCCATTTATTCTTAGATCTATTTCTGGATACTCTATTTCATTCATCTGGCCATCTACTGCTGCATTAGTTCCAAACGATTTTAAATACTGTTGCCTTATAATAAGCTTTCCCATTAAAGCTAAAATATTACTCCACTTTACTGTTTAAAACATTTCCTGCCAGAAGTGGTGGCTTGTGCCTGTAGTCCCAGTCACTCAGGAGGCTAAGGCTAGAAGACTGCTTGAGCCCAGGAGTTTGAGGCTGCAGTGAGATATGATCATGCTACTCTATCCTGAGCAAGACAATGAGATCCCGTCTCTTTAAAATAAAAAATTCTTGACTTAGTCTCCTAAGCTTTATTCTTCCAGAGAACTTGAAATGACTGTCAAGCCTCCAAATATAAACACATAACTCTACAGGATTTCTGATCAGGATTACATTTAATGTGTAAGTTAACTGAGAATTAGCTAAATTTTTACAACATGAATCTTCCCATATTCAAGTCACTAGAGATTGTGTTATGTTTCTTCCTAATTGTTTTACTGTGAATATTTTTCTCTACTAGTTTTTCTAATTGGTTTTGAAAGTTATTAATTTTTATATTAATTTCTGCCGACCACCTTATTAAATGACCTTATGTCAAATAGTTCTTCAGTTGGTTCTCTTGACTCTTCCAGGAATAGATCACCTGTAAGCAGTAATAATTTTGGTTCCACTTTCTCAGTATTTATTACTGCTTATTTTATTCTATTAACTAACTGTACTGGCTAACATATCCAGAAAACTCTTATATATTAACGGGATCTACTAATGGGCATTAAGATACACTAATGGGTATCTTTGCCATTCCTAACTTTAATTGATTACTTTGGGAGTTTCATTGTTAAGACTTGACACTGCTGGTCTTTTAAGGTTAAGGACAAGTTTACGCATGTATATTTACTCAGTATTTTAATTATGAATAAATGGTAAATTTTACCAAACTGGTCAAAATCTCCACTGTCTTACAGATTTTCTAATTTCAAAACATCCCTGAATTTCTGGAAAAAAAAAACCTCACTTGGCTATGACATACTTATTTATTTAGTTATATGCTAGATTCCATTTGTTAATATATTAATTTAGAATGTTTGCAAGGATATGACACTCACCTGATACTTTAATACATCTACATTATAATAAGAAGCAGCTGGATTCTGCTCTGACAGCTTCTTGAGGTAAACAGTAACAGCTTGCATGTTCATCCAAAAATCTTTTGTGTTGCAATCACATTGTGATGGATCACTACAAGTATAACAAATATATTTGTTATTTTATTTCACTTATCTTTATCTTTTGCCTCTGTGTAGTAATTTGGTGACCTGGGAAAAAAACTAGTAGAAATAAACCAAGAGATAGGATGAAGGAAAATTAGATCAGGGGATGAACAAGGAAACATAGTAGAAGCTTGCTTGAAAGATGAGAAGATGGAGAGATAGAAAAGAATCTTAACTATTAGCACCACTGAAAACAAAATAAAAAGATAGTAGATGGGTGATTAATAAAAATAAATAATTTTGGTACTGTTTTCAAATTGATTATTATTATTTCAAAGAAGAAGGGAAAAAAATTTTTTTTTTGAGACAGGGTCTAGCTCTGTCACCCAGGCTGGAGTGCAGTGACACAATCTCGGTTCACTGCAACATCTGCCCCCCAGGCTCAAGCGATTCTCCTACCTTAGCCTACCAAGTAGCTGGGACTACAGGTATGCACCATCATGCCCAGCTCATTTTTGTACTTGTTTTTTTTGGTAGAGATGGGGTTTTGCCACGTTGCCCAGGGTGGTTTCAAACTCCTGAGCTCAAAGAGATCCACCTGCCTCAACCTCCCAAAGTGTTGGGATTACAGCAGTGAGCCACTGTGCATGGCAGGAAAAAATTGTTAAAAAGATATTTCAACCTTCAAAACAAAAAGTACACAAACCTGAACACAAGCTGTGCATTTGGAAGAATCTGCTCTAATCTGCTGATATTTTTCACCCTGAAGCACAACACAGCTGGAGTGGGATTGCTGGTGAAGACTTTAATAATTCCACTTGGAAATGACATTGTCATGTCACCAGTGATCTTCACAATACACCTAAAATGGGGATTTTTTTAGAAGTGTTTAAATAAAATGCTTTAATCTCCACTACACACACACGCGTGCACACACACACACACACACACACACACACACGTGTGTATATATAGCCTTTATCAGAATTATAAATTATTTTTTCAATTTAATTATTTAAAATTATGTACATGAAATGGTATATTCATCTAGCAGCATTTTTGTACTTGTTTTTTTTTTTTGGTAGAGATGGGAAATGCAATTTCGTTTCCTGGAAATGCAAACATTTTGAGAATGTTCTTTCACTCTTTTGTGATAACCATTCCCTGCCTGACCTGTGAGGATGTTGCTTTTCTTATAATGCTATCCCTAGTTGTAGCTATTTTTCTCTTCCAAACCCCACAAAGCACTGGGCCTGGTGATGGTAGATGTCCCCCTTGCTCCTCATTGTTTCTTCCAACACTCTATTCAACCGGGTTCTATTGGTAATCCTATCACATTCCCAATAACTCTTTTTTGGTCTTTTCATAGCTTCCTCTTTTATCTCTAACCTGCAATAGTCCTTCTGCCCACTCTTAGCTGATGACTGTGCTCTGAATTTTACTGAGGAAATAAAAAAATAACTTGCTCATACTTTCACTACTAAATCTACCTAACTTTTTATCCGCATCTTCTGCCTTCCGTACTGTTTCAACAGATAATCAATTTCTGCACCTCAGGCCAATCCCAGCAATTCTGCACTGGAACTCATTTTCTCTCTCTCTCTCTCTCCTCTTTTTTTTTTTTAAAAATATATTTTATTGCACTTTAGGTTCTAGGGTACATGCGCAGAACATGCAGGATTGTTGCACAGCTACATACATGGCAATGTGGTTTGCTGCCTCCATCCCTCCATCACCTATATTTGCATTTCTCCCCATGTTATCCCCTCCCCAACCTCCCTACCCCTCATTGTCCCTCCCCCTATCTCCCCCGCAACAGACCCCAGTGTGTGATGCTCCCCCTCCCTTCGTCCATGTGTTCTCATTGTTCAACACCTGCCTATGAGTGAGAACATGTCGTGTTTGATTTTCTGTTCTTATGTCAGTTTTCTGGAACTCATTTCCTCTTATACACTGAAGGACTTCATTCATGTGATTGATCCCCCTTTTTTTCTGCAGGTCCAATTTTTTCTGTAAATACTGTTTCTTTTCCATCAGCACACATATATGCTGACATATACATCATATTCAAAAAAACACAAAAACGAAAATAAATAAAACCGTCCTTTGATTTCACCACCTCACTCCTGCTACCATTCCATTTCTCTGCTCTCACATAGAGCAAAACATCCTGAAATAACTGCATCTGTTCTTTCCAAATATAGTTGTCTAGACTACATCAGCTTCAGCTCCCGAATTCCCTTCAAAGCACACTTTCATCTCCACTATGCCACTAAAATCTCTCTTGTGAATGTCGCTAATGACTTTCCATATTGTCAACGGTCAATTTTTCTTGACCTGTCAAGCAGTATCAGATATAGTTTCACATCTGCCATCAAGAAATGATTTATTCACTTAGTTTCTAGACATGGATCTTTCTGTTAGTCCTCTCCTCACCTCTTGCTGCTTGCTCTCTCAAATTCCTTTGTTAGATAATTCTCATCTTCCTGTTTTCTAAACACTGGAGGAAATCAAGACTTAGTTTTCAGATTTCTTTTGTATTTACTCCTTAAGGCCACTAACTTTGAGTATTATCTACAAACTAATTAATTATATTACCAAATATTTTATCTCTAGCCTAGACTTACTTCTTGAACTCCAGAATCATGTATCCAAGTATCAACTCAACATTTCCACTAAGATGGCTTAAACTTTAAACTTAGCATTTGAAGTTCAACCTCCAACAAATCTTGACAATTCCATTTTCAAAATATATTCAGAATCGCATTACTACGCATCACTTACTCTGCTAATACCGACATGCTAGCTACCATCATCTCTCACCTGGACTTCTGAAATTAATCTGTAACTTTCTCTCTCCATCTATTCTGACTGCCCACCATACCCCTCTGCCCCCAGTTTATTCTCCATAGAGCAACTGGAGTGCTCCTTTGAAAACATATGTAATTTCATCGTTCCTCTGCTAAAAGCCTCTACTGGCTTTCCATATTACTCAAAATAAATTCCACATTCCGTATCATGGCCTAAAATGGCTAACTTGGTCTCCTACCTCTCCAGATTCAAGTACTCTCTCTCCTGTTTACTCCTACTCAGTGACACGGTTTTCCTTGCCGTTTCTTGAATATACCAAATATGCTTTTACTTTGGTATCTTACACTCACTGGTTCCCTCTTCCTGAAATACTCTTTCCTCAGATATCTGCATGTCTTGCTCCTCCATGCCTTTCAACTATCTGCTTAAATTAACCTTAAAAAAGTTTTCCCTGATCATTCTATCTGAAATAGTAGCCCTCTATCTAATGTTATTCTCTAGCCTCTAACCCTGGTTTATTTTTCTTCATAGTGTGTATCAATACCCAATACATTCAGCTGTTTCTTTGATATTTAGTTTCCGTCACTATAATGCAAGCTCAGGAGAGAACCCTTGTTTACTGAAGTATCCTTAGTGCACATATAAAAGAGTCTGAGAAATAATAGATGCTCAAATATTTGATGAATGAATGTACACAGACTGCAATCGTCAAATGACTATATTAGACAGCAAAAAAGCAGGTAAATAAATAACAGAAAACTGTAATCTACATAGAATCAAAATGTAATTCTTAAAATTTACCACCAAGCCCCACTGCCTCCTCTACCCAACACACATACACATACAAGCAGATATTTTAAAAACTAACTTGGTGGGATCTGCTCCTTTAAAGTAGGCATTAACAGATTCTGTAAGGGCGACTGCTACAGGTAAGGTGTCCTGATTTCCAAGGCTGACAGGGCTGGGCCCCCCGTGACACACCTAGAATATACACAATTAATTTGTTAAATCCTTCAGAAAGACATAAATATGAAGACAGTTAGATTCATATTGTTAGGTTATCATAAATGACCCTATTACTGGTTTCAATGATGTCCCATGTATAAATCTGGAGGCTAAGAAATACATCATAAAACAAACTGGAGCGTAATACAAAGGACAAAAAAAACCCAGGAAGACATGTCACACAGACATTTCTTTTAAATGGAAAGACAGAATGGTTAAACAATGTCAGAATAAAAAAGCGCCTGACTTAAAGAGCTAAAATTACAAAAATATGGCTTCAAAAATATTCAAGTACCAAAGTCTTCCAGATTCTATCAATCATTCTTCAGGGCATAACTGAAGGCCAATTTAGGATTTTTGTATTTATTTCTATCCAAGTAGTAATGTTTCTTACACTACTCATTATCATTATAATTCTCGTTAACCTCCTCTTTGTTTGGTGTTTATACTGTATTCTCACATTACTTTGTCTCAATAAATATGTGACTAATAACACTACTTAAAGAAAGATCAGTATCTATGGAGCAAAAATAAAATGTAAACAAATTTATGCAAGTGTTCAGGTTTTTATTGTTTTAAATTTAACCTAAATAAAGTATCCCCCTCAAAATAGTGCATTCCCTTTGTTTTTCTTCAGAAACACACTCTTCTTACTACTGTGTGCCTTACTGCTACTGCTACTGATTTTCCAAAGTGGGGGCATTTCTCTTAATATATATAATGCAGTTTTACAAAAATATATGAGTTTGTTATAATTATTCATACTTAGTGGAATAAAAAAATGAATAACCTAGGTCAAGACTTATCTCTGAAATTTGAATCTATGCTTGTCTTATATAAATATTACACAATGTTAACAGGTATCAAACATTCTTATTTCAGATGCGACTCCTATAGTGAAACACTGAGTTACTTCTGAGATACCTTAAATATTAATTCTGATAAAAAATCAGTACTGGCCTTCTACACCTCACAACTAAATCTGAAGTGCTACAAATAGTGAAAAAAGATACTGTTAGCTTGGTATTCTAGATTTTGAATGAATTTTTATTTAGAAGGTTCTTCACAGTTAAAAAGTTATTCACGAAATCACAACACCTACTATTTATTAACCACTAACATGTGCCAGGCACTTTGCCAGGGGGGACATGAAAAAAAATGGTGTCTTTTTGAAGCACAAGTACTAGCTTTGCAAAGCAGAAGCAAAACAAACAGAAAATGTGAGGGATGGGCTGGAGTGACGAAAGGACACCAAGATGAGGCTGGAAAACTGCTCACGATCCAGATTAGGGTGTGAAAGACCTTTAGTTTTTATCCTTTTGTCACTAGAAACCAATGATAATGTTTGAGAGAAATGTTATTAGGTTTTTATTTAGTAAGATCTCTCTGAACACAGAGTAAATCCTAGATTGAAGGGAAAAATGACTATTGGTAGGGTATCAAGTTTGGATCAAGTGAGAGTGGTTAGGTGAAAGCTACAGTCCTGACGAAGCGTCATTAGTTTCGGGATGTGAGAAAATATCAAGTGAAAAAAGGCATATTAAGTACAAATTTACTGATTATAACTATAAAAATACATGTGTGTACACTGGAAAATTTCACTGTAAATCTAACTTAGTTCAATCCACTTTTTTCCCTAATATATTGTTCTAAATAAGAGGGTCATCAGAAATTCAGGAAAACATATTTTCTGAAAAAGACAAAGGCTATAACAGTATTTTCTCACCAATTTTGTAATGGTGGTAAAATAAACATAACACAAAATTTACCATCTTAATCATTTTTAAGCATACATTTCACCGGTATGAAATCTATTCATAACACTGTGCAACAACCACTATCATCCATCTCGGTAACTCTCTTCATCTTATAAAATGGAAACCCTACACCCATGAAACAATAACCCCCACCAGTTTCCCCAGCCCCTGGCAACCACCATGTTACTTGCGGTCCCTTTAAGTTTGACTACTCTAAGTACCTCATATAAGTGGAAGCATACACTATTTAACAACACGGTGTCTTCAAGGTTCATAGCATACTAGAATTTCCTTCCCTTTTAAGGCTGAATCATATTCTATTGTATGCAAATACCACGTTTTCCTCACCCATTCATCCAACAATGGACACAGGTTGTTTCTACCTTTGCTACTGTCAACAGTGCTGCTATAAACATGAGTGTATAACTATCTCTTTGAGGTTCTGCTTTCAATTCTTTTGGGTATATACCCAGAAGTAGAACTGTTGGATCTTATGGAAATTCCATTTTAAATTTTCTAAGGAACAGCCATACTGTTTACCACAGCAGCTGTCCTATTTTCTATTCTCACCAACAATGCATAAGCATTCTAGTTTCTCCACATCCTCACCAACATTGTTATTGTAATACTTTTTTAATTAAAGAAAATTATATTCTCTTAAATATGAAATTAATATATTCCCTGGCCAGGTGTACTGGCTCAGATCTCTAATTCCAGTACTTTGGGAGGCTCAGGTGGGAGGACTACTTGAACCCAGGAGTTTGAGCTTATAGTGAACTATGATCACATCCCTGAATTTCAGTCTGGACAATGGAGGACCCTGTCTCAGTAAAAGAAAAGAAAGTCTCTTGAGTAACTCACACAAATGAATATTTATATAAAGCCAATGGTAACGTTAATGTCTACTACTGCTTTGACACGAAAAATTAAAGAAACCTACATAAATATTCTTTTCAACAATCTAATCTGGGCACATAACACGAGAATTCTTGAAATAGCTTCCCTGTAAATTATTACGCTATTACTGAAACATTGTCAAGCAGAGAAAAGTATTGGAAAGTTGAAGAAAAAACCCACTTAACATTTGGCATATTCCTTTTTGTATTTTCTATTTTTGTTTTTCTTTCAAGATCATTTAGCACATGGATACTTCAAAAAAAATGATTAGGAAATTGTACTTAAATAGTCTTTTAAAAAGTCTAAATGTATACTGTATTATTACAAATAATTTCTTAGAAATAAAAATTTGTTTTCTTAATAGGGATAAGGAGAGATTGTGGTTTCTAATTTTGGTTTAATTACATATTACATAATGTATATTACATATTTAGACAATTTTATGTTTTGAAAATGTAGAGAGCTTATGACCTTCAAGCACGTAACAGGTACAGGGTACCTTCTTATAACAATCAATGGATATTTATGTAGAATTCCTTTCCACTCAGAAATAAAACAGAGACTCCCTACTGTCTCCTATCTCCATGCTTCTAACTTCATCTGTATGGTTTTTGTATATGATAGCCTTTGCTCTACTAATTTAGGTAACAGAGTTTTGTCTTTTTTTAACTGACATATTCTTTTTACTTCTTTTTGGATCACTTCTTATCTGATTTTTATAGTTTAAAAATTAAGATTTATCAATACTTCTTAAAAGCTGAGTTGAGAAGAAAATGCAAAAATACTGTGTTTTTATAGTTGGGGATTTGATATAATGGATCCTGTACAGCAATTTGATGGAATTAGCACAAAACTGAAACAGTTAATCTTAGCATAATTCTTGATTTCTGAGACACCATACACTTCTGGAAAAGGAAAAGTTAGGTAACAAAATATTTTAGATACACTTAAGGATCATTAGTCCACACATACATTTGCTTCTGATACAATACCTGGTGACGTCTCACAGTGCTTTTCAATTTCAGAGAGTGTCCCAATCAAATTATCATCTTCTATTGTATTTAAATAAAACAAAATAATGCAGAAAAAGAAAACATTTTCAAGAAACAAGAATCAAAAACTTAAATCTAAACAGTGTTGAATAATCGTGGCAAAGAAAGAGAACTTTTAGGTAGATTTAAAAAATCTTTGTTGTACAAAATTCACATACAACCTGCCTTGCCTATATTATCACTGTCACCTGCTTTTGGTTGTCCCATTGCCAGCACTCGGTCAAACCATAAACAAATATGTGCCAATTCGATAGAAATTAAAGTTTCCATCACAAACAAACAAAAAAAACCTCCTGAATAATCTAAAGATAATGAAAAAAGAAAAAAACACTAAAGATAAAATAAGGTTACCTAGACCACCTGCCTGATTTCTAGTAGGTCTCAATTAGGTTTTTTAGGACTAACGTTAGATTCTTGGGGGAAAAAATTAAAAGAGAAAATGCTATGTTCACAAAGGTACTAAGATGGTGACATCATGTTTAGACATTTAGACATCAAACCATTTTATATTTCATTCTAGCCTATATTACTTATCCTCTTTTACAATGGCCACACACAAGATGCATTTCTCCTATGTGAGCCTCAACAAATTAAAGTGGAATTAAGTCAGCTTAACTGGGGCTGTGGTTATCAAACTCAGTTGATATTAAAATCAGAATCACCTGTAAGATCTGTTAAATGACTGCTAGTTCCACTTCCAGGGTTTCTGGTTTAAAAAATCTACATTTCTAAGAAGTACCCAGGTGCTGCAGATGCTGCAGGCAGTTCCAAGGACCTCATTTTGACCATTACTGAATTAGTGCTCAGTTAGTGCAAATCAGTGATTTGCATTATCAAGAATAAACCCATCACTACCTAAAACCAGCTGCAATAAGTACAATTATAATTTTGATGAGAAGCTGTTGCTCCTGCAACACAGCTGCTTTGTCTAAGTGGCTTTGTGCTTTATTATCCTAACAACGGCTGAGAAAGGTACTAAGAATTTGTAGGAAAAACTGAGAAGTGATGACAAAAAACTTTTGAGCAAAGTGTAGATGTAGTAACATACTGAATTTGTTTGGTGAGGTTTAGGTTCATACAGCTATGCCTAAGACAGGGATCCTCAACCCCCAGGCTAGTACCCAGTCGCACAGAAGGAGGTGAATGTCATCTGCATTTACAGTGCTCCCCCCGCCATCACCTGAATTACAGCCTGAGCTCTGCCTCCAGTGAGATCAGCAGTGGCATTAGATTCTCATAGGAGTGAGAAACCTATTGTGAACTGCACATGTGTGGGATCTAGTTTGCACACTCCATATGAAAATCTAATGCCTGATGATTTGTCATTGTCTCCCATCACCCCCAGATGGGACTGTCTAGTTGTAGGACAAGCTCAGGGATCCCAGTGATTCTACATTATGGTGAGTTATATAATTATTTAATGATATACTACAATGTAATAACAATAGAAATAAAGTTCACAATAAATGTAATGCACTGAATCATCCTGAAATCTTCCCCCTGACCCCAGTCCATGGAAAAATTGTCTTCCACAAAACCAGTCGCTGGTGCCATCAAAGGTTGAGGACCACTTACCTAAGAGCTATTTTTAAGTCTTGAAATTCTTGTAGAAAAATATAATTCACTGCTAGCACAAAACTGTTTTCATTCAATCATTTTCAAAACACTATTGTTTTTAAAACATAAACTTTCTAGAAATGCAACTATCAGTTCACAGTAGGAAGAACCACATTTCATTTTGCCTTCAACTATTTATATTGATCAGCAGTTCATAAATTTGACTCATTCTTAACAGTGCTAACCACAGTTAAAATTCTTTTATCCAGACAACATAGACTGTCAACAGAAAAGCAAAGCATGGACAGTTTAATAAACTCCGGGGTGTGTTTCTAGAAAAACAAAATTTCTAATGTTAAATTCTTCATTAGCCCATTAAAAAATATATAATATATTTAGCATACATATACTTTGCATGCTACATTTCACATGTAATTGATGATAACCACTTACCTACTGTTGGAGTATTGGCAGCACTCAATGAAGCAGATGATGAGATAGAAGAAGAACTTTCTGCCCGGGCTAATGGTGCAGCAGGAGGTGGACTGGTGTTGGAAGTTACAGGTGGGCTGAACGGCCTGGGCTTATAAACAGAAAGTTATTTATCAAAATGTTAAAACAATGCCCCTCTTGTTACAGAATATTTTTAAGTATCAGGTAAATTTAACATATCAAACACAGTAAACCAAATTTACTGTGTGCATTTCTTGTAGCTTAGTATCAGAGATGCCATATATCAAAGCATTTTTAAGAACATATCAAATTCTGAAAAGGTTATTTTTAAATAATGCTGTAAAATGGGTCTTTGTGCATAAAAATTTTTCTGTATTTAAAAAGGTATGCTTAAGATAGATTCTCAGAAGTTAAATTAGTTTAAACAGTATAAACGTTCTTCTTCCCAAACTGCTTCCCAAAAGGGTTATTCACTTTACCTGACTGACTATAAATAGAGAAAAGTTCTCTACACCCTTGCCAGCAATAAATGGATGAGTCACAGAAGAAGAAAAAAAAATGATTAAAAATTTCTTATAGCTAATTTGGAAAATAAAACCTTCACATTTACTTTTATGAATGGGTTGATGTAATTTAGGGAGGTTTTAGTATTATCTGAGCTTTCATTAACCCTTTGCCTTATTTTCTTGCAAATACTTTCCTCCTTAAATATTGCTTGTCATTTACACTTTTGGTGTTTACACATCTGTTCACGTTTTTCTCAGTACTTCCTTGTAATGCTTCCTCATTGAGAAAACTGACTCCATACAAAGGTTTGAGACTCAATTCTGTTGTCTTCCCAATTTTCTTTTTTTTTTTTTAAAAGACAGGGTTTCACCATGTTGGCCAGGCTGGTCTTGAACTCCTGACCTCAGGTGATCCGCCCACCTCGGCCTCCCAAAGTGCTGAGATTACAGGCATGAGCCACCATGCCTGGCCATCTTCTCAATTTTCTAATGAAACATAAAACAAATATGAAAAATATAACTCCAATTCATTTATCTTTTACTTTGGTGAATAGATTTTTTTTCCTTCCAAATTCCTAACTGTACCAATAATTCATTAGCAACACTTCCTGAGGTGTTTTGCTTTCTTAAAAAATAGGCATATTTGTCTTAATTTAAAAACAAACCTTTTTCTGTTTATAAAAGTATCAGGCAAGCAGATACTTATTTAGTGCCTACTATGTCCCTGGATTAGGTACTAGATACAAAGCAGTGAACAAGAAAGACAACTGTCCTCAGTTATTTGAGGAACATGAAAAACAAAAGGCAAAAACAAAACCCTAATTGCATTCATACACTAGTCAACTATTCACTGCATGAATATAAATTTACAGATACACATTTCAATAAAACTGTCATTTTATTGCAAAAAGAGTTTTACAATTTGCAACCTCCCCCACCCATTTAACCATTTTTTCCAGAGTACAGCTTTTTGATGACTCATTATGAAAAAATTCAACAGGATACTAACAACACAGCTGTGCATATATGCAGACCAAGGTGGTGCAGGACATCAGGCTGAAAAGATAGTGATCAACAGCTATTCTGAAACTCACAAGCCTGGAAAAAGTCTTGAAATCAACTACTGTGGGATATTTCTCTTATGGCAACATAACCTCAAGGCCAATATAACGTGACTGCATTTCATATTTTTTTTAGGAAAAGGCAAAACAGCTCTTTTCTCAAGTGGTTTTCTTTAATTTTAGAATTATGCTATCTACTACAGAGGCCAATAGCACTTGAAATGTGACTAGCCCAAACTGAGATATGCTGCAAATGTAACATACAGAGCAAATTTTGAAGACATAGCATACACATAAAAGGAATGTAAAATTCTCACTAATTTTTATGTTGAATATGTGTTAAAATAGTATTTTTTATATAGCAGATAAAATATATTACAATGAATTTCATTGTTTTTCTATGTGGCTACTAGAAAATTTTAAATTATATGTTGTTTATATTCTATTCTATTGGACAGCATTGCTTTAAAACAATGTTTTTCAAACATTAGCATGCATCAGAATCACATGGAGGGCTCGTTAATGATACACAATTGCTGGACCCCTCCCCTGAATTTTTGACTTGCCTGGGGTGGAGCGAGAGACACTACTTCTACTAAGTTCCCTGGTGATGCTAATGATTTAATAAAAAAATTTTAAATCTAATCTGGTACTGCACTTTGGGTGCCACTGCTCTGAACAATGAATGGTTCTTCCAGCGAGTAGGGAGGATGTGGTTATAAACTCCTTTGAGTGTCTGGTGAAAGCTATGAGCTCGCTCTCTCCAGAAAATTGCACATACAAGCATGAAAAAAAAAAGATATTCCAATGTACAGCTGGAGAAAATGCAAATCAACATAACCTCTCTGGTGGGCAATACAAAAATAATTATCAAGTCTTAAAAATGTACATACAGTTTAGCTCATAAATTGCACTTTTAAAATTTTTTATTAAAAAATGAATGCTAAAAAACCATAAGGATAGTCATTAAGACATAGTTTATAGTAACAGAAACATGGAACTAAATGTTAAATAAATTTCTTCAAACTTTTAGAAATTTAATTCTGACAACAGTGTAGAAGACAGAGCACTCATACATTGAAATACTCTGCAACCACTTAAAATGGTGCTCCCTGAAGCTCAGAGAGTGGTTTCTATAAGTCTCTCAAGGATGGGGAAAGGGTGGTGTATGATGACAAGGGGGTGATGTGAAGGATTCAACCATGAGTCCCACTTTATTTTAATATATTAATACTTACAATTTAAAGTTATTTGGCAAAAGATTCTATCACTTTAAAGAAGCTTGAAAACAATGAAATAAGAATAGTTTATTCAGCAACATGGATGGAACTGGAGGCCATTATCCTGAGTGAAATAACTCAGAAACAGAAAGTCAAATACCTCATGTTCTCACTTATAAGTGGGAGCTAAAAAAGGTTACACATGGACATACAGAGTGCAATAACACACTGTGGAGACTACAAAAGGTGGGAAGATGAAAGAATGGTAAAGGTAGAAACATTACCCATTGGTTATAATATTCACTACTCAGTTGATGGGTACACTAAAAGCCCAGATTCTACTACTATGCAATATATGCATGTAAGAAATCTGTACTTGAACCCCCTAATTCTATGAATAAAATTACATTCAAAGAATAATTCATGATACAGAAAGATATTTTCAAGTGGAAAACAAATTAGAAATGCAAAGTATGACTTTTTATTTAAAAATATGCCTATACCATTAATAATTTTTTGAGCAACTATTTGCACTCAACAATGTTCTAAGTGGTTTATACATATTAACTCATTTTAAGTCTCACAATCTAATATCATTACACATATTTTATCCATGAGGCAACCAAAACTCTGATTAAATAACTGCTTAATGTTGCTCAGCTAATATGTGGCTAACAAGCTTGTACTTTTAACTATATTTATTACCTCTGGATAAACACTTATGCATTCCAAAAACTGTTAACAGTGGTTATCTTTGGGTGGTGAAATATAGAGGAAATTTAAAATTTTCTTTCTCTGCTTTCTGTGTTTTCCAGATTTTACATGATCATATACTGTTTTTACAATCACGAAAAAAGTCAACTTATTAAAATGTACTTAAAGTTCTAGTCATAACTTGATTTAAAAAGAGAAAAAAGTATTTTAAAATATAGTAATTTCTTTTTTTTTTTTTTTTGAGACAGTTTTGCTCTTGTTGCCCAGGCTGGATTGCAATGGCGTGATCTTGGCTCACCACAACCTCTCCCTCCTGGGTAGCTGAGATTACAGGCATGTGCCACCACGCCCGGCTAATTTTGTATTTTTAGTAGACACGGGGTTTCTCCATGTTGGTCAGGCTGGTCTTGAACTCCCAACCTCAAGTGATCTGCCCACCTCAGCCTCCCAAAATGCTGGGATTATGGGCGTGAGCCACCATGCCCGACCAAAATGAAGTAAGTTCTATATTACTTAAATAATAACCTTCTCCTTGGGACCTTGTACTTAGTCTTTCATTTCATTTCCACTAAGTCTGTTCAGTCAGAAAAGAAAGATGTCATCATTTCAATACCTGGTGCTCAAGCTTTTCAATATATTCACTGAACTTATAACTGTATACCATCCAACAGGCATCATGCAAAGTACTGAGTATATGAGGTTGACTAAGGCATAGTCCAGTAAGGGTAACACATCCACAAAAAGTACATACAAGGTGATATGTGAACTAACATAAATATAAGCAGAGTATCTGGGTATAAGGAAGAGAAGTGAAGGAATGATTAAAGAGGGCTTTGCCTAGGTAGTGATATTTAGCTAGGTCTTAAAGAAAGAGGTCAATTTGTTACACAGAAAACTGAGGGGCATTTCAGATACAGAGAGCACAGGAAGAAGACATAGACATGTGAAGAGCATGTGTTTGAGGAACACTGAAAAGTATCAAGGGGCTGGAACCTAGGCCGAAAGGGGAGAAAGATGGACAGTTAGTCTGGTAATGCAGGTTGTTGAGGAAGCTTTATAAAGACTCTTGTACATTCAGCTAAAACATTCAATCATACAGACAGAAACCACTGGAAATGTGTATCAAGGGAAAAATTTTAAACTGGACTTAGAAAATTAATTCTGGTAATTAAACTGGCAATCAGTGTAGAATATGAAGCAAAGCACACCAAATCAAAGGCAAGTGGACTGGTTTGGGAGAACCTCACTAAATAGAGCCTATAGATTTTCTCTATCTGATGACTTTTTAAAACCAATGCTTTCCCATCCATGCATGTACTTTTATAAGTCAACTGGATGAAGTGGACTCCACTTTCCTTATGTATACAATTTTAAATGCGGAGCTAGTTGCCTTCTATGATCCTCCTTAGAGTATACTTTTAAGGTCTAAGAACAAGCCACCACTTATTTCCTTAACATTTGACTTTAAGTAGAATTATATGAAAACTGCTTCTTTATTGTGAGACAACGGATACTGAATGGTATTTTTATAATGTGCTAACTTTCTCAGGAAATCTCTTTCCTCCTGGACAATATCCTGTTTCATAGGTATGATCACTGAGGTAATAAGGAAGAGTAAAGAAAGCATTAGTTGGGAAAATTTTTTATAGTATGAGGACATGGGTAGAAAACCTCAAGCAATTAACTGTAAAAGGGCATAGAGAAAAATATAATTTGCACCTTAAAACAGTTACATAATTAAAAAAAAAAAGCCTGAGTACATACTATTTCATTAATCCCACTGAGTTTGCCTGAAGTAAGCTTTGGTCTGGAAGCAGGCCTCGGAGGTGGGACAATGGTGCCTACAGAAAGAGGAGTTGTGGGCCTGGCTGGTTGAGGGGAAAAAGAGAATGTGAAGAAAATCATTAGTATGTAGCAATCCTTACATAAAAACATTCTATTATAAAGAAACTGTTGGTAATCAAAGTTCATTTTTCAGGAGGCTTTTTTAGATGTAATTATTGATGTTTATTGAAATATTGGGAATCTACCAAATATGCTTTTTTGAAGTGACCAGTAATATTCCTGAAAAAAAAAGTTAACCTTTCAATAAAACTGATACAAATTTTATTCCTGTTTCAATTATTTATACACATAAAAATTAAATCTGATACATTAGCTGATGAGAACAAACCAATTTAAAGTCAAAGGTCATTTGCTTACTGCCAATACATCTATTTTACAGATAGTAATTAAAGACTAAGCCTTTGAAGCTGTACCTCCAGAATAATATTATAAACTATAAATAAAATACTTACCTTAATTAAACTTGTTAATTTGACTTTTAAGTTGAACTACATTGTAACATTTTTGGGGTAACATTATTTGGGATAATTAGATATTCTATTAGTTTACTAAAAAAAATTTGCCGAATCACTACAATTTTGGTAAGTGTTCAAAATATCTTAACTTTTCCTAAATCCTATACAAATTTAGTGTTGAGTTTTTCAATGCTATTTGCTAATTTTACAAATCAGAAATAACAGTATTCTTAGTCTCATCACGATGTAAATTTACTGGATAAAAGTCAAGTATATATCATCAAAAGTCACAAATGTATAAGCATAATCAAAACAAGAGTAAAAAAAAGGGAAGTATATAGGTTTAAACCCTCTTTAAAATCATGTTTAATCATCATTAATAAATTAAATGATTTTCGAAGCCCTTTGGTTCACACTAAAATGTGAGCTATAACTCATAGACTGAAAAATACAATGAGTGAGAAGAAATATATTCAGCATGTTTTCAAAGTTTAGAGATGTATAAAATTAAAAATATGTAAATGGGCCTAAGTATACACATGTGGAAATAAACTGCAAAGCTGAAGGCCTTTAATCATCAATGGAGGACTCAATCAATGCATGAAAGGAAGGTGCACAGAGGTGGTAGGAAGAGACCTAAAGAAAAAGGTAGTCACACAGGATTGAAAGTACATGCATGGGAGGTGCGGAATCACTTAGAATACCATAATAAGAGATAAAAGATGCAAGCCCTGTTCAGGTTCTTAAGGAAAACAAAAAAGCTGATAAATCAAGCTTAGAATCTGAGGCCACTGTCTTTTTCCAGTCAGTATCAGTTCTTTCATGCTGCACTCACACTTGAAGGTGTACCCCGCAAGAAATGTGCACCAAAATCTGAGGCCTGTAACACTTTCCTGTGTATAACATATCTACTTTGATGATATGTTCATTATCAATGAAACTAGCACTAGCCTATGTTATTTCAAGCTTGTGAGAGAGTTTACACAGCAGAGGCATTTATTATTGATCGAGTGGTCTGTCCAAATGGCATTTACACTGACTCGAACCAAGCCTGGTAGAAGTATTAAGTTCAGCTTAGAATTTGCTTTTTGAGGAAAGCTAATAACAATACTTACGAACACCACTGTTTACAAATGAATCTATATTATATCTGCATATGTCAATTAGGCACTGCTTCTAGAAGCCTCTGAAGGAGATAACTGCAATTGTTTATGTTCTTAAGTGTCCTGTTTTTTTTTTACTGGTAGTGGGGTGGAGTTCACTGCTACAAATTTCTATTAGAAACCGTGTTTCAAGAAATATGAATTGGCCTGTTATATATAAAAAAACATAGGTGATAAGGGCTATTCTACATCTGCCCTCAGATATTAACTAACCCGAATACACAAAGCATGCTTGTCATACCATTCTGTATCTGAACAAAAATGGAAAGTAATCTAGGATCTAGAAGCAAAAATGATGATGTAGAAGAAATAGCAGCAGCATTGTTAGCTGCTTCTGTAGGTAAATTTTCAAAACATGTAATATTACCGCAAAGGTTATTGTGATCCTCAGACATGCAGCTGATGGAAGACATCCCAACCAAAGCATTAGGGAGCCCGTAAGTATTTTCAGCTTACAGTGCAATCTCTGGAATGCCTTCTGAGCATCACTGGAGTTATTAATTCTAACAAGTTCATCAGTAAAGAAAATCCACTGACTTTGCGGCCATTAAGCAAAAGGAAACTTAGATCTGTGCTCTCTGGTGATGCTGTTAGAGCAGAATAAAATAGAGATTTAGGGGAAAAATCTGGTGATGGACTTTCTAGACTCAGAATCTGACTAGGTTTCAAGTAAATTTTCAATTATCATACACTCAAGTAAATCAGTGAGAAAGGAAGTGAAGTTCCTACTCTGCTCAAGGTCAGATGAATAAGAAGAAAACAACAAAAAACCAGAAGCAACAGGAAAATTCTAGAACTAAAATATAATCCATATAGCCAAATAGTTCTCTTGTTTTAATTATGTGAAACTAGAAAATTTAAATAATAATACATGGAAGAAGAGCATTAAATTCAAACTTTACATTAACGAAGGAAAACAAGTATGTACATTAGAAACTTAAAATGCTGAAGGTCCAAAATTATATAAAGTCAAGAGTTATTCCTGTTTTCCTAGAGGAGCAAAGGTAACTATCTACAGTCGATACAAGATCTAAAAAGATTTGACAAGGTGGCAAAGCGACAATGCTGTGTATGTGTGGTAATCAACAAAGTCTGTCCAGTGATAAAACTGCCCCAGGAAGTACATCGGACTAAATCAGTGTTTGAGCTAATATTTAAAAACAGCCCAGGCTGGGTGCAGTGGCTCATGCCTGTAGTCCCAGCACTTTGGGAGGCCGAGGCAGGCAGATCATGAGGTCAGGAGTTCAAGACCAGCCTGGCCAACATGGTGAAACCCTGTCTACTAAAAACCCAAAAATTAGCTGGGCATGGTGGTATGTGTCTGTAATCCCAGCTACTCAGGAGGCTGAGGCAGGAGGACTGTTTGAAACTGGGAGGTGGAGGTTGCAGTGAGCAGAGATTGTGCCATTGCATTCTAACCTGGGTGACAAAGCAAGACTCCATTTTAAAAACAAAAAGAAAAAAAAACCAGCCCAGTATTTTTCAAAAAATAATTTTAAAGTTTTTTTTTTGCAGAGCACAAGAGTTCAGTTAATCCATAGGTAGAAAAAATAGTCTACATGGGCACTTACCAAAGGGGAGGTAGGTGTAAGATATTTATGTTAAAAATTAAAATACATATATCAATGTTTCTATATATTCATATCTGACATAAACATGAATACTTATTTATAGTCTACATGGTATAAGATGCAACTGAAACTACTTTTCAGCCAAGCCATAATCAACATTTTAAAACGTAACAACACTGGGATGCTTAATTATGAGTGATTAACTGATTGGTTGAAATTATTTTTAGCCTGCTTTAAGATGAGGCCAGTGATGAATTAAGATTGTGAAACACACACAGGAGAGTACGGAATGAGTTCACAACCTGGATCTTGCTAAAATGTTAAAATGAGTACCTGGGTAGAGGATGTTAAGATGGGCGAGAAGTGGATTGCAAAGAACGGTGGGACAAAATTTAAGACTTGTTGTAACTAGTGAGTACCAAGCAAACAATAAAAATGAATGAAATAAAAATTTAAGATAAAATGCCTATTTCAAAATTTCACTTAGGGCCTGTTCTGTAAACAGGATAAGCTCAATTATGAATTGATTAGTTTGATCAATAATTATACTCTGTTCAAGTGAAGACTTAATAGTAATTACTATATAGCAGAATAACTATCTCTTTTGAGCATCACTAACTTTTTTTTTTAAAGGCAAAATTTATAACATTACTTTTCATACTATATAGGCAGGTTTAAAAATGCATACTGAACTGAATTTTAAAACCAGCAAAAAGTTAACAAATGTTGTATCATTTCCTAACAGCTAAACATCAATGACCACTAAATGAAAATGAACCATTTTTTACCTGAAGTGATGGTGATATGAGCCAAACATTCTTTAGATAGGTAGCAAAAAGGAAGAAAGAGTACTTTTATAAAAAGAAAGGGACTGTACTAGAGAAAATGTCAAGAAACAATGAGCTGAATTATGAATAAATTTCTATATAACTAAAACCTCTGTGATATCAATTTGAAAATTTTTATTAAAGACTTTAATAATTCATAATGGGATATTAACAAAATTTTTAAATATATGCTGAGAACTCCTCATTCTAAATACAAAATACCATTCTGACATTTTTACTAAACAAAAGAGAGATTTGGCAACCACATCAGTTTTTCCTGTACAATTACTTTCCTTATATAATACACACATAAGGTTAATTATATAAAACTAAATAGTAACAAATGATCAATGAGAAAGGCTATGATGCCACTTCAGATTATTATATTCAACTATGTATTGACTGTTTCTTGCTGTTTTACAAGTATTAAGTACAGATTAACTTCCCTTCAAAAGGTCAAATAGTTCAGTGTTTAGGGTTAAGGTTTCTTATAATCCACTTACAGTTTCTTTTAAAAAATATTTTGTCCCTAAACAGTCTAATTTTAAAAACCAATATTTAATTTTTAGTAATAAGATATTTCAACATGGCTTTTTTTATTGTTAATCTGCCAAAGTGTGATAGATACAACAATGACCTTAGAATAAGTAAGAGCCGGGTTTGAAACTTGTCTCCATCATTTACTAGCTATATGATCTTGGAGAAGTTATGTATAATCTCTGAGCTTTACTTTATTCATCTATAAAACAGGGACAGTAAAAACAACTTTGTGCTGCTGTTAATGTGGTGAAATTAAATAGAATGGGTGGCACTCCTAACAATGTTACCTAGCATGAACCAGACAGATTTAAGTTCTCCCCTCATGATTCCAGCGCTTCCTTAACTCCAAATACTGGATGGCAATTCTGAAGTCCCAGAGAATAAGGTAGAAGAAACTAAAATTGATTTTATTTTCTTGTTTTAAACAAGCAGTGGTTTCATTAAACATACATTTTTGAAGCCGGCTTTTTGACTAATGAAAAGAGAAACTTAACATATTCTTGCCAAAACAACTACCAAAAAGCATTCATCAACTTCTTTCATAAATTGTTTAGGAAGTGTTAAAGCCTTTCTAAAAAGCAGTTTGGCAGTAAATATGATGGATATTATCTTGTGACCCATAAATTTTAAATTGATAAATTATTACAAGCATATTAGGAGACAAGCACAAAATTTGTTATTTCTATGGATGTTCATAATACTAGAAAATTAGATGGAACTTAATTTCCACCAAGAAAGAATTGGTTACCCTGATACGTATTTTGTATTTAAATTATCTATAAACAATAATAATTATTTAGATAATAATATGAAATGCTTAGAAATAAACATACCAATTTAATAAAACACTGACTATTTTACAAATTTTTATTAAGTCACAGAGTAAGAGAACAAAACTAGAATAAAATCACTTTTATTTGGCAATACAGAGGACAAAGTTTTAGAAATTTTGATCATTAAGTATAATGCACAAATAGAGAATAAAGAGAAAAAGCAACTGAAGTATTCCTTATTTACAAAACAAAACAAAACAAAATATATATATATATATATTTACCTGATGATGATGAAGTTAGTGAAGATGAAGATGAATCAAGAGAGGGTCCAAACAGGGGGTCCCAAGCAAGTAAATCACTGGTTCCTTTTCTACCATGATATTTTTAAAGCAAGAATTTTAACAAAAGAATATTTTATTAGTGTAAGATTTGTAGTCCCTTATTTTTATTTCATAGAAAGAATTCTAACAGCTCAATATACATAAAAAAAAATTGGGGCCAAGCGCCATGGCTCACGCTTATAATCCCAACACTTTTGGAGGCTCAGGTGGGAAGATCAATTGAGGCCAAGAGTTCAAGCCTGGGCAACATAGCAAGACCCAATATCTACAAAAAAAATTTTTCAAAATTAGCTGGGCATGGTGGTGCATGCCTGTAGTCCTAGCTATCCAGGAGGCTAAGGCAAGAAGAGCATTTGAGCCCAGGAGTTCCGGATTGCAGTGAGCTACTCCAGCCTGGGTAACAGAGCAAGACCCTGTCCCTAAAAAAATTATTTTAAAATTTAAAAGTTGGATATTCTACCAGTGGTGTATGTGTAGAAATTAATTAACAGATTTAACAGCCAATATTTGTTAGAAGCATAACCTAAGATAACGTGAAGTTAGCAGAGGAGAATGGGGAAAATTAATTCCCATTCAACATGCCTTGTTAGACTCAACAACCTTGAGGGCTCAAGTGCACATAGCCTCCCTTCTAAACAGAAAATTTAAGTGGTATAAAATTGAGTTAAAATTTTATAAGGCCATACTTATTTTCAAAGATGAAGAAAAAGAGTAAAGCGATTTTTTTATGAGCCCTTAAGTACAGAAAGGTGGCTTAAATATTTTAATAGTATCAAACTACCATTATTTTTAAACATTTTAGGAAATCTTACACACACACACACAAACACACAGACACACACACACAAAACAGGCTCTATAATGAAAGTGCTGCAATTATCTAAGAGTACATCTGAACATACACCTACATGAAAGCACATTACACCTCATATGATAAAACCTAACATTGCGACTGCATAAATGATTCCTAAAAACAGGTTTAAACACTCAACAACTTATCTTTAAAAATGATACATCCAATAAATATCACCACTGTGCTCAATTAGTACCTCAAAAGTATCAAATAATTGTAAACTACCTATTTAATTAAGCCTATTTTTACTTGTGTTTTACATTAACTCTGGCCAGGCTTGATGGCTTATGCCTGTAATCACAGCACTTTGGGAGGCTGAGTCCAGGAGTTCGAGACCAGCCTGGGAAACAGAGTGAGACAGTCTCCACACACACACACACAAAAATTTTGAAATAAACTGGCTGGGAGGCAGGGGTGGGAGGATTCGTTTGAGCCTGGGAGGTTGAGGCTACAGTGAGCCATAATCATGCCACTGCACTCCAGCCTGAGAGACAGTGTAAGACCCTGTCTCAAAACAGACAAGCAAAAAATAATTAACTCAGAGTATTCTTACAGACAGACATAGAAGTAAAAAGAGACCCATGCAACATTGGCTTAATGTTTTTTATTTTTTTTAAGAAGAGCTGGCAACATGCCTTCTAGCCTCTCTCCCTTTCCAACTTGAGACAATTTTCTGTTCTGAAGCTTATGAAGTATACTATTTTACAAAATCACAATCAAAATTGAAGGAAGAAATGAGAAAATTCCCATGAGAATAACCAGCTGAAATACAGATATGTATGAATTTAGGGTTTCATCATTTATTTAGAAGTAGTGAGGCTACCAAGGTCAACTGTGGTTAAATGGATTTTTTTTAAATTGTAAAAGGACATATTACCAAGTAAGAAATAATTTTAAACTTCTAAAAACTCCACCATGGCATTTGACAGCTTAGAAAACAGGTTGATTAATAAAACTATACTGTAGTTGAAACTATAGAGTTAATAAAACTCTAGAAAAAAGGACAAAAGGATACTTAAAATGTAAATGTGGTGTGGAAGAAGGGATGAATAGGTGGAGCACAGAAGATTTTCAGGGTAGCAAAAATACTCTGTATGATACTATAATGATAAATACATGTCCTTACACATTTGTCCAACACCAAGAATGAACCCTAATGTAAACTGTGGACTTTAGGTGATTATGATGTGTCAACGTAGGTTCACAGATTATAATAAATGTACCACTCTGGTGAGAGAATTTGACTGTGAGAGAGACTGGGCGTATGAAGGGGCAGGGAGTGAAATCTCTATGCTTTCTGAAATTAAATTTTGCCATGAATAAAACACTGCTTTAAAAAATAAAGTCTGTTTTTTAAAAAAAAATTAAATATGGAAACTTACTCATTGGGTGGAGCAGATGGCTTTGATTTTGTTAACTCCTCATCTAATTAAAAAATTAAAATATGAAAAATTAAAGTCTCCTTACATTTCATAATCTGATAAATCTAAATAAAATCTGATAAATAAATCTAATAAAAAAGAGAAACTCTATATACATATCTCAACACTATAGCCATTAACAATTTCCAAATTGATAATGTAAACACAAACAATAATGAAGAAAAGGTAAATAAGATTTTAACAAGTTTTCTATTGTGTACATTAAAATAACTGAAATTCTGCTAAATCTTTATTTCTTCTAATATCTTTAGTAAGAAATTACTTGTCAATTAAACTATGACAGTCATTAAAATTGCTGTTTAAAAAGGAGAAAATATGGGCTACAACTTTAAAAACTAGAAAAAATGTTTAAATACATAAATTCTGCTTAAGAATTTTAATTGATAAATCATGAATGCATTTCTCAAGTTCCAAGAATATTATTAGTGACTGTTATATTGACAAAAATGATTAACTCTTGAGGATGTCATATTTTGAAAAATTAAGAACCTTATAGCAACCTGAAGCAAATCTCTTTATAACATTGTCTGTTTTGCTACCTTTTGCATTTGTAACATGCGTCATTTCACAAGCAAGTGGTAAACAGAGGAATAGCATCATTAATGCAAAACTCACATTGGTGCATAAGCAATTTTTGCTGCACCTTCATGTTTTCTTTGCATCACTAGGCAATACCTGATGAATGCAAAGTACATCAATATGAGTAACTTCCACAAATTATGGAGGAGTATCACAGTACACGATACCCATTCACTCTACTTTCTTCACTTGGCTCAGTTTGGTTGGTTGCTCTGCCTCGGTATTTATTGTGCTATTCTTCAGTATTTCTGCATTTTGCTCTCACCTCCACTACTCAGCTCCCTCCATTTATCCTCATTTTCCTCACACCCCCATTATTAAGCTACCATAACATTTCTTTATTTCAAGATAAAATCCTTACTTTTATTTATTTTGATATTTATTATTAATTCACTAGGTCTTTTAAACTGTGTTAGAATTTTTATTAAGATTGATGTTAAAGTTTTTGTTAAGTCTTCTGTTAACAAAATTACATAGCTTTTGAATGGGCTGCTTCAATTATTTTTCCCACAACCCTTGTTATTTTTAATGCATGATTCTGCAAAAGGTATTAGCACCCTAGAAAAGTTTTCAGCATAATTAAGTTTTTAGTATAATTAAATTATAATAGAATTTATAATTGTGACCTAACTTAAAAATAGGTAAAACTAAATATTACTCATCTTACAAATGCCTTCTGGTTTATAAGACAGTACGCCAGTGAAACAGTTTAACGTTCTTAATCAGAAGTTATTTTTTGGCTTCGGTGATTCATGAAAAATGTTGTAGCTGTATATTAAAGTTTGAAGCATGTCTTTTAGCTCTACAGGAAATAATACAGACAAGTTGTTTTCTTTTTAAAATAATTATCCTTCTAGCCATTAGGTAGGGCTCATGATGAGAAAAGATCATTTATTGCTATAGCTACATAAGGCTAAAAGATGAACAAATTGCCTTATAAATTTTAATAGACATAAAATAAGCAATTCAAATGTCAAACTTACTAGACAAATTCTGATTCATCTGTACCTAAAAAAGAAATGCAAAATAGGTACCATAAAACAAATTACTTTAGTTTGATAATGAAATATTTGTAAAACGTTAATACTGGGAACATAATTTTAAGTTGTTTTTAGTACATCTGCCCAATTGTAAAGTGTATTTACATAAAATATATATAGAAAAAAACTTTTAGTTTTTGTTTTACAGTAAAAAAAACATGTAGTTTTAACATCTACTGTTTTAAAACATTAAAGCAATATCTACAGCAAAACACTAAAACTTGCTAATCTAAAAATTTAATACAAATATTTTGAAATTCAATCCTAAAAATTATAATGATTTTAAAAGTCAATGGGCAAAAATATAAAATCTTGTACTTACCGGACTGTGTCGCTAGTAGTATATGGAAGAAAAAGAAAGTTAGTTTAGAATTCTGAATACTGTATCTTTCTGCTCTAATAATTTATCATTCCCTATTCAATCATATCTAAACTATATATACCTTAAAGCACATATACTGTCAGGTGGGAAAAAGTTAAGCAAACTAGGCAGCAAAATATATTCAGATGTAATCTTTCCTAACCCAATATTAACTATTAAAATTGTTCTGATTATTTTCTGAGTATGAATAAATACATGTTCATTGTTTTAAAAACAAACAGAAGAGAGAAGAGTACAAAAGATAACATTTAAAACTATCCACGATCTCACTACCCAGAGATACATGGTACATGCTTTACATTTTGGTATACATACTTCTAGGATTTTGTTTTAGATATTTACATACATATTTTAAATTAGTTATGCTCTTACATAATATACATTTTTAATGGTTTACAACTTCATACTTCATATATACTCCCCCCCACCATCTTTTTTCTTTTGCCTTTTTTTTTTTTTTTGAGACAGAGTCTTGCTTAGTCACCCAGGCTGGAGTGCAGTGGCAACGCAATCTCAGCTCACTGTAACCTCTGCCTCCCAGGTTCAAGCGATTCTTCTGCCTCAGCCTCCCGAGTAGCTGGGACTACAGGCGCGTACCACCACGCCCGGCTAATTTTTCGTACTTTTTTTTAGTAGAGACAGGGTTTTACCGTGTTAGCCAGGATGGTCTCAATCTCCTGACCTTGTGATCCGCCTGCCTTGGCCTCCCAAAGTGCTGGGATTACAGGTGTGAGCCACCGTGCCCGGCCCTATATTCACCACCTTTTAAGCAACTTTGTACTTAAACATTAAACTTAATGTTAATGGTAATTGTACAATAAAACCTCATTTCAGAAATATTTTTGGTAGAAAGAAAATAGTTCTAAAACTAAATTCTGAAGTACCTGACTAGGAGAAAACCACTTTTTTTCCCCCCAAACAAATACATGTAACTACTTAAAATATATAATTAGACAGCAATATGAAATGGTGAGAACCTTTATTCTTCAATATCAAGAACAGATTTAATGTCAATCATGATGATCACATATAGACATCATTAACTGTTATCCTAGGACATGCTTTTTTCACATAGTGTAACATTTTTAAATTTAAAATTGACATCAATGAGGAAAAAATTTATTGTGGTAATGTTTTATTTTCCGTTCAAATCCTATTAAATACAGTATTTTAGAATTGAGGAATTAACTGTTACCACTAAGAATAGTTAGTAAGATCTTTGCCTTTCCTTGTATGAAAAAAAAAATGTTACAGTGGCAGACTGAAAAACAAAAAGCAAATATATAATTTAATCTTTAAATTCATTTTTATGGAATTCCCTTTTACATAAAACTCACAAAACAGAAGAAAAACTGCAAAATTAGATGAGGCAAAAATTAATACTGCCAATTCAAGGAATGCTACCTGAGACACACAGCACTATTTATAAAATTCAACAAATGGCAGAAATAGTGAATTTTTGACATTTTCATTTTCTTATAAAATACTTTCAAATGAAAGCACAATTAAGCCAAACTCAATTTATTTGCCTGTATAAAAATTAGAAACTAAGTATTTCCTCAGGCAACATGCTTAACAATTGCTAGGTAATGTTTGACCAGACACAGGTAGGTAAGAAAAACAAAGACAAACATGTTCGTACTTACAGATATTGCTGGGGAGAGTGTTATATTCCCTATAGATACTTTTAATTCATCCAAAGAAGCCATTGCGTGATGTGAGTTATTTGGATGGATAGGCTTAATTTCTATCCGATACTTCTTTGGTTCTTCATCTTCAGAGTCAGAATCACTAGATGAATAGAAATGGTTCTCTTTGGTATGTGGGTTTCAGTTAAAGAATTGTTTTAAAATTACCTAAAACATATAACCAGTTTTTCACACATTTATTTTTAAAAAGGAATGAAACCTTTAAGAGTAAAACAGATTGTAACAGAAATAAGACTACTAACTTTTATTAATAAAAACATGTCAAGGCAGGGTGTGGTGGCTCACACCTGTAATCCCAGCACTTTCACAAACCAAGGTGGGCGGTTCACTTGAGGTCTGGAGTTCAAGATCAGCCTGGCCAACATAATGAAACCCCTCGTCTCTACTAAAAATACAAAAATTAGCCAGGCGTGGTGTGCACACCTGTAATCCCAGCTACTTGGGAGGTTGAGGCAGAAGAATCAATGAAACCCGGGAGGCAGAGGCTGCAGTGACCCGAGATTGTGCCCTGCGTTCCCTTCCAGGCAACAGACAATACTCTGTCTCAAAAAAATAAAAAGTCAAATGACAAGTAAGAAATCACATTTTAAAAAATTGGAAAAGGCTTTAAGTAATACATGATTTTCTTATAACTGTCTACTTATATGCCAACATAATCCATAAGAATGCCCAGATGATGAAAGGATATCACTCTGATTTGTTTCTGGTTTAATACTGTAGCCTTCTTCATCTACATCGGGAATGTTCTAAGGGAAAAAGAAAAAAAAAACTATAATGACAACTCCAATGTACAAAATTATTAGAGATTATCAAAATAGCCTCAGTATTACTAAGGAACCAAACCACTTATCAAATATCAACAGGTTAACAAAATGGTTAACATTGAAGAAAAATTACATCTTTTTTAGTTAATTAGCTTCAAATCACACTCCATGCTCTGGACATCTGAAGGAGGAAAGACCTGCAAAATGAAACAGGAGAAACACAACTCATAATTTCAGGGCAAGAAATCACCAAGGTGGAGACAAATTCAGACTGTTCAAAATCTACAGTTTTTGTTATAAATGAGGAAGAATAAGTGAGTTTAAAAAGTACTATCATGTGATTTGAAAGCTATTATCAAGCTAAATATTCTGATTGTTATAAGCTCTATGGAAATACAAAATCTAGCGCCTCCTTAAGCAGTTTAAAGTCTGGATGAACTACCTAAGACAAACCATTAACATCTGCCAACATCCCATAAAGAGTGACAACCAGATACCATGTATCTCATGAGAGGCAGCCCTGACAAAACAAGAGCAAAACAAACTTGAACCTGGATCTGATCAAGCCTCTAGATCCAAATGCCAATTTAAATAATATAAAGAAGTAAAACATAATACAGTAGGGCAATATAATCAGCAAAATTCAGACTAAAGGAAACTATAAAACAAACCACCCAGTCTTGCCAATAAAAACGCAGAAAGCTAAATAGAGAAGGAGGGAGGGGGAACCTATAGATCAAGAGACTTAAGACATATCAACAAATTCAAACAAAGGATAATACAATGGACATCAAATATAAATATAAATTTGAAAATACTAAGGAGTTGTAAATTATTTCCAGATGTGATGATATTGTGATTATGTTTAAAGATATATGTAATGTAAATTCAGATGAAATTATATTATTCTAGAATTTGGGCAGAGGAAATGGATGGGCAGGATTGGCTAGGGCAAGTTGTTGAAGCTGACTGATGAGAGACAGCCCCAACATGAGAGATCATGATAGTATTATTAACATATATATTTGCATTTGTTTAGAATTCTTCAAAATATAAAGATAAAAATAATCTAGCTAGGAGTATTTAAAAAAAGCAGAAGTTGCCTAACTATTATAATTCAGAAATTAGTTTTAATGTATTTTAACAGCTTCAAGAAGAAGTTTTCTGGTCACATCATAAAATTCCCATAGATTGAAAGAACACTGCAAACAAGAAGAAATAACATATACAAAGACACAGAAAGATAAACAAACGTTCAGTTCAGGTGCTCAGAAAAAGATTTTTTTCAAGTTAAAGGGAACTGGGCATGCCTGAAAGCAGAAGAGGAGCCAATAAATACTACAGATATCACAGATATGAGAGATAAAATGAGAACAAGGTACTCTAAGAGTCAAGAAAAAACAGGATAAGACAAAGAGGCCCCTGTTACTCAAGGACTAGAAGATAAAAAGAAGAGAACAGGTATTTGGATAGGAATGGCAGCAGCTTTGTGGCTAATCAATTTTTCACTCAAATCCTCAAAGTAAAAAATAAAAGGTTAAGATTATGTGTATCATTGGGTGTGGTGTGGTAAAGTGAAAGGACTGAGAATGTAAATGAATGGAAATACAAAACCATAAGCAAAAAACAAACAAAATGAGAAATAAAAGAATACCAAGAAAATTAAAACTACATTAAGACACCAAATTCAATAGCTTGAAAATATACTTTGTTGGTGAAGCTGTGGGAGAAATCACATTCATACTTTGTGAGTATTAAAAAAAACTGACACAACCCCTAGAAAGAAAAATTTGGCAATGTGTAAGAAAACTACGTATGTATTCACTCTTTGACCCAGGAATCCCATTTCCAGAAATTCACCCTGAAGATACAGCTCCAACTATTTAAAAATACATATGTACAAGTTTATTCACCGAAGATTATTTGTAACCTGTAATTATTAGAAATTACCTAAATGTCCAAGCACAGCTGAATATATAGTACATACACAAAATGAGGTAGAGCCATCCCTCTGTATCTGCAGGTTCGGTTTCAGTATTTTCATGGATTCAATAAACCACAGATTGAAAATATTTTTATTTTATTTATTTAGTTAGTTTTTTCAGACGGAGTGTTGCTTTGTCGCCCAGGCTGAAGTGCAGTGGCCCAATCTCAACTCACCGCAACCTCCACCTCCCAGGTTCAAGTGATTCTCCTGCCTCAGCCTCCCTAATAGCTGAGATTACAGTTATGCACCACCACACCCATATAATTTTTGTATTTTTAGTAGACATGGGGTGTCACCATGTTAGCCAGGCTGATCTCAAACTCCTAGCCTCAGGTGATCCACCCATCCAAAGTGTTGGGATTATAGGCATGAGCCACTGTGCCCAGCAAAAATATTTTTAAAAAATAAAAAATAAGCTGGGCGCAGTGGCTCATGCCTGCAACCCGAGTACTTCAGGAGGCTGAAGCAGGAGGACGACTTGAGCCCAGGAGTTCGAGACCAGCAATATAGTGGGCAATATAGTGGGCAATATAGTGAGACCTCATCTCTACAAAAAAATTAAAACATCAGCTGAGTATAGAGGCATGCACCTGTAGCATAGCTACTAGGGAGCTGAGGTGGAAGGATTGCTTAAGCCTGGGAGGTAGGGGTTGCAGTGAGTCCAGATGGTGCCACTGCATTTCAGCCTAGGCAACAGAGCAAGACTCTGTCTCTAAATAAATAAATAAATACACAAAACATGAATCTTTTAAAAATACAATAAAACAACTATTTACAACATCCATTTACATTCATTGCATTAGGTATTATAAGTAATCTAGAGATGATTCAAAGTATGATAAAGGATGTGTGTAGGTTATATGCAAATACTATGACAGTTTATATAAGGGAGTCGAGCATCCAGTGATTCTGGTATCCTAGGGGCTGTAGAACCAATCCTGCGAGAAACTGAGGAATGACTATACTATGCAGCTGTTAAAGAGAAAAAGAGAATGAGAAAGGTTTGTATGAACTAATACAGAGTGACTGCCAGGAAATACTGCTAATTTTTAAAAAGCCAAGTAGTAAACAACATATATAGTATTATAACTTTTAAGAAGGGCAAATAAAAACATAAACATGTATCTACTTATCTTTATTTAAAAAAAAAACACAGAAAGGATAATTAGAACACAATAAAATTGGTTACCTACAAGGAAGCGCAATGGGATAGAAGGGATACAGGAAGGAGGGACACTTCTTTGAATATGGTTTTGTGATTAGATAAGAAAATATTTGATATTTTGGGGCAATACACACGTATTTAGAGATAAAGGGGCAGAATACATTTAATTTGTGCTCAAATGGATCAGAAAAAATATTATACACACATATATAAACACATGCACAAATACAGAGAGAATGCAAATGTTAAGGCAAATGTGACAAAAATAAAGGGCAGACAAGTGTTCTTTGTATTACTTCATTCTTGCAATTTTGTAAGTTAGAAATGATTTCCAAATTTTAAAAAAGTTTTAATGGAAAAAAAGGCTGCCAAGGAATTACAGCAAAAATCCTTTTACTGGTAAGGTATGCTGTTCTTCTAATCACTTTCTGAAGCTCAGCAAGAAAGATATGAAGAACTGTGAAGGTAGGCACAACACAAGGTCAGGGAGAACTGAGGGCAGCATTTATGTGACTATCTCTTCCAGACCAACTAGTCTAATGTAGCCAGGACTGAGTTAACAGATGGAATTAAAAATTAGAAATAAAAAATCTAATGTAGGGTAAACAGCAGATTCCATGGATAAAAAGATGACAAAGGTCATATGTATAATACTAAAAATAGAGCACTTTCTCTTTCTACTGCTTGCTAATATGCAAATATCACTTCAAAATTCTTTAAAAATAAAGAGACTTTGCCAATTGTGAATCTTTCAGAAATCAGAATGAAAGGTTTTTTCAAAATACTTTATCCCCATTTCAAGTACCCTAGAAACATACTAGGAATTTAGTCTCCAGGAGGTTCTATCTCAAATTTAACAATGGACTACTTTAAATTTGTTTAGAATACACTATATAGCATAATGTAATAATTTAAAAATAATAGCAAGTTGTTTTCTATATGGCTGAATAAGCAGCTTATGGACCAACTTCCTACAGACACATCTATAAATTGTGATCAAAACACATCAACAGGCCAGGCACGATGGCTCAGGCCTAGAATCCTAGCAATTTGGGGAGCCAAAACAGGAGGATCACTTGAGGCCAAGAGTTCAAGAACAGCCTGCTCAGTATAGCAAGACCCTGTCTCTACCCAAAAACAAATAAATTAGCTGGGTATGGTGGCGCATGCCTATAGTCCTAGCTACTTGGAAGGCTGAGGCAGGAAGGATGTCTTGAGATAAGGAGTTCGAGGCTGTGGTAAGCTACGGTTGTGCTACTGCACTCCAGCCTGGGCCACAGATCAAGAACCCAGCTCTATTAAAAACAAAACAAAAGTAAACTAAACTAAACTGAAAAACACCATAAACAACTATCTGAGGGTAATGGAGAATGACCTAGAGTACCCACTAAAATAGCTCTACAAAGTGATTCACTGAGAAGAATCTATAAATAGGTCAAAATGTAATTCTAAAAAAGGTTCAAACAACCTACAGAAAGGCAAGAAAACAATGAAACAAAAAACAGTGGAACAAACAGAAAACAAAAATAAAATGGCAATCTTAAAATCTGACATATCATTACATATAAATGGTCCAAATATACCCATTAAAAGGCAGAGATTGGCAGAATGGACTTTTAAAAACACAATCCAACTATCTGGTGTCTACAAGAAACTCACTTCAAATTATGTCCACACAAAAACCTATACACAATTGTTCATAGTAACTTTATTTCTAATAGCCAAAAACTGAAAAACAACTGCAACGTCCTACAATAGGTGAACGATTAAACTTTAGTACATCCAAAACAGGGAATACTACGTGGCAATAAAAAATAAACTGTTCAGGCCGGTGTGGTAGCTCACACCTGTAATCCCAGCACTTTGGGAGGCTGAGGGAGGCAGATCACGAGGTCAGGAGTTCAAGACCAGACTGGTCAACATGGTGAAACCCCGTCTCTACTAAAAACTACAAAAATTAGCTGGGCATGGTGGTTCGTGCCCATAATCCCAGCTACTTGGGAGGCTGAGGTAGGAGAACTGCTTGAACTGGGACCCGGGAGGTGGAAGTTGCAGTGAGCAGAGATTGCATCACTGCACTCCAGCCTGGGCTACAGAGTGAGACTCCATAAAAAAATAAAATAAACTGTTCATATGTACCAACCTGGATAAATCTCCAAATAATTGTGCTAAGTGAAAAAAAATAGCCAATCTCAAAAGGGTACATATTGTATGATTTCACTTATACAAGAATCTTGAATTGACAAAATTATAGGAATGAAGACGAGATTAGTAGTTGCCAGAGGTTATGGAAGGAGTAAGGAAAAGTGGCTGTAAAAGAGCAACCAACATGAGCGATTCTTGTGGTAATGAAAATGTCCTCTTTTGACTGAATTAGTGTTAATATTCCAGTTGTGACACTACATGACAGTTTTGCAAAATGTTAGTGTCAGGAGGAAGGGGTAACAAGTACACAGTACTGTTATGTACACCATCTTTGTAACCTTCTATGCATCTTTATTTCAAAATAAAAAGTTTTTCTTAAAAGCAGTGATTCTCAGTGTACTAGGCTTTTCACTGCTAGAACTATACATAGAAACTTGATACTAATAAAAACATACACGTTACCTGGGTTCATCTTTACCCATTCAATCCATCATTTCTGTATTAGAGCCCATACAGCTGGAGTGAAGCTTTAGGTCAAAAGCAGTATGAACAAGAATAGAGCAGGCAACTTCACCCATCAATCTAAAGGCAATTGTTTACTCTGGTTAAAGTGGTAGTGGCGATCTAAAAAATATATACCAGAATGGAGCTCAAGAGTCAATGAAATGTTTCTTAACTTCTGTTTGGAATGGAGACATAGGCCAAAACAAAAAACAAAACAAAAAAACAAGAGCAATTACACTTCCTTGGCCAACTTTCAAAAGATGCAGTTGCAAATTACATAGACCTTTAAAGAAAGGAATAAGAAATGAACAATAATTTCCCTATCAAGATAGCCTATTGATGGTTTTAAAAATAATTAGTAAGAGGAAGCCATGAATAGGCTGTAAGTTATTATTTACAGGCTACAAATAAAAAGAAAATAACAAGCCTGGACAACATAGTGAGACACTGTCTCTACTGAAAATGAAAAAACATAGCCAGACATGGTGGCATGTGCCTGTGTTCCCAGCTACTCAGGAGGCTGGGGTGGGAGGACTGCTTGAGCCTGGGAGGTCAAGGCTGCAGTGAATGATGATTGTGCCACTGCACTCCAGCCTGGATCATTGTATTCATCTGTTCTCACACTGCTATCAAGAACTATCTAAAACTGGATAATTTATAAAGAAAAGAGGTTTAATTGGCTCACAGTTCCACTGGCTGTACAGGAAGCATGGCTGGGGAAGCCTCAGGAAACTTACAATCATGGCGGAAGGCAAAGAGGAAGGAGGCACGTCTTACATGGCCAGAGTGAAAAGAAGAGAGTGAAGAGGGAGGTGCTACACACTTTCAAACAACCAGATATTGTGAGAACTCACTTACTGTCAGTCATGAGAACAGTAAGGGGGAAATCCACCCCCATGATCCAATTGCCTCCCACCAAGCCCCTCCTCCAACACTGGGGATTACAACTTGACAACAGATTTGGGCTGGACACAAATCCAAATCAAATCAGCCACAGAGCAAGACTCTATCTCAAAATAAAATAAGTAAAAAGAGTCTCCTTTCTCTACTGTAATTCTTGGCCCCCAAAGGTGAATGCAATTTAAGTGTCTTGTAACTCATTCTTCTAAAATAAAGATACCAAATATATCCACATATTTATATATTATTTTTAAAATAGCTATCACTTAAAAGATCATACTTGCTTTTATTAAGTTTTTTCCATATCAGCAGACACAGATCAACTTAATTTCTTATAACATCTATTACCCCACCAATTTATTTAACCAGTTCCCATATTGATGGATGCATTGGTGTTTCCAGATTTTTGCTGATATAAACAATGTTGAAATAAATATCTATCTCTCCTTCACTTTCTATATATGCATGAATTGTGATCAAGTGTGTGTCAGTGTGTGCACAAACATATCTACTTTATATATGTGTGTGTGTATGCAAATATATGTGCGTGTGTGTGTGTGTATAAAGTTTTGTTACTATAACTATAACAGCAAATTCCTAGCAGGGAGATGGCATGGTCAAAAATGAACTCACATTTCTTTTTGCGGGCAATACTGCCAAACTATCCACAAGACAGACAGTATCAATTTATATTCCTAAAAACAGTATGAGTGTATCAAAACCTTTGCTGACCAGCAACAGTGGTTCATGCCTGTAATCCCAGCATGCTGGGAGACTGAGGCAGGAAAATTGCTTGAGGCCAGGAGTTCAAGACCAGCCTGGGCAACACAGTGAGGCCACAACTCTACCAAAAAAATGTTTTAAAGATTAGCTGGGCATGGTAACATGTCCCTGGAGTCTCAGTTACATGGGAGGCTGAGGCAAGAGATCACTTAAGCCCAGGAGTTCAAGGTTACAGTGAGCAATGATCACACATCTGCACTCAAGCCTGAGCAACAGAGTGAGACCTTGTTTCTAAATTTAAAAAAAAAAAAATTAAAAAGAAATTTGCCAATATGATTAGACACTATAGTAATTTCATTCTAATTTGTACCAGAATAAGACCACTATTTTGAGTAATTTTATTATGGTTATCACTACTTTTATTTCTTTTTATGAAAATTTACCATTCTTATCCTATGCCATTTTCGTACTAGGCACCCACTTACTTTTTGTATTGATTTGCATATAAACTTTATAAATGAAAGCAATTAGCCCCGTCATATGTCTTGCAAAGATGCTCTGCCAGTTTGCCTTTAATGATTCAAATCCTTTTATAATGTATTTTTCTAGTTTTATAAATGTTTCGTTTCTACACAGTCACACTTATCAGTCGCTTCTTATGCAGCATTAGAATTTGGTATTCTCTTTTGTATTCTGGATAAGTACTAACTAAAGTTTAAAATTGGGTAACACTGATCATTATAGAATATTATCAATTAGTTGCTGAAATAAAATGTTTTATTTAAAGGGAATATATATAAACTAAGTATTAATGTTGTATTTAATGTTACAATAATCAATTTAATGCTACAAATAATTCAGAAATAAAATGCATAAAAATAATTAATTCAGAAATAAAATGAGTACTAAAGTAAATCCCAAACACATCTGCTGCTTTGCATTAATTAGTTAACCAAGGGTATCAAACAGAGTAACCAAGTGGTAAACATTAAAACTCCAAAAACACACTGATGATTTTAACCCCATAACTCATTATAAGCCTATTTCTTATCATATAAATTTGTTAACAAATCATAATTGTATTTTAAAGCCAAAATATAAAACAAAATATTAATTTTATTTTAGGTAAGTAACATAAAACACAGTGTTTCACAAAGTATTTTTAGTTCTTTATTTTGGTACACTATGATGCTATAAAAGACCAAAATGTTTTTGGATCAAAAGAAACAATAGTAATGCAAGCAAGAACAATAAGCAAAGGAGAGGGATTGTTTGAAACTCCCATACTTACCACCATAAATGGTATCTAATGAATAGTCTGAAAACTATGTTCATCTACATATTACTTAACAGCATTTGGTAAATCTACTCTCTCACTGTAACCACAGGGAGCTCCATTTGATGTCTTCTTTAATTACATATAAACTAATATGTTTAATGAAGAAATATAAGCAATGCTACTTTAAAATAAAAAGCACAGAAAAGTACTGACCATGGTTCTTGTTATTTCTAAAATGACAATCTCTTAAACAAAACTCAAATGCATGCACAATGTTTTATTTTAATAGAACTAAGAATAAATTAGTAAGAACACTGTATTTTAAAATAAAGTATACAGATTTGATTTCCCAAGAAAAAGCAGTATGATATGGCACCACTCCAATTTTAAAAGTAAAATGTCCACTTTTCAAAGGTGCTTAAAAATACTATTTATTAGGAAAGTATCTGGAAATGTAAATCCAAAAATGCACCTGTAAAATAATTTTAATACTGAATTTACAATATGATGGTATTTTTCTTTGAAAGACTGGTAACAACTCAACTCAAATGCTAGGTCTGTCCTAATGAAAATAGTTAATTTAAATTGTTTATATCAAATTAAATCTACTTACCAGTGAATCTGCATCAGGGCATTCCCTATTAAAGCAAAATATCAGAAATATTCAGTAATTAGAATTGTCTGCTAATTATACTTGTTTAAAGTCTTTACTTTGGTACTTAAACATAGCTTTTATTTAAACTCTACAAAAATATTTAGATTAATCAAACCATGCAGATTAAAATATACTAAATTATTTTTAAATTCAAAAAAAGGCATTCTTATTCCCATACTACCTGACAAAATAAACAACAGCTTACAAGTATTCCTTTTTTTATATCAGCTTATATTATGCTTTGAGAGCTTATAAGTATTCTAAAACCTATTTTTAAAAGTAATTCTTTTCCATGAATATACTCACACATCAAGAAAGCTGTCAGTCCTATAAGGCTTTCTAATAGCTTTCATTCAAGTAAAGCAAGTTAAAGAAATTTCCTTAAAGAAAGCTTGACTTAAAAAAAAAAAGTCAGTATTAAGTGGCAGGTGGTCTGAAAAGCTAAAACTATTGGAAAAAATACAATTTTTAAACACTTCAGTTTCATTTGAAGTACTTTCCATAACTTAGTATACAGAAAAGTCAAAACCAGTTTTTTCCAAATATACTACATGAATAGACTTCCAGCTGGATAACTTTCTTATGTAATATGCAGTTAAGAACTGAAATTCTATCATTTAACTGATAAACAAGTATTGAATTTGCATATAAGCTAGTGAAAACTATTATTTAAAATGTAAAACTAAAACATAAATAATATCTAAATATGTACAACTAAGGACAGTGAGGTCATAAAAAATGAGATTAGAAGAATTTCTATGTATGCACTCTAAATAAATTCACAAACAAAAATTAACAGTGCAGATTTAAAAGGCTTTTGGACCTTTGACTTGTGACAGTTAATGAACACAATGCAGGCTGAGCATCCCTAATCCAATAATCTGAAATCCAAAGTTCTCCCTATCTGAGACTTTTGAGCACTAACAGGATGCCCAAACGAAATATTCACTGGAACATTCTGGATTTCAGATTTTTGGTTTAGGAATGTGCAACTGGATGTGTTCTGCAAATATTTCAAAATCCGAAAACATCTGAAATCCAAAACACTTCTGGTCTCAAGCATTTCAAAGGATATGCAATGTGTGTCAGAATCTTAAACAAACAGATAAATTCTATCCAAAGACTAAGCAAACACAGAGGCATCTACAAAACTGAAGAATTTTCTCAAAGGAAAATAGGATAAAGCAGACTAAAAAAATTAAAAAGGAGGAAAATGACTACATTGCTCTTAATCCAAAATGAAGACAGGGTAAATGCAAACTCCAGGTGACTTTCTTTCTTTTTTTTTTTTTTCTGACACAGAGTCTCACTCTGTCGCCCAGGCTGGAGAACACTGGGGCGATCTCGGCTCACTGCAACCTATGCCTCCCAAGTTCAAGCAATTTTCCAGCCTCAGCCTCCTGAGTAGCTGGGATTACAGGTGTGTACCACCACACCTGGCTAATTTTTGTATTTTTATTAGAGACAGGGTTTCCCCATGTTGGCCAGGCTGGTCTTGAACTCCTGACCTCAAGTAATCTGCCCTCCTCGGCCTCACAAAATGCTGGGATTACAGGTGTGAGCCACCACACCCAGCCCTCAGGTGACTTTCTATCCACTTAAAAGTCACTTAGAATTGCATATTTTGAAATACAGCTTCCTTACTGGTAGATGAGAAACATTATAGTTTTAAAACTCACGTATACTCTCAAGAAATGTTCCAGAAAAGGCATAATAATAACACAATTCTTCTAGAGAATCGAGTTAATCAAGACGTTAAAATAGTTCTACTTTTTTTTTTTAAAGATGCTGTTTGAACATAAAAGAAAGTGTTAAAGTTCCAAAGAGTTTATTCTCTGGCTTTAAGTCAAAACACTCCAGTCACTGGAGTAAAGCACTTATCTGTTTGCCTTCACAGTGGGCTGTATGAGACCTGCAGATGAAGCTCCAGCAAGAGGAAGCTCGGAAAAGGGCCTGTCTCCCACAATTACTAGCATCTCAAAAGCCTTTAGGCTATGAAGAGGCATACCAAGAGCGTCTGGCATTTCAGGCAAAGTGAATGCTAACATTTTTCCTGCCAAGAAGTTTGAAAGAAGGTGATGATGGTACAGTGGTTTAAGCATTGGCTTTCTGCTCTAGTATTGCCACTGGTTAAAAAACAAAAACCAAAACCACCCTAAGTGGCTTAGTATCATATTGGGAAATTATTGATAAGGAAAACTGTTTTAAAAACCTGGTTAAAAAATACTATAATCTCCCTACATGAACAGTATTGAAACCCATACATTATCAAAGTATTTTAAGGACATGATTCTTTATAATATAGCCACTAACAGATGAACTAGATATATTTTAAACGTTTGCTTACTAATCAATTGATCAGATTTCAATATGTATTGCTAACATTATAAAAATAGATTAGGTTCACCCCCTTAACAAAATATCTCCTTCATAAATGCTCAAGAAAGACATTTGCAAAAGAGATGATATGTATAGATATAAATCACTTTGCAGTTGGTCTTGATTTGTTAACCAAATACTACTTGGGAGAGGGGGAAGAGACAGTCATTTAAAATGAGAGAAGTTCTAAGAAACTCAAATAGAAAGCAAGAATACCCAAAGCACAAACTGTTCTCTTATGTTAAAAATATGAGTGCCCATCAAATACTAAAGCTCATGAGAATTCTGCTAATTATACTAGGGAAGTGGGGCTTTTCAACTAATGTTCAGCCAATGTTGGTGGGTCAACAAATCACTCAAGACTTTGATCAGTGTCTCCTCAATCTAAATGGACTGAGTAATCATGGAAAGAAAGATTCCTTTAATTCTAGTTTGTCTCTAAATAATCATGACTCAATTATTCTTAACCCTAGGTATACATCAGGAATCAAAGGGGTAACTGGGTGTGGTGGCTCACGCCTGTAATCCCAGCACTTTGGGAAGTGCAGGTGGACGAATCACAAGATCAGGAGATAGAGACCATCCTGACTAACACGGTGAAACCCCATCTCTACTAAAAACACAAAAATTAGCCAGGTGTGGTGGCACGTGCCTGTAGTCACAGCTACTTGGGAGGTTGAGGCAGGAGAATCACTTGAACCCAGGAGGTGGAGGCTGCAGTGAGCCAAGATCGAGCCACTGCACTCCAGCCTGGGCGACAGAGTGAGAGTCCGTCAAATTAAAAAAAGAAAAGAAGGAATCAAAGGGGCTGCTTAAAATAAAAAAGAGCAAAAATTATGTTGAGGTCTCATGCTCAGAGAATCTGATTTAACTGGTCTGAGGTTGGACCTGGCATAGGTATATTTATTTTAATTTCCCAGGTAGTTCTAATGTGTAGTCAAAGTAAAACAAAACAAAACAAAACAAAACAAAACAAAAAAAACTTTGGTTAGCTAATCTAACTCTCAATTTCTTATATGTTTATTATATATTCCTTGTATATTAATTTTTTATTTTTAAAGGAAGGTAAATCAGGCTGGGCATAGTGGCTCATGCCTATAACCCCAGTACTTTGGGAGGCTGAGGTGGGTGGATCAACTGAGGTCAGGAGTTCACAACCAGCCTGGCCAAAATGGTGAAACCCCGTCTCTACTAAAAAACACAAAAAATTAGCTGGACGTGTTGGTGTGCACCTGTAATCCCAGCTACTTGGGAGGCTGAGGCAGGAGAATTGCTTGAACCTGGGAGGCAGAGGTTGCAGTAAGCCGAGATCGGGCCATTGCACTCCAGCCTGGGCAACAAGAGCGAAACTCCATCTCAAAAAAAAGAGAGAGGTAAATCAGATTTATAAGTGGACCAAATATTCCATCTAAAAATGATAACCTAGTATAAATGGTAAAACATTAGGGCATTTCCCTCCTCTACTTAACATTTTCCATCAATGTATGTGTATATATATCACTATGTGCCTATACACTTAGAATTGTCTAGAAGGATTTTCATCAAGTAGCTGACCAGAGATTTTCTCTTAAGCATTAAGACTTTGATGAAATTTTTAGTTTTCTCTGTACGTTTAATTTTTTAAAATACACATGTATCATTTTATAAAAATAAGGATATTTTAAAAATTTCCATTTCTAGACATTAAAGCTTTTGTCTATAATGTCTTAAAAATTTTAAATAATTAATAAGTTAATACTCTGATCTAAAACCAAAGGAATTGGCAAATACATTTATTAGTATTTAGAAAGGTTTGTTTTTCACACCTTACACATATACTTTTGAATTATTCCCTAGATACTTTTCCCTTTCCAAATTCAAAACAATTTTATTCTTAATCACTTATTAAAACAAAAAGGATTTTGACAATATTTAAAATACTTACACAGATTCTGCATCTTTTTCCTTTTTAATGATTCCTGGCAAAGCAAAAGTCTTTCTTTTCCTTGGTTTTATACCTTTAAAATAAATAGATATTGTTACAGAGACATAACTGTTCCTGATAAATATATTAAACTTATGAATACATCTTGCATCTTCACACATAATTTGCTCATAACTGCTGATGCTAAATATGGATGACAGAAATAAAATTATCAACCACTCAACCCTATTGGTTAGACTTTTCTTATGTTAATAAAGCATAGCCTATTATTCATCAAAAGATCGTAACATTTACTTGATAGATAAAATCTTTTCTTTTCCTAAGTCTCCCCTAAGTATCAGTCTCCCCTTACATATAACCAGCATATGGAGATATCTTAAAACTTCCAAGAAAGTACATTACTCATTGTACCAAATTTTGTTATAAATGTCAAATCATGTTATAAAGGTCAAATCATGTTTGCTTTCTAGAGGGTCACAAAATATAAATGTATTGTTTTAGATAAAAAGATGACACAGCAGACCCAATAGAAGTATAATATGGGGCCAGGTGCAGTGATACATGCCTATAATCCCAGCACTTTGGAAGGCCAAGGTGGACAGATCACTTGAACTCAAGAGTTCAAAACCAGTCTAGGCAACATGGTGAAACCTTGTCTCTACAAAAAAACACAAAAAATTAGATGGGTGTGATGCCTGTGGTCCTAGCTACTCAGGAGACTGGAGTGGGAGGACTGCTTGAGTCCAGGAGGTAGAGGCAGCAGTGAGCTGTGATCACGCCACTGCACTCCACCCTGAGTGACAAAGTGAGACCCTACCTCAAAAATTTAAAAAACAAAACAAAAAACAGAAACCAAAAAAACAAACGAAATAACATGGAAAGTTTACAATATGGCATTCTTGTGTCCATATGTTATTCCTAATACAAACAATGCTATAAATGGATTCTACCTTAACTGAGGAGTAAAAATTACCTTTCATTTTCCTAATAAGGCAATTCTTCATCCTCTTCTTTCATGACAAATTATTTTTAAAGGCCAGTCATGCTATTAACTGTTGACAGAATTCAGCACTTAAGGCCCGGCACAGTGGTTCATGCCTATAATCCTAAGTACTCTGAGAGGCCCAGGTGAGTGGATCACCTGAGTTCAGGAGTTTGGGACCAGCTTGGCCAACATGGTGAAAGCCTGTCTCTACTAAAAACATGCAAAATATTAGCCAGGCATAGTGGTGCACATTTGCAATCAGCTACTTGGGAGGCTGAGGCAGGAGAATAATCTGAACCAGAAGGCGGAGGTTGCAGTGAGCCAAGATCGTGCCACTGTACTCCAGCCTGGGTGACAGAGCAAGACTCTGTCTCAAAAAAAAAAAAAAGAATTCAGCACATAAAACTTAGGTGTTTACTCTTTGAGAATTGAGCAGTAGAGGCCAGGTATGGTGGCTTACGCCTGTAATCCTAACACTTTGGTGGCTGAGGTGGATGGATCACTTGAGCTTAGGAGTTCAAGACCAGCCTAGCCAACATGGCAAAACCCCATCTCTACAAAACATACAAAAATAGCTGGACATGGTGGCACACACCTTTAGTCCCAGCTAACTGGGGGGCTAAGGTACGAGGATCGCTTGAACCCAGGAGGTCGAGGCTGTAGTGAGCAGAGATCATGCCACTGCACTCCAGCCTGGAAGACAAAGTGAGACCCTGTCTCAAAAAAAAAAAGAAGTGAGCAGTAGAGACGTTAGCCCCTCATCTTATAGATGAGAACATTCAAGAAGGGTTTTTGTTGTTGTTGTTGTTGTGACAGGGTCTTACTCTGTCGCCCAGGCTGGAGTGCAGTAGTACAATCATGGCTCACCACAGGCTCCTCCTCCCAGGCTCCAGCAATCCTCTCACCTCAGCCTTCCCAAGTAGCTGGGACTACAGGTGCACACCACCACACCCGCTAATTTTAAAAGTTTTATTTGTAGAGATGGGGTCTCAGCATGTTTCCCAGGCTGTTCTCTAACTCCTGGCCTCAAGTAATCCTCCTGCCTCAGTCTCCCAAAGTGCTGAGATTAGAAGCATGAGCCATTGTGTCCAGCGAAATGATAGTAATATTAACATTAATTAATGAAATGTTGCCCACTGTACAATTAGCACTACATATTAATGTACAGTGATGAGTTTCATATTCACGACATTAGAATGCTTAAACAGGGATGTCAATGAAGAAAACTATGTCAATGTATATTTAAAAACAAATGCATGCTATACTTAATCTTTAAGAATATATAACATAATACACTAATATTCTTTTGGGTAAATCTATTATGTATTAAGGAACAAGTAGTATCTGCAGGCCTTCAAACTAATTTCAGATTTTTATATCACTCCATAGGTATGCTGACACCTAGGGACAGCAGTCCCTCCTTATTTGTTCAATGAAATGAAGATACAAGCTAGTTGCCATGTGTATTAACATATTATAACTAATCAACTTACCTTCAACTGCACTAGCAGTGTCACACTCTTCAAATTCAATGAGGCCTAGAAAAAAAAATTGAAAAACTTCTAGTAGAAAAAAACAGTTAGAAAAAAATTATCAGGTAAATTTTGATACTTTTTTTACACTTTAAATAATTTATTCTAATTGACAACATATCTTTTTAATTGTCCTGACATTGTTCTAATTGTTATCTAATAGTTAATTCAAATATCAGTAATAAATTTTAAAAATCAAATAATTCCAATAGTGAAAAACAACTGAGACTAGCCCATTATGATCACAATAACTACCGAAAACCTATTGTATGTGATGCCACAGAACTACAGACACAAGAACTAACATGTAATTTCTGCTTTCAAGTAGCTGGCAGTACTGCTGATGAGAGGAAACAAGCGTGGTAAGAGATGACTGCTGAATCCTTGGTGGTGTTCATGGGAAGAACAGGGCTACCAAGATAGTAAATACTACTAGAACGTAAGCTTGGGACCTCATCTGTCCTGTTCATCACTTGTGTGTCTTCAATACTTAAAAAATGCTGGGTAAATAGTAAGTCGAGTAAATAAGTAAATATTTATTGAATGAATAAATAAACTAATTACAGACTAGTTAAGTGGTAGGCTTGGGATTATAATCCAGATCTCTCTGACTGTATAGCAGGTCAATGAATGTGAACTACAGCTTGCAAGAAATAGGAAAATTTTTCATGTAAGATCATATACATCCACCCCATAAAGTGATCTTCAAGGAAAATTAATTTAGCATTGCTATGAGTGATAGATTGTAGAAGAGGACGATGATAAAGTAGAAAATCATTAGAAAACAATTAAAATAGTCCTGAAATGACTGACTGCTGAGACTAGCCTTAAATGCCATAAAATACAGTACACTTCACATATGTGAAATATCAAATTATTTGGCAGTACAGAAAGTAGCAAAACAAATTACTCTCCTACAGAAATATCCCAAAAGCTAAATATGAGACTAAAAAAATTATCTTCCACTAATCTATCATTTTAGTCCTTTTTGTAATAAATTCATGAAAGTCTAGCATTTTTTGTGAAATAATTTTTAATTTATTAATGGTAATTAGTATAACTTGCTATATGAAGAAATTTTAAAATAGAGCTTGGAGTAGATGACAGAGGATTTTGTTACTGGTTCTTCTGAGATGTGAAGCTTAACTATGTACAAATTCATGACCAGCATCACTATTGATCTTTCCATTATAAAAGAAAATTACTGATTAACAAGAAAGGTTTCTCTACAAGCAGCAGGATCTAAAAATATTGGCTTAATGTCCCTCTCCCTCCCTGCCAATCTAAGATTTATTTCTGTTTGATTCTAGTTTCCATTCAAATGAAATAAACATTTAGTAATAAGCAGAATAAAACAGTCATACAAGTGAGCTGATAAACAAGGTCCTAATCAATTATTAGTATCTTCCTTACTGGTACATTCTTCTAAATATAGACTAAGACTAAAAAAAAAAATGTTTTTCACTTCTACCCAAAAAAGTCTTAAAGAGTCAGAAAATTACCCAATTAAAAATTTAAGGACTTTATTCAAACCCATCCTGCAAATCTGGAAGCTGAGAAATCATTTAATAAAAGGGTACTGAGCTTGTTCTTAGACTCCCTTAGAGGCCTATCATAACAATTTACAATGAGATGAGAGCAGACTGAAAAATCAATAAGGGTAAAGAAATTAAGATGTGCACCTCACAATTAGGAACTTTTCACTTACTATAAAAATTATGAAGAATAATAAATCTCTACCTATGTTACTAACAGCTTATTATATATTTTTGGCTTTTCCAAGTACAAATAAAGCTTGAGAAAATATAATCATCTGTCAAATAAAGCTGAGAAAGAGTTTACCAAAAAAAGGCAACCAGGCATGTGGTTAGTCAAAAATTCTCCTACAGCTACACATCCACATAATTTCTACCCATTAACTACAGAATCTCTAATGCTCAGGCCATGGGCTTACTCTAGAGGAGAAAAAAAGTAAATAAAATAAAAACAAAATACCAATGCCAAACAAATTGCCTTGTTAACAAATGCCACATATATATTATCTAGAAAAACTTTTACATCATCATCTTAGCAAATACGGATACACAGAAAAAAATTATAAAATTTGTGGATGACTTCATATATGTGAAACTAGTAAAGAAATCCCTTAACTATAAAATCAATCCCTTTAAACAAAATTCTTCATCTTTTTCTCACAAAACTCTTTTCCTATAGTAAACGTGTCTTGATTTCTCTTATCTTTTCTAAACAGTCTCTTAAAATCTATTTGAAATAGAAAAATGTCCAAAAAAACCCAAAAGAAAAAACATTTTAAAATATAAGATGCGAAATCACTTCAAATCATAAAATATATATTAAAAATTTTAAATTGAGTACCATCCACATAAACTTTCTAATAAAAATAGAAATAACGATTTCTGGTATAAAAAAACTGAATACAACCTTTTTTAAAAAAACCATTAAATCATGCATGAAAAGATTTTCTTTTACAAATGGCATATGCTCCACATGCTGCTTCACATGGCAAGGCTTTGCGTGCCTGGCTCAGTGCCAGTTGACAACTCAGCTGGATATCAATGCACATTCTGACCCCCCTTGTAGCATGTCACTTCTGAATGTTTCACAAGTGGAAAGTTTATTCAGCACCTCCTTCAAATGCAGTCCACTGCCCATCATTCTGCTATTTAATCATAAGACAAGTTATTTTTTTTGACAGTACTAAAGCCAGAGTGAGAATCTTAATGAATTGTTTGCTACAACTGGAATTTCAACTGTTTTAGACTCAATTAATTCTTTTGTCAAAATAAATAACTGCTCTTAGCACTTAGATTTTATGTTGGGTCACAAGGGCAATTTAGTTTGTATAAAAGCAAATAAAATCATTTTGGCTCTGTCTCTTGATGCTCTTTTACACATTATTTTAAAACGCCACTATGAGTTCAATTAAACTCACAGAAGAACAAACTCTAAGAGGTCAATAATTGAAAGCAAAACAATTCTTAGATATGATGCTTTAATCACCAGATAGGAATAAATAACTGCTATTTTTAAAAAGCCATCAACCTAAAGAATTCATTCAAATCTAATTTGGATTAAAACTCTGAAAAGATGTTAAAGAGGAAAAGCAACTTACTTAACAGTAATCTTTGATCACCATAAACGTTTTGTGGAATGAGGAAGAGTATAAAATATGAAAAATATAAAATATTTAATCAATAATCCCCGTTGCTTCGGAATCAATCCTAAATCTCGGGCCATCAATAGGACAAGTTTGTAATCTTATCTAGTTAAAAATTACCCTCAAAATTCAAATAGTAAGTCTGGGCTATTCAAATCAAACATATTTCTGCTTCTAATCAGAGATAAACACATACAAACACTCTCATACTCTAAAAGTTTTAAAAAAGGAATGATGATTGTGCATGGGCAAGCACCGAGAGAGGTATGACTCATAACAATGGAAATCAATGACTACATTTTCAAGCTTGCTCCTGGGCCTGTGGAATGCAACACAGTCACATTCCCAGATGCCTGGGATGATGGGCCAGGCAACACAAAAAAGAGAATCACACTCCAGTTTGTGGTGATATGCAAAAGGCATGGAAGTTCAAATTCGAATTTTGATACTCTTTCCGAATTAGATACTGTTTTTGAACCTAGGTTGTATCATTTATAAAAGGTGGATAACAAATATAGCATTTGCCCTCTCTCTCTCTCCACATAGCTTTATACAATTTTTTTCTCTTGCTAAACCATTTGAAAGTTGCAGACATTAATGACACTTCACTTCAGGAGTATGTGTTTTAATAAAGGACTTGCAGAATCAATTTCCTCAATTCAGTGGTTCCAAACCTCGTGAGAGACTCCTGGTGCAATGCTTCTAACCTATATTAAGTATGAGAATCACCTGGAGAACTTCTTAAACCAAAGACTACTGGACCCCACTCCCAGAGTGTTCTATTCAGAAGGTCTAGGGTGGAGCTCAAATATTCGCATTTTTAACAAATTCCCAGGTGATGCCGCCGGTCCTGTAACCCCATTTTGAGAAATACAGTCCTAGTAGACTCTGTGACCACTGCCAGATATTTAATTAGTCTAGACAGTGCTTCTCCAATTATACTGTGATACAAAGCCCAAAGCATCTTGGGGTCTTATTAAAATACAGATTCTGATTCAGTAGGACTGGGATAGGGTTTGAGATTCTCCATCTATAACAAGCATTCATGTAGTGTGATGCTATAGGTTCTCAACAACGGCTGCAAGTTAGAATCAGCTGAGGAGTTTTAAAATATTGTGGCACCCACCCTGGACCAATGAAGTCAATTTCTTGGCTGGGCACAGTGGCTCACACCTGTAATCCCAGCACTGTGAAAGGCTGAGGCAGGCGGATCACCTGAAGTCAGGCGTGCAACACCACTCTGGCCAACATGGTGAAACCCTGTCTCTACTAAAAATACAAAAATTAGCTGGGTGTGGTGGTTGGCCCCTGTAAACCCAGCTACTGAGGAGGCTGAGGCAGGAGAATCACTTGAACTCAGGAGGCAGAGGTTGCAGTGAGCCAAGAACATGCCACTTGCACTCCAGCTTGGATGACAGAGCCAGACTCTGTCTCAAAAAAAAAAAAAAAAGAAAGAAATCAATTTCTGTACATTAAAAAAAAAAAGGAAAATAAAAGAAAAAAAACTCCAAAAATAATTCTCCTATGTACCTGATATGGTTTGGATGTCTGTCTGCTCCAAATCGCATGTGGAAATGTGATTCCCATGTGGGAGGTGGGGCCTAATGGGAGATGACTGGACCATGAGGGAGGATCTTTCATGAACGGCTTAGCATCATCCCCTTGGTAATAAGTTGAGTTCTTGCTCAGTTATTTCACACACAATCTGGTTGTTTAAAAGAGTCTGGGACCTCATCTCTCTCATGTTCCCACTATTGCCATGTGACATGCTGGCTCTCCGTTGCTTTCCACTAATGATTGTGAGTTTCCTAAGGTCTCACCAGAAGCAGGTGCTAGCACCATGCTTCCTACAAAGCCTGCAGAACCATGTGCCAAGTTAAATATCTTTCCTTTATAAATGACCTAGCCTCAGGTATTTCTTTATAGTGACACAAGAATGGACTAATACAGTACCCAAGGCTTGAAAACCATGAAAAAAAAATTAGAAACTCTAGTCTTAAATCAAAGAAATAGGTTTTTAACCACAGATTTCAGTCACTGTGAAACATTCCAAAATTTTATCTAGTTCTCCAAACACAGAATCTTAGTACTGAAATATAATCTCCTCTTACATACAAATTTTGACACTGTCCCCACACTCATAAGGTAAGTCATGTTTTCATCTTCTGAAATCCTGATAAAACCCTTCTTTTAATTACAGTACTTATGTCTGTAAGCCTTTCCCATGCCAGATAGTGGCAACTACATTCTTTCAATTACTCATGCCAAAACCCTTAAAATGATCTTCCCACCTCCTTTTTAAACAGTTTTGCTGAGATATAGTTAACACACAATAACTATATCTACTTAAATTGTACAGTTTAATGAATTTTGACATGTGTAACATCTATGAGTCTACTGCCACAAATAAGCTAAAATATATAGGTATCACCTCATGTTACCCATTCCACCCATTCCAAGGCAATCACTGATTTGCTTTCTGTCACTATAAATTAGTGTACATTTTCTAAAAAGTTACATAAATAGAATCATATAATATGGGCCAGGCATGGTGGCTCATGCCTATAATCCCAGCACATTGGGAAGCTGAGGCAGGTGGATCACGAGGTCAGGAGTTCAAGACCAGCCTGGCCAATATGGTGAAACCTTGTCTCTACTAAAAATACAAAACTTAGCTGAGGGTGGTGGCACACAGCAACTGTAGTCCCAGCTGCTCAGGAGGCTGAGGCAGGAAAATCGTTTGAACCCAGGAAGCGGAGGTTGCACTGAGCCAAGATCACGCCACTGCACTCCAGCTTGGGTGACAGAGCAAGACTCCATCTCAAAAAAAAATAAAAAATAAAGAATCATATAATATGTACTCTTATTTTGGTCTGGCTTATTTCACTCAGCAAAATTACTTTGAGATTCACCCATGTAGTTGCATGTATCAATAGTTCATTAATTTTTATTGTTGAGTAGTACTCCACTGTATGGACATACCACAGTTTGTTTATCCATTCATCTATTCATCTGTTAATGGACATTTGGGTTGTTTGCAGTTTGGAGTTACTACAAATAAAGCTGCTATGAACATTCGTATACAAGTGTTTGCACATATATTTCCTTTTCTCTTGGGTAAATGCCTAGGAGCAGAACTGCTGGATCATATGGTAAGTGTATGTTTAAATTTCTAAGAAACTGCCAAGGGGTTTTCCAGAGTGGTTGTACCATTTTATATTTTCACCAGCAGTCTTCACAAATTTCAGTCCTTCCACATCCTTGATAGCATTTAGTATAGTCAGTCTTTTTTCTTTTTCCCAGATGGAGTCTCGCCCTGTCACCCAGGCTGGAGTGCTGTGGTACAATCTGAGCTGACAGAAACCTCTGCCTCCTGGGCTCAAGCCATCCTCCCCCACTCAGCCTTCCAAGTGGCTGATACTACAGGTGCACACCACCACACCTAATTTTTATATTTTTTGTAGATACGGAGTTTCATCGTGTTGCCCAGACTGGTCTTGAATTCCTGGGCTCAAGGGATCCACCCACCTTGGCCTCCCAAAGCACTGGGATTACAGGTGTGAGCCACCCTGCCTGGCTGGTATAGTCAGTCTTTCAAATTTTTATCACTCTAGTAAGTGTCCACTGCTATCTTTATTGTGGTTTTAATCTGTATTTTCCTAATTACTAATGGGGTATCCTTTCATGTGCTTACGTGACATTCATATATATATATATATATATATATATATTTTTTTTTTTTTTCCAGTAAGTGTCCAAATCTTTTGGTCACCTTTTGCATTAACATATATACAAAATTTTGAAATAAATTTTAAATTCTTTATTCAAACATTTATTTTTATCTGTATGTATTAATGGCTATTTTATTCTTTGTGTTATAATCTAATATTTTTATTACTTGCTCAAGTAATTCCAGCTTTGGCCATTGAGAATTCTTTTCAGGTTATCACCTGTGTCTCTCTAAAATGTAAAACTTCAACTAAAGGATATAGAAAAATTTATAAAAATCTTTGTATTCTTCGATTAGACAAAGTTTTCTTAGATTTGACACAAAAGCTAAACACATAAAAAACCGAAATTTGGTAAATTGGACATCAAAATTAACTTCTGCTCTTCGAAAACACACACACACACACACACACACACACACACACACACACACACAACACACACACACACACAAGAACAAGCACAGACCAGGAGAAAACATTCATAAAATATGTATCTGATATATGGTCTGTACTCTGAACTAATATGACAGATATACAATTTAAAATGCTCAGAAGATTTGAAATACTTTTCAACAAAGAAAATTACAAATGGTTAATAAACACATGAAAAGGTGTTCAACGTCATTAATCATTAGGTAAATGGAGATTAAAAGTGATAATGAAATACCATTATCCCACTAAAATGCCTATAATCAAAAACATATGTAATACCCAGTGTTGGCAAAGATACGAAGGAAGCTGAGGCTTCACACATTGTTGGAGGGAATCATAACATGCTGTGGCCACTTGGGAAAACAGTTTAGCAGTTTGTTAAAGAGTTAAACAGACACCAACCATAAGACCCAGACATTCCACTCCTAGGTATCTATCCAAGAGAAATAAAAATACATGTTACAAAAAAGACCTGTAGGTAAAAGTTCACAAGAGCATTACTCATAATAGCTAAAAACTAGAAACAATGCAAATGCTCATCAACAGGTCAACAGCTAAACAAACTGTCATTCATCCACACAATAGTACACTACTGAGCATAAAAAGAAGTAAACTACTGATACATGCAGTAACGTGTATAAATGTCAAAAACATTACACTAAGAACCAGACATGAAAGACTACAAATTGTATTATTCCGTTTATATAAAATTTCTAGAAAAGTAAAAAATACAGACAAAAAGCAGATCAGTGGTTGTTTGCAGGGCATGGAAGCCACAAACAGATACAGGGGAACTTTATGGTATAATAAACAATGTTCTAAAACTGGATTGTGATAACAGGTAAACAACTGCATAAATTTACTAAAATTCATCAAACTGTATACTTTCAACAGGTATATCTTATATACTATAAAGTATACCTCAATGCAGCAGGCAGAATAATGTCCCTCCCTCTCCTACAAAGATCCACACCCTCACCTCCAGAACCTGTGAATATGTTATGTTACATGGCAAAGGGGGAATAAAAACTGAAGATGAAATTAACGTTGCTAATCAGCTGACTTTAGGGAGATTATCCTGGATTATCTGAGTAGTCCTGATGTAATCACAAGGGTACTCAAAAGTGAAAGGAGGCAGAAGATGAAATCAGAGTAATGCAATGTGAGAAAAACTTGACTAGCCTTTGCTAACTTTAAAGATGAGGAAGAGACTGGGACGCACAAAGAATGTGAGCCCTACTAGAAGCTGAAAAAGGCAAGGAAACAGTCTCCTCTAGAGTTTCCATTCAGCTCTGTGATGATATCTTGATTTTTAACCAGTGAGATGCATGTGAACTTCCAATCAACAGAATTGTAAGGTAACAAATTTGTGTTGTTTTATACCACAAAGTTTGTAGTAATTTGTGACAGCAGCGAATAGCTAAATAATTCTGAAAAAGAGGAAAAAAGTTAGAGGACTCACAACTGCCCAATGTCAAAACTTACCAAAAGGTACAGTAATCAAATCAGTGTGATATTGGCATAAGGACAGAATTGGAATTCCAGAAAAAAATCCATATACCAATGATTAACTGATTTTTAGTAACAGTGCCACAACAATTCAATTCAAAAAGGATAATCTCTTGAACAAACTGTGCTGAGACAACTGGCTATTCACATTTAAAAGAATGAAGCTGGGGCTGGGTGCAGGGACTCACACCTGTAATCCCAACACTTTGGGAGGCCAAGGTGAGAAGACTGCTTGAGCCCAGGAGTTCAAAACCAACCTGGGCAACACAGGAAGACTCCATCTCTATAAAAATGTTTTAAAAATTAGCCCAGTGTGGTGGCATGCACCTGTAGTCCCAAGCTACTCAGGAGGCTGAGGCAGGAGGATCACTTGAGGCCAGGAGTCTGAGGCTGCAGTGAGCTATGATCATGTCACTGTACCCCATCCTGGGAAACAAAACAAGACCCCATCTCTTAAAAAACAAAACAAAACAAAACACAATGAAGTTGCAGCCTTATCTCATACCATGTATGAAAATTAACTCAAAATGGATGAAAGACCTAAATGAATAAGCTTCCTACAGAAAAACACAGGGGTAAATCTTCATGACCTTCAAATTGGCAATGGGTTATTAGATATGGCAGTAACAACATAACCAACAAAAGAAAAAAATAAACTTCATCAAAATCACAAACTTTTGTGCACCAAAAGACGCTTGAAGTGAAAAAATAACCCACATAATGGGAGAATATATTTGCAAATCATGCATCTAATAAGGAGATCTAGTAACCAGAATAAAGAATTAGAACTCAACAACAAAAAGACAAACAATCCAATTTAAAAATGAGCAATGGACTTGAATAAAGATTTCTCCAAAGAAGATATACAAATAACTAACGAGCAAATGAAAAGATGCTCAGCATCATTAGTCAATAGCAAAACGCAAATCAAAACCACAATACTGTATTACATACTCACTAGGACGGTGATAATTTAAAAAAATAATAATTTTGGCAAGGATATGGGGAAATGGAACCTGCAACATTGCTGATAGAAATGTAAAGTGGTGGCTGAGCGCAGTGGCTCATGCCTGTAATCCCAGCACTTTGAGAAGCCAAGGTGGACGGATCACCCGAGGTTGGGAGTTCAAGATCAGCCTGACCAACATGGAGAAAGCCCGTCTCTACTAAAAATACAAAATTAGCCAGGCATTGTGGCCCATGCCTATAATCCCAGCTACTTGGGAGGCTGAGTCAGGAGAATCACTTGAACCCAGGAGGCAGAGGTTGTCGTAAACCAAGATCGCACCATTGCACTCTAGCCTGGGCAACAAGAGTGAAATTTTGTCTTAAAAAAAAAAAAAAAAAGGAAATGTTAAGTGGTATAACTGATGTGGAAAAGAGTTTGGGAGTCCCCAAAACTCAAAGACTGAATCACCATATGACCCAATAATTCCACTCCTAGGTACATACCCAAAAGAACTAAAACAGATGTTCTGACACAAACTTGTACACACGTGTTTATAGCAGCACTATTCTCAATGGCCAAAAGGTAAGACCAACCCAAATGTCCACCGACAGATGAATGGATAGACAAAACATGGCATACCCATATAATGGAATATTATTCAACTATAAAAAGGATGACATACTGAAACGTTACAACATTGATGAAACTTGAAAACATTATGCTAAATGGTAAAAGTCAAACACAAGACCACATAGTATTTGTATGATTCTATTTATATGAAATATCCATCCATTTATATGAAATATCCAGAATAGGTGAATTCAAAGAGGCAGAAAGCACATTACTTTTTGCCAGGGGCTGATGGTTGGAGGGAAATGACAGTGACTGCTTAATAGATAATGGTGTTTCTTTTTAGGGGTGATTAAAATATTCTAGAGTTAGATAGTGGTTATGGCTGTACAACATTCTGAATGTACTAAATGCCACTGAGCTATAAACTTTAAAATGATTAAACTGCTGAATTTTATGTTAATGTACTACAACTAAGAAAAAGAACGATAACATGCATGCTGAAGTATTTGGGGGGATGTGTACTGATTTCTGCAACCTATTCTGAAATGCATTTAAAGTAAGATGGATTGCTGGATGGACAGATGTATAGTGGATATAGTAAAGCCAAAATGGTAGAATGTTAATGGTGGAATTTAGGTGGTGAATATATAGTTCCTTCACTGTAAAATACTTTTTTTTTTTTTGAGACAGAGTTTCACTCTTGTAGCCCAGGTTGGAGTGCAGTGGCGTGATCTCAGCTCACTGCAACCTACACCTTCCAGGTTCAAGTGTGTTCCAGCCTCCCAAGTAGCTGGGACTACAGGCATGCACCCCCACGCCTGGCTAATTTTGTATTTTCAGTAGAGATGGGGTTTCATCATGTTAGCCAGGCTGGATTTGAACTCCTGACCACCCACCTCAGCCTCCCAAAATTCTGGGAAAGGATTTTAAGGCCGGGCATGGTGACTCATGCCCGGCCTTAAAATACTTTCAATTATTCTGCATGTTAGAAAATTTTCATACCAAAATTTTAGAGGAAAAAAGCTTTGTTTAATATGCATTTTCAAACTACATCCATACCTTGTCCCAATTCCCACCTCCAGCAATCTTAATACATCTGCTAGGTGAGGATGACTGAAGGAGAAATTTAGGGGATATGCTGAGCCCATTATAATCTCTTTTATCTGGGAAATGCCCCCTCCCCAGCAAGTGGAACACCCAGAAGCCATGTTTACACTGCATGACTTGGTCAAAACCGACTGGACTAGAATGAAGTTTGCCTGACCCAAGCTGGACCAATCAGATTCTTTCTTCAAGAAATTTGGAAAGGGAAAAAAAATTGGGGTTAATTCTAGGCTGCAATTGCAATTAAGGAACAAGTTTTAAAACCTACAAATTACTGAGAGATCACCTTATATCATGTGTCTGGAGAAGCAAGGAGTCATTCTGCAAAGAAAATAATGAAGCAGTAGAAATGCAGAGACAGAATGTAGGAAATACGATACCACGCTTTTCTACTGGTTTGGGTTTCCTTCTGAGGCCTGACTATATTCTTGATTTGTGATCCTGAGGTATCTCATTTTCTTTTTAATAAATTTCCTTCTAAGTTCAAAGAGGTTTGAGTGAGCATCTTTTATATACTGCAAAAAGAACTAAAACCCTGTCCTTGTTACTATACGTGAGTTTTTACATGTGAAAATAACAATAAGCTTAATTCTTTTTACCTCTATTTTGTTACCAGAATATTTATACATTTATTAACATTTTTAATGGTCACTTTAAATGAATGAACTAAGCTTGGCTTGAACAAAGCCAGCTCAAAATAGTTTAATAAAAATAAATCCTCTTTTGCAACCCAGAACTCATTGTTCAGTATAAGTTTTAGTACATATAAGAAAGAATATTATCTTTAAAATCGTTTGATGTTTACTTCAGAATTTAGGTATGAGACTCAATTACTATGCTGAGATACGGCTGTAGATGAAATTGGTACAGAATATCAGATTAAATGATTTCAGAACACAACAACAGCAGAATCTGCTTTTGAAAAATACTATGTATTGTCACAAGCCACAAAATTCTAATGTACTATGATATACTATATGCTACCACACTACACAGGAAATGTATTCTGCAACATGGGGGGGCTTTTTCTCTAAAGGGTCTGGTAGCAAATATTTTAGACTGTGGGCCACATACTCTGACATAACTATGCAACTTTGCTGCTATAGCATGAAAGCAGCCATAGACAATATATAAACAAGTAAGTGTGAATGTATTCAAGTAAAATTATATGTATAGACACTGAAATCTAAATTTCATATAAGTTTCCTGTGTCACAAAATATTATTCTCCTTTTGGTTTTTTTCCCCCTAACAATTGAAAATTGCAAAACCTATTCTTTGCTTGTGGGCAACACAAAAATAGGGAGAGTTAAATTTGGTTAAATGGACATCATTTACCAATCCCTGCTCTAAAAGATGTAAAAGATAACCAATTATCAGGTGCCATGCCAATCAATTAAGTATGAGTGAATGTTTTTAACAGCCTATTCCATATACAACCCCATAGGGCAGAGTCCTATGGCTGGGACACATAGGTAGAGGTGTACTCCTTCACAGGGTGAAGATTTTAGATGTTTTTTCTTTGCCAGATCTCTTCTTTTACTCTCCCATTGGTACTAATATACATATATTATCCTCTCCCCTAATCATTATCCATTCTTCTTTCCTCTTTCTCTGGTCATTCTCCCCTTGCTATCCAATAGAAAAACAAAGCAAACAAACAAAAAAAAACAAATAATCACAGAATATCTGGGGTGGTTAGTGGGTCTTTGCCTCTTCTTAGCTATTTTTAATTTTGCTTTCCATACAATGGTTTTCACTTCCCTGATTTCAAAGAAAATCTGGGGTGGGATGGGATAGGTGAAAGAGGCTCTACTTATAGGTATGGCATTATCCCAAATCTTCAAGAAGTCTGCAAAAGTGATCACTAGATTATGTATGTTTTAAAATATTTGTTTCACTGTATAATTTTAAAATAGTCGCTAAATATTCCAAATATTCAAACTAATACATTAATGTCGCTTAGGTAGTCCAACCCCATTAACCTCATATTTTCCTTTTGCTCTGTGGCTCATTATTATTTTTCTGGCCAACTTTTTCAAGCTTCTCCTATTTTTATACTTAATTTTTTTTTTTTTTTTTTTTTTTTTTTTGAGACGGAGTCTTATTCTGTCTCCCAGGCTGGAGTGCGCTGGCATGATCTCAGCTCACTGCAACCTTCGCCTCCCAGACTCAAGTGATTCTCCTGCCTCAGCCTCCCAAGTAGCTAGGATTACAGGCGCCTGCCACCACCCAGCTAATTGTTGTATTTTTAGTAGAGACACCGTTTTCCCATATTGGCCAGTCTGGTCTTAAACTCCTGACCCTCAGGTGATCTGCCCGCCTTGGCCTCCCAAGGTGCTAGGATTACAGGCATGAGCCACTACACCCAGCCTGTGTCTTTAATATTTTAAAGACTTGTATCTTTAAAGTTCCTGGAAGTCTTCAAATAGAAGCTATAAACTCATATTATATAATGAAAATATAGGTAAGCTTAACAAAACCTTTTATTTAAACATATTACATATTGGCCTACCAACTTTTGTTTTAGATTATTTATCCTTTTGTTTATTACAAATGGAAACCTGCTGAATTTCTATGAATTATAAATAGCATAAAGTAAAATTACCAGAATGACTGTAAAACAGAAACCATTGAAAATACGAACTTTAATCTCTTTTAGCAACTGAATTATCTGAGAGTGGTTAGGGTTACAAGGGCAATGTCACTGGAATATAAAAAAAATCCAAAATTAGAAAACATCTGTTTATTCATGATCCTTTCAGACCACAGGGTGCTTTGATATTCAAAGCATCCTCTCACAGTGACTCAAAGTCCAGAGGAACCAGGCAGTACTACACTAAAAAAAAAAAAAAAAAAAAAAAATTGACAGGCCAGGTGCAGTGGCTCATGTCTGTAATCCCAGCACTTTGGAAGGCTGAGACAGGTGGACTGCTTCCGGCCAAGAGTTCGAGACCTGCCTAGCCAACATGGTGAAATCATGCCTCTTCTAAAAATACAAAAATTAGCCAGGTGTGGTGATGTACGCCTGTAATCCCAGCTACTCGGTAGGCTGAGGCATAAGAATTGTTTGAACCTAAGAGGTGGAGGTTGCAATGAGCCCAAGATCACGCCATTGCACTCCAGATCAAGCAACAGAGTGATACTCTGTCTCAAAAAAAGCAAAACAACCAAACAAAAAGGCAATGACAAAAAGTCTCAGTACCTATAATAACTAATATAACATTATCATGAGTAAGAAATAAATTCGTAATGCTCTTAAAGAGTTTGACTTACATAAAAGAACTGAAAACATAAAGTGACAAGTCGTATCTTTCAATAGATAACTGACTAAAAATAAAATTGGTGTCATTCTGCAGCATGAGAGATAGGTTAACTTTTATGTATACAATTTACATTTTTTTGTTCTGAGACAGTCTCACCCTTGTCATCCAGGCTCGAGTGCAATGACATGATCTCAGGTTCAAGCAATTCTCCTGCCTCAGCCTCCCAAATAGCTGGGATTACAGGTGCCCACCACCACGCCCAGCTAATTTTTGTACTTCTACTGGAGATGGGGTTTCACCATGTTGGCCAAGCTGGTCTTGAACTCCTGACCTCAGGTGATCCACCTGCCTCGGCCTCCCGAAGTGTTAGGATTACAGGCGTGAGCCACTGCACCTGGCCTCTTTTCTTCTTAAATACCCTGGATTATTGCAACAGTCATGCAGTGGTCTCTCCACCTCGATCCTTGCCTTTTTTTGCAGGCATTCTCAATGGAGTAGAGTTCAGTCACCTTGGCCTCCCAAAGTGCTAGGATTATAGGTGTGAGCCACTGCATCTAGCTATGTATCCAAATTTTAAAAAGAATTAGATCTTTTGTTTTCTTTTTAAAATCTGTATCCCACAGAACTAAAACTAGGAAGTTTTAAAGGGGGTCCTTACGAAAGAGGAGAAATAAAATGTTAACAGAAATCTATAGTATAAAACAATTGAAGGTTAGAATATACTTTACAAAACAAAATCCTTTAAGTCCACAAATTCCACACAATCACATGCAAAATTTTGTATATGTTATTTTTCTAAGAAGCATAACTTTTGTTATTGCAGTGGGCCCTTAGACTTATTTGTTCAGGTGCCCATAAACTGATCAAAAACATATGAAAGGTTGGGCATGGTGGCTCACGCCTGTAATCCCAGCACGTCGGGAGGCCAAGGTGGGTGGATCACCTGAGGTCAGGAGTTCGACACCAGCCTGACCAACATGGAAAAACCCCGTCTCTACTAAAAATACAAAATTAGCCAGGCGTGGTGGCACATGCCTATAATCCCAGCTACTCGGGAGGCAGAGGCAGAATTGCTTGAACCTGGGAGGCAGAGGTTGCAGTGAGCCAAGATCGCGCCGTTGCACTCCAGTCTGGGCAACAAGAGTGAAACTGTGTCAAAAAATACATATGAAAAAGGCCAGGTGCAGTGGCTCACACCTATAATCCCAGCACTTTGAAAAAAAAAAATTAGCTGGGCATGGTGGCAGGCACCTGTAATCCCAACTACTCAGGAGGCTGAGGCAGGAAAATCACTTGAACCCAGGAGGCAGTAAGCTGAGACTGTGCCATTGTACTCCAGCCTGGGCAACAAGTGTAAAACTCCATCACAAAAAGGAAAAAAAAAAAACAAAAAAAGTATGAAAGAGCTGCAGTTAGTTAGTTGCCCATAGCAACTCAACAAGGGAAATAATATTTATCCCTTCCACTCTGCCCCACATCAGTTAGTTTGTTCTAGGACTGTTTAAAAGTCCTAGTTCTATGACTCTTTGGGGTCCTGAAACAGCCGCCTAATTCTGGGTTTAGTGACTCTAGGAAAGCCCAAGTCACCACTGTTTCTTGCTTCCCTATTACTTCCTACTATCTAGCTATAAGTATTTTCTGCATGACTTCGTATATCTTGAGGCCAGTAAAATTAAATTTATAATGAAACTACATTAGTGGCTACTTATTCATGAGAAATGCATCATTTTTTGAAAAAAAGATTTATTATATACTTCATAAATGTTACATTCTCTCACATAAATCTTACAACAGCCCCATGAGGCAGTTACTATTATTATCCCCACTTTACAGACGAGGGCACTAAGGCTTACAGGTCTCACTGCTAGTAAAGAGCAGGTCACAAACCATTGCACTGTACCACAAACAAGAAAATAAACATGAGCCAGGCACAGTGGCTCACACCTGTAATTTCAGCATTTTAGAAGACTGAGTCAGGAGGATTGCTTGAGCCCAGGAGTTTAAGACCACACTGAGCAACATAGTGAGATCTTGTCTCCACTAAAAATTTTTTAAAACTTAGTGGGGTGTACTGGTACGTGCCTGTGGTCCCAGTTACTTGGGAAGCTGAGGTGGGAGGATTGCTTGAGCCTGGGAGGTTGCAGCTACAGTGATCTATGATTGCATCACTGCATTCTAGCCTGGGTGGCAGAGCAAGAACATGCGACAAACACAAAAAAAGAAAAGAAACATGATCTAAATGCCCAGACAAAAGGAATCAGGCAGTGAGCCTAAAGGCAATTCCCAACATACAGTTATTAGCTAACCAACAGAAAGGAATTTAGAATAACTGTATTATTTGTTGAGTTCTTCATAGAGAATGAATGAGTAGGTTGACAAGTAGGACATTATGATGAATAAGGGTTCAGCAATCCTCATATGCTGAGTGAGCAAAATTTCTAGAACTGACAGAATCTTAATTCACCTGCAAGTCTATATTAAAGGAAATTAGTGGCATGTATTTGGTAAGTTCCAACATATTTCTGTGTGTTAAATAAATGTGTTTGGACTATATTACTTTTTTTTTTTTTGAGATGGAGTTTTGCTCTTACGGCCCAGACTAGAGTGCAATGGTGTGATCTCGACTCACCACAACCTCTGCCTCCCGGGTTCAAGCAATCCTGCCTCAGCCTCCCAAGTAGCTGGGATTACAGGCACATGCCACCACTCCTGGGCTAATTTTTTGTAATTAGTAGAGATAGGGTTTCACTATGTTAGTCAGGCTGGTCTTAAACTCCTGACCTCAGGTGATCCAGCTGCCTGGCCTCCAAAAGTGCTGAGATTACAGGCATGAGCCACCACCCCCAGCCTTGGACTACATTACTTTTAAGGTCCCCTTATGCAATAAAACTCCATGATTGTAAGACAAACCAAATTACATAACTTTTCTCCTCTAGCATTATCTAATTAGAAAGTAAATCCATGCCTTTTAAACTGTTATTTCCAATTATTTAAACATTAACAACATGATTAAATCCTACACCTGAAACACATATACAACCTACTACAGTTCTAAAAGGTTTTATTTTGGGGTTTGGTATCTTTGTACTGTGATTCTACAATGTACTGTAGTAGTAATTTTTGTCTGTTTAAAGGACATTTCCATTATCCCTTTCAGAATACAAATCCTGATCCTCCATGATCTGTGCACGTGACCTATGTTGACCAATTACAATATCCTAGTACCCTACACACAGTGACTTATACAGAGATAAGCATGTGACAAAAGCAGAACCTTCCCTGAAATTAATACGCTGACACTACAAAAAAAAAAAAAAGTTCTTTCTACTAGAGTTCTAAACTGAATGGACGTAGGCTTGGACTGTTGATGCCCTTCCTTGCCAGTTATGAGGAAAAAGTCTACAGCGGGAACTTAATAATCTGAAGCCAAGTAAACAAAAAAATGAAAGAAAATAGTGAAACAAATCCTGATGAAATCCATTTGTACCTTGAATCTATTGCAGACTTCCAGGTTAAAAAAAAAAGCCAATGCATGGAATTTCTGCTTAGGCTTGTTTATATGGCTTTCTGACATTCACAAACAAAAAGTCTCTATTGAACTAAGCTGGAGATGACAGGTTTCAACATGAGTACCAACACTCAATACTGGCAGTGACTGCCTATAGCACTGAGATGAGAGAGATTCTGAAGTCTCCTCCGGGGAAGAATGTAATGATCTAGTAATGGTATCTTTCATGAATAAGGCAGCACATGCCACATACTTGTCAGTCTTTGGCTGAGCAGCGTCTTCAGAAATGACACTGGCATATAAAAGCAAAAAGCAGTAAAAAAAAAAAAAAAGCCACAAAGCCAAATTAGAGTGGGAAAAGTTAGACAGGAAGAAAAAAAAATTCAACAACAACAAAAAATTGCCAATCAAAATAAAAATTGGTTGGTTGAGAACACATTTTAATGTTTCAATTATTCTCTAGAGTAATACTTTAAGAAAAACACTAATCTCCTTCAAGCTGATTCTCTGTATTCTTTCTTTTTGCTTAAATATACTCTGGATCATTCGTGATCCAGGGGACAAAGGTATCGCTCATCAGTTTAGTTTCACATTTAAGGTCAAGTCCCCTGGTTTCAAAGCATTCTCCAAATTAAATTTATGTCAACATACCTATACTTAGTTCTATTCTAATTTTTCCAAAGCATGAAAACTGAATCCCAGTTCTGCCATGTACTAGCTTAGACAAATCTCTCAACATTACCTCTCGACATTTCCCCTCATCTGTAAAATGGGAATCATAGCACATATTTCAAAGAGTCGCTAAAAATCAAAGTATGCCTGTAAAGTAGTTGGCACAGTACATGGCACAGAATAAGAGTTCACTAAACATTAACCATAATTATTTAGCATTCACTTAAAAATTTTTTTAACACCCAATCTATCCATTCCACCTTCTTAACACTCTTATCTTGCCGTTAAATGTTCCTTTGTTCATTAACAAAAATGTACTGTTTATAAATAGAGAAAATAGATGAACCATATACGGAACTTTTTCACAAGTACAAACTATTAAAATGTAATGATAGCAACAAGGCAAAAAAAAGAAATACGTAAGTTCTGTGGCACTTTTGATGGAGAAGTTAAAGATAATAACCTGGCTCTTTAAAACAGTTCATTTATTCAACAAATAAATGTAAAGCTGTGAGGTAGGAAAGTAATGGAATATGGCATTTTCTAGAGTAAGTATTAAGGACAACTAAAGTACTAAAGGAAAAAAGGGGTTATGTATGGCAAACAGCAAGCCGTTCAGGTTGGTATCAGTGAAGGTACTTGAATAGGAGTAAAAAGAAAGTAAGACTAGGAGAGGGATCCAAGATGGCTGATTAGGAGCAGCTCAGGATTGCAGCTCCCAGCGAAAGCGCAGAGGCCACTGCAGCTGATCCCCAGGCAAGCAGGGCCTGGAGTGGACCTCAGCAGTCCTACAGCAGAGGGGCCTGACTGTTACAAGGAAAACTAAGAAACAGAAAGAAATAACTTCATCATGAACAAACTGGACGTCCACTCAGAGACCCAATCTGAAAGTCAACAATTACAAAGACGACAGGTGGATGAATCCACAAAGATGGGAAGAAACCAGCGCAAAACAGATGAAAACACCCGAAACCAGAATGTCTCTCCTCCTACAAGGGATCACAACTCCTCACCAGCAAGTGAACAAAGCTGGATGGAGAACGAGTGTGATGAATTGATGGAATCAGGCTTCAGAAGGTGGGTAATAAGAAACTTCTGTGAGCTTAAAAGAACATGTTCTAACCCAATGCAAAGAAACTAAGAACCTTGAAAAAAGATTTGATGAAATGCTAACAAGAATAAACAACTTAGAGAGGAATATAAGTGAATGGATGGAGCTGAAAAACACAACACGAGAACTTCGCGAAGCATACACAAGTTTCAACAGCCGAATTGACCAAGCAGAAGAAAGAATATCAGAGGTCGAAGATCAACTCAATGAAATAAAATGAGAAGGCAAGATTAGAGAAAAAAGGGTAATAAGGAATGAACAAAGTCTCCAAGAAATATGGGACTATGTGAAAAGACCTAATCTACGTTTGATAGGTGTACCTGAATGTGACGGAGAGAATGAATCCAAGCTGGAAAATACTCTTCAGGATATTTTCCAGGAGAACTTCCCCAACCCAGCAAGGCAGGCCAACACTCAAGTTCAGGAAATATAGAGAACACCACAAAGATATTCCTCAAGAAGAGCAACCCCAAGGCAAATAATCATCAGACTCACCAGGGTGGAAATGAAGGAGAAAATGCTAAAGGCAGCCAGAGAGAAAGGTCAGGTTACTCACAAAGAGAATCCCATCAGACTCACAGCAGATCTCTCAGCAGAAACTCTACAAGTCAGAAGAGAGTGGGGGCCAATATTCAACATTCTTAAAGAAAAGAACTTTCAACCCAGAACTTCATATCCAGCCAAACTAAGCTTCAAAGGGAAGGAAAAATAAAATCCTTTGTGAACAAGCAAGTACTCAGAGATTTCATCACCACCAGGCCTGCTTTACAAGAGCTCCTGAAAGAGGCACTAAACATAGAAAGGAACAACCAGTACCAGCCACTCCAAAAACATACCAAATGGTAAAAAGCATCAATGCTACGAAGAAACTGCATCAACTAACGGGCAAAACAGCCAGCTAGCATCAAAATGGCAGGATCAAATTCACACATAACAATATTAACCCTAAATGTAAATGGGCTAAATGCCCCAATCAAAAGACACAGACTGGCAAACTGGATAAAAAGCCAAAACCCATTGGTGTGCTGTATCCAGGAAACCCATCTCACATGCAAGGATAGACAAAGGCTCAAAATAAAGGGATGGAGGAAGACTTACCAAGCAAATGGAGAGCAAAAAAAGCAGGAGTTGCAATTCTTGTCTCTGATAAAACAGACTTTAAACCAACAAAGATCAATAGAGACAAAGAAGGGCATTACATAATGGTAAAAGGATCAATGTAACAAGAAGAGCTAACGATCCTAAATATATACACACCCAATACAGGAGCACCCAGATACATAAGGCAAGTTCTTAATGACTTACAAAGAGACTTAGACTCCCACACAATAACAGTGGGAGACTTTAACACTCTACTGTCAATATTAGACAGATCAACGAGACAGAAAATTAGCAAGTTCATCCAGGACTTGAACTCAGACCTGGACCAAGCAAACCTAATAGACATTTACAGAACTCTCCACCCCAAATCCACAGAATATACATTCTTCTCAGCACCACATCACAACTACTCTAAAATTGACCACATAATTGGAAGTAAATCACTCCTCAGCAAATGCAAAAGAATGGAAATCATAACAAACAGTCTCTCAGACCACAGCGCAATCAAGTTAGAACTCAGAATTGAGAAACTAACTCAGAACCACACAGCTTCATGGAAACTGAACAACTGGCTCTTGAATGCTGACTGGATAAACAATGAAATGAAGGCAGAAATAAAGATGTTCTTCGAACCCAACGAAAACGAAGACCCAACATACCAGAATCTCTGGGACACATTTAAAGCAGTCTCTAGAGGAAAATATATAGTAATAAATGCCCACATGAGAAGCAAGGCAAGATCTAAAATCATCACCCTATCATCAAAATTGAAAGAGCTAGAGGAGCAAGATGAAAAAAACTCAAAACCTAGCAGAAGACAAGAAATAACTAAGATCAGAGCAGAACTGAAGGAGACAGAGGCACAAAAAACCCTTCAAAAAAATCAATAAATCCAGGAGCTGGTTTTTCGAAAAGATCAACAAATTAGACCACTAGCCAGATTAATAAAAAAGAAAAGAGAGAATAATCAAATAGATGCAATAAAAAATGATAAAGGGGATATCACCACAGATTACACAGAAATACAAACCATCATCAGAGATTATTACAAACAACTATGCACATAAACTAGTAAACCTGGAAGAAATGGATAAATTCCTAGTCACTTGCATCCTCCCAAGCCTAAACCAGGAAGAAGTCGAAATCCTGAATAGACCAATAACAAGGTCTGAAGTTGAGGCAGCAATTAATAGCCTAACAACCAAAAAAAGCCCAGGTCCAGATGGGTTCACAGCCAAATTCTACCAGACACACAAAGAGGAGCTGGTACCATTCCTTCTGAAACTAGTCCAAACAATCCAAAAGAGGGAATCCTTCCCAAATCATTTTATGAGACCAACATCATCCTGATACCAAAACCTGGCAGAGACTCAGCAAGAAAAGAAAACTTCAGGTCAATATCCATGATGAACATAGATGCAAAAATCTTCAATAAAATACTGGCAAGCCAATTGCAACAGCACATCAAAAAGCTTATCCACCATGATCAAGTAGGCTTCATCCCGGGGATGCAAGGCTGGTTCAACATACACAAGTCTATAAACATAATTCACCACATAAACAGAACCAAAGACAAAAACCACATGATTATCTGAATTGATGCAGAGAAGGCCTTTGACAAAATTCAACAGCCCTTTATGCTAAAAACCCTCAACAAACTAGGTATTGACAGAACGTATCTCAAAATAATAAAGGCTATTTACGACAAACCAACAGCCAATATCATACTGAATGGGCAAAAACTGGAAGCATTTCCTTTGAAATCTGGCATTAGACAAGGATGCCCTCTCTCACCACTCCTATTCAATATAGTATTGGAAGTTCTGGCCAGAGCAATCAGGCAAGAAAAAGAAATAAAGGGTATTCAAATAGGAAAGGAGGAGGTCAAGTTGTCTCTATTTGCAGATGACATGATTGTATATCTAGAAGACCCCACTGTCTCAGCCCAAAATCTCCTGAAACTGATAAGCAACTTCAGCAAAGTCTCAGGATACAAAATCAATGTGCAGAAATTACAAGCATTCCTATACATCAATAACAGACTTAAAGAGGGCCAAATCAAGAACGAACTGCCATTCACAATTGCTACAAAGAGAATAAAATATCTAGGAATACAACTAACAAGGAACGTTAAGGACCTCTTCAAGGAGAACTACAAACCACTGCTCAAGGAAATAAGAGAGGACATGAACAGATGGAGAAACATTCCATGTTCATGGTTATGAAGAATCAATATCGTGAAAATGGCCATACTGCCCAAAGTAATTTACAGATTCAATGCTATCCCCATCAAGCTACCAATGACCTTCTTCACAGAACTGGAAAAAACCACCTTAAACTTCATATGGAACCAAAAGAGAGCCCGCATAGCCAAGTCAATTCTAAGCAAAAAGAACAAAGCTGGAGGCATCACACTACTTGACTTCAAACTATACTACAAAGCTACAGTAATCAAAACAGTATGGTACTGGTACCAAAACAGAGATATAGACCAATGGAACATCACAGAGGCCTCAGAAGCAACACAACACATCTACAACCATCCAATCTTTGACAAACCTGACAAAAACAAGCAATGGGGAAAGGATTCCCTGTTTAATAAATGGTGTTGGGAAAACTGGCTAGCCATGTGCAGAAAGCAGAAACTGGACCCCTTCCTGACACCTTACGCTAAAATTAATGCCAGATGGATTAAAGACTTAAAACACCATAAAAACCCTAGAAGAAAATCTAGGCAAAACCATTCAGGACATAGGCGCAGGCAAGGACTTCATCACCAAAACACCAAAAGCATTGGCAACAAAAGCCAAAATAGACAAATGGGACCTAATCAAACTCCACAGCTGCTGCACGGCAAAAGAAACAGTCATTAGAGTAAATCGACAACCAACAGAATGGGAAAACATTTTTGCAGTTTACCCATCTGACAAAGGGCTGATATCCAGAATCTACAAAGAACTAAAACAGATTTATAAGAAAAAAACAAACAAGCCCATTCAAAAGTGGGCAAAGAATATGAACAGACACTTTACAAAAGAAGACATACATGAGGCCAACAAACATATGAAAAAATGCTCATCATCACTGGTCATTAGAGAAATGCAAATCAAAACTACATTGAGATACCATCTCATGCCAGTTAGAACGGCAATCATTAAAAAATCTGGAGACAACAGATGCTGGAGAGGATACGGAGAAACAGGAACACTTTACACTGTTAGTAGGAGTGTAAATTAGTTCAACCATTGTGGAAGACAGTGTGGTGATTCCTCAAGGACCTAGAAATAGGAATTCCATTTGATCCAGCAATCCCATTACTTGGTATATATCCAAAGGATTATAAATCGTTCTACTATAACGACACGTGCACACATATGTTCATTGCAGCACTGTTCACAATAGCAAAGACCTGGAACCAACCCAAATGCCCATCGATGACAGACTGGACAGGGAAAATATGGCACATATACACCATGGAATATTATGCAGCCATCAAAAACGGTAAGTTCGTGTCCTTTGCAGGGACATGGATGAACCTGGAAACCATCATTCTCAGCAAACTGACACAAGAACAGAAAATCAAACACCACATGTTCTCACTCATAGGTGGGTGTTGAACAATGAGAACACATGGACACAGGGAGGGGAGCATCACACACTGGGGTCTGTTGGGAAACAGGGGAGGGACAGCGGGGGGTGGGGAGTTGGAGAGAGATAGCATGGGGAGAAATGCCAGATATAGGTGATGGGGAGGAAGGCAGCAAATCACACTGCCATGTGTGTACCTATGCAACAATCTTGCATGTTCTTCACATGTACCCCAAAATCTAAAATGCAATTAAAAAAAAAAAGAAAGTAAGACTAAAGGCTGGTCAGCTTGAGATCCTTAAAGGCTCTGAAATCAAGTCCAGAATTCAACTTTCATTCTGTCAATAGTGAAAATTCAAAGATTTGTAAGTAGTACAATTGTAAGTTCAAAACCATACAGGCAAAAGATGAATGTGCTATAACATGTAAAATAGATTGGAGAAGAAATGACTGCTGTACCAGTATGAGAAATCTGCAAATTAATCAAGCAGCTAGAGAAAGCATGAAAAGAAAGTCTGATGGGAAAATTACTAATACAATTGAATCAGTAAGATTTAAAAATTAATAAAATTTGGGAAGAAGAAACTAAAGCTGATGTAGGTTTCAAGCCTTAGGTCTATGAACTGTACTAAGGAAAAATGGGTCCCAAACTTCACAGATCACTTGTCCATTTTCCAGAATGCCATACCATATTTTAACTTTTTTACTGCTCTGAATTATTTTTCCCTGTGGAGTAAAACACGTATCTTTCAAGAACATGATACAGTAACTAATAAATAGATCAAGAAATCTGGAAGACTCTAAGTACGCCGAGCAGGGAAGGGAATGGGCTGCTTACTACATTTGATACATAATAACATGTTGATTAAAAGTAGAATTTGAACTTCTGTTATTGTTTTTTCATAAAAATAGGAGCCAGGATTCCTATATCCATTTGCTCATAGGTTTATCCCCTAAATATCTGAATGGGGTCTGGTATATTGTTAGAACTCAATAAATATATTTGTTAAATGCATATGTAAATGAGAAAAGAAAGAAGTTATTAAACTTTAAGAAAGGTTCTATGTTGGTCTCAATGTTCTGAGCATTCAATATTCTCTCCCAATCTTTCTTTTATTAAAATAGCCTTCTGTAGGTAACTCTATTTTGAAAAATCTAAACAAACTGTGACAGATTAATTTAGTGAAATGTTATAATAACCACTTTAAATAATTTAGTATTATTTAAAGTGGTTATTATAACATTTCACTAAATTAAATTAGCCACTAAAAGCCAAAACAAAAATCTTAATGTATCATCAGACATAAAAATAGTAATATCTGAGATTTTACACAGATTTTTAGGCATGCTCCATTTTTAGGTTTGGCTCTATTTCATAGTTTGGAAATATTTTTAACTTTAGACATGTGATATAAAGTTAATACTACCCCTTGTCCACATGAATTTCAAGGCAAATATATTTGTTACTACATGGAAAAAATTTTAAGGGTTTCCTTGCAGAGTTTATCATCTTACCAGGTCTTTCCTTCCCAGTGCCTTTTGACTCAGCAAATTTTTGTATCAAACTTTCAACTGTAGTATTAGCCATGTTATTTATAAATTCTTCATGGACCTATTAAAATAGAATAAAGATAACTTTTTCTTTTTCCACAAACATTCTTACTGTATTTCAGATAAAACTTCCATAAGATAAGTAAAATTGATTACATCAAAATGTGTATTTTTGACCCAAGGCCCTTTGCGAACTTTTAATTTACCTAGCTTCCAGTGTTACTAGATCTGTGGGGGCCAACCATCATTTACGTTAACCCTTTAACATACAGCCTCATGCCCCTAGAAGTCAAAGCAGTTTTCTTTTCACATCTTCAAGCATTCTAGAGACATCATTCTTATGATAAGACTTATACAGACAATAAAAACATTTTTGGATTAAAATAACACACACACACGGTCACACTCTGTCACCCAGACTGCTCGGTGTCACGGCTCACTGCAGTCTCAACCTCCTGGGCTCAAGTGACCCTCCCACCTCAGCCTCCCAAGCAGCTAAGACTATAGGCATGCACCACCACACCCCGTTAGTAGTTTTTAAATTTTTTTTGTAGAGATGAGGTCTCACTATGTTGCCCAGGCTAGTCTTGAACTCCTGGGCTCAAGTGATCCTCCTGCCTCAGCCTCCCAAGCTGCTGAGATTACAGGTGTGGGCCACCATGATTGGCTAGTTTGAAGAACAACAGACTTCATCTTCTCCACTACATTTCAATGCACCCCAAACTGTCATCATTAAACCTCTTTTATATTTGTGGAACATTTCTAAGTAAAACTTTTGCAGTTTAATAAAGCTGCCACTTTAAATTTAAAAATAGTAAACCTTGAAAAAAGAAATATTCAAAAGCTGACAGCTTTAGAAATTCAATATAAAGAAAACTGAATATAGTTAATTTAAAAAATTAATGTGCAGTATCATCCTTGGTGGCCAAATGATAAAATATCCAGTTTATTTTATATTTAATACATGTAAATACATATTCTTTATCTGGAATAATTCAGTATCATACTCATGAATTTTGAACAGAGTGAGAAAAATATTTTTAAACAGTTATAAATAAACATAAAATTTTCATAAATAGTTCAACATAAAGTAAGAAAACTTACCTGGCCTATCTGCAAATGAATTTCCTTTATAGCATTTGACAAGGATCCTATAATTTCCTTTATGTGAATGAGATGAGTTTCTTCAATATCTTGAAATTTCTGGATAACATATAAAAAGTTACATATTTATAATATGTACAGGTACACACACACACACATGTACATACAGATATATATATATATATATTGTGCACACACAGATGCCTATAATTCCAGCAATTCAGGAGGCTGAGGCAGAAGAACTGCCTGAACCTGGCAGGCAGAGGTTGCAGTGAGCTGAGATCACACCACTGCACTGCAGCCTGAGCAACAGAGCAAGACTGTCTCCCCACCTCAAAAAAGAAATCATTCCATTATAATCGAATTTTCCAAGTTACCATTGTTACACAACGTTTAACAATGCCTCAAGACAAACAGGTCTAGCAGGCAAACTGAAATATGGTACTACAAAAAGTTAACTTTTTGTTATGCCATTTCTTAGGTAAATACAAATGTTTTTAGAATTTGAACATATTACACATTAAAATCTATAATCATGATCAGAAAATTAGGAGACCCAGAGAACAGTGTTATAAAAAAACCAGAGTTTCAAAAATTGAAAAACAATTAGTTGGCAGAGCAAAAACTACAGTTTACTTTTAAAGACTTCTAGCCTACAGATTTTCAAAATGTCTTTCTAATCCTTGAAATAATAATATACAATCTGCAAAAGAGATGTCTGTGATCAAAGAAATCTGGGAAAGCCTATATGCTCTATTTCAGCAGTTCTCAACCAAAGGTGAGGATGCATCAGATCACCTGAAGAACCTTTTCAAACTTCAAACACATCGATCCTCTAGTACTGCCTGTGGAATGGGGGTTGAAAGAGGCAAGAATGTTGTTTGGAAAAAAATTTCCAAGTTACACTGATATCTCCAGAGAGAAAACCGCTGTTTGCCCTGCCGTCACAATAAACATATCAAAAGCTCTGAGAGGCGGGGTACGGTGGCTCATGCCTGTAATCCCAGCACTTTGGGAGGCCAAGGCCAGCAGATTATGAAATGAGGAGTTCAAGACCAGCCTGGCCAACATGGGGAAACCCAGCCTCTACTAAAAACACAAAAATTAGCCAGGCATGGTGGCATGTGCCTGTGATCCTAGCTACTTGGGAGGCTCAGGCAGAGAACTGCTTGAACCTGGGAGGTGGAGGCTGCAATGAGCCGAAATTGCACCACTGCACTCCAGCTTGGCCAATAGGGTGAGACTCTGTCTTACGAAAAAAAAAGTAGTTCTGAGAAATACTGAAATTATGACACGTTTCACTTTGCTTAACCCAGAATTTTATAAATTTCTTTGACCTCACAACACTTTTGTTTTTCTTCTTCCCCTGAACATCTATTAATATCTCACAGAACAGTAATTGTCCTCAAAACAGGCTTTGGGAAATGCTGAGCTACCCATTTTCAAACAAAATACAATAGTCATTTCTATTGCACAAACCTGGTTATCCATTTTTTGCTAAATTAAATCAGTTCTAAGGAATGAGCCTAAAAGCCTTATTATTGTTCTCTGGTTAGTTTATCAAACTAAATTCCCTGACCCCATATTTAATGCCCAAATTTCTTCTGCACTAAGCTACAGAAATCACCAAAACAAATGATATCTAATGTGTAAATGGTAAGAACTTCTAAAAAAAAATCCAGAATAGTGAAATTACAGTTTTGGCAGTAATGCAACAGCCCAAAAACTTAAATCAATTTGATTTATGAGGAATGGCAGAGTTGAAATGCTTGTCATTAATTTTGACCACGTCAATGAGAATAGAGTACGAGTATTTCAAGATCCTGAATTACTCTCAAGAACTGAGGCACATCTAGTAAAAAGATGGCCCTTAGCTTAAATTTCATCAATTTAATGAACAAGATATTTTCTCATAGATAGGAAGCCATTAATTTCATTTGAATGGTCATTAACTCCGAGGAAACTGTCTTCATTCCCTTTTGAAAAAGCTACACTCAACAAGACAGATCCTTATTTATTTAGAAATATCTTAAAACATGAATCCACAGAGAAACTCAAGGCATGATTCAGATGCAATTTTGAAATTGTGGGGTTTTTGGGGGTAGAGGCACACTGCTATCACAATTCCTCAAAATTAGTTAACTACTAAACTCAGAGTAATTCAGCAATGAGAAATGGATACAGTCTCAAGTGCTTGAGTATACCTAAGAGAACTTTCTTGAACAAATTAGATAGGCATTTTACCTCTGCAACTTCAAATTCTGTGTTCACATGTATTGTTACATTAATTTTTTAAAGTATAGTCAGAAGCCACACGACATTTCTGTCAACAACTAATGCCATATACGAGAGTGGTCCCAAAAGTTTATAATAGATACGAAAACTTTCTATTGCCTAGTGACATCATAGCTTCCATAACATAGTGCAGCACATTACTCATGCTTGTGGTGATGCTGGTATAAACAAACCTACTGTGCTGCCTGTCATATAAAAGTACTACACAGCACATAATACACAACACATAATACTTGATAATAAACGGTGTTACCAGTAAATGTATTTACTGAACTACACTTATTATTAGAGTGTAATCCTTCTACTTATTAGAAAAAAACAACTGTAGCTTCCCTTTTGCAGCCATCACCTAAGTGGGAGCTGCCAAAATGAAGCGCAATCCCTTTGTGACTTCCGACCGAAGCAAGAATCGCAAAAGGCATTTCAATGCACCTTCCCATATTCGCACGAAGATTATGTACTCCCCCTCTTTCCAAAGAGCTGAGACTGAAGTACAACGTGCGATCCATGCCCATCCGAAAGGGTGATGAAGTTCAGGTTGTATGAGGACACTATAAAGGTCAGCAGATTGGCAAAGTAGTCCAAGTTTACAGGAAGAAATATGTAATCTATATTGAACGAGTGCAGCGGGAAAAGGTTAATGGCACAACTGTTCACGCAGGCATTCACCCCAGCAAGGTGGTTATCACTAGGTTAAAACTGGACAAAGACCACAAAAAGATCCTTGAACGGAAAGCCAAATCTCGCCAAGTAGGAAAGGAAAAGGGCAAATACAAGGAAGAAACAACAGAAGATGCAGGAATAAAGTAATCTTATATACAAGCTTTGATTAAAACTTAAAACGAGGAAAAGAAAAAAACAACTGTAAAACAGCCTCCAGCAGGTCACTCAGGAGGTATTCTAGAAGGCATTGTTATCACAGGCAATGACAGTTCTTTTTTTTTTTTTGAGATGGAGTCTCACTCTGTCACCCAGGCTGGAGTGCAGTGGCACAATCTGCTTGCTGCAACCACCACCTCCAGGTCCAAGCAATTCTCCTGCCTAAGCCTCCTGCATAGCTGGGATTATAGATGCACACCACCACACCCAGCTAATTTTTGTATTTTTGCTAGAGATGAGGTTTTGCCATGTTGGCCAGGCTGGTCTTGAACTCCTGACCACAAGTGATCCGCCCACCTCAACCTCCCAAAGTGCTGGGATTATAGGTGTCAGCCACCATGTCCAGGTGAAGATGACAGTTCTATGCATGCTACTACCCCAAAGACCTTCTAGGAGAACAAAATGTGAAGATAAAAGAGTGATCCTAATGATCCTAATCCTATGTAGGCCCATGCCTACTATGTGTGTGTCTTAGTTTTTAGGAAAAAGGTTTAAAAAGTTAAAAAAAATTTTTAAAAGTCAAAATAAAGTTGAGTAAAGATATAAAGAAAATATTATTGCACAACTGTACAATGTGTTTCTACTTTTAGCTGTCATCACAAAAGAGTCAAAATGTTTAAAAATTTTTTAAAGTTTTTAAAGAAGTTATAGTAAGCTAAGATTATTGAAGAAAACAATTTTTAATAAAATTTAATGTAAACAAAATGTACAGTGCTTATAACATCTACAGTAGTGTACAGTAATGTCTTAAGCCTTCACATTCACTCCCTACTCACTCATTAAATCAACCAGAGCAACTCCAGTCCTGCCATCTCCATTCACCATAAGTGTTATATTTAGGTGTAGTATTTTTAATCTTTTATACTATGTTTTTACTATATCTTTTCTACGTTTAAACACATAAATATCATTTTGTTATAACTGCCTACAGTATTCAATACAGTAACATGCTATACAGGTTTGTAGCTTAGGAGCAACAGACTATACCATATAGCCAGGTCTGTAGTAGTCTATAACATCTCGGTTTGTGTAAGTAAGTACATAATCTTTGAGACAGTCTCACTCTGTCATCCAGGCTGGAGTGCAGTGGCATAATCTCGGCTCACCACAACCTCTGCTTCCCTTTTCAAGCAATTCTGGTGCCTCAACCTCCCAAGGAGCTGGGATTACAGGTGTGCACCACTATGCCTGGCTAATTTTTGCATTTTTAGTAGAGACAGGGTTTCAACATATTAGCGATTCTAGTGTGAATTCCTGACCTCAGGTGATTCGCCCACCTCAGCCTCCCAAAGTGCTGCGATTACAGCCATGAGCCACCACGTCTGGCCATGTGTAAGTACATTCTATGATGTTCACACAATGACAAAATTGCCTAACTACATTTCTCAAAGTGTATCCCCATTGTTGACACATGGCTACACTATCCTGTCATCCACTAAAGATATATAAAAGTACTCTAATCCTAATAATCTTTACTCTGAGGGTACCGCTTAGCAAATCTCAAAGATTCCATAAACTAGCCATCTCACTGCTTTAAAAGTAAACAAAATCTCCATATTCTGTTTCAAGTGTCTCATTAATTAATAGTGGTGAAAGCATGAGCATAAAAAGTCATAATTTCAATCATTTTTATTCTAAACCCAAATTTTAAAAACTTAAATCACAAATACTCTAATTTCTAAGCTCTTTCACTCTAGAGACTCAATCTTTTCTCGCTAGTAAATACAGGTCCTGCCACCCAAATCTGATTCTCACTATACTGTCAGGTTCTTTCCCACTGAGATTGGTCAACCCAGCTGGCCTGAAAAAACAGTTAAGTGGAGAAAAGGATTGTTTTCCCTTCCAAAATGCCCCAAATTAAAGCCTATTCTCTATGAAGAAACAATGATTAACCTCTTCTGCAGCTGTACGTATATGACGGAGAGAGAGACACAGAAATATCTAAGATCTTGAGAAAGAACAAACACACACATTAGCAAGTTATGCCATCATATTTATTTAAAAGTAGCATGGTCACATATTTGCTCAAATAAATTAATGTTCCCAACTTAAAAAGGGCAGAATGGGCTGGAGTAGTCATTCATGCCTGTAATCCCAGCCAGCATTTTGGGAGGCTGAGTTGGGCAGATCGCTTGAGCCCAAAAGTTCAAGACCACCCTGGGCAACATGGTGAAACCCTGTCTCTATTAAAAATTTAAAAAAAAAACTAGCCAGACATGATGGTGCACACCAGCAGTCCCTGCTACTCAGGAGGCTGAGGTGGGAGGGCCACCTGAGCCTAGGAGGCAGAGAGGTTGCAGTGAGCTGAGATCGTGTCACTGCCGTCCCAGCCTGGGTGACAGAGTGAGACCCTGTCTTAAAAAAAAAAAGAAAAAAAAGCACCAAACCAACCCAAAAAGGCAAGATGAACAATTAAAACACCATTTTGAAAAAAAAAAAATGTAATGAGGAAGCAGAACATGAAAAGGAAATGGAAAAATGTGCTGAACATTCTTTTATAAAATAACATCAACAAACAAAAAACTCTTATGTACCCCAGAACCTAAAGTACAATTAAAAACAAAAAACAAAACAACTCTGATCGGCCAGGCACGGTGGTTCACGCCTGTAATCCCAGCACTTTGGGAGGCCGAGGCAGGCAGATCACAAGGTCAAGAGATCAAGACCATCATGGACAACACGGTGAAACCCCTCTCTACTAAAAATACAAAAAAATTAGCCAGGCATGGTGGTGCGTGCCTGTAGTTCCAGCTACTCAGGAGGCTGAGGCAGGAGAATTGCTTGAAACCAGAAAAAAGGAAGTTGCAGTGAGGTACGATCACATCACTGCGCTCCAGCCTGGCGATAGAGCGAGACTCTGTCTCAAACAAAACAACAACAACAACAACAAAAACCTCTGACTACAGCAAATTCTATTTGTTCCAATTTAGAAAATTAACAAAATAGCACTTAGCTGATAGAGACTAATCATCTAATGTGAAGTTAATAAATCAACAATAATTGCCTTATAAATGTGTGCTCCTAATGATTTAAGACAAAACAGCACTTGCTGAAGTCTGCAATGACCTCAGTTGCTACAGAAATGGAAACTTTCTATCTCACTAACTTGAAGCCTTATTTAAGACAACTACCTAAACTCTTCCTTCTTAAAGCTTCTTTTCCCAGCTACCATGACATTATACTTCCAGTTTTCTTCTTTCTTCTTTGGCTTCCTCTACCAAAATCTCAATAATGAGTCTCTCAGAGCTTGGCCCTGAGGCTCTTTCTTCCCTACCTCCCAACTCTAACTAAAAGTGATATCATTATGGCTTTGTATACTGACAACACCTTATTTTATATGGTCTCATAATCCTTATCCAAAACTTTGGAACCAGGAGTGTTTTGGAATTCCTTTTATTCCCTTATTTTTTAAAAAACAATATACAGTATTGTTTAGAATGCTTCTCACCTGACTACTATGTTACCTTCCAAACTGGACTCTTGATTCTCCTTTAGCCATACTCAAATCAAGTCTTCACAAAACTGCCAAAATTATCCTTTAATGTGCATCAGATCATGTCACATCCCTGCGTAAAACCCTTAGGTGGCTTCTAGTTGCTCTTAGAAGAAAACCTGAATTATTTTGCCATTAAAAGTAATGGCAAAAACTGCAATTACTTTTGCAACAACCTAATACAACCTGGTCCCTGCCTATCTCTCCAACCTCATTTCTCACTACCATTTTCCTTTAGTCAGGTTTAGTAAGCATTTTTCACTTTCCAGAATGTGACAGCTCTTTTATACCTCTGGGCCTTCATACTCATGATCCCCAAAGCCTATACCACTCTTGCTCCATTAATTTCTTGCTCATTCTTCAAGTCCCAGTTTTAAATGTCACTTCTCTTAGAAGGCCTTTCCTAACTCCCTAATCCAAATTAAGTCATTCCAATTATACTATTTCATGAAAGCCTATTGTTTTCCTTTGCAATAATTTATAACTTTATATTTAAGCATGTATTTAATGTCCTCCTCCCTCCTCTATACTGTAAATGTCATCTCAAGCACAGAGACATTTGTCATATTTACAGATGTACCATATACACAGCATCTAGCAGAGTCTATGCCATTGTAGATAAAGATGGATATGCACAGAATGCACACAAGTATGCAATACTTTGCTTTCTAAGATAGGAGTTGTTCACTACTTCAAATGGCAAGACATAATGAAGACCTAGAGTCCAAAAATTTAGATTAACAAACTCTTTCATATTTACTGAGTGTCTACCATGAGCTGGGAACTTTTAAATGCTGGGAATTTTAAATGCTGGGAATTTTAAATGCTGAGTATATAGCAGTAAACAAAACAAATCCATCCTTGCTCTCATAAACTTACATTTTACTGGGGAAAAAATAGACAAAAAATATAGGTAAAAGAGCATCACCATGTTTCTGGCCCCTCAGACATAACTATGAACATTCCAAAAAGGGGTTCATCCATCAGCCTCAGGACTACAGTGAAGACGATGTAAAACAGCTGCAGCCAACGTATAATGAACATGCAGCAAGAGAAAGAAATAAACCCTTGATATTGTAAGCCACTGAGATTTCTGGGGCCTTGTGTCATCTCAGCATACTTACTTTGACCTAACTCATACAGGAATAAAATTCTTGGTATGTAAGATTGCAATAGGTGCTAAGCAGGAAGATAAAACAAGGAAGAGGACAAGAAGCAGGGGTGGTGGAGAGTAGAAGTGTTAGGCATGATTCCTAAAAGGCAGCCACCTTAAATGAGGCCTTTAATTAAAGTTCTGAGAACACTATGTCAAATATAATTTATCCCCAAGCTAATGGAAGGCAGACATTTTTGTCTGTCTTCCCTCACTAAAATATAAGAGACCAGGGGTTTTATGGGTTGTTTTATTGACTGCCGTAACCTCAGTACTAAGTCACTTCCAGTTTTCTAATTAATGCTTCTTAAGTACTGTCTTCATCATGTACCAATCCCCCTCATTTTCCCCAACTATCTTTAAACAGGCTCTTCTAATCTATCTGTATAATTCCTTATGACATTATAATTATTGCATCTTGGTTCTCAATCTCCAAAACAAGATATGTATTTTTAAAATAGCATCATTAAAATATTGAGATTGTACATTTTAAAATTTCTAACACTAAAAAATTATATGAAAGAAAAATTATACTTAATCAGTATACACAAATATAAATGCCCTGCTTTCAATTTGAAGCCTTAAAATACCAACCTGAGCTGTTTCTGTCATTTTCTGTTCAAAATCAGCTTTTGCTAATGCATATTTTTCCACATAGAGTTTATAGGTATCTGTAGCTTTCTTAGATTTAACAGCTGCCTGTAATAAAACAAAAACACTTTTAACTGTGCATTGACCTTTTTTCTTTCCTAATATAATATGAATAGCAAATTAAAATACATTTTAAGAGTTCACTATGACATATAACTAACTTTAATACGTGCTGTGAGGCCCTCTTTAGTCTTTTTTGTTATTGTTACAGTCAGCTAAGAAGTCAGGAATTAAACATTGATTCTCTTTTCTGTTTGATGGAATGTGCTTTGAAAAGTTAAAATACTCTCATTTTAAATCCCAGACTAAGACTGCATAATTATATTTTAATGCTACAGTGTTACTAAGATATGTTAACATACTGTTGGAAATAAATTTCCAGACAATGCGCAAAAATGTGACGATACCACCAGAACGTGCTTGACATTCCTTTTCACACCTGTGAATCCTCCTCCCTCACAGCATACATATATTTCATTCAATGTCTGATTAGACTATAAACCTATCTCAAAAGTTGTGAAGACTGGTTCCTTTGATGTTTCTCAGCTCCCATTATGCTCCAGCAAATACAGAAACTTGTTTTTAATCTTTGCCTATCTTTTCAAGACTTCTGTTTAAAAAACAAAACTGTTACCGCAATATTATAGTACTGGTTTTATAAAAGTTACCTATTTAATTAAAAAAATTAAGCAGTACTGTACAACCTATACATAAACAGAAACTGGAAGAAAGTAACAAAGCCACAGAAGTCAAGATAAATTATAAGAAGATAGGCATTTGGTATGTGTAGTTTGTAGGCTGAAGCAGATACACAGCTATCAAGAAGCTTGACTATTCTCAAAGGACTGATCAACTTGGATACAGGAAGATAGAGGGATGTGGCTGGATGAAGTAAGAGTTTAAAGGAGATCAAAGAAAGACAAGTTGTAGGATTTCAAGATATAAAAATCCCCATTTTCTTAACGAGGTAACAGATGGGTCTGGTATGAGTGGGGAACAGTAGGGTAGGGTTGGGAGCTTAAGGAGAACAAAAAAAGTTTCAAACCGTAATTGTGGAGAATGCAACAGGTCACGACTAGATGAGTACAAGTATTGCTAAGTGCCACTGAGGGCCAAGGAAAGCTGCAAAATACTGAATTTGTTTAAAGTCAATCAGTACCAATATGTAATTATCTTCAGTACCAATATGTAATTATCTTCAGCCATGATCAGGAATCTAAGAACAAAAACTATAAACAGAAAACTGGGTTTACCCTGGGGTTTGGGTTTGGCAAGAGGCACATATAGTCATACTCCCTAAACAAGCAATTTTGTACTCTCTCTAAAATGTAACTGTTTATACTATATTAAGTATGTCTGTTATGTACTTCCCTGCCTTCTTAAAGAATATAGCATGCCACTTTACCAAGCAACGTAAACAAAACTGATTTTGAGGCCAGAAGAAATTTGATTCAAATTCTGGCTCTACCATTTACACTAGTGCCCCTTTATCCGTGTGGAATACATTCCAAGATCCCAGTGGATGTCTGAAGCCGTGGATGGTACAAACTCTATATTGCATATCTTTTTTTCCTATACATACATAACTATGATAAAGTTCCATTTATAAATTAGGCATAGTAAGAGATTAACAACAACTAATATTAAAATAGAACAATTAAAACAATATACTGTAATAACATTATATGTGGATATCATCGCTCTCTCTCTCTAAATATCCTACTGTACTGGACAGGGGGTAACTGAAACCAAGGAAAGTGAAACCTCAGCACTGTACTACCCATCTGACCTTGTCTTAGAAATTTATACAGTTCTCTCATTCCTAAAATGGGAACAATATCACCTTTTCTTTAAAGCTGTGGTAGTGATGAAATGTAGTTATATAAAATGCTTGGAACAGGTTCTGGCATAGAGTTAAATTTAAAAATAAACAGTGCCCGCTTTTATTATAGTTTCTAACAAGAAATGTCATCAAGAAAACACATCATCATATTTTGCTGTTATATAAAGATATATCTGAGTTACTGAGTTGTACTGAGCTGTCTATCCCTAGAGAAAGTGACTAAAACCTGTAACAATTTTCTAGTTTGCTCCTATAAATTTTTTTTTACTCTTTTCCCAGTTCCACACAGTTGACATTATTTTATACCAGTTACTGTACTGGAATCCTCTAACATCCTGCCCCTGTTCAAATACATAACAGTTAAATGACATGGATAGAGTTTACCATGTACCTTCCCAAGAAATCTGGATAACCAAGTTTGTTAGAATTTATTTTAAAAACAATTATAATGGCATGTTTAGTCCGGATTTCCTTTTGGATTTTTTTTATGCAAAGAAATTTTAGTTTGCTCTTCCAATACTTGTATTTTCAGTGTGTAGAATGGCAATCAACAACCTACAGTCTTCAGTGACTTTTTTTTTTTTTTTTTTTTTAGATGGAGTCTGACTCCAGGGCCCAGGCTGGAGTGCAATGGCACAATCTTGGCTCACTGCAACCTCAGTCTCCTGGATTCAAGCGCTTCTCCTGCCTCAGTCTCTCGAGTAGCTGTAATTACAGGTGCATACCACTACGCCTGGCTAATTTTTAGAGCTTTAGTAGAGACGGTCTCATTCACCATGTTGGCCAAGCTGGTCTCGAACTCTTGACCTCAAATGATCCACCTGCCTAAGCCTCCCAGAGTGCTGGGATTACAGGCGTGAGCCACTGAGCCTGGCCTTCAGAGTGATTTTTAATAACACAACATATCAAAATGATGTATCCCTACTGGAAGCCCCTTCTTTGCTCGTTCCTAATACCTCATCCTGATACCTACTTTCTTCTTCTCTGCTGCTCATTAAATTATTGCTTAATAATTTATCCACCAGCTACTGGTAAAGACAAGTTCTGATCATTCCTAATGAAGATATTTACAAGTTGAAAGGAGACCCATAAAAATAGAAAATTCAAAAAATACCTAATTATAAAAATCCACATGGGGCCTCTAATGTACAAAAACCGGACAGGGTATTCGTCTATTACCACCTTGAGGATGAAGTCAGGAGGCGTTCCAGGCAAGACTGTGGGCCTCAGGACCCCATCATAGTAGGAGTGAATAAGTGTCTCATCCAGATCCAGCACCAGGATCTTCCTCTTCACCTAGCTGATTCTGGGACACAGGAGATAAGGGGACGGTATCATATCTAACAGTTTGGTACTGAATTACCGTGCGGATCTGCCTCCACAAAAGGTAAATTAAGAACCTCCAGAGCTTGGCAGAGAAGGCCATGAACATGCGCAGCCCCAGCAGACATTGTGACCACATCATCCTGATGATCCCAGCACCACCCTGCCACCCACCCTCCACCCCCAGCAGCCAAGCGCCACCAGCTCCCCCGCCAGCTCCCCCGTCACTGGGCTGGGGAACAGGGGCCCTGAGTGGCAGAAGAGGCTGCAAAGAGGAGCATGCAATGGGCGACTCAGAAAGCCGCAATGGGCGACTCAGAAAGCCACCCCGGGCGAGGGGGAAAACCCAGCAGAATGGGGAGCTGGGGGACATGCGTGGGCAGCCCATAGGGGCCCACATGGGCTGGGAGTGGCACTGATAGCTTTTGGGAGGTTGAGGGCGGAGGCAGGTTGGGCTAGGATGGGGTCCTCCAAGACCAGGAGGGAAGGGAAGATAGTTGGGGGAGGGGGCAGCAAGAGAGGGGACTAGGGAAAAGGCAGAGAGGGGGCTAGGGAAAGGCAGGGAGGGAGAAAGGGGAGGGGAAGGGGGAAAGCAGAGTCAATAGCATTTTTTTAAACACGGAATTAAAGGTTATGTGAAAAGCATCAAATTCTGCATACCCTTTTGAAACTTTTCTTGCTCAATATTATGCTTTTTACATTTATTCATGTTAATACACGTCATTCTTTTTTAACGTTTATACAACGTAATAAGACTCCACAAATCCATCACCTAGTTTCAAGACTCGATCTATTCTCTCCCCTTTTCTTTGCTAGAGTGTTTATTTAAATTGCTGTATTGAGTCCCATTATACGAAATACATAACAGGTTTTTTCAATTTGACAATTGATCTATGATTAGAGGCGCTGCTATGGTTTGTTTATCCCCTATGAAACTCACATTGAAACTTAATCCCCAATGTGGCAGTATTGAGGGGTGGGGCCCTTTAATAGATGATTCGGTCATGAGGGCTCTGCCCTAACAGATTAATTAATGTATTACTGAGTTCATGAATCAATGGGTTATCACGGGAACAGGACTGACAGCTTTATAAGGAGTGGAAGAGAGACCTAAACAGGCTCAGTCCCTTCACCATATGAGGTCCCGCACCTTCTCAGAATTCTGCAGACTCCCCCACATGCAAGAAGACCTTCACTAGATGTGGCCCCTGAACTTGGAACATTTCATCCTCTATAACTGTAAAAATAAATTCCTTTCTTTATAAATTACCCAGTGTCAGGCCAGGCGCAGTGGCTCACATCTGTAATCCTAGCACTTTGGTAGGCAAATTGCTTGAGGTCAGGAGTTCAAGACCATCCTGGCCAACATGGTGAAACCCCATCTCTACTAAAAATACAAAAATTAGACAGGTGTGGTAGCGCACGACTGTAATCCCAGCTACTTGGGAGGCTGAGTCACCAGAATTGCTTGAACTCGTCAGGCAGAGGTTGCAGTGAACTGAGATCCTGCTACTGCACCCTAGCCTGGGTGACAGAGTGAGACTCTGTCTCAAAAAAAAAAAAAAAAAAAAAAATTACCCACTTTCAGGTATTCTGTCATAAGCAACAGAAAACAAACCACAACAGGAGTGTAATACATTTATATGTATTATAATTATTTCTTTCAAATTATTTTCAGTTTACTGACAAAACATTTCTTTAACTTTCATTTTAGGTTCAGGGGAACATGTGCAGGTTTGTTATACAGGTAAACTGTGTGCCATGGAGGTGTGGTGCACAACTTATTCATCATCCAGCTAATAAGCACAGTAACTGATAGGTATTTTTTCTGATCTTCTCCCTCTTCCCAGCCTCTTCCCCTCCAGTAGGTCCCAGTGTCTATTGTTCTCCTCTTTGTGTCCATGTGTTCTCAATGTTTAACTCTCACTTATAAATGAGAACATGCAGTATTTGGTTTTCTGTTCCTGCTAAGAATAATGGGATCCAGCTCCAACCACATACCCACAAAAGACATAATCTCATTCTTTTTTATGGCTGTATAGTATTCCACAGTGAATAGGTACCACATTTTGTTTATCCAATCTGTCACTGATGGGCATTTAGGTATTGCGAATAGTGCTGTAATTAATATTCACAGGCATGTGTCTTTATGGTACAATGATTTATATTCCTCTGGGGAGATACCCAGTAATGGGATTGCTGGGGTGAATGGTAGTTCTGTTTTTAGCTCTTTGAAGAATCACCACACACTGCTTTCCACAATGGTTGAATTAATTTACACTCCCACAAACAGTGTATAAGCACTCCCTTTTCTCCACAACCTTGCCAGCATCTGTTGACTTTTTAATAATAGTCATTCTCACTAGTGTGAGATGGTATATCATTGTGGTTTTGATTTGCATCTCTGATTATCAGTGATATTGAGCTTTTCTTCATATGCTTGTTGGCTGCATATATGTCTTCTTTGAGACGTGTCTGTTCATGTCCTTTGTCCACTTTTTAATGAGGTTTTTTCTTGTAAATTTAAGTTCCTAATAGATGCTGGATATTAGACCTTTGTCAGATGCAGTTTACAAACATTTTCTCCCATTCTACAGGTTATCTGTTCACTCTTTTGATAGTTTCTTTTGCTGTGCAGAAACCCTTAAGTTTAATTAGATCCCATTTGTCAATTTCTGTTTTTGTTGCAATTGCTTTTGGTGTCTTTGTCATGAAATCTTGGCCCATTCCTGTGCCCAGAATGGTAATGCCTAGGTTGTCTTCCAGAGTTTTTATAGTTCTGGGTTTTACATTTAAGTCTTTAATCCATCTTGAGATGATTTTTATATTTGGTGTAAGAAAGGGGTCCAGTTTCAATTTTCTGCATATGGCTAGCCAGTTATCCCAGGACCATTTAATGAATAGGGAATCCTTTCCCCATTGCCTGTTTTTGTCAGTTGACAGTACATTCTTTAAAGTGCTCCATTATCTTCAGATTTTCTTCCAAGCACTTGATCTTAACAAATGGTATCAGTAAAAGATTTTCAGACAATAATCAAAGCCATTACTTCCTCAAATGGTCTTTAAATGGTCTGTTAACGCAAATATCAAAGCATTGTAGCTGTCCAATCATGCAACAAAGTTTGCACAGGCAATTAAACTACACCATAAATGCTACCTTACCAAAAATGACTGTACAATACCATCAACAGAAAATGCATTCTAATTTCATATGAGGGGGAAAAAAATACCTCCTAGCTTTTAATATTCTTTTTCTCTAGTGTCTAGGTCTGAAATTATTTAACCTGCTTACTACCTACAATGTACTTTCAATATGAGGGCTCTTAAATTTCTTCAGTCTGAAACATTTTGAGCTGTTAACTCTTCAAGTATTACTCGTCCCTCCATCTCCTCCATTTTTTTCCTTCTGAAGCTTCTCCTACTATGTTCTGGGTAAGGTCCCTCCACATTATCGTCCAAACTCACTCTTTGACTATATCAAGTCTAAAGTTTCTTTTCTCTATTGCTTTTTAAAATTTTCAATGACCATATTTTTCATTTCCAAGTTTTTCAATTAGTTGTTTTTTCCTATCTAGTAGATCCTGTTTCATTATGTTTTTTTAATTTCTTAATCTTCTTTAATGTAAGTTTATGTTTATTTATTTGAACATCCTCAACACGTATCGTTTTTGTTCATTTTTTATAAATTTAATCTGGAGTGAATTCTTATTCCAAGTATTGAATTTATTGGTTGTTCTAGTATTAGATTTCTTAGATGTGCTCTACAATTTTGGTTGTTTGCTCATTCAGAATGGGAGTTGTTTCCTTTTTTAAATTTTGTCCTCCTTTCTCTTCTTCTCTCTCTCCCTTCATCAGTACTGCTGAACTTTCATAGAATAAAACGTAAATGGTACCTCCTAGAATTGTGTAATGCTTTATACTTTATGCTCACCCATTCCCAAGCAGTTTTAAGGTTATCTCCTGCCACCCCTCCAAGGCCCTATTTCATTTCAGTCTTATGAAGGTAATTTTTAATTACTTCTCTGCAAGAATATTGTAGATATGGCCAAAATAGTCATGAAATGGTTCCTTGGCTTGATTCCAAGTCAGGATCTGTGTCCCTAACTCCCCCAATTTCCAATAAGGCTTTAGTTCTTGTCAGCAACTCAAGAGCCTTCTTTTCTCCCTACCTACAGTTTTAGGCAATAAACCAGGCTCTTTGTGCCTCATCCCAAGAGGGGGAGCATTTAGTCCTTTTCGCCACATAAGAGCCAAATTCCACTGCCTACTTTAGGATTTTTGAGTTCAATACCTTCCATAATCAATCTCTATGTGCATTTTGTATTTCTGTTCTATTCAGGTCCACAGAGATAAAATATTATTCTTTTTGGACCCTGTTATTTTGTTTTCCCTTTTTATATTTTATTCATAATTACTATGTCTGAAGCAGAGGGTGTTTTCAAACCATGTACTTAATGTGTCTCATTTTCCCCCGCTCCCAATTTTTATTTATTATACAAACCCAATTTGTATTTATCATATAAACACAATATATTGCTCCAAATTCTTTTTTTCATCTGTGACATAGCCCCCAGGAGGTCCTAAGATCATGTGCCTTATTGCTCCAAATTCTAACACCTACTTTATTTTTCCACATTCTCTTTCAGTTTTTGCCCATGTATAGTCATATATCATACTTCATCGATTAGTTATTTAAAATATTTTGGACCTCAGGTATCTAGAAATGAATTAATTCCACTATTACTAGTCTTGCAACAGCCCCTCTCATTTAATTATATAATTTCTGAGTTGATATGGTTATTTACACTTGTATCAGAAGGCTTTCCTTCACCATCTATTGTTAAAAATTAACTCTATTATCAAACTTCAATGTAAAACTAGTACCCCACTTAATAGGCTTCATCAAAAATAAAGTATCTGTGCATTTAAACACGTAAAAGTATGTAAGTACATAGTCTTTTTATAGTCATAATCATATTATTGATACAATTTAGTATTCTTTTACTGGATATTTCAAACTTTCTACAAAACTTTCAAAATTATAGCTCCCTATAGCTCATTCTTAAGTGAGATATACCACATCAAATAAGTCAATGGTTAAACTATTTTGAAAGGAGAAAAAAACCTACTTTCCATTTTAAACATAAGTGGAAGAAAAGGTTGTGGTTTACCACAATGCAACATAAATGTTCTCAAAGTCAGCAATAAATCACCACAACACACATTTAAAGCTTACGTGAAAGTACCTTTATTTTTCTAAATATACCAAAATCTTGTTTCAAAACAATTTTATCTCACTGTTAAATCTTACAACAAGAAATTATCTCATCAATTATGTTACTACAAAAATATCCTGAAAATGTGTCACTGATACTTAAAAATCATTGTTTTTTGGTTGGGCACAGTGGCTCACGCCTGTAATTTTAGTACTCTGGGAGGCCGAGGTGGGCAGATCACCTGAGGTCAGGAGTTCGAGACCAGCCTGACCAACATGGCAAAATCCCATCTCTACTAAAAATACAAAATTAGCCAGTTGTGGTGGCATGCACCTGTAATCTCAGCTACCTGGGAGGCTGAGGAAGGAGAATCGCTTGAACCTGGGAGGCAGAGGCTGCAGTAGCTGAGATCACGCCACCACACTCCAGACTGGGCAACAAGAGTGAAACTCCATCTCAAAAAAATAAATAAATAAGTCATTGTTTTTTTATGTGCTTGCTAACCTATTTACCACAGACAACGTATTTTACAAATCTCCTGTGTTTTAATTAGCTAAATCACTAGGACTGTAAGACACAGTGTCTTCATCTTTAAAATGAGATAATTTTGGGGACTCCATGTTTGGATCCCCCTTCCACAAACAGTCTTGTGCTCGTGGAATCTGTTTTCTCTATCCTGGATTTCCTCTCTGGAGTCCCCTTCCACGAATACTCCCTTTGTGGAAGCCTGTCTTCCCCTCCTAAACTCCATCTCTCTCTATTCCCTTCCACTCAAGTGTGAAAGCTGCTTTCATCTCCTGGATTCCATCTTTCTAGATTCTCTCACTCAGTGTGAGAGTTAGCTATTTATTTCTTTCTCCTTCTCCTGTTTCTCTCTCTTAAATAAATCACTTAATACAAACAAAAAATAAATAAAAAATAAAATGAGATACTTTTGAGTTTAAATATTAAACGCAATTTTGTATGTCAAAGTACTTTGAAACCACAGAGATGCTATTTTTATTACCTTTTCTACTTCTCTTTGCGTAGCTCCTTCCTTTTTCAACGCTCCTGTTCTACACACTTGGCATTGTAATTTTCCTTGGATTTCTGGAGGGCCTGAGTTATGCTCTGAATGGTTTGGACAGCTTCCAGAGTTCCTGCAACTTCTTCTTTAGTCTGTTTAGTATGAAACGATTCATCAACGTGACTAAACTGTATTCAATATCTCACCAATCAATTCTTTAACAAGAAAAAAACTGATACCTTTTTATGAGATTTTACTTGTTCTTCTCCCATACTTCTGAACTTCCTTTATTAATTCTTGTAATTTTCTAACGAGATCCAAGTGACAATTTGCTAATTTCTCTGTAGATGTTTTGAATACATCCCATACTGGTGCAAACGTTCTAAGAAAATAAAACATATGGGAATAACTTATCAAAAGTAAAAAAAAAAAAAATTAAGGTTCTAACAAGGAACCAACAGAAACAATAATGGTGTATATGGCAACTTTATTTAGGCAAAAGATGAAACTAAAATAATGAATAAAATGACTGACAGACTGACCTTGAATTTTTTAAATCACTGGTTAGTTATTTAAAATATTTTTGGACCTCAGGAATCTAGAAATGGGTTAATTACACTAACACAAGTCTTGCCCCTCTTATATTAATTTCTGAGTTGATTTAGTTATCTAGACTTGTATCAGAACCCTATCACTGTCTATTGTTAAAAAATTAACTGTTAGCTGGCCGGGCGCGGTGGCTCACGCCTGTAATCCAAGCACTTTGGAGGCCAAGGCGGGCGGATCACCTGAGGTCGGGAGTTCAAGACCAGCCTGACCAACATGGTGAAACCCCGTCTTTATAAAAAAAATAAATTAATTAAAAAAAAAAAAATTAACTGTTAGCAACAAGTATTTCATTTAAAATGCTTCATTAAAAATAAAGTGTCTGTAAATTTAAAAGACACGCAAAAGTCAAATTTTTACACATGATTTTTTAAAGTGTCTTCATCATTAATAATACATAAGAATTATTTTAGGACAGTTATTTGAAACCTTTGAGTATTTTAATTGTATTCTATTTGTGTACTCTAATAATACACTAACAGAGTCACCTTTCTACTACAGAGTATAGGATGTGTGATATACTTTCCTATCATTTTTTTCTCAATATTAAGAATTAAAAATGTTCAGCAGGCTCAAATACATCCAAGAATTACTATATTCTCATATCTTCAATAGTAATTACAATGCCAATGGTTATTTTAAACTATTTGGTCAGTGGACAATGATTTAAAGATAATTTTATTCTATGCTTTGCTCAGGTACTGGCTTTAAAGTGGTCTCTACGATAAAACTTTTGATAGAATACAAAACAGCTGCAACGATCACTAAGGCAAGAGGGCCAAGAAAGTAATTACTTATCCCAATATGTACTCTATGTCAATTATTGCATCTCTTACCCAGTAGGAAAATTAAGTGGCAACAATCATTTTATGCATTAATGAAGTTCAGGCTGGGCATAATGGTTCATTCTTGCAATCCTAGCACTTTGGGAGGCCGAAGTGGGATGACTGCTTGAGGCCAGGAGTTCAAGACCAGCCTGGGCAACATATCAAGACCCCGTCTCTACATATTAATATTTTTTTTAAGTTCAAAGATAATTAAAATCCTTAAAAGAGGACTTTTTTTTTTTTTTTGAGAGGAAGTCTCAACTCTGTCACCCAGGCTGGAGTGCAGTGGTGTGATCCCGGCTCACTGCAACTTTCACCTCTTGGGTTCAAGGTATTCTCTGCCTCAGCCTACTGAGTAGCTGGGATTACAGGCGCGTGCCACCATACCCGGCTAATTTTTGTATTTTTAGTAGAGACAGGGTTCCACTATGTTGGCCAGGCTGGTCTCAAACTCCTGACCTCAAGTGATCCGCCTGTCTCAGCCTCCCAATGTGGTGGGATTATAGGCATGAGCCACCTTATCTGGCCAAAGAAGACTGTTTTGATTAGATCTCATCTCATACTTTAAATCTAATTAGTATTAAATCTGGCAAGTATTAGATAGAAAATGTCAAGAGAAAAAGATACTTTAAAATTATTCATGGAAATACACGTATCTCACTTCATGTAAATCTGATATATGATAGTCTAGACTTCACAAAGCAGGTAAGATGGGCATGTCCCTTACTTTACCAAAGCATTCTTTATACTGCAAGGGATTCTCCATAAGATTGCTCTTTTTTTTTTTTTTTTTTTTCTTTGAGACGAAGTTTTCTTCTTGTTGTCCAGGCTGGAGTGCAATGGCCTGATCTCAGCTCACTGTAACCTCCACTTCCTGGATTCAAGTGATTCTCCTGCCTCAGCCTCCCGAGTAGCTGGGATTACAGGTGTCCACCATCATGTCCAACTAATTTTTGCATTTTTAGTAGAGATGGGGTTTTGCCTTGTTGGCCAGGCTGGTCTTGAACTTTTGAACTCAGGTGATCCACCTGCCTTGGCCTCCCAAAGTGCTGGGATTACAGGTGTGAGCCACCACACCCAGCCAAGATGGCTTTAAACACGAGTTTCTTAAAAGAATTTCAAATATCATTCAATATTTTAAAGTTTGATATACACACCTTTTTTCTGGTCAAGTAATACACATTACTATATACACTAAGAAGCACTAAGAAAGATAATTGACAAATCTAAATATGTTTAAATGCAACTGAAAACTGAAAGACAATATTTAATTTCTTACACTAATATAAAAAATAATATACTATTATTTATGAAAAGTACACAAAGGAATGCTGTCAATAGCTTTGTTGTTGTTTATTTAACATACCTGAAGTTAATCCATGTTCCTTCTATCTACTACCTGGTAACTAAGAATAGGGCAGAATTTTCTATAATAAAACTATGGTCAATTGGTAAAAGCTAGCCTTTCTTCTAGTTATTTTCTGGTCCATCTACTGTGGTAAATAAATAATAAATTAGTTTTAGAAGAGGCTTATCAACATGGAGCCTCTAGAAATAAAAGGACATTTCTAGGAGCCTCTGGAAATGTCCAAAAAGTAAGAAGGGAGAGAAAAAAAGAATGAAGAACAAAGTTGTAGGAGAGGGAGGTGAGGAATGAAGAAACTGGAAGACAATATAGAGGGAACAAAACTAAAGCAGTTATCAACTACCCCGTCTCCACTCTCCTCTAGGTAAAAAAGGTGGTATTTCCCCCGGCCTTCCCAGCCACACTGTACAGGGGGATGCAGGAGGTCCTCTTGCCTTTGGGCTTTTGGCTTTCAGCGCACACGTAACAGACAGTGCCACTACCCTGAGGATGACCTGAGATTTCAACTCCTCTTTGCCTAGGCCACAAAATAGGAAGCTTTTTGTTTAGACTTATTCAACTACATTACAGAATACTTACTACAATAGTCATTCCTACCCATTTTTCTTTAAATCACAGAATCATTTGTGAATCTGAAAACTGGTAAAGATCCTCTTCACTGGAAATATGAATTAACACCCACACAAAATTTTGCATAAAATTTCAAGGGATTCACAGATTCATGAGAATCCCAGATACAGAGGAATATTTTACTGAACACCATATGATTTTTTAAATGTTAGAATAATTTGTTCAACATTTTAGCTAAAATACCTCTTCTCCAATTTTTAGATGATTATATATTTCTTTCAGAGTTGTTATGGTTCAGGTTAAAAAATTATTCTTTCCATCATTGTTACAGCAATGACCACATCTCATTTTAAATGTATTCTTTTCATTATTTTCATTTTTCAAGGACACATTTTAATACAAATTTTTAAAAGGAAGATTTAATGACAGTCTATAAAATCACAGGAGATATTTTTAATGCATCTTAATCATTTGAATAAAGTTTATCTTAAGATCACTGCTAAACTACAACAGAATTTAAATGAACTTACAACTACAATAAATACTTTGATGTGCATAACATTTACAATCTCAAATACTACTGAATGACTAAGTAGTTTAAAAAGGAAAAAAATAAATTTATTTACTTTTGACTGCATTAACTGATTCAACAAGTTCAATTATATTTTCTGTAAAGTGAAGAATATATTAATATTCACAGATACTTTTAAAATAAGTATATATTTGACTATGCTTTTGAACTATGTCCTCAATAGGAACCTAGTATCCTCAAGAACTTTGCCTAAATGAACACTGAAAAGAGAAAGAAATTAACTCACCCAAGTTGTGAATAATTGCTTGCAGATTTTGCTAGTTTTGTCATTGACCTGGAGTATGCCTCCTCTATGGTGGCTCTGTTAAATCAAATATCCACATCATAATACCTCTTACTTAGTGACCAAAAACAGAGCAAAGTTACAAAATGCAGTTAAAAATGCAAAAACAAAAAGATATCTCAAAAATTACATGTTAAAAATAAGTAGATATATGTACTCATTAATTTCTGGCCTATCTTTAAATGTCCTTTCTGGCACAGAACTAAAGTAATTTATATCATACACATACACACACATTTTTTCGAGACAGAGTCTCACTCTGCCACCCAGGTTGGCATGATCATAGCTCACTGCGGCCTTGACCTCCTGGGCTTAAGCAATCCTCCCACCTCCACCTTCTTAATAGCTGCGATTACAGGCATACCCCACCACCCAATTTTTGCATTTTTTTTGTAGAAATGGGGCCTCGCTATGTTGCCCAGGCTGATCTGGAACTCCAGGGCTCAAGCAATCCTCCCACCCTGGCCTCCCAAAGTGCTGAGATTATAGGCATGAGCCACCATGCTCAGCCACAAAAATAATTTTAATGAAGTCATCACAACTCTTTTTATCTTTAGTACCAATGCTTATTTAAACAGGAAATACAAGAGTGCTATTTCTTGTATTCTCTCTTCTCTGTAAGCTGATTCCCTGTGATAAGTGTGTCACTTATATTTAATACTTCCTTGGTATACTTAGTTTTATTATTCTTCAACACTGTGATGCACATTTAATAGAACAAGAGATTGATGATATTCATTTGCACAAAACTAAATATGAATCACCATCAAGTCTTGAAATCCTGAACTTCACTCACAGTTTAATTTATTTTGTGATTAGATCTAAAATACTAGCAAATATTTCACACTAGAAAACTGTGTTTTATATAACTACTGTTTAGCATGTAAGATTTTACTCTGTAAAAACAACCACAGCCATTATAGAATTCTAAAAGACACAAATTATCCTATAGACATGTAATCTATAAATACAAAATATACATTTTGTATAGCCTTCTTAACACTACAAGACTTATAGTTTTACCTTTCCCCTGGCTCTTCTCAATGAGTGCTACCCTTAATAGGGGGAACAGTCTACAATCACCATTGTCCTACCATTTACTTTAATTGGTCCAACTAACTTTCTGCTTCTAATGTCTACATCCAGATCTTCACACTGTTCTTGTACTAACCCATTTGTTTAATGTCTAACTGCCCCAAACATAACGAAGACATCTGAACCACCTCAAACCCAGAATATCTAAACTAATCTCCAAACTCTTCCCCCAACCAAATCTGCACAAAAACCAGCTCTCTAACAAAAGGAAATATTAACAGTAACTGCCTCTCACTGATAGTACTGTGACTCTTTCCTACTCCTTTAAGCTCTTCTGCAGTTTTAAAATACCATTATTACAACAATAATACTTTGTTCATCCAAAAAAGTTAGTGTTTATTAGTATATCAATGGGTAAGTTTAACAAGGTAAAGAGGTTCAATTTCCAGTACAGATTAAACATCCCTAATTGGCTGGGAGCAGTGGCTCACGCCTGTAATCCCAGTACTTTGGGAGGCCAAGGCAGGCAGATCACCTGAGGTCAGGAGTTTGAGACCAGACTGGCCAACATGGTGAAACCTTGTCTCTACTGAAAATACAAAAATTAGCTAGGTGTGGTGGTGGACACCTGTAAACCCAGCTACTTAGGAGGCTGAGGTGGGACAGTCACTTGAATTGGGGAGGTGGAGGTTGCAATAAGCCAAGATAATGCCACCGTACTCCAGCCTGGGCAACAAGAGCGAAACTCCATCTCAAAATAAAGAAACAAACAAACAAACATCTCTAATCAAAATTTCAGAAATGCTCCAAAATCTATAAATTTTTGAGGACCAACATAATGCCAAAAGCAGAAATTCCACACTGACCTCTTGATACGTCATGGTCAAAATTCAGTCAAACTTTGTTTCATGCAGAAAAAGTTAAAATATTGTATAAAATTACCTTCAGGCTATGTGTATATTGTATGTATAAAACATAAACAAATTTCAAGTTTAGACTTGGGTCTCATCCCTAGGATATCTTGTTATGCATATGCAAATACTCCAAAATCTGAAAAAAATCCTAATTCTAAAAGACTTCTGGTCCCAAGCATTTCAGATGAGGCATACTTATAGTGACTAAGATTACTGACACAACAACTTCTCATTGAGGAAAATTTAGAAAATGTGGTAAGTTGAGAGTGGGGGCGAGCTAACTGAAAAGCATCAGAGAATTTAAGGGGCAGTTAAGAATCAAGATCCAAGAAAAGGGCATCCAGCCAACTCAGTCAGGTATTGGGGGCAGCCTCTTCCTTGGGGGGTATCTAGAAGAGGCAGCTGATCAGCTGAAAAGTGAAACAGAGCTTTTCTCAGCCTCACAGGGTAAGGGAGCCAAAACTTAAAGAGTTCAGGTCCAAAAAAAGTAGAAAGCCTGGTGAAGGAACGAAACTCTGTCTAAAAACAAAAAAAAAAGTAATTCAGAACTGCACAACTTCATGGAAACTGAACAATTGGCTCCTGAATGTTGACTGGATAAAGGCAGAAATAAAGATGTTCTTCAAACCCAATGAGAATGAAGACACAACGTACCAGAATCTCTGGACACATTTAAAGCAGTGTCTAGAGGAAAATTTATAACAATAAATGCCCACATGAAAAGCGAGAAAAGATTTAAAATCGAGACCCTATTGTTAAAATTGAAAGAGCTAGAGGAACAAGATCATAAAAACTCAAAAGCTAGCAGAAGACAAGAAATAACTAAGATCAGAGAAGAACTGAAGGAGACAGAGACACAAAAACCTCTTCAGAAAAATCAATAAATCCAGGAGCTGGTTTTTTGAAAAGATCAACAAAATAGACAACCACTAGCCAGATTAATAAAAAAAGAGAGAAGAATCAAATAGATGCAATAAAAAACGATAAAGGGGATATCACCACAGATTCCACAGAAATTCAAACTACCATCAGAGATTACCACAAACAACTCTATGCACATAAACCAGTAAACTTGAAGAAATGCATAAATTCCTGGACACCTGCATCCTCTCAAGCCTGAAAACAGGAAGAAGTGGAAACACTGAATAGACCAATAACAACGGCTGAAGTTGAGGCAGCAATTAATAGCCTACCAACCAAAAAGTCCAGGTCCAGACGGGTTCACAGCCAAATTCTACCAGACATACAAAGAGGAGCTGGTACCACTCCTTCTGAAACTATTCCAAACAATACAAAAAGAGAGAATCCTTCCTCAATCATTTTATGAGACCAATATCATCCTGATACCAAAACTCGGCAGAGACTCAACAAAAAAGAGACTTCAGGCCAATATCCATGATGAACACAGATGCAAAAATCTTCCATAAAATACTGGCAAACCGATTGCAACAGCACATCAAAAAGTTTATCCATCATGATCGAGTAGGCTTCATCCTACTTGATGCAAGGCTGGTTCAACATACTCAAGTCTATAAACATAATCCATCACATAAACAGAATCAAAGACAAAAACCACATGATTATCTCAACAGATGCAAAGAAGGCCTTCGACAAAATTCAGCAGCCCTTTATGCTAAAATCTCTCAATAAACTATGTATCAATAGAATGTATCTCCAAATAATAACAGTTATTTACGACAAACCCACAGCCAACATCATACTGAATGGGCAAAAACTGGAAGCACTCCCTTTGAAATCTGGCACTAGACAAGAATGCCCTCTCTCACCACTCCTACTCAATACAGTATTGGAAGTTCTAGCCAGAGCAATCAGGCAAGAAAAAGAAATAAAGAGTATTCAATCAGGAAAGGAGGAAGTCAAACTGTCTCTATTTGCAGATGACATGACTGTATATTTAGAAGACCCCCACCGTCTCAGCCCAAAATCTCCCGAAACTGAGAAGCAACTTCAGCAAAGTCTCAGGATATAAAATCAATGTGCAGACACTGATTTGTTTCAATGCACAAGTATTTCTATACACCAATAACAGACAAACAGAGAGCCAAATCAAGAACGAATTCCCATTCACAATTGCTACAAGAAGAACAACATACCTAGGAATACAATTAACAAAGGATGTAAAGGACCTCTTCAAGGAGAACTACAAACCACTGCTCAAGGAAATAAGAGAGGACACAAACGGAAAAACATTCCATGCTCATGGTTAGGAAGAATCAGTATCGTGAAAATGGCCATACTGCCCAAAGTAATTTACAGATTCAACGCTATCCCCATCAAGCTACCAATGACCTTCTTCACAGAACTGGAAAAAACCACCTTAAACTTCATATGGGACCAAAAGAGAACTCGCATAGCCAAGACAATCCTAAGCAAAAAGAACAAGCCTGGAGGCATTACGCTACCTGACTTCAAACTATAATACAAAGGCTACAGTAATCAAAACAGCATGGTACTGGTACCAAAACAGAGATATAGACCAATGGAACAGAACAGAGGCCTCAGAGGCAATGCCACACATCTACAACAATCTGATCTTTGACAAACCTGACAAAAACAAGCAATGGGGAAAGGATTCCCTGTTTAATAAATGGTGTTGGGAAAACTTGCTAGCCACATGCAGAAAGCAGAAACTGGACCCCTTTCTGACACCTTACACTAAAATTAACTCCAGATGGATTAAAGACTTAAACATAAGACCTAACACCATAAAAACCCTAAAAGAAAACCTAGGCAAAACCATTCAGGACATAGGCGTAGGCAAGGACTTCATGACTAAAACACCAAAAGCACTGGCAACAAAAGCCAAAAGAGACAAACGGAATCTAATGAAACTCCAGAGCTTCTGTACAGCAAAAGAAACCAACATTAGAGCGAACCAGCAACCAACAGAAAGGGAAAAAATTTTTGCAATCTACCCATCTGACAAAGGGCTAATATCCAGAATCTACAAAGAACTAAAACAGATTTACAAGAAAAAAACAAACCAATTCAAAAGTGGGTGAAGGATATGGACAGACATTTTTCAAAAGAAGACACATATGATGCCAACAAACATATGAAAAATGCTCATCACACTGGTCATTAGAGAAATGCAAATCAAAACCACATTCAGATACCATCTCCTGCCAGTTAGAATGGCAATCATTAAAAAATCTGGAGACAACAGAGGCTGGAGAGGATGTGGAGAAATAGGAGCACTTTTACACTGTTGGTGGGAGTGTAAATTAGTTCAGCCATTGTGGAAGTCAGTGTGCGCAATTCTCAAGGACCTAGAAATAGAAATTCCATTTGACCCAGCAATTCCATTACTGGGTATATACCCAAAGGAGGATAAATTTTTCTATTATAAAGACACATGCACACGTATGTTCACTGCGGCACTGTTTACAATAGCAAAGACCTGGAACCAACCCAAATGCCAAATGATGATATAGACTGGACAAGGAAAATGTGGCACATATACACCATGGAATACTATACAGCCATAAAAAATGATGAGTTCATGTCCTTTATAGGGACATGGATGAATCTGGAAACCATCATTCTCAGCTAATGGACACAAGAACAAAAAATCAAACACCGAATGCTCTCAATCATAGGTGGGTGTTGAACAACGAGAACACATAGACACAGGGAGGGGAGCATCACACACTGAGGTCTTTTGGCGGGGCTAGGAGACAGCAGGGGGGATGGGGAGGTTGGGGAGAGATAACATGGGGAGAAATGCCAGATATAGGTGACAGGGGGATGGAGGCAGCAAACCACCTTGCCATGTATGTACCTATGCAACAATCCTTCATGATCTGCACATGTACCCCAGAACCTAAAGTACAATAAAAAAAAACCTGAAGTATTTGCAAAAAAAAAAAAAAGACAGACAATGTTAAGAGAATGAGAAGACAAACCACAGACTGAGAGAAAATATCTGACACATCTGATCTAAGATTGTTTTCCAAAATATACAAAGAACTCTTAAAACCCAGTAAGAACACAAACAACCCTATTCTCGCTTTGGTGCCCAGGCTGGAATGCAGTGGTGGGATCCTGGCTCACTGTAACCTCTGCTTTCCAGCGATTCTCTTGCCTCAGCCTCCTGAGTAGCTTGGACTACAGTTGCTCACCACCATGCCCAGCTAATTCTTATATTTTTAGTAGAGACAGGGTTTCACCATATTAGCCAGGCTGGTCTCAAACTCCTGACCTTGTTATCCACCCGCCTCAGCCTCCCAAAGTACTGGGATTACAGGCATGAGCAACCACACCCAATCCACAAACTCCCCTATTTTAGAAAAAAATGGGCCAAAGACCTTAACAGAAACCTCACTGGAGAAGATACACAGCTGGCAAATAAACATATGAAAAGATGGAGGACAGGTGTGCTGGTTCCCTCCTATAATCCTAGTGCTTTGGGAGACTGAGGTGGGAGGAACACTTGAGGCAAGGAGTTCAAGACCAACCTGGGCCACATGGTGAGACCCCATCTTAACAAAAAAGCCAGGTACAGTGGCTCACACCTGTAATCTCAGCACTTTGCAAGGCTGGGGAGGGAGGATCAATTTAGGTTAGGCATTTGAGATTGGCCTGGGAAACATAGTGAGACCTTGTCTCTACAAAAAATATTAAAAGCAAAGATGCTCAACATCTTATGTCATTGGGAAAACGCTAATTAAAACAGTAAGATACCACTATACACTTACTGGAACAGCCAAAATCCAAAATACAGACAACACCAAATGCTGACAAGGATGTGGGGCAATAGGAACTCTCACTCATTGCTAGTAAAAATGCAAAATGGTACTGTCACTTTAGAAGATGAGTTTCTTACAGAATTAAACATATTCTTTCCATATAATCAAGTAACTGTGTTCCTTGGTATTTACTCAAGGAAATTAAAACTTATGATCACATGAAAATCCAAACAAAGATGTTTATTGCAGTTCTATTCGTAATTGCCAAAACTTGGAAGCAACCAAGATGTCCTTGAGTAAGTGAATGGATAAACTGTGATACATCCAGACAACAGAATATTATTCAGCACTAAAAAGAAATGAGCCTGACCAGGCTGACTTATGCTGTAATCCCAGCACATTGGGAGGCCGAGGTGGGTGGATCACCCGAGGCTGAGTTCAAGACCAGCCTGACCAACATGGTGAAACTCCGTCTCTACTAAAAATACAAAAATTAGCCAGGCATGGTGGCACATGACTGTAATCCCAGCTACTCAGCAGAATGAGGCAGGAGAATCACTTGAACCCAGGAGGCAGAGACTGCAGTGAGCCAAGATCGTGCTCCTGCACTCTAGCCTGGGTGACAGAGTAACACTGTCTCAAGAAAAAAAAAAAGGAAAGAAATGAAATGAGCCTTATATAAAGCCATGAAAAGACATGGAGGAAACTTAAGTACGTATTACGAAGTCAAAGGTGCCAATCTGAAAAGGCTACCTGTTGCAGGATTCCAACTATAAGACATTCTGAAAAAGGTAAAACTGTGAAGATGGTAAAAAGATCAGTGGTTGCTGGGGCCTGGAGGAGGAATGAAAAGACAGAGCACAGAGTATTTTTTAGGGCAGTGAAAATATTGTATGCAATGATGGATACATGTCATTATACATTTGCCGAAAACACACAGAATATACAACACCAAGAATGAACCCTAAAGTAAACTACAACTTTGCTTGATTATGATGTGTCAATGTAGGTTCATGATTTGTAACAAACGTACCACTCTGGTAGGGGATGTTGACAATGAAGGAAACTGCATGTATAGAGGCAGTGTTCCTCTCAATATTGCTGTGAAACCTCAAACTGCTCTTAAAAAATGAAAAAAAAAAACACCAAAAATAAAAATCTGGAAACAATACAAATACTCATCAACAGTAGTAAACACATGTTGATATATTTATACAATCTAATATTATATAGCACTATAAGTGAACTATCACTAAACTCAGCAATACAAATTACAAACAGTAATAAGCAACAGAAGTCAGACAAAAGAACTCCTACTGCATGGCTGAATTAATATACACTTCACATCAAGTTCAAAAACTGGGTCCAACTTCCTTCAATGAATTAAAAAAATTATCACATATCCATAAATTGTACACAACAATAAAAAGGAAAACACTGAGCCGGGCGTGGTGGCTCACGCCTGTAATCCTAGCACTTTGGGAGGCTGAGGTGGGTGGATCACCTGAGGTCAGGAGTTCAAGACCAGCCTGGTAATCATGGTGAAACCCCATCTTTAAATAAATAAAGGAAAAAAATATTGATACATGCAACAATGTGGGTGAATCTCAAAATAATTGTATTGAGTGAAGGCAGGTGGATAACAATACATACAATACAATTCCATTTATAAAAAATTCTAAAATATTCAAACTCACCTACGTGTCAGAAGCAAATCAGTTACTGCTTACGGATGGGGAGGGAGAGAAGGACTGGAGTAAGAAATTACCAAGGGGATTATTAATACATATCCTGATTGTGGTGATGGTTTCAGGAAGTACATGAATGTCAATATGTATCAAATTGTATACTTCAAATATATGCAGTTTATTCATGACAATACCTCAATAAAGCTCTTAGGGGGAAGTGAAGAAAGGGAAAAAAGGGAGAAATGTAAGTGTGGAAGGAAGGAGAGGAGGGAAAAGGAGAAATAAAGTCTGAATGATTGACTTAAATTAGGTCCCAATTTTCTCATCTGTAAAATAGGACTACAATTTTGAAAGTTAATGAGATAATGGGCCAGGCATAGTGGCTCACACCTGTAATCCCAGCACGTTGAAAGGCTGAAGCAGGTGGGTTACTTGAGGTCAGGAGCTTGAGACCAGCCTGGCCAACGTGGCAAAACCCTGTGTCTACAAAAAATACAAAAATTAGCCAAGTGTGATGGCACATGCCTGTGGTCTCAGCTACTTAGGCGGCTGAGGCACAAGAATCATTTGAACCCAGGACAGAGAGGTTGCAGTGAGCCATGACCGCACCTCTGCACTCCAGCCTGGGCTGAGTGACAGAGCGAGACTGTCTCAAAAAAAGAAAAGAGAAAAATACAAAAATTAGCCAGACATGGTGGCACATGCCTATAATCCCAGCTACTTGGGAGGCTAAGGAACCCAGAAAGCGGAGGTTGCAGTGAGCCAAGATGGAGCCACTGTACTCCAGCCTTGGCAACAGAGCCAGACTCTGCCTCAAATCAATCAATCAGATAATATATACAAAGTTTACATTTTTTCCTTTCTTTCTCATTCAGTCCTTCAAGAAATATGATTATCTTATTGTGTCAGGCTCTGTGCTAACCACTGGGATACAAATGAATACTGTTTTACAGAGGAACATAAAAACAAATAAAAATAAATAATTATCAAATTTTATAAATACTATAAAGAGATACATGATGCAGCAAAAGATTATAATAGGTGTTTTTGACCTAGTCAGAGAGATTAGAAAAGACATCCTTTGAGCAGTGACCGCATTGCTGAGCTCTAAAGAATAAGTAGGCATTAACTAGATAAAGAGAAGAATAAGCATTTACAAACCTGAACTAGACAGAGGAAGCCTGTCCATAAGACACCCAATATCTCTGGAGTGGAAAGAATAAAGAGCAGCCTGTAATTCATATATCTCTTTGTACTATGCAGTTTTGTTATTACTCATTTTTGTTAACTGTTTCTATGTTCTCCTGTGAGACAATATTCTGTTGTATCCCGCAACTACCACGGAACCCGGAACAACAGGCTTGAAAGGTAGTTTGAGGGTCAGACAATGTAGGCCTATCTTAAGAGCAATGGGAAGCCCTTGAGATGGCTGAAAGAAGTAACAAACTGATCTGTACTACAGTTTAAAAAAAGCACTCCAACTACAGTACAGAGAGTAAGTTGTAGGAAAACAAGAACGAATGTAGATAGAGCAGTTAGTAGTGACTGCTGAAGTTCAGGCAAAAATAATGATAGCTGTGATAAGCATAATGAAATTAGAGATTTATTCTATGGGAAAACCTTTACTCAGGGCCTACCAAGTGCCAAGCACTATCACAAGTGCATAGATACAGCAAAAAGACAAAATAAGCAAAAAAACACAAAAATCCCTGCCTTTGTTGGGTTTATCTTCTAGTGGGAAGAGACAGAAAAATAAATAAGTGAAATATCACTTTTATCAGATGGTTATACATACTATGGAGAAAAACAAAGTAGTAAAGAGGAAGTAGATGGAGGGAATGTCTCACTGCCCAAAGAATCAGAAAGGGATAGATTCTGGGCAAAGGAGGGATGACCCAGGAGTCCTGGACTTCTTACAGTGACTAACATAAACAGGGCTAAAAGGCAGAGAGTATCTGCCCTGATAGTTCTAAAGCAGATAGTGATAGTGGTGGTGTTGGGGCAGAGGGAAAGCTAAGGAACATGCCAAGAGATGCAGAGTTCTGCAGCCTTTCCTTTACTCCTGCCAGTGAAGATGTAGAAGCCCCAAGGAGCGAAAGCCTTACCCAGAGCACTTAAGCTTTATTGCATTCCTTGTTGATTCCAGTAGAGAGGGGAAACAAGAAAAGAATTGGACTTACATAATAGTTTATCCTCAATTCCTACCAGTCTGTTAACTCCATGAAGTGAGAAGCTATATATTAACCACCATATTCCCATAATCCAGACAAGTACCTCGTACACAGCAGTGATGGGACATATATTGTTGAAAGAATACATAAATAAACAGACTATTAAAGGCAAAGTATCCCTATATTATCAAGGTAAATATTTTAAATGTGTTCATATAAATAATTACCAAGTTGGGGGTAGCCACAAAATGGCTTTAAGTTAGTAGGTTAGCAGCTTTTGAGTTCTGTTTGATTTTGAATCATAAGCAAATTATACTTATTCTTAGTAACTTTTAAATTTGCTATTCTAAGAGTCTTAAAGACAATCACATTTTGTAAATTTGCAAGATTTTAAAATATATACTTAGGACTTTTAAAACTAAAAGTTACAAAAACATAAAATTAAACTGAAGATCAGAAAAGTCTTTTCTAATTATTTTACCGTGTTTGTTTAACAAATGTTAATACTTTATCCTACAAACTCCTCAACTGTATTACATCACCTTGCTAGCATATGCAGTGAAAAATACGTAGATAATATTTCCAAGTAGAAATCTGCAAACCAGGGATTTAACAGTGTCGCTTTGAGCCACTATATAGCCCTGTGGTGTGTAGATGACAGACACAAATAGACAGACATAATTACAGTATATATATTAAAACAAGTGTGCCTTGATTACTTTATTCTAAATCCAAAAAAATTTTTCAATTATTTATATTCTAAAATTTAAATTGCTATTAAGTTGTTAAATTACTTATTTAAAAAATACATACCGTTCTCTTACAAAATCTGCTAGTTCTTTTGTCGATATCTGTCCATGTTTCATATTATGGTAGAGGACATCAAAGCCACTATTTTTTTCCCCCCTATAATTTAAAAAGATTTCTAGTTTAACAAAAAACAGATAAAAATGACTTGAGAATCTAATAAGCTGACACTAATATGCAATCCTGTGCTCAGGTGAGCTGCTTCTCCTTAATTTAATGATTCTTATTTATTGCATGATTTTAAACAGTATAAAGCAGTATTACGCGCTTTGATAAAGTTTACAATTAACTATGTATCATATACCTACATACACACATACAGGCATACACTTTGTAATCACCCATAAAGGTACAATTAATAAAATTAAGTATGAGGCCAGGCACAGTGGCTCACGCCTATAATCCTAGCATTTTGGAGGCAGAGGTGGGTGGGTCATTTGAGGTCAGGAGTTCTAGACCAGCCTGGTCAACATGGTGAAACCCCATCTCTACTAAAAACAAAAAAATTAGCTGGGCATGGTGGCATGCACCTGTAATCCCACTTATTCAACAGGATGAAGCAAAATAATCGCTTGAACCCTGGAGGCGGAGGTTTCAGTGAGCCGAAATCACAACACTGCACTCCAGCCTGGGTGACAGAGCGAGACTCCGTAAAAAAAAAAAAAAAAAAGTAAGTATGAATTTTAAGGAATAATATGCAGCATAATTAAGAAAGATAAACATGGACCTTTCGAAACATATTACCAATCCCATTTCAACTTATTTCTTATACAGTAAGAAATTTCTTAAACAGTACGAAATTCCTGATTATTTGAGTCTGTGCTTTAAAATAACAAAATCTTGATTTCTGAGTTAAGACAGTACAGCATATCAGCAGTGAGTATCACTAACTACCTAGATCTTTCAGTAAACTTGATAAATGAGAAAATGGATAAAATTTAACAAAAGAGAAGTAACAGGCTATTTGCTAGTCTTTAATTAATGGAAATTTTTTTTTTGAGACACTCTCACTCTGTCACCCAGGCTGCAGTGCAGACGTGTGATCTCGGGTCACTGCAACCTCCCCCGTCCCAGGTTCAAGCGATTCTAGTGCCTCAGTCTCCCAAGTGGCTAGGATTATAGGTGTGCACCACCACGTCTGGCTAATTTTTGTACTTTTAGGAGAGAGAGGGTTTTGCCAGGTTGGCTAGGATGGTCTTGAACTCCTGGCCTCAAACGATCCACCCGCCTTGGCCTCCCAATGTGCTGGGATTACAGTACAGGTGTGAGCCACTGTGCCCAGCCTAATTAATGAGATGTTAATAGAACTAGATCACTACACAATCCTGGAAAACCTCTACTGCTATTTAATCCTATAAATCCTAAATTAGTAAATTATAAAAATAACATTAGAAATGTCAATTTATTCAATGAAATAAAAGACAACTGATACACTAGGTTTAACAACTCTCTTTACAGGTCGCAGTTTTTATTTTTCTTTAGTGAAAATGAAATCATGAAGAATGGAATATATTTGTTGGAAATAAAAGCAATACCATAAGCAAGTGTTACATAATCTAGAACTTGATTTTTCCACAGTCCACTGAAAACAGAAAGCGTAAGAACTTCCCGTTACGTTAAAGTGATTCCTGATAAGCTCATCAGCTAATGTACCTAATAATTAGTTTGCCATACATATATCAAATTAAAATGTCAAATCTGTAACAAGATAATATAAACAAAATCTTTAACATTTTGAACAACCATTTCCATTTATCAAGAAGGATATAACATAAAACCACAGTCTTGTGAATCCAAACATTTCCACTTGGCTTCTGCAACTTTACATGTTTCAGATTTTTTTTTTAATTTATTGCCAGAGACTTGTGCCTGTAATCCCAGCTACTCCAGAGGCTGAGCAGGGGGGCTTGCTTGAGGCCAGGTGTTCAAGACCAGCCTGGACAAAGTGAAAACCTGTCTCTAAAAAAAGAAAAAGACAATGATAAGGGTTTGAAACTTCTCCTTCAGTTAACTTTTTAAGAGCAATAGTAAATTAGACACTAAAAATAAAAAATCTGGACAGCATTCACTTTAAAAAAAAAAAAGTTTTTGTAGAAACAGGGTCTCTTTACATTGCTCAATCTGGTGTCAAACTCCTAGCCTCAAGCAATCCTCCCACCTTGGCCTCCCAAAGTGCTGGGATTACAGATGTGAGCCACTGCATGTGGCCGGCGTTACTTTTGATGAATCCAAGATTTGAAAAATAGGCAGAAGACAGATTGTATACTGTATAATCACATTATTAATGAAAAAACTGATATTACCAAGTTTCCTTTTAAATTTTTCAGAAAGTTCTTTGGAAGGGTAAGAGAAGGGTCAGGAGGTATCGTCCTGCAAACACTGATAACATGCCTAACCTCCCTCTCAACTCTAAACCACCTAAAAAATAAATAAATACCATCACTTCCCCACCCTGTCTACATTTTCCTTTTAATCTAGCTCTTAAAGATTTACTAGACCACCTTGGACAAGTCAATGCACAATATAACATTAATATGTTTGATACAGTCTCGCTTTATCTTGACTTGTCTGAAAAACATCATGAAACATTTTACTAATCCTAAAGATTTTCTTTTTTTTTTTTTTGAGACAGAGTCTCGCTCTGTCACCCAGATTGGAGTGCAGTGGCGCAATCTTGGCTCACTGCAACTTCAGCCTCAGTTCAAGCAATTCTTGTGCCTCAGTCTCCCAAGTAGCTGGGATTACAGGCATGTGCCACCATGCCAGGTTAATTTTTGTATTTTTAGGATTTCACCACATTGGCCAGGATGGTCTTGATCTTCTGACCTTGTGATCCACCCCTCGGCTTCCCAAAGTGCTGGGATTATAGGCGTGAGCCACTGCGCCCAGCCAAGATTTTTTTTTCTTTTAAGAGTAGACCCTTTAGTGAAGAACCTATAGATATACTTCTGATGAGAACTCAATAGATATGCAATGACAGCTCTCCAGTGCCATTTTTGCCTTGAAAACTGCTAGGGAGCTAGAGGTAAAATACAGGCACATTTCATTTTACTGCACTTCATTTTACTGAGCTTTGCTTTATTGCACTTTGAAAATACTGCATTTTTACAAATTGAAGGTCTGTGGCAATCCTGTGTCAATCAAGTCTATCAGTATCTTTTTTCCAATAGCATGTGCCCACTTCTTCCCTGTGTTAGCATTAGCAATAAAGTATTTTTTAATTTTATATCCACAGAAAAACCAGAAAAGTTTGTGACTTGTTTCATTGTGGTTGTCCGAATTGAACCCACAATATCTCTAAGGTATGCCTATGTATGCAAGCAATTTTTCTACAAGTATACAGAACATTCAACCACATGTCACAGCCTCTTCTCGTCAACATCCTATTTGTGCAGTAGTCCCCTCTTCTCCACAGGGGATATGTTTCAAGACCCTTGTGGATGCCTCAAACCATAGATAGTACCAAACCCTTTATATACTGTTTTTTTCCCAATCTGATAACCAAGATGGCTACTAAGTGATTAATGGGCAGGAAGGGTATACACCATGGATGCACTGGACAAAGGGATGATTCACATCCCAAGCAGGACACAATGAGATTTCATCACATTATTTAGAACAGCTCAAAATGTAATGCTTATGAATTATTTCTGGAATTTTCCATTTAATATTTTCAGACTGCAATTGACCTCACATCTGAAACTGTGGAAAGTGAAGTTCTGGACAGGGGGAGACAAAAGTACATTGAAATTTTCAGTCATGATCATTAAAAGTACTCTTCAGAGCTACTGGCAAGATACTGCTAATGTAGATAATAGTGACTACAATATACAGTACGGCCAGGTGCGATAGCTCATGCCTGTAATCCCAGCACTTTGGGAGGTCAAGGCAGGTGGATCACCTGAGATCAGGAGTTTGAGACCAGCCTGACCAACACGGTAAAACCCCACCTCTACTAAAAATACTTTAAAAATTAGCCAGGTGTGGTGGCACACCCTTGTAATCCCAGGTACTCAGGAGGTTGAGCCAGGAGAATCACTTGAACCTGGAAGGCAAAGGTTGCAGTGAGCCAAGATCACACCACTGTACTCCAGCCTAAGTGATACAGTGAGACTTGGTCTCTAAATAAATAAAATAAAATATGCAGAATGGGCACTCAGAATGATTTGATGCAGGTACAATAGTGACTCAAACATAATTGTTGGTTGACTGAAGGAAAGAAATCCTACTACCTTTCAAAAACTTATTTTTCTCACCCCCCTCAGATATTCTTCCCCAATCTTTTATATTATAATTCACCTCTTCCAGTTAGTTGAATCCTTAAAGCTATCTAAATAAATATTATATGAGTTAAGAAAAAAACCGCAGAAGCAAACAGTAATTTTAAAAGTTTTATAGCTTTTGAATTTTCTGTAATGTTCTATAAATAAAAATATTTTCATTACTTTCAAAATGAAAAAACTAAACCAACAATTTCAGTTTTCTGAAAACTGAAAACTATTCAATCTATGCTTGCAAAGAGACAGGCTACTGGCATCTTGTTCACTTCAGTACTTAAATCTACAGTCCCTGTAATTTATAAACAGAAAAAAAAAAACTAGAAGTGTCAAAATGTGAACGATTAAAGAAATTACACCCTATCTGGCCAGGTGTGCTGGCTCATACTTGTAATCCCAGCACTTTGGGAAGCTGAGGCAGCAGGAGCACTTGAAGCTAAGGGTTTGAGACCAGGCTGAATAACATAGCAAGACCTTGTCCCTGTAAAATTTTTTTTTTAATTAGCCAGGTGTGGTGGCATGCACATGTAGTCTCTAGCCACTCCAGAGGCTGAGGTGAGAGGATCCCTGGAGTCCAAGAGTTCAAAGCTGCAGTGAGCTACGATGGGGCCACTGCACTGCAGCATGGGCGACAGGGCAAGACCCTGTCTCTAAAAAAAAAAAAAAAAATTACAGCCTATCCATTCCGTAGAAGCTTATTCAAAGAATACTTATTCACACGAGAAAACTGCTTGATGGTAATATTAACTGAAAATATCAAGACATACAACTATATAGTATAATCTATCTGGAATCTTGTATTTCTAAAGAAAATTTTAAGGGTACAGAGAGAGGCTATAGGTAATTTGTGTTCTGTATTCTTCTGCGTTTTACCTATCACATGATAACGGTTTTAATTAAAAAGGAAAATCATCTACACTTTCAACTGTTGCTTCAACGAACTAAAAACTCACTCTCCTTGGTTTTAAGGCTCCACCACCACCAATTTGCTTTACTTATATTATACCTTCCTATCTTTTCCCTAAAGTCAAGCAAACATGCTTGATATATCTCCCATAACCTTCACTCCTGGAAATCCACCAGGGAGCATGACTATCTCCTCAACTTTATTACACACTTTAACACTTACCAGTTTAATTCTCTCTGACTCTGGCCATTCCAGCAACATCCTCTAGCACATTTATCAATATAGTAGATATGATAACAGGTATCGGTTGCTGTCACGCTGTTGTTTTTGTTTCTCCCCCACATCAGAGCAATTCATATTTATCTTTTTGGACCAGATTGCTACTAAAATTCTCTAACTCTAATATTCTTTAATTTTTCCACACTAAGAAAACTGAGAGCCAAGTCCTTATTCCCTTTGCTTTATAAGTCTCCATGGGATCCTACTTCCATTTGAATTTCTAAGGGTGCTTCTGTTAATTGTTCTAGAATTACGACATCAGGATGGATAATCTCAGGAGATATCTCCATGACTCAAAAAACTACTTTCAAAGGGCTTATATCAGCAAAATGTACAGGATGATTTAAAGCAGTTAAATCATCCTGCACATAACTGTTTCCTCATCCTTTGCTTAAATAATTTAAGTAGTTCTGAAAGGATTACAGCATTTAGGATTTAGTGTGCAGGCCTAAAAAGAATGCAGACATCAAATTTATATCCTTTCCAATGTCAAAGTCCTAAAATCCTCCCCCTGAACTGAAATATACACACTAAATCAGTATCAATTTTTCACTTCCAAATTTCTCCTATAATTAAGGCAAAAATATAAAACAAACAAATCACATCCCTTAAAAAAGTCTAAGGGCCTCACAATAAAATTTAGTGCAATCTAAAACACTATAATTTTATAATCTCTACTGTCAAATCTTCTGAACCAAGTTAAATGAATCTGCAGTCTTCATTTCACAGCTTGTTGCAATGGGAACAAGCTGGGCCCGGCTAACTTGCTAACAGTTATACAATAATATATTTTAACCTAGTGAAGTATATGTTATTTGGTCTTACCTCTGGAAAATCACATAAGAAATTGGTAATGATGATTGCCTTTACGGAGATCTTGATCACCAGAGAAAAAGAGGAAGATTTACTCCCTCTTGTACCTTTTAAATATTAAACCATGTAAAATTTGCAAATCTGTTAATGTATAAAGTAAATATATACAGAAATACAGATTTTGTTTTGGTATGCCATCTGATGGGATCATATCCTAAAAGCAGGTATCCCAAACTATACTATTTGGAGACTTCAAGTAATCAAAAGCCTATATTCTGGGTTTCAAATATGGTCACCTCAACTAATTTTCTAAAGATATATATTTTTGGCCTGGTGCGGTGGCTAACGCCTATAATCCCAGCACTTTGGGAAGCCAAGGAGGGCGGATCAAGAGGTCAAGAGATCGAAATCATCCTGGCCAACATGGTGAAACCCCACCTCTACTAAAAATACAAAAATTAGCTAGGTGTGGTGGCAGGCGCCTGTAATCCCAGCTACTTGGGAGGTTGAGGCAGGAGAATCGCTTGAACCCCGGAGGTGGAGGTTGCAGTGAGCCAAGATCGCGCCACTGCACTTCAGCCTGGGCGACAGAGTGAGATTGCCTCAAAAACAAACAAACAAAAAAAAACAAAAAAATAAATAAATAAATAAATAAACAAAAAAGATATATATTTTTAAATTTCATATGGATATATAACCCCAAAGAATGTGTGTTAGTCTCTCATCTGGGATACTAAATTTAGATTAGATAACCAAACAAAAATATAATAATGCTTTGTATCCCAAAGACCGATTAATAGCAATTTCAGATTTTTAAAACACATTTTAATCCTCTCATCTTATCCAAGGAATGATAAAACAAATTTTGGATATATAAGCAATGCTCCAATTTAATTTTAAATCAACATATAAACAAAACCAATGAAATCAAGTGAAAAGAGACTTCAGTGCAGTTAAACAGTAAAAGAAATAAGGAAAAACTTCAGGATAAAAATACCTAAGATAATTGGTGTTTGCTCATTTCTGATGTGTTGACTACAGATAACCTCTGGAAAAAGTCACCTAACTAAAAATGTCAGCTCATGACAATGTAATATATACCAAAGAATACTACTTAGTGTCTTTGGGTAAATGCTTCATATCATACATAGATTGGGATTACTATGTAAATGAGGATTATAAGGTATTCAACTCAGGTATGTTTTACATACTTATCTGTCCCCCCGTTAAGTAATAATTACCTATAAAATGCATTCCTTTAAGGTTTTTTGTGGAATTAAATAATCTGGGTTTACATAAAAATATAATGCCATTTTAATTATATTGCAGTGTTGCAACAATCTCAAGACTGTTATAAACTTGTACTCAATTATGCCTTTGAGAGATGCAGCATAGAGAGACACTTCCTCACTGTAATATTGATCACTATCTTTTTAAAGTTATATAATCTTCTGACAGGCCAACAATTATTTTTACATATTAAAAGCAATGGTGTGAATTTCTATTATCAAAATTATTTTTGCTGTCCAATTTTAATAGAAAAAATTCAGCTTATCAATGGTGCTATACTTTGTGGCAAACACAGACTTATCAACAACAAAACACCTGATACTATAAAAAGTTCTGAATAATTTTTTCCTTCAAAGGACAGTATTAAGTAAAGGAATTTTCAATGTAGCATATAGTTTCAATTAAGAAAACCTATACTTTAAAGAAAAAGGAAGAATGTGCTGCCTTGAAAAGAGCTTGAAGAGAGTTTCAATGATTCAAACTTTCTTCTAAGGAAATGTCACAACAAAAGGTTTGTCTTTATATATGTGGAAGGAGGGAAACAATTAACATGTTGTTTGGTTAGAAACCTAAAACTTTGGCTGGGCACAGTGGCTCAACCTTGTAATCCCAGCACTTTGAGAAGCTAGGGCGGGAGCATGGCTTGAGCCCAGAAGTTCGAGACCAGCCTGGGCAACATAGTGAGATCTCATCTCTACAAATAATTTAAAAATTAGCTGGGTATGGTGGCCTGTAACTGTGGTCCCACCTTCTCGGAAGGCTGAGGTGGGAGAACCGTTTGAGGTTGGGTGATCGAAGCTGCAGTGAGCCATGCTCATGCCACTGCATGCCAGCCTGGGCAACACGCCAAGACTGCAACAGAAAGGAAGGAAAGGAAGGAAGAGAGGGAAGGGAAGGGAAGGGAAGGGAAGGTGGGGGAGGGGAAGGGAGGGGAGGGGAGGAAACCTAGCCGGGCGCAGTGGCTCACACCTGTAATCCCAGCACTTTGGGAGGCTGAGGTGGGTGGATCACCAGGTCAGGAGTTCTATACCAGCCTGGCCAACATAGCGAAATCCTGTCTCTACTAAAAATTTTAAAAATTAGCTGGGCGTGGTGGTGGGTGCCTGTAATCACCGCTATTCGGGAGGTTGAGGCAGGACAATCACTTGAACCCAGAAGGCAGAGGTTGCAGTGAGCAGAAATCGTGCCACTGCACTCCAGCCTGGGAGACAGTGTGAGGCACCATCTCAAAAAAAAACAAAAACAAAAACAAATAGAAAGAAAGAAAGAAACCTAAAACATCAAAGGTTCCCATTACCTCACTTTGACAAGGTTTTAATTGATAAAAATCATACGTATTTATCATGTAGAACGTGATGTTTTGAATTTTGACAATTTTATTTCCTTTTAATAGTGCCATTTTAACACTAGAGGGAAAAGTTAAATTAGTATCTATTTTAAGAGATTATTTTATAAATGATTCTGAATATGTGACTTTTTGTTTTCTGTTTTTGAGACAGCGTCTCACTCTGTTGCCCAGGCTGGAATACAGTGACTGATCATAACTTACCACAACCTTGAACTCCTGGGCTCAAGCAATCCTCCCGCCTCAGCCTTCCAAGTAGCTGGGACTACAGGCATACACCAACACACCTGCCTGATTTTTTTAAAATTTTGTAAAGACAGGGTCTACTGTGTTGCCCAGGTTGGTCTCCAACTCTTGGGCTCAATCCAACCCCCTGCCTCAAACTCCCAAAGTGCTGGGGTTACAGACATAAACGGACCATGCCCAAAGCTAAAACAACAATGAAATTCTCAGAAGTTAGTTAATTCCTGGACCTTCCTAGCTCATTGAGCCTCCTCTCATCCCCAATTCCAGGCCAGGAAATAAAATAAAACGCAATCCATTAACAATTCATTTTCAACAGTGAAAGTGAAGGCAAAAACTAAAACATAAATTAGATTTGGAGGTCTCTCCAGAATTCAAACATTCAAGTTTATTTATGTTCCTCTTTTAACAAGAACAAGCAAGAAGCACATAAAAATATGTACAAAGATACTCAGAGAGGTACTATTCATATTAGCTAAAAACATTAAACAAGGCTATGCTCAAAGCTCAATTAACAGAAAATGAAACATAACTTTTTTTAAATGTGAAGACGCAATTTGGAATTAAGCTAGCAACTTAAAAAAAAAAATTCATGTATCAAAAAATATGCAAAACACTTATAGGAACATCAACTTTTAAATGTTCTTTATAAACATTTTATAAATTGACATCGTAAAACCTAATGCCTAAAACTCACAGGCTAATTCTAAAACTCATGTGGAAATGCAAGGAACCCAGGGTAGTCAAAATAATCCTGAAAAAGAAGAAAAAAACTGGAGGACACATACTTCCTGATTCCAAATTTGCTATACAAAACAAATTTGTAATCCAAACTATAACAATCCAAACTGTGTGGTACTGGCTGTCGCAAGGACAGACAATGGAATAGAACTGAAAACCCAGAAATAAATCCATACATTTCTGGTCGATTGATATCTCACAATGGTACCACGACAATTCAATGGGGGAAAGATGAGCCTTTTCAACAAATGGTACTGGGACAACTGGATATACAAATGCAAAATTATGAAGTTTTACCCTTTCCTTGTGCCATACGCAAAAATTAACTTCAAACGGATCATAGATCTAACTAGAAGAACTAAAACTATAAAACCCTTACAGGAAAACATAGGAGTAATTTTTGGATTAGGCAAAGGCTTCCTAGATACAATAACAGCACAAGTAATAGAAACAATAGATAAGATGGACTTCACCAAGACTTCATGAAAATTAAAAACTTAATGTGTTACTTCAAAGAACAGGATCAAGAAAATGAAAAGGCAACCCACAGAATGGGAGAAAATGTTTGCACATCATGTATCAAATAAGATGTGTGTCCAGAATATTAAAAAAACTCTTAGAACTCAATTACAAAAAGAACTCAATTTTTACTCTAAACAGACATTTGTCCCAAAAAAATTTAAAAATAGGCAATAAGCACATGAAAAGATGTTTGACATCATTAGCTATCAGAGAAATGCAAACCAAACCGTAAGAAAATATTAATACTACTTCACGTTCACCCACTAGAATATTATAATAAAAAGGACAAACAACAAGTGTGGTGAGCATGTGGAGAGGGACCCTCAGATATCGCTGGTGGGATTGCAAAATGCTACAACCACTTCAGAATAGTCTGGCAGTTCCTCAAAATGTTAAACATAGATCTACAATTTGACCCAGGAATCGCATTCCCCAAAGAAATGAAAACATATGTTCACACAAAAACTTGTACAAAAATGTTCATGGCAGCATTACTCATAACCAAAAAGTGGTAACAACCAGATGTCCATCACTAATTGGATAAATATTAATAAAATGTGAAATGGAATATTATTTGGCCATAAAAAGGAATTAGTACTGATACATGATACATCATGGATAAACTTTGAGAACATTATGCTAAGTGAAAGAACCTAGTCACAATGGCCCCTTTTTTAGGATATGTCCAGACTAGACAAATGTAGAGAGGCAGAAAATACATTATTAGTTGCCTAGGACTGGGGCAGGGGGAAATGGGGAGTGACTGCTAATGGGGCTAGGAATTCTTTCTGGGATGATGAAATTGTTCTAAAATTGAGGTAGTGATGTTTGCACAACTCTATGAACATACGAAAAATCTCTCAATTGTAGTACACTTTACATGGGTGTACTGGTACACAATGTGAACTCAATAAAGCTGTTTAAAAAACAAAACACCTAAGGTCTAGTATATACATTCTTTGTGGAAAACAAGGTACATTCAAGACAAATTAATAACTATGAACTGATTTGATTACTAACCAAGACCAAACTTGAGACACTTAGAATTAAGAATTTAAGATACACTCCTTACTAGCTATAAGATTACCCCCTTAAGTATGTCTAAATCTCAACGAAAATGAACTGCGGTACTTGGAACTGTCAGGGCATAAAATAGGATTCACGAAAGATACCTGAGTAAACACGTTCCTTTCCTGTACATGGCTGAACTGTACTTCCCATTACAAAAAAACAATAACTGCAGAAAAATACTCCACAGGGAGCCTGAGAAATTCTCAAAGAAGAATCTAACACTGAGCTAAGAGAAGGGGTGGAAAGAATAAGGAAGGGGAAGGAGCACAGAGGAGTAAGGGGAAGTCTCCGTGCATTTAAGCCCAGGGAGTTCAGTTACATTAAATTCAACTTTTATACGCTTTGTGAACAGGCCCAGAGGCAAAGTCCTGGGCGCAGACCCACGATCCCAGCTGCGAGGCTGAGAGGAAGTGCTTGTCCAGCCCAGTTCCACACAGGATTTGGTGTGGAAACGGTCCGGGGTAAAAGGGCTAGCTTAGACGGGGGCACGCGGTGCTGGCAGGAGGCGAAACCCCCTCCGCCCGGCGCTCCCAGCCAGAGCGCAGCGGGAGGCGGCCGTGCCGCGGGCCCGTCCTTCGCCTCCGAGCCGCCGCGCACGCCCCGCGCGGAGCGCGCCCGGCGCCGGGAGCCTCCGGTGGGGGCTGGGTCCCGTCTCCCGCCCCATCCGGCGCTTTGTCCCAGCCCCGGCGGCGGGCGGCCCCGCAGGGCTCCCGGGCCGCGCTGACAACCCCCGTCCCCAGTACGGCTGCGAGCCCGGGAGACCGTATCGTCTGGCTGCGACCGGTCGCCCGCCAGACCTCAACCAGGCGGGACGCGGCAGGCGGCGGTCTGAGGACGCTCGCCCTTCCCCGAGGAGCAGCCGCCGCCCGAAGCGCACGCAGGCCGAGCTCAGGCGCCAAAAGCCTGGACTCCGAAACACTACTTCCAACATCCTAAGCTTACCCAAAAATTCTCTACGAAATACGCCATGACCATCGTGCCGCCGCCGCGCCGGGTTCCGCGTCCGCGCCCGCCCGCCGCTGTGTAAACACGGCCCGGCCCCCACCGCACCCCCGCCTCTCGTCGTCGCCGCCGCCGCCGCCGTCGCTGCCGCCTTCTTCCCAGAGACCGGCCCGCACCTTCCCGGGCGCATGCGCCACCTAGCGGCTGCCGCCGCGGGGCGAACGCTCAGATGCCTCGGCCACGGTGTGCGCATGCGCCCCAGCCCCATTCCCGGTTGTTGGGAGATCTCTGCAGCCCGGGGCGCGGCTGCGTTGAGTGTTCTCTTAGGAATGGTGGAGAACTGGGTCGTTGAGGAGTCATCAGGGACACTGCTCGCACCGTTTGCGGTGCGACGGGCACTGGCCCAGGGACAGAACGAAGAGAAGGGCCAGCCAGCAGCAGTGGAGTCGGCAGTCTGGCTGCGCACTCGTTTTCTCCTCAGAAGACTTGCTTCCCCGGCCTTCGAGGATCTCGAACGGACCATAGTCTGGGCTCGCTGGACTGGAGGAAACTTGGCCGCCGGCCACCCGGAGGAGACTGAGAAGCCTTTGGTCAACAAGGCGCCTTTCCTTGAACCAAAACAAAACTTTCCGAAGCCGGAAAGGAAACGCCCAGTGTCGCCTGAGAGCCCTGGAGCTGCGCGAGACCCAGGCACCGAGTTCGGCCTCGGCCGCTGACCTCTGGCACCGCCGGAGCAGACCAGCCGGGGCGGCCAGCAAACCTGCGGGAGCGGAATGTGACCCGAAACCGAGGGACTTCCTGACCCAGGCAGTTAATTAAAACAACAAAGTCCATAGTTCTCTTAGCAACTTGAACACTTTGGAAAGAGAAACAAGTCTTAACATGCCTCGACATAATGGAAAGACTAAATCCCCTTCCTACACCTTGCTTTCCAAAAGTTAAAATATACTAATAGTTAAACTCTAGTAGAGGTCTCAAGTTCACTGCCACCAGGTCAGCTGGGTCCAGAGTCTTCAGTTCTTGAAGCCAAGCCCTACAAATGGATTTAGTGTAGCACATCACACCTCCTCAGGTGACTTAAAACAATGAACACTAATAAGAGGACCATGAGAAATTATTTTCATCCTCAGAAGTAAAAATCATGAGGTGCCTTTCAATTGTAAGTGCTTGTTGAATAGGGAATATTTGGATAATGGTATTGTGGACATACCTTTTTAAGAGTATGTGTTAGAAATATATAGTATGCAAAACATTCAGGATTTGCTGGAAAAAAAAAAAGTCATTTATTATGGGTAGCCGGTATGAGTGGGGATATAGGTGAAAATGGATAAAACAAGATTGGCTATAGTTGCTCTGTTTTTGTGTATCTTAGCTATTTTGTTTCTTTAAAAAGTCCTCTTATCACTGACATTTACACTTAGTTTTGGGGAAAGTCAAACTTAGAAATATGCTACAGCTCTCTAAGTGATAAGTCTAACTGGATTTTTCTCAATGCTGAAGAATTTTTTTTTTTTTTTTTTTTTTTTAAAGACAGGGTTTCACCATGTTGGTCAGGCTGGTCTTGAACTCCCGACCTCAGGTGATCCGCCCGCCTTGGCCTCCAAAGTGCTTGGATTACAGGCGTGAGCCACCACGCCCAGCCTGAAGAACTTTTTAAAAAATTCAGCCATCTAGGTCACACAACAAATACACGTGGCATTAAATTCCTAGTATCACTAAGCACTACCCTACCCATCTTAGACCTGGGCAAGAGAGACTTCTATCCTGACTCTGTGCTTTAAAAGAACTTACATATCTCACACACACACACACACACACACGCACACATTAATTTCTTAAAAAACACACACACACACACACACATGGGTGCCTCTGCCACTTGTGATCTGATACTGAACACTGGCTCATAACCATAAATTCCCTCTCCCATGAAGAACACTATTCAGGCGCCAGAAACACTCTTCTTCATATCTTTTGTCTTATGTCCTCAAAACAAATGGTGAACTTCCAAAAGCAGTGAAAATTTGTAGATAGCATGGCTGCCCATTTCAGACACTGCTTTGGAGTCAGAATTTGAGCAGCAGAAGTGCTTAGGTAAGAGAGATGACAAATTAGTTAACTTGTAAAACCCTTCGACTCAGTTTGAATGCTATAGATTCTTGCATAACAAAGTATTGTTTCTCAGTAGTGTCAAGCATACATTTTCCTTCTGTTAGTGTTCCAGTGTGTGGTTACAACCTACTGGCAATTTAGCATAGTATTCACAACAGTTACTGGCCTTCATTCGTACTCTTCTGCTCCCCTAAAATTTACGAATAGGTCTGGAATGAAGGTAAGTATTCTGTGTATTTCAGGTATTTGCAAGGTTCATTAGGGCCAAAACACCGTATCCTGTAATTGCCTGATGTTTAAGTTGTGGGACTTTATAGTAAACAGTGATTAAGGTGACTAAATTTCAGACGAGACTGTGTAGTATATAGGAATAGTGTGGATGGTATCAGCCACCTTCTGCACTCTCAAGTGAGGTTTCCAGCGATGCACATACATTCTGGCAGAGCATAGATAAGGCCCTGAGTGGGTAGCTCACTCATACGCCTTAAAGTATTTGTGCCACACACACTTAGCCCTTGCTTATCAAAATGTATTTCATTTTGAAATTATTAAAAACTGACATAGATAACAGCAGTGTACAAGTCACTGCCTATAGGTATGTCACTTAAGAGTCACTCAGTAAATGTTCAGTGAATGAATGAATGATGACACCCATCATAGAAATGTCAAGATAGATGAGACCTTGAATATGTAATAATTCCATTATCTTCTACAAATACCCTTGTTTGTTTGTTTGTTTGTTTGTTTGTTTTTGAGACAGAGTCTCACTTGGTCACCCAGGCTGGAGTGCAATGGCTCGATCTCAGCTCACTGCAACCTCCACCTCCCAGGTTCAATCGATTCTCATGCCTCAGCCTCCCAAGTAGCGGGGATTACAGGTGTGCACTACCATACTCCACTAATTTTTGTGTTTTTAGTAGACAGGGGGTTTCACCACATTGGCCAGGCTGGTCTCAAACTCCTGACCTCAAGTGATTGATCTGCATACCTCAGCCTCCCAAAGTGCTGGGATTACAGGCATGAGCCATCGTGCCCAGTTTACTCACTCTTTAATTGGTGTTTGATCCTAGAGTTTGTGGGAAATGTCATTATTTAAGTTCTTGATTTAGTTTTCTCACATTACTTTAAATATTTTCAAAAGAATTCTTTTGGGCTTGAGTGTACTTCTTAAAGGATTTTTTTTTTTTTTTTTTTTTTTGAGACAGAGTCTTGCTCTGTCATACAGGCTGGAGTGCAGTGGCATAATTTCAGCTCACTGAAACCTCCGCCTCCCGGGTTCAAGTGATTCTCCTGCCTCAGACTCCAGAGTAGCTGGAACTACAGGCACATGCCACCACACCTGGCTGAGTTTTGTATTTTCAGTAGAGACAGGATTTCATCATGTTCGCCAGGCTGGTCTCGAACTCCTGACCTCAGATGATCTGCCCACCTTGGCCTGCCAAACTGCTGGGATTACAGGTGTGAGCCACCACACCTGGCCTTAGAGTACTTTGTGAAGTAAAAATAAAATAAAATTTAAATAACATTCAAGATATACTGTAGCAAGAGATTGCCTGTTGGAAAGGAGCCCCTACTCAATTTGGCCTTTCATTTTTGGGTGTCCCCGATACCAGATTCATCTTTCTCTTGGGATCTCTCTTTAATTATATGTGCTAACGAGATGTTGGCTTCCAGGGATGCTGTTAACCCCCATTAAACTCTGGCCTAAGCATATATATATGTTGCAGCCCAAAGTTATAGATTATTAAAACATAACTTGAAAAATGGTAACAAATAAGAGAGGACACACAAAATAACCTAGTCCAGAGTCTCTGGTTTACAAAATATGGGTATTTCCAAGATTTGAGGGTTCAATCTCTTAGGTAAGGCACCCAGAGCACTTCCTCCTTATTCCTTAGTTTGATTTCCTCCCAGTTCTCTTCCTGGGTTCAGAGCTCACAGCACATTAATCAACATTTAGTCACAAGGGCCATTTCCTCATAACTTCATTTGAAACTAGGTCCATATAAGAGTTGACTATAAAGAAAAATACATTTTCTCATTATTTTCAATATAATTTTACAAATGTACTTCCACTTGTTATCAAGATGGGAGTGGCAAAGAGAAGATCCTATAAACCTCCTCTGTTTCCTGCCAATTTCTTCAATGCGTGGCATCCATCCCGTGTCAGGTGCAGTAGTCCTTCTCTGAACTCATATTGCATTTGACAATAACAAATGGCAAAATAACTAAGCTCTATTAAAAGGCAGAAGAGAAGCAGGCCCTGAAGTCTGGTATGCTCTTGTTTTTCTGTGCTTAATAGCAGCATATTAAAAGCAAAAGCCTTATGCAAAACAGAAAGAAAAGCAAGAGCTTGGCAGATGGCAGCCAGGCAGGCCGCTATGTGAGGGCCAAGACGTAGAAGCATGTTGATCGAACTGCAGAATAGAGCTCAACATCACCCTGCACACTATTTTCTCACTTCAGAGCACCTTATCAGGTAGATGAGCCTTTCTCTCTCCTGAGTGCACCTGAGATTGACTCCCTGCCTGTTCCTCAAGTGGTGCCATCTCTTCCTCCAGAATGAGGTGTACTTTCTCCCAGGTGCTCCCTCATCTTGTCATTTGCGAAAGAACCACAAACACCTGACGGGTTGTTCCAGGGTTCACGTTGCTGGTGGCTGCAGGGGAAACCAACAGTACTTCAAAAAGAAGAAAATTACTAAACTACAAAAAGTCATGAAGATAATGATAATGTAAAAACACTCAGGACTGAGTGCGGTGGCTCACGCCTGTAATCCCAACACTGGGAGGCTGAGGCAAGTAGATCACCTGAGGTTAAGAGTTCGAGACCAGCCTGGCTAACACGGCAAAACCCTGTCTCTAAAAATACAAAAAATTAGCCAGGCATAGTGGCAGGCCCCCTGTAATCCCAGCTACCTGGGAGGCTGAGGCAGGAGAGTTGCTTGAACCCGGAAGACAGAAGTTACAGTGAGTTGAGATTACACTATTGCACTCCAGCCTGGGTGACAGAGTGAGATGCTGTCTCAAAAAAAAAAAAAAAAAAAAAACACTAAAAAATGTTTGTCATTAATGTTAAGTGGAAAGACAGAAGATGACATAGAAAATAGATTAAAATTACAACTATGTTGTCATATATTTTATTTGAAAATTATTAATATGTAAAAAATGTGTATGTTAAATAGACAAATATAAAATGTGGAAGACATTTACAATTTAATATAATAATATTGTACAATTTAAAGAACAATCATTCTTTGTTTTTGTCTGAATATAAATGTAACTGGGCCTAATCTTCTTTAATATCTTTCATTACCTGTCTCCTCTGTTTCATTAATTCAGGCAGTAGACATTTACTATGCACTTGTTACAATGAAAGGATTGTTTCTGCTTGCTTTTTTTTTGAGATAGGGTCTTGCTGTGTTGTCCAGGCTGCAGTATAGTGGTCCAATCATAAGTCACTGCAACTTCAAGCCTCCTGGTCTCAAGCAAGCCTTCCTACTTATGCCTCCCGAGTAACTGGGACCACAGGCACACGCCACCATGCCCACTTAATTTTTTATTTTTTGTAGAAATGGCATCTCCCTATGTTGCCAGGCTGGTCTTGAACTCCTGGACTCAAGTGATCCTCTCGTCTTGGCTTCCAAAAGTGCTGGGATTACAGGTATGAGCCACTATGCCTGGCCGTCTCTGCCTTTATTAGGAAATTCACAGTCTAATATAGACTCATGATGAAGATGATAAAGATCATAGCAATTATAGCAATAATGTGCATAGAAGAATGCCTGACACATAGTTGGCAAGCAATACATATTTGTTAACTGCATGAATTAATAAATCACTGTTCCAAAAGGTAACCTCAAAGAAATTCAATTTGTACTTTTATTTTCTTTTCCTTCTTTCTTTCTTTCCTTCCCTCCTTCCCCCCTCAACTCCCTCCTCTCTTTCTGCAAGGAAAGTGATAGGAAACTGCCCTGGATTCATCCAGGGTATCCTCCATTAGCACACTGATTTGGAGGTCCATGGAGTATTAGAGTCCAGAGCAACTTCTGAAACTCGGTCATGGAGCCAGCTAGCTCCCTAGGAGATGGATGCTTATTAAGAACAGAGCACTAGGAATTGTGATCATAAGAGCCCAAGCAAGAAGCACCCTTGGCTGAGCTAAGAATGGAGGAAGTAGACTAGGTCTCCTTTGAAGAGCCACTGAAGCCTGGGCAGGAATATGAGTCACCAATGGACCAGCACCTTCTATACACCTTGTAGCCCCAGATTTCAACAGAACACCGTGTACCAGTTGTCCCATTCACTGTTTATCTAACAAACATTTATTAAACACCTATATTGATATAGGCCTTCTTCTAGACACTGGGGATACAATGGTGAATGAGATAAATAATTGTGCTGTTCTGATGGCACTTAAATGTATGGAGACAGACCGAAAGGTTGTAAATAAATGATGTATTTTTGGATAGTGATACATGCTTTGGAGTGTAATTGACATAGGTTGTAGTAGGAGAGGGGGCTTCTTCTTTACCTAGAATGGTCAAAAAGGCCTCCCTGAGGACATGGCATTTGAGCAGAGATTGAATGAGCTAAAGGAAGTAGCCATGCAAAGATCTGCAGCGTAGTCCACATTAAAGGACCAACAATAAGGTCCAGAGGTATCTGTAGCTTGATTTGTTTAAGTAAATGAAAAAGGGGACAGTTTGGCTGGAGTGCAGTGATCAAACAGAACAGAAATGAGGTCAGACAGGAACGCAGAGTCAAGTCAAAGAGAGAGAGGCTGCTTTGTAATCTAAGTGCCATAGGAAGCCAATGGAGGATTTGAAAGCACCAGAATGATATGATCTGATTTATGTTTTAAAAAAGATCCTATAGGCTGGGTGCAGTGGCTCACGCCTGTAATTCCAGCACTTTGGGAGGCTGAGGCGGGCAGATCATAAGGTCAGCAGATCATAAGGCAGATCATAAGGTCAGATCATGGCCAAAATGGTCAAACCCCGTCTCTACTAAAATACAAAAAATTAGCCAGGCGTGGTGGTGTGTGCCTGTAATCCCAGCTACTTGGGAGGAAGAGGCAGGGGAATCGCTTGAACCCGGGAGGCAGAGGTTCAGAGCTAGACACCATCTCAAAATAAATAAATAAATAAATAAATAAAAAGATCACATTCAACCTGGCATGGTGGCTCACACCTGTAATCCCAGCACATTGGGAGGCCAAGGCCGAAGGATCACTTGAGGCCAGAAGCTTGAAACCAGCCCGGGCAACATGGTGAAACCCCATCTCTACTAAAATTACAGAACTTAGTGGGGTGTGGTGGCGCATGCCTGTAATCCCAGCTACTTGGAAGGCTGAGGCATTAGAATCACTTGAACCTGGAAGGTACAAATTGCAGCGAGCCAAGATCGTGACACTGCACTCAAGACTGGGCAACAGAGTGAGACTCTGTCTCAAAAAGCCAGGCACAGTGGCTCATGCCTGTAATTCCAGCACTTTGGGAGACGGAGGTGGGTGGATCACCTGAGATCAGGGGTTCAAAACCAGCCTGGCCAACATGGCGAAACCCCATTTCTACCAAAAAAACAAACAAACAAAAAAAGGCACGGTGGCTCCCACCTGTAATCCCAGCACTTTAAGAAGACAAGGCAGATGGATCACCTGAGGTTGGGAGTTCGAGACCAGTCTGACCAATGTGATGACATGGTGAAACCCTGTCTCTACTAAAAATAAAAACAAAAAAAATTAGCTAGGCGTGGTCTCATGCACCTGTAGTCCCAGCTACTCAGGAAGCTGAGGCAGGAGAATTGCTTGAACCCAGGAGGCAGAGGTTGTGGTGAGGTGAGATCGTGCCATTGCACTCCAGCCTGGGCAACAAAGCAAGACTCCAAAAACAACAACAAAAAATCACATTGACTGCTCTGTGAAAAGAAGGGTAGTGGAAAAAAAAATTGGGAGGCCACTCCAAAGATGGATATATAGACCTGGCAAGAGAGGATGATAATAAGGACTAGGCGACAACTGTGGAAATGTAAGAAGTTATCAGGCTCAGCTAGGCGCAGTGGCTCATGCCGGTAATCTCAGCACTCTGGAGGCTGAGGCGGGTGGATCAACTGAGGTCGGGAGTTCAAGACCAGCCTGACCAACATGGTGAAACTCCATCTCTTAAAAAAAAAAAAAAAAAGTTATCAGGCTCAAAATCTACTTTGAAAGTAAAGCTGACAGAGTTGCTTATGGATTTGATTTAGGTGGGAAGGGAAGAAAGAAATCAAAGATGATCCTAGGAGTTGTGCCTAAACAACTAGGTGTATAATGAATGGTGCCATAACAATGGAAAAATATGGAAAGGAGCTGGTTTGGAGAAAAAGAAAACTCAGTGGTTTTATTTATTTATTTATTTTGGAGATGGAGTCTCACTCTGTCACCCAGGCTGGAATGCAGTGGTACTATCTCAGTTCACTGCAACCTCTGCTTCCTGGATTTAAGTAATTCTGCCTCAGCCTCCTGAGTAGCCAGAATTACAGGTGTGCACCATGACGCCTAGCTAATTTTTTTTTTTTGTATTTTTAGTAGAGACGGGTTTTCGCCATGTTGGCCAGGCTGGTCTCAAACTCCTAACTTGAAGTGATCCACCTGCCTTGGCCTCCCACAGTGCTGGGTTTATAGGTGTGAGCCACCACATCCAGCCAGAACTCAGTGGTTCTACTTTGGCATTGTTAAATTTGAAGGTCCTAATGGACATACAAGTGGGAATGTCTATCAGGCAATTAGATATATGATTCTGGATCTCAGGACAGAGGTTGGATTCAAGAAATAAACTGGAGGGTCATTGGCATGAATAGAGGAGACTTGATGGGATCACACAGAAAGAAAGAGGAGGGAGGAAGGGAGGGAGATAGAGAGGCTATGGAACTGAGGAAAAGGCCCTGGGCACTCCTACATTTAGAGGTTAGGAGAAGTGGATGAGCCAGCAAAAGAGATTAATGTAAAGTAGAACACCAAGAAAAAGAGATGACATTGAAGCCAAGAGTAGAGAGTGTTTCAAAAAGCAGTTGATGGATGACAAATACTGAGAAATGACCATTGGATTTAGCCAGTTGGAAGTGGCCTTGGCAAGTGTTGATTCTTTGAAGGGGTGGAGATATAAATCTGAATGAAGTGGGTTGAAGAGAGAAGAGGAAGCAAGGATAAAAAGTATAAACAATTCCCTCAAGAAGTTTGCTATGAAAGGGAGCAGCAAAATAGGCAGGTAATGAAGGGAACAAGTGATAAAGGGAGGGAGTATTAAGATGTAATAAAGCATATTTGAGTTCCAGAGAGGATGAGCCAAAGGGGGAGAAGAGAGAGAATAATAGAGATGAAGTCCTTGAGTAGAGGAAGGAATATGAGATCCGGAATAAAAGTGTAGCTCCAAGAGGGTGATTCTGGATTTCTAATAAGTCTAATAGGTTCTTGATCAATTAGTTGGAAAAAATAAGAAATATATGTTATTGTAGTTCTGCATGTTAAAAGCATCCTTCATATATTATCTCATCGAATTATCCTACTAACCCTGTGAGGTCACAACTATTACCCCAATTTTACAAATGAGAAAATATGATCCAGGAGATTAGATGAGTCGCTCAAGGTCACACAACAGGTTAGTGGGAAACTACCGTTAATTTAGGAGTACAAGAGAGTCACAAATAAAGTGTTATGGAGGAAGTGATGCCTCAAGCAACAAAACAGGTCAAAGAAGAGGAATAATGAAGGGTGAAAGTTAAGCTCATCCACCCATGGATTTCATTTATGGCATTTTGTTTTTAACTGTTGGATCTGGTGTTCATCAGTTTCCACATTTTTCCGTAAAGAGGTCCCTTTCTTGGTTACCTTCTCTCTAACCAGGTGCTCTAGGTAAATATAAATGCTAACTAGTAAGAATCCTATTAACATTTCAAGGAAATTTATTTACATCTTACTGTTTAAAAAGTCTCTTCTCTCTTCATTGTCAATCCTAAACAAGCAAGAAATGTAATTGTTCAAAATTTCAGATTCTAATCAAAATCTAAGGCTACCTACCTTAAGTAGGATATCTGGTAATTGTATTAAAAACCACTCCCTTTTATAGGCAGAAGAAAACAAAAAACCATCAGCCTGTAGAAATGGTTGTAGTAATCTTATCCAAATTCTTAAGACCACAAAATTCTCATTAACTATTTGCAGGGAGGACGCAGCTGGGCTGGGTCAAACAGGCTAGATCCAAAGATAATGAAATAAAATTTTTATTTCCAGGCCAGGCCCAATGACTCATGCCTGTAATCCTAGCACTTTGGGAGACCAAGGCGGACAGATCATTTAAGGTCAGGAGTTCGAGACCAACCTGACCAATATAGTGAAACCCTATCTTTACTAAAAATACAAAAAAAATAGCCAGACATGGTGGCACATGCCTGTAGTCCCAGCTACTTGGGAGGCTGAGGCAAGAATATGGCTTGAACCCGGGAGGCAGAGGTTGCAGTGAGCTGAGATTGCACTTCTGCACTCCAGTCTGAGTGACAGTGAAATTCCATCTCAAAAAAAAAAATTGTTTACTGCCTTGAAACCCCACTGGATGTCATCTGCCTTTATATACTTTTCTTCATAGTGTTCCAAGAACAAACTGTCACCAACTAGTTATTTTTTTCATTTAGATCCAGAAAATGTATGTTATTTTTTTCTTCCTACTTCCCACATGCTGGCTAAAACCACTTCTTTCCTTTATTCAAAGCTGTCTTCAAATATATCTCCTCCAAAAAAAGAAAGTTGCAAACCATTACCTTCTGTATAATCTCATATTTCTTTTTTTCCTACATATTTACTGAGCACTACATCCTTTAACTTGAGTAATTTATATCTTGTCCAAAGAGCTATGTACTGTTCTTTGTAGCCACTTTCCTGGTTTTTTTCTTTCTTTCTTTCTTTCTTTCTTTTTTTTTTTTTTTTTTGCAGGTGCATGTGATTGTATTGGAGATCTTAGTTGGAGGAGGAACTCCTCATTTTTTCACTCTTAAAAACACATCATCTCTTACTTTTCAGTTATATACATGGGTTTCCATATTGGGAGGTGGGGGGAAGGAAGTATATATAGCTCTACAGATAGAGATGTCCATTCATTCATTCAACAAGCACCTACTGTGTTTTGTCACTGTTTTAGGTGTGTGATATAGAGCAGTGAAGAAAAGAGGTGAAATCTGCCCTCAGATCTTAAATCCCAGTAGGGATGATAGGCAAAAATAACAGAAACAAGTAGACACATAGTATAATGTCTGAAATGTCAGTAGGTACATAGCTATTGGTAAGTTCTATGTTACAAAAATAAAGCAGGGCAAGAGGAGTATAATGTCTTGTTTAAAAATAGCAGATGAGGTCAGAAAATCTATGATATAATATGGTACCTATAGTTAAAACCAAGGTATTGTATTCTTAAAATTTGCTGAGAGTAGATTTTAAGTTTTCTTACCACAAAAAAATTGTAAGTGTGTGAGGATAATGCATTAATTAGCTTGATTTAGCTATTTCACAATGTATACATATTTCAAAATAACATGTTGCACATGATAAATAAATAAGATTTTATTTGCCAATTTAACAATTACTTAATTTTTTAAAAAATATATAGCAGATAAGACAACCATATAGAATTAAACTGCATGGATTTTAATCCTGGCTCTGTCACTTATGAGCCTTATGACCTTGGGAAAGTTATTTAACCACTTGTATGACTCAGTTTGCACATCTGTAAAGTGGGGGATAATAATAGAATCTACTTTGGGTGGGAAGCGATGGCTCACGCCTGTAATCCCAGCACTTTGGGAGGCCAAGCGGGTGGATCATGAGGTCAAGAGATTGAGACTATCCTGGTCAGCATGGTGAAACCCTGTCTCTACTAAAAATGCAAAAATTAGCCACGTGTTGGTGGATGCCTGTAGTCCCAGCTACTCAGGAGGCTGAGGCAGGAGAATTGCTTGAACCTGGGAGGCAGAGGTTGCAGTGAGCCAAGATCACGCCACCGCACTCCAGCCTGGCAACAGAGCAAGACTCTGTCTCAAATAATAATAATAAATATAATAGTATCTACCTCAAAGAGTTGCTGTAAAGACTAAATAAGTTAAAATATGTAAAGCAATGGCAAGGCACGGTTGCTTACACCTGTAATCCTAGCACTTTAGGAGACTGAGGCGGGCAGATCACTTGAGCTCAGGAGTTCCAGACCAGCCTGGGCAACAGGTCAAAACCCCGTCTCTGATAAAAATACAAAGAAAATTAGCTGGGCATGGTGGTGCACCCCTGTAGTCCCAGCTACTTAGGAGGTTGAGGTGAAAGGGTCACCTGAGCCCAGGAGGTAGAGGCTGCAGTGAGCTGTCATCACGCTACTGCAATCCAGACCCAGGCAACAGTGAGCCCCTGTCTCAATAAATAATTATGATAAGGCCAGGTGAGGTGGCTCATGTCTGTAATCCTAACACTTTGGGAGGCCGAGACGGGTGGATCACCTGAGGTCAGGAATTTGAAACCATCCTGGCCAACATGGCGAAACCTCGTCTCTACTAAAAATACATAAATCAGCCAGGCGTGGTGGCGAGTGCCAATAATCCCAGCTACTCAGGGGGCTGAGGCAGGAGAATTGCTGAAACCTAGGGGGCAGAGGTTGCAGTGAGCCAAGATTGCACCAGTTCACTCCAGCCTGGGCGAAACAGGGAAATTCTGTCTCAAATAATGATAATAATAATATTATAAACTTAATATTAAGAAGAAGAGGAAGTGATGGGGGGGGGTCCTATTTCAGAGAAAAGGTTTAATGAAGATCAATCTGAGGAAGTGAATAAAACGAAGGAAACAAATCTTGTGATGTTTACCAGGCAGAAGAAAAAACACAAAGAAAAACAGATGAGGTGGGTATGGCTTGAGCAGAATGAGTGGGTAATAGCTGTAGGGAATGTGGTAAAAGAATGGCATTGGGCCAAATCAGCTAGGGCCTTATAGGTCATAGAAAAACTTCAGGTGGTATTCTAAGAGTGATGGGAAATCATCAGAGGGCTTTTAGCTAAACAGTGTCATGACCTAATGTTTAAAAGGACTATCCTGGCTGCTATGTGGAGAATAGGCTAAAAGGGGCAAGACAGCTTGTTGTTAAAAACATGTACCAGGCCAAATGGCCGGGCGTGGTGGCTCACGCCTGTAATCCAAGCACTTTGGGAGGCCAAGGCGGGTGGATCACCTGAGGTTGGGAGTTCAAGACCAGCCTCACCAACATGGTGAAACCCCGTCTTTATTTAAAAAAAAAAAAAAAAAAAATGTACCAGGCCAGATGCGATGGCTCTTTGGGAGGCTGAGGTGGGTAGATCATGAGGTCAGGAGTTCAAAACCAGCCTGGCCAAGATGGTGAAACCCCGTCTCTACTAAAAATACAAAAAAATTAGCTGGCCATGGTGGCAGATGCCTGTAATTCCAGCTACTCAGGAGGCTGAGGCAGAGAATTGCTTGAACCCAGGAGGTGGAGGTTGCAGTGAGCGAGATCGCGCCACTGCACTCCAGCCTGGGTGACAGAGCGACACTCCATCTCAAAACAAACAAACAAACAAAAAACTCAAAACATGTACCAGCACAGTACTGGATTCAAGATATACTAATAAATAAAAAAAGGCAAGGTATGGGACAAATGCATGATATACTACCATTTGCATTTTTAAAATCTCTATATATGTGTATTTGTAACATATATTTGTATATATACACATATAAACATTTAACAACTATACATAAACATTACATATATACACATACACAATGTATATTAGATATGTATTTTCTTCATATACATATCCTATCTCTGGAAGGAAGGATATGTAAGAAATTGGTAACAGTGATACTTTGAAGAAAGGAACTAGATGACAGGATTAAAAAGATTACCTTTTGCAATTTTTGAATTTTGTTGTTTTTTTTTTTTTTTGAGACAGAGTCTCGCTCTGTTGTCAGGTTGGAGTGCAGTGGTGCAATCATGGCTCACTGCAACCTCTGCCTCCCGGATTCAAGAGATTCCCCAGCCTCCCAAGTAGCTGGGACTACAGGTGTGCACTGCCACGCCCAGCTAATTTTTGTATTTTTCAGTAGAGATAGAGTTTCACCATGTTGGCCAGGCTGATTTCAATCGCTTCACCTTGTGAGCTGCCCACCTCGGCCTCCCAAAGTGCTGGGATTATAGGCATGAGCCACCGTGCCCAGCCTTGAATTTTGTTCTATGTGAATGTATTACCTATTTAAAAATAGATAAATATTGTTCGAAACTTGAAAAACAGATAAATAAACATTAAAAGGAAAAACAAAGGATCAGAATCATTTTACCCGGATGTTAAAAAGTGGCAGTGGAATCAGGGTTGAGGGATCGGGTTATAACTAAATGTACTAAGATGGATTGGATGCTCGATAGGAAAAAAACACAACCATCACCCCCAAAGGTACTAGTACATGTGAAATAAAACAAAACACGACATGGCTTCCTGATGCCTTTTTACTTCAATGATAATTTGACTAGTGTCAATTGTGTACAATGATTATGTCATACTTTATTTCCCTGATTTTTTTTTTTTTTTTTTTTGAGACAAAGTCTCACTCTGTCTTCCAGGCTGGAGAGCGGTGGCGTGATCTTGGCTCAATGCAACCACCACCTCCTGAATTCAAGCGATTCTCACGCCTCAGACACCCATGTAGCTGGGATTACAGGTGCACACCACCACACCCAACTAATTTTTGTAGTTTTTGTAGAGATGGGTTTTTGCCATGTTGGCCAGGCCTCGCTAATTTTTTTTAATTTTTAGCAAAGGCAGGGTTTCACCGTGTTGGCCAGTCTGGTCTGGAATTCCGGACCTCAAGTGATCTGCCCACTTCAGCCCTCCAAAGTGCTGAGATTACAGGTATGAACCACTGTGCCTGGCCTATTTCCTTGATTTTATGAGGTTGTACTGTTGCAGGCAATAAGTATCCTGTAAAGTCTGAAGCTAGACCAAATCGTTTTTCTTTTTACTTCATTTTTCAGCCCACCTGTTCAAATGATTATGTATTTCTCTTTGAAGTCAAATAAATGTATTATATCTTATTATAGATATTTCACGTCAGTTTTTTTCTGTGACCCAAAATAAGTTAGGATGTGCTAAACTATAATAGTAGACTCCAAAATGAAATAGTACCAACAAAACAAATTTATTTCTCCCTGGAGTAATAGTCAATAATAGGTCTTCCAGATAATAGAACAACTCTTCTCAACGTGGTGACTCAGGGACTCTATTCATATGCTCAGCTCTTTAAAAGGAGAGAAGAGATTGTGGTATCAGGCAAAGAGATTTTGCCAATGATATTTTGTGTCTCTTCAATCACCTGATGCCAGTCTTTTATTTCTGGAATATTCTTCTGAATTATATCTTAAATATTATTTTTTAAATGTTCACTTGAATATTTTAAATATCTTATTTGTGTTTAGACTGAAAGACACCAATCATACATATGTAGATTTTCCTTTTCTTGTCTTTCACAATTATCATATTTTTCTCCAATCCTTTGTGTGTGTGTGTGTGTGTGTGTGTGTGTGTGTGTGTGTGTGTGGGAGACAGGATCTTGCTATGTTGCCCAGGCTAGAGTGCAGTGGCATGACCATGGCTCACTGCAGCCTTAACCTCCTGGGCTCAGAGGATCCTCCCGCCTCAGCCTCCCAAAGTGTTGGGATTACAGGCATGAGCCACAATACCCAGCCTTAAATTCTTTTTAACTTTTTAACTTTAAAAAATTTTGGTCATGTGTGATGACTCATGCCTGTAATCTCAACACTTCAAGAGGTTGAGGCAGGAGGTTCGTTTGAGCCCAGGAGTTGGGGACAAGCCTGGGTACACCAGGAGACCCCATCTTAATTAAAAAAAAAAAAAAACTACCCAGAGGTGGTGGCAGGGACTACCTGTGGTCCCAGCTACTTGGGACGCTGAGGCAGGAGGATCACCTGAGTCTGGGGGGATTGAGGCTACAGTGAGCTATGGCAGTGCCACTGTACTCCAGCCTGGGAAACAGAGTGAGACCCTGTTTCAAAAAAATTGTTTTTGTCACTTAAAAATTTCTTTTATTTCTTAAAAAAGACAAATCCTGTCCTCTGTGTACATCACTGTGTTTTCAGCAATGTCTGTTTTCCTCTGTGCTGCTTGCACATCATGTTCACTTCCCAAATTTTATTATTCTTTTCACTTCTCTCTAGGCCCTGCTGTCTCATGTTTTGTCAACAGGAAGAAAAACACATCTTCATGTTTTGTTTTGTTTTTGAGATGGAGTCTTGCTCAGTCACCCAGGCTGGAGAGCAGTAGCACAATCTCAGCTCACTGCAACCTCTGCCCCCCCGAGTTCAAGTGATTCTCCTGCCTCAGCCTCCTGAGTAGCTGAGACTACAGGTGCGTGCCACCACGACCGGCTATTTTTTTTATTTTTATTTTTAGTAAAGATGGAGTTTCACCATGCTAGCCAGGATGGTCTTGATCTCCTGACCTTGTGATCTGCCCACCTTGGCCTCCCAAAGTGCTGGGATTACAGGTGTGAGCCACCGCACCCGGCCACCTGCATGTTTTTATCTTATCTTCCTTTGACGCTTAGATTTCTGCTGTGTGTTATTTTAATTTATAACAATTTGTTTGGTCTCAACTTTTATTTGCTCTATGGTGAGAATGTTTTATCTGCTATTTGTTTTGCTGGGGGAGTATTTCCATCTTTTCTTTTCTTTTTTTTTTAATAGTTCCTATTCTAGTTTTTATTTTATTTTAGGTTAACTTTAAATAAAGTGAGTTCTTATCTGTTTACTGGAGTTTTGTGTGAGAGAGGCCAGGATGGTATTCATGGTCAGCAGAAACTCTCCTCATAACACAGGGTTATGTGCTACATGTGTGAATAAACTTTATTTTTTGCTTCTCCTGCAGCCTCCTTTAGGTCAGCACCAATGGGATGTCACAGTGTAGTCTCTCTCCCCCTCTCCTTCCTCAACCAGACTACTTCCTGAAAAATATGATTAGTTTATGATATTTCTTGCTCAAATCCACTTCCTCAGCTTTTTGTCAGTACCAAACTGTCCAGAAAGTTCCCACCACCGGAACCTCATTTCACTGTTGCAAACAAAGAGATTATTGATTTTTCATCTTGGGCTATGCACTTCACTTTAGAGTCATGGATTCTGCTGGCTCTGTACATTTCTGTTTGATCACTGCTTTTGGCCAATCTTTTTTTATTTTAGTTTCAAATGTCTTCTAGTTGCATCAGATACAGAGTTGACATTACCGTTTCTCATTCTTATTATTACTTTTGGGTGGCTAGGCAGTAAAGACCTATGTTCTTTGTCATGTTAATACCAGATAAGATCAGAAGATCATTTTGCATTAATTCTGCCTGGCACTTAGTAGACTCTTCCAATCCAAGTCTTTCTTTAGCTCTGGGAAATGTTCTTTTTTTATTTCTTTGATAGTTGTCTCCCTTTTATTCTTAGAGTCCTGTAGCTGTATAATTTTAGTTATATTTATCTTCTGTTTCTCTTAAAATTGCTGTTTTTTCTTTCCTTTTTTCTTTCTTCTTTGCATAAATTTTGAAAAAATCTCTCAGCTCAGTTTTCCAACTTATTAATTGTATATTCAGCCCAGCTATTAGATTTAACAAATTTTTTTTTTCTTTGAGGAGTCTCACTCCGTCACTCAGACTGGAGTGCAGTGGCACAGTATCAACTCACTGCAACCTCTACCTCCTGGGTTCAAGCAATGCTCCTGCCTCAGCCTCCCAAGTAGCTGGAATTACAGGCGCCTGCCACCATGCTTGACTAATTTTTGTATTTTTAGTAGAGACAGGGTTTCACCATGTTGATCAGGCTAGTCTCGAACTCCTTACCTCAAACGATCCACCTGCCTTGGCCTCCCAGAGTGCTGGATTTACAGGTGTGAGCCACCATGCCCAGCCGAAATCATATTTTAAAATTTCCATGAATTCTGGTTGTGTTCCATAGCAGCTGTCTCTTGTTTCAATGTGATATGCTTTAAAGTAACTCTTAGGATTTGAACTATGTTTAATTTCAAGTTTTTATGTTTCCATGGACTATTTTTTTTTGGAGTGGGCTAGTTCTATTTGTTAAATTTGGTGCTCTCTTTACTGTTCTTGGTTTCTCCAAAATGTTTGTTGATTCTTGTTTTTTTGTTCCATTTGTAAGACGGAATTTCAGTCTAGATTGAAATTCATAGCTGGACACATTTCCTCACTTCAAATGAGAACTCCTGTTTACCTGGCAGTGAATGTAGGTTTTGATTACAAGAATCTGCCTCATGGGATTGGGTAGGAATAGGCAGACTCTGCAGGTAACTTCTCTTCTTAGAATGGTTTCCTGACCCTCCAGGGTATTGTCCTTTTCCTCTGACCTTAGCTCACCCTGGAACAGTGGTATGTTGGTAAATGTTTGACAACTAGCTGCTCTGGGTGGAGTGGGGGAAGTTCTAATTTGCAGCATTTCCTGATTTCCATGCAGTATAAGATCTCCCATCCTAGCCAATTTCAAGCTAGCAACATAACATTACTGAATGTGGAGCTGAGATGTGCAAACTAGATTCCCAAGAGACTGACTTCATTTAGCACACCACTGCTCTGGGTCTGCTGTACTGTGTCAGAAAACTATACCCACTACTCTCGTCTAAGCCCAAACAATGGAGCCAGCTGCTCCAGGAGCAACTCCCGGAATTGATGGGGACTTAAGATTATGGCTCCATTATTTCTTCAGTTACTCCATTCCCTTGAATGGTTTTAGGTTCTGCCCTGCTAGATTTTTCTATCAATCAATTCCCATGTTTTTATTCTTTTCAAAAATTCCTTTCTATGTTGTTTGCTGGAAGTACCTTTTCTGGTTTTCCTGTGCTGCTTTGAATTTATTTTTCTATATCTTTGTGATTTCAGTGGAATTTGGAGAAGGAATAGCAAAGTGGAAGTCCTTCTCCTATTTCATGCCTTAACTTGTTTTTATTGGAATTTACTTCCTTTTTCATCTCAGAGGCTGATTCTCCTCCCATAACCAGTAATTTTCCTATAAGCTCATTATCCTGGATAATGGTTTGACTAACCAAGGCTACTGGCTGCTGAGGGGTTTCTGAGGAAACTTGGGTAGCCTGACGGAGGCCATCTGCCTCTCCACGTGGGTTCTAGTTGGGGAGTACACTGCTCTGTTCATGGAGGCCAGTGTTCATGCACACTGGCCAGAGAAGGGCAGCCCCATTGCAAAAGGATCTAAGAGAGCATTTTCCATGCTCACAGGTCAAATGAGAGGACTTCCCACATTTATTCAGAAGGTAGTTGAAAGTGGTCAGCCCCAGATCTCCTACATATGACTCTTTGGTTGATGCTACTTGTACCTCAATACTTGGAAGGCCCATTCTGGCCAGGAACAACTTTCACTTGACTCTGAAAACATGGGCAGGTGGGCACAGAATAGAGCGAGTCTATCCCTGAGGCAGAAACTCCTTCAGGCTTTGTGGCAGAGACTGTTATATGAGTCTTTATGTAAGTTAACTCATTTAGTCTTCAGAACAATCCTCTGAAGTAGGTTTTGTTATTATCCTCAGTTTACAGACACAGAAACGGAGACACAGAAAGACCATTCAGCCAGTAAGTGGTTGAGGCAGGACTGAAACTCAAGAAGTCTTGTGACAGTTGTGATGAGTTAGTAGTGATGGTGGCTACCAAGTAGGTGTGTGGATAGATGTGTAGTGGCTTCTCCTCCAGTGGAAAACTCCCAAAGCATTATGAAACAGCCTGGTAGCTGTAGTTGCCCAGGTGTGCAGGAGCATCAGTGACCTCAGCAGACTCTGTTCCAAGTCACATTAAAGAGGGCAGATTTATCACAAACCTATCTCCTAGAGACAGAATATATTTTCCAAAAATGGACAAAACACGATGTCCCATCCCACATGCTGTTCTTACGATGTAACTTTGATATTATATTCATGTTTAGAGGTGGAGGTCCATGTTTCTTCCCTTTGATGCTGGGCAGAATTCTGACTACAATGGAAATAATGCTATATGGCTTTTGAGGCTAGGTCCTAAAAGGCAATGCAATATACATATAGTTCTCTTGGAACTTTTAATCTCGAAATCCAACCACCATGCTGTGAAGAAGCCTGCATGCAGCCCATGGAGAAGTCCACACAGCCAGAAAAACTTAGGCCCAAGGCTCACATCCCTGGCTGAGTTACCAGCCTACAGCCAGCCCCAAGGTGGTGCCATGTGAATGAGACATCTTGAAAGTGGATGCCCCAGGCCCAGGCAAGCCATTCCTGCCAATAAAATGTGGAACAGAGATGTGATTCCTTTTTAAGCCCTCCCCAAATAACAGATTCATAAGCAAAAATAAAGGACTGTTGCTGTTTTAAGCCACTAGGTTTTGGAGTGGTTTGTCGTGTAGCCATAGATACATTCCTGGATATTACCTACTTGTCTCCAAAAAATCCAAAGCTTCAGTCTAATAGGTGGGACTTCCCCTGAGGGCTTGGGCAATCATCAAACTTTTCCCATAACTTTCACCAAATTGTTGAGCTGCTCCAGGAGAGGAAGAATATCAAGAGTATATTTACAATCTTCCTTGATTTTATTTACGTTTAATTTTAACCTGTTTAGAATACAATTTAGATGGAGTCATAACATAGGAATCTAACTTTGTTTCTAGTTATAACACAATAGTTCATTAAATTTTCATCATTTTGCTATTGATTTAAAATATAATCTTTATCATAAGTTGGGCCCCTAAAGGCAATATTATCAAGGTAAAGTTGAGCACAAAATAAACCTACACACGGAGGTGGTAGAAAGGAAATTTGCTAATTTGACCTTCACACTAGTTGGAGACAACATCTGCTAAAAATTCATAACCACAAACTAGCACTTACATGAATGTGTAGTCTGAGTTCATGCTACTTTAAAAAAAAATCAACCACTCTCAAGAAGAAAATGTATTTCAAAGTGGCCCTGGGTTACTTGTATGCCAAGTAAGTAGCAGAGGCAAACACAAATTATCTCTGGACAACAATAATTTCAACCCATGCCTCAAGAACTTCCACAAATAAACTTCCAAGAAACATGAAATAAGCAAATTTAAAAATCACAAAACACAAGGAAACCAGGCGTTATAAATAAAAAAGAATCACACATACAAAGAATTCAGATATTGAAATTATCAGACACAGAGTATAAACAACTATGTTGCCGGAGCACAGTGGCTCATGCTTGTAATCCCAGCACTTTGGGAGGCCAAGGTGGGAGGATCATTTGAGGCCAGGAGTTCAAGACAAGCTTGGGCAACATGGTAAGATCCTGTCTCTACCTAAAATAAAAAACTTACCCAGGCATGGTGGTATGTGCCTGCAGTCCTGGCTACTCAGGAGGCTCTCTTGAGCCCCGGAGTTTGAGGCTGCAGTGAGCTATAATCATACCACTGTACTCTAGCTCAGGCAACAGGTGAGACCCTGTCTCTAACAGGAAAAAAAAAAATTATGTTTAATATGTTTACACACAAAAAAATTGAAAATAATGAGCAAGGAAATAAGAGACTATATAAAGTAACCAGATTTGAAAAAGCATCAACTTGAATTTTTAGTTCAATACAATAAATAAAATAAAAAACAGAAAAATTAAGTGGAGGATTAAACAGAACTAAAGACAGAATTAGTGAACTGGAAGATAGATATTTGAAGACAGTGAGAAAGAGATAAAAATATTAAAAAGTGGCCGGGCATGGTGGCTCATGCCTGTAATCCCAGCACTTTGGGAGGCCAAGGTGGGTGGATCACTTGAGGTCAGGGATCCTTGAACCCAGGAGGCAGAGGTTGCAGTGAGCTGAGATAGCACCACTGCACTCCAGTCTGGATGACAGAGCAAGACTCCATCTCAAAAATATTTATGTTAAAAAGTTATTAAAAGGTAGATAACAGAGTGCAGTCTAACAAACATTTTATGATATTCCACAAGTAGGCAAGAAAATATTCAGTTTTAGAAGTGAATGGATAAAAATTATTAATAGGCATTAATCTGCAGACTTAGCAAGACCAATGTCTTCCAAGCAGGATAAATTGGAAATATTTCCACAAACAGGATAAATTAGAAGGATTTCCACATAGTTTCAAGAGCTTAGAAACAAAGAGAAAAGCAGATAACCTACCAAAAAAAAAAAAAAAAAAGGTAATTAGACTGAGGACTGACTTCTCAGCAACAATTTAAGACTGAAGACAATGGAATAATATCTTCAATGTGCTAAGAGAAAATAAAGGTCAACCTAGAATTATCCACCTAGTGATAAGACTTTTCAAGAAAGAAAGCAAAATTAAAAACAAAATTAAGCAAGCAAAAATAGAATTTACTATAAACAGTGATATGGTTTGGCTGTGTCCCTACTGAAATCTCATCTTGAACTACAGTTCCCATAATCCTCATGGGAGGGACCCAGTGTGAGGTAATTTAACCATGAGGGTGGTTACCCTCATGCTGTTCTCATGATAGTTGTCATGAGATCTGATGGCTTTATAAGGTCTTTTGCCCCCTGTTACTTGGCACTTCTTGCTGCCACCATGTGAAGAAGGATGGACTAATATAAATGAATCTTTACTAAAGAAAATTCTAAGGTATGGGCCGGGTTCAGTGGCTCATGCCTGTAATCCCAGCACTTTTGGAGGCCCAGGTGGGCAGATTACCTGAGATCAGAGTTCTAGAACAGCCTAGCCAACATGGTGAAACCCCATTTCTACCACAAATACAAAAATTAGCCAGGCATGGTGGCACATGCCTGTAGTCCCAGTAACATGGGAGGCTGAGCCAGGAGGATCACTTGAATCGAGGAGGTGGAGGTTGCAGCGAGCCAAGATTGTGCTACTGCACCCCAGCCTGGGCGACAGAGAGAGACTCCATCTCAAACAACAACAACAACGACAACAAAAACACAAAAAACAAAAACGAGAAACCAAAAAACAACATGGAATGAGTTGAGGAGGAAGGATGTTATAAACATCAATTAGTGCTAACTAGGTGCAGAAAAGAAAAAGGATTTTAGTAGCCACCCATGGTCTCTTCCTTGCTTTATTATTAAAATAATATATATTAACCAATTTTCTTCTCTTTCTGATGAATCAATGGTAATTAAAAACTTCATCCTTAGGATACAAGATATCAAGGTACTAGGAATTAAACAAAAAAATCTATTCAGATATCAAATTGGATTTGTTTGTTCTAGTTCTTTGAGCCCCTCTCTGAAGCAAATAATGCCCATCAAGGCTCTGAAGCCTATGCATGGGGGAGGGAAAGTAGAGTAGACAGAGAAGACAGAAGAGAAGAAAAACCTATGTTAAATATTACCAATTTGTGACCTGATATATATATATATATATATGTATATGCATATACATATATATATATAAAACAAAAATTCCTTAAAATACCTTTATTCATACTGATATAAATGAATAAAGAGTGGGAAAGGAAAGACCCTCCCTATAGTAGAATGCCTACTTAAACATGTAGAAAAACACAATTTGGTAATCCACATAGTAATAATTGACTCAAGGCAAGAAAAATCAGTAAATGCTAAAACTACTGGAGGTGTAATGAGGAAAAAGGATACAGTATTTGGATAGTTTCAAGTACTGGCCCACAAGAGACTTATTAATTGCAGAGAAAGTAGTAACTTTACATTTGAAAAACATGGTAGATATCACCTTAATCAAGAGATCAAAGCTGATATTACTAATGATACAAATTGGTATGTTTTCCCTGCAGAATAGTATTTCTGCAAACAATCCAAATTTCTGGATCCAATATTAAGGAAACAGCAGATGAACCAAAGTTCTGAGACATTCTACAAAACAACTGGTTTTTCCTCTTTAAAAATGTCAGTCCTGAAAGACAATGATCGAGGAAACTTTCCAGATTGGAAATAAAGAGACAAAGCCACCTGAATACAGTAAGTGATCTGGGAATTTTCTTTGCCAAGGATGCAAATTGAGTCTTAATTTTGATCATGTTTTTGTGGCTATGTAAGAGAATATTTTAGGACATACAGTTTGAGGTATTTATGGATAAAGGGGCATCTGTAACTTACTCTCAGATGTTTCGGGGGGGGAAAAAAGTGTTGTAGTTATTAATATTTATTTCTCTATAAGAAATTACCCTAAGACATAGAGGCTAAGAACAATAATAATATTTACTCAATAATATTTACCCAAGTGAATATCTTATGTGTGGTTGTTATAGAAACAACCAAGATATTCAACAAGTAAAATAATAAACTGTAGCATATCCATATAACGGAATACTACTTAGTAATAAAAAGAAATCAGCCATTGATTCATGCAAAACTAACGAATCTTAAATGCATTTTGCTAAGAAAAGAAACCAGATTCAAGAGGCTATATTATTCGATTTCTATGATATTGAAAAGACAAAACTATAGAGTTGGAAAATAGATCAGTGCTTGCCAAGGATTGGGAGAAGGGTGAGTCGTTGACTACAAAGGGCCTGTATGAAGACGGAGTTTAGGGTGATGGAACTATTTTGTATAGTTCTAGGGCAGTGAAGACATGTCTTGCTACATTTATTAAAATAGAAGTTTTACTGCAAACACATTTAAAAAATAAATCAGGAAATCGGGGGGAAGTGGGAATCCAAGTATGAAATGCAGATTGAGACAAGTGAATTTAATTTTGTCATGACCTCACTGAAAGGAGAGATGAAAGAGGAGCTGACCTAAATAACTTTGGAAAATAGTGTAATTTGAAAATTTGGAAAGTGGTGTAATTCTGAAACTACATGTTTACTAGACTTGGACAAATGTGTAAACACACCAAAGATAACTGGAGCTAAGTTTACTTCTTTCAGAAAAATAAATCATAAATAAGTAAAAGGGTGGGAAGAAAGAGACTAGAATGGATTGTAGTTGAAGATACATGAAGTTATGTTTATTTTCCTATAGTAATAGAGAAATGTAGATATGTGGGTATACATGGGTTTGTATATACATATTTATTTCCTTGCCCTGCTCACTGAGAGGACTAGAACAGTGGCAGGAGCAGTTAACTCACACAATGGCCTGATCTTGGTTTCTAAATGCCACCCTCCAATAAAAAAGAACCAGGACTTCTTAGGGAAACAGCCAATTCTAGGGCTGGGGCAGGAAACATTCAAGATGAGCCTGGAGCATCATATACTGCCAGACAGAAGCACTACAAAATAAAAAAGGATGGGAATATGTCAAAAGTACACTGCTAGGTGCAATGGTATGTGTCTGCAATCCTAGCTATTTGGGAGGCTGAGGCAAGAGAATCACTTGAGCCCAGTTTGAGCCCAGCCTGGGCAGCATAGCAAGATCCTGTTTCTAAAACAAGCAAACACACACACACACACACACACACACACACACACACACACACACACACACGAGTCAATCTGAATGTGTTCCCAATAGTCTAAGCCAGAACAAGTTGGGCAATGAAATGATAGTATGCGATTATAATCCAAAGAATACAACAAATATTCATGAATCCACACTAATATGTCATTAGATAAACAGATAAGGGAGAAGGAACAGTCTTCTTTAGAGAGGAATTCCAAATAGGGTATGTAGATGCTCCCCCTTCCAGGAGGTGAGGTTTAATTCTTGTCCTCCAGAGTGTGGGCTGAACTTGATTAGCAGTTCAGACCTTAAGGTTCTCCTCACTCTCTGAAGAAGGAACGGAGAAGTCACGTGGCAGGGGGGAGGGGTAAGGGAACAGGAAGAGAGGGAGAGAACGAGGAGAGAGAGAGAGGAAGTGTATTTCCCAAAAGAGGAAGAGAGGAGAGGGAGAGGGAAACTGAGCTGAGAGCTACAGAAAAGGGCCAGATGACAGACACTTGAGAAAATTTGATAGGCCCAAAAGAACTATAAGAAACATAGTATGTCAAGTATTTCTGCAAAATATTGGGAGCAGAGGTTGGAGAACATATGTTTAAGGGACCTTGGGATTAATGGAAATAAAGACATCTAAAAGGTAGGAGAAGGTCTTATTCAAATTTGAATTTACATATACAGGTTATCTTTTATGTTTCCGAAGAAGAAGATGGAAGCTTTCTGACATATCCATGGATCTTCCTAAACTATTCAATAAAAATGTTTTTATTGGGTCCGGGTGTGGTGACTCACACCTGTAATCCCAGCACTTTGGGAGGCCAAGGTGGGTGTATCACTTGAGGTCTGGAGTTTGAGATCAGCCTGGCCAACATGGTGAAACCCATGTCTACTAAAAATACAAAAATTAGCAGGGCATAGTGGCATGCACCTGTACTCCCAGCTACTCGGGAGGCTGAGCCAGGAGAATTGCTTGAACCTGGGAGGTGGGGGTTGCAGTGAGCTGAGGTTGCGCCACTGTACTCTAGCCTGAGAGACAGAGTGAGACTCCATCTCAAAAAAAAATTTTTTTTTAAATTGGGACATTATTCAATATTAAATACAAAGCTACGGTAATTTAACTTCCAACCACAAAACAAATTTGCTGTAGATAGAAAATGGATTAATTTAACAGTAAATGTATTTATTAATATCACGCAGCTCACCATTTATGTACAAAATTCTGGTAGATAGAAAAATTAGAAATAGACATCTATTTTTTGCCAGATTTGCAAGTCAGATCAAATTGGTGGCTTTGGAAGATTAGAAAAAGTAACAATGCCAAATAAAACTTTCTTCTGACAATATGATGATACAACTGGAATAGCAATTCCTATCAGAAAGCCACAGAAGATAGTTTAGTACTGATCTCTGGTGAAGCAAAAAGCCCGATAGATAGATATTAAATAACTCCATTTGGCTGGTTGCCAAGAAACACTTGAGGAGCTCCTGTCTTTATCAATCACCTTTTTTTTTTTTTGAGACAGAGTCTCGCTCTGTTGCCAGCCTGGAGTGCAGTGGTGCAATCTTGGCTCACTGCAACTTCTGCCTCCAGGATTCAAGAGATTCTCCTGCCTCAGCCTCCCAAGTAGCTGGGATTACAGGCACCTGCCACACCTGGCTAAGTTTTGCATTTTTAGTAGAGACGGGGTTTCACCATTTTGGTCAGGCTGGTATTGAACTCCTGACCTCATGATCCACCCACCTCGGCCTCCCAAAGTGTTGGGATTACAAGAGTGAGGCACTGAGCCTGGCCTATCAATCATCTTTAATTTGGGATTATGACAACTCATTCCTTTGGCTGATGAAACTGTAGGACTTAACCAAATTAGATGATGGGGCAAGGACTAGTGGGCACCGTGTTCCTTCATTAACCCTGAGTGAGTCTTAACTGAATGTCTCTCTTGTTTCTTTCCCACACTCAATATGTGAGCCAAGTCAGACTGGGGAAATGTTCCCCACACTGACAGTGTGCAGTCTTGACTACCATCATCAGGACTCTATGTTGTGGCATAGCAAACCTCACAATCAGACAGGAACAAGCAACCATAAACAGATATATCAGGCCTTTGGACAATAATCACCTATATCAGTCTGTTACTTGAGCTCTGTGTTGGTAACAATTTTACCTAAAAATGGGTGGCAGTGGCAATAGAGTATTTTTGTTAAAACATGGGCTCTTGAGCCACACTGACCAATTATTGGGGTTCAAATCCTGGTTTCATTACATATGACTTATTTGCTTCTCTGTGAACCAGGAATAATAGAACTTACCTCAGAGGCTGTTAAGGTTAAATGAGTTAACATACATAAAGCACTTAGACGTGTCCTCACTCATTCAAGAAATATTTACTGAGCACTTACTTTGTTTCAGGAATTGTTCAGGGCACTGGAGATACTTGAGCAAACAAAATACACAAAGCCTCCGATGTCTTGTGAAGCATACATGCTATTTTGTTATTGTTGATAAAAGGGGAACTTCAATTTCCCAAGAACTCTCTGGGTCCTTGCTAACTCAAAGTGAGTGAGGTCCATAAGCAAGCCCTGAGGCATCACCTGGGAGCCTGTGAGGAATGTACAATCTCAGAACGGATCCAGACTTAATGAATCAAGAGATGCATTTTAACAAGATTCTCAGGAGACACATATGTACATTAAATGTTTGAAATGTCCTGTCTAGATCATAAATCCTGTACTTGGACTTAAGGAAATATCTTGAAGGTTTCCTGCATTCCAAGGTGAGAATGGCATTGAAATTTTAAAACTGCTTGAAAAAAATGTTTCCAAGATTATTTTCATGTCAAAATGCATGTTGAAGTAAGTTACCTTAAGGGGTGGAAATATGCTTATTATATATGTCAATGCCTTACATTCCTACAAAATACGATTAGGATACTAACATTCCAGGGTTAATCTAGGTAAATGGCTCCCTCTAATGGAAACATTTTGATTTATACATCACTGGGTATTAAGCTTAGAGTCCTAAGAGAATCTCAAGAAAAATAAAACTCATTTTAAGAATCTTAAGGAAAATGTGCATGCCTATAAGGGACAAATAAAGGATGAGGTTTAACAAAAACAGAAATGCTTGTAAAATCCTAGCATACATGGAGTAAGACTTAGTAACCTTCAATTCCTTTCTTTTCACATATAATAAAGAATGAGTCTCTGAACAAGTGCTAACTTTTAAACTGTAACGAAGTATTAAAAGACAGCATCTCAGATATACTTTACTTGGGGAATACGTGCCTTCAAAGTGAAAAAAGTACTTAAGGAATATTTGACAGTAAAGATGACAAAATTTCAATGGTAAAAACCTCAATTATCTTTGCACCAACCTATTATCTGTCCTTGTAGAAAATATTGAATAGTTGAGTTTAACAACAAAAGCTCTTATGCTCTCTAGTTCCCAAGAATACTGGATTGAAATGATCTTGAGTTAACACACCATAGTGTTGTCATAAATTTGCCTTTTTAGGACGGGCACAGTGCCTCATACCTGTAATCCCAGCACTTTGGGAGGCCGAGGCGGGTGGAGATCACCGGAGGTCAGGAGTTCATACCAGCCTGGCCAACATGGTAAAACCCTGTCTCTACTAAAAAAATAAAAATATTTAAAAAATACAAAAAATTAGCTAGGCATAGTGGCAGGCACCCATAATTACAGCTATTTAGCAGGCTGAGGCAGGAGAATTGTTTCAACTGGGGAGGTGGAGGTTGCAGTGAGCCAAAACAGTGCCATTGCACTCCAGTCAGGGTAACAAGAGTCAAACTCCATCTCAAAAAAAAAAAAAAAAAAAAAAATCACCTTTTTTCCCAGTCCTGGTTTTATTATAAAAGATGAACTTGCACAAATAGGTCTTCTCTGGTGCAATGAAGTTATGTGTGAAACATGAGTATTTATGTACCATTTAAATAAGAATATCCATGTACTCACCACCCAGGTACAATACAAAGATGTTCATGATTGTATTTTCAGCTCCGCTTCACAGATGTAGTCATCTTAATTTTGTATTATACATGTATACATGCATCACTATGTATTTTTTGTTTTTAAACTTTGATATAAATGGCTTCTCTGTCGGTACAGAATTGAGACTGGCTTCTTTGGCCAAACTCTATTTTAAAAATTCACCCATTCTTTGGGGCATTTGGGTTATTCCCTTTTTTTTTTTTTTTTTTTTTTTTTTTTTTTGCTATTGCAATGCCAATAGACATTCTTGTTTCCTGGCACATGTCAAGTTATTCTAAGGTATATATACACTGTACATATACCTTGGGGTAGAATATAGGTCTAAGGGTAGGCATAGGTTTTAGCTTACACAAGTGTTAATCTTTACTGCATAATGGCAAATTGGTTTCCAAAGTAGATGGACTAAATCATCACTATAAGTTCCTATTCCTCCATCATTCATCCTAACAATTGATACTGACTTAATTTCCAATTAGTGAATGTAAAGACATTTAGCACTTTTCCATTTGTTTATGGGCTATCATGCAGGTGACTTAGGGGATGATTTATAGGTCAAACTACACACACACACATATTAGTAATTTCTAAATTCCTTCTATGTTGTACTAATGTACTCCCACTACCAATGTATGAATGTCTGTTTCCGTATTCCCTAGATAAAAGTATGTCAAGTTTCTTTCACCTTTGTCAATGTGTATGTGACCTATTAAATGAATTTCAGTTTACTGGGCTGACCATCTTTAAAACTTAAATTCAAACTTGTGAACTATAAATATCCTTGCCCACTTTTCTACTGGGCCATCCTGACTTGTGTGCTTTAAAACTTAAGAAATTAACCATTTTCTGTAGAAGAAGCCTGCCAAATTCTCCCCAAGCTTTACTGTCATGCAGACATTTTTGAGACAGGGTGTCACTCTGCTGCCCAGTCTGGAGTGCAGTGGCGTGATCATAGCTCAGTAGAATCTTGAACTCCTAGGCTCAAGTGATCCTCCCAAGCTAGCCTCCCAAAAGTAGCTAGGACCACAGGTGTGTGACACTACGCTCGGCTAATTTTATTTTTTGTAAAGCCTGGCATCTCCCTAAGTTGCACAGGCTGCTCTTGAACTGCTGGGCTTAAGCAATCCTCCCCACTTGACCACCCAAAGTGCCACAACGCCCAGGTAATTTTTGTAATTTTTTTTTGTAGTGATGGGGTTTCACCAGGCTAGTTTTGAACTCCTGAGCTCAAGGGAGCCACCTGCCTTGGCCTCCCAAGGTGCTGAGATTACAGGCATAAGCCAGCCCACCTGGCCTTTTAAAAATTATAATAAAGTGCCACAAAATAGTTTCCAAATATATTAGTGTATTTAGATGTTTGTAAACTTAGTTCTTTTAAGCTGCCTATTCATGCATCGTAGTTTTAATTCCTGAAGCCATAATTTAAAAGAACATCAAACTGGCATTGTTCCACACTCATTATTACTGTTTTTAACAATTCTTCTGCCTTACCTTACTTTTTCATATGAACTCTAAAATCATCTCATCTAATTACAAACAAAAACTTATTGCTCATCTTTTTTGAGATGGTGTTTTATTTTGAATGTAGACACTACAAGCTGGTAATATTCAGGGTAGGAATTTGTTTGGCTGCTTTCGCTTGTTCCCTTTTCATAAACTTCCAAATTTTTTGAACAATTGTTTAAAGAAACAAAGCCACTGAACTTGGCTCTGAGGAAAACAGAAATCTAAGTTTTGTAGAAACCCTAGAAGACAGGCAGGAGATGGCTCTCATTCTGCTTCTCCCATAGCCATACAAAAATCTGCCAAAATCATGACCTTCATGCTGTAATTCTCATTCCAGACAATATACATCAGAATACCATGCTCTTTTTTTTTTTTTACCCAGCTCTCAGACTTTAATGTTGAGTGCTGCAGGGTAAGTCCCTACCATCTTTAATTGTTCCAGTCCTCAGATGATGTTCAACAGCTTGAAACAGCATTTATACACCAACTTCCAGCTTTCCATCTTCAGCCAGGTTATCTCCCTGAACTCCAACTGCCTACTCTACTTCTCATGGATGTCGCAAACCAAATGCCAGAACTTTCCTACTCTGGTTAAGGTAAATTCCACCCTTCCAGCTGCTGAAGTCAGGCCAAAAGTCTTAAGAGCCATCTGATTCTTCTCTCTACAACCCAAATCCAGTATATTGGCAAATGCTGATTCCTCTTTAAAACATATCCAGATATCCAGCCACTTTTCACCCTCCCAACTACCACCGATTCAAGCCATTGATAACTGTTCCCTGTTCATAGTAACATTCCCTGAACGGTTTACTTGCTTTGACCCTTGTGCTATTTTCAATGACATCACTTTTCTAACCCAAAACCCTACAATGGTTCTTTACTTCCTTCAAGTATAATACCAATACCTTCTGGCCTTCCAGTTACCTCTTAGATCTAATCTATTCTCCCTTACTCTGGGTGCTCAAGTTATAACCCTCTCATTTGCTTCACACAAATGTATTACGTTCTTGGGACATCTGTCCTTATTGTTCCCTTTACCCGGAATACTCTTTCTCAGACATCCATCATTCCTTCAGGTTTTTGCTCACCCTCTCAGACCTACATCCTTACTCCATTAAAAAAAGCAAGCCTTCCCCCACTATCACCTTCCATCTCCTTCTTTCCTTATGGTCTCTTGTCACCATTAACACACTACTTACCTGTCTCCCTAAAAGAGAATGTTAAGCTCCAAGAGATAGGGAATAGTGCCTGCAATGAAGACTCAAGTAACCGTTAAACATGTAATATAAAAACCTAGATTTTGTATATAAAATTTCCTAAAGTTACAAAACCATGCTATTAAATCACAACTTACAGCACACATGACGGAATCCATTGAAGTTGGTGCTAGATATGAAAATGAGTACCACTTAACTGAAAGATGACTGACCAATTCCCTCTGACTTTCTAGTTCCACTAAGAAATCACTACGTAGGTTTGCAAACATTTAAGCATTGGGACACTCACTACAACTTTATTTCTGAGTGAAAAATTAGAAATAATGTCTGAATGTCCAACAATAAGAAAGCTGCATAAATTGCTTAGAGAATAATATGTAGGTATGTCAGTGTATACCAACAAATCTGGATATAACTAAACACACATAATCATATATTTACACGTGTGCAAGAATGTTAACAAGTTATCACTAGGTAGTTGTATTACAATTCATTTAACTGTTCGACTTTCTTAAAATTGTTTGTTCTTCAAGAAGTAACATAAAGCTTGAATTCTTAAGATTTAAGTCATCAGAGTGAGAATGCCATAACATGCATAGAAATGAATTGACTGGCACAAAAACCTAAAGGTTCTCGGTATAACAATTATTCTTGCCAATGGTTTAGAAATTGTGTTGAGTTTACAAATTGTGGCCAGGTGCGGTGGCTCACACCTGTGATCCCAGCACTTTGGGAGGCCAAGGTGAGCCTATCACTTGAGGTCAGGAGTTTGAGATCACCCTGGCCAACATGGTGAAACTCTCTACTTAAAAAAAAAAAAAAAAAAAAAAATTAGCCGGGCATGGTGGCGTGTGCCTGTAATCCCAGCTACTTGGGAGGCTGAGGTGGAAGCTGCAGGGAGCTAATACAGCACCACTGCACAGACTGGGCGACAGAGCAAGACTCCATCTCAAATAAAAAAAAAAAACAAAACACTACAAATTGTGATGTGTAAATTATTTTTGTCTATCTGAATAATGGAGATGTTTTGGAGGTTCTTCAACTTTTACATCAAATCAACAAAAGACTCAGAAATTAAGGATTAAAAAAATGATAGAGCTTTGGCAATTCCATATTCCACTGTATAGTACACAAAGGAAATTCAAAGTCAGAGCTGTGTAGTTCCTACTGCTTTTCCAATTATTCTTAAAAAATCACATGAACTTGTGGAGTCTATGACTATGAATTCATTGCAAGAATGCCTGCCAGTCCAAAAATTGTTAAGCCAGCCTTGTCATTAAGATGACTTAATCACCTGAACTGAGAAGAAAAATATTATTTACATAAAATGGACAGGGCTTTAGTGTCACTAAAATATTGAAGATTTGGAAAAGACTTTTGATTTCTAATCCTGAACAATAATTAGGCTGATTTTAATTATCTTTTCCCCACCACCCAAGTCCTAAAATTCTGGAATCTTAAACTCTTGAAGATACGTTTTAGAACATGATATCCAAGTTCCAATTTTCTTAACAAAGTAGAAGTATCTCAAGTATTTTCAGGGTCAGGTAACAAAGAAAAGAAACCCAAGCCTCACTTCCAAGTTTTTGTGTTGTTATCAACCTAATCTTAGGCTCCTTCCTGTTTTAAATCTCAAATAAAAGTCTATATGACAAGGTCAGGCATGGTGGCTCACACCTGTAATCCCAGCACTTTGAGAGGCTGAGGCAAGTGGATCACCTGAGGTCAGGAGCTCAAGACCAGCCTGGTCACCACGGTGAAACCCCATCTCTAACAAAAATATAAAAATTAGCCGGGCATGATGGCACACGCCTGTAATCCCAGCTACTCAGGAAGCTGAGGCAGGAGAATCATTTGAACCTGGGAGGCAGAGGTTGGAATGAGAGAGATCATGTCACTGCACTCCAGTCTGGGCAATAGAGCAAGACTCCGTCTCAAAAAAAAAAAAAAAAAAAAAAAAAAAGGACAATATATGACAGTTATGCACACATACTCCCTGAAATGTGTTAATACATTAGTAACATGCAACCATATTAATGGATTATAACCTGAAGAGAAAATTACTTTTATAAATGTTAATTCCCAAAATCAAAAATCTCAATTTTTTGAAGGATAAACAGAAAGCCTTAATAGGACATACATTTATACACAATCACGCAATCTATTCTTACATCAACGTTTTATATTCACAATTTCACCTTTAATTCCCTTTTTATAGTGTCTCCCCCATCCTCAAACTGCTTAACATAGAATCTACTGCTTAAAACATATCAAGGAGTTAAGTTAAAATGTGGAAAATAGGTTTTTACTATACTATACAAATAAGAAAACACTTATTTTAAAAAACAATGTTCAACAACAAAAGTATACTAATGTGTAAGCTAAGGAAAAAACAAAACAAAAACCCTCAAACTAAAAACAAGGAAAAAAACCCCAAAAAACACAAGGCTTATTGACACCCAAAATGGGGTAAGAGGGAAAAAGAAAACTCATTTCCTTTCATTAAAAATCAGAGTGCAACATCTATAGTTAAACAACTTTATTAACATAGTCAAGCAGTGATTAACATTCACATCTATTATGTCACATCATACAAATGTAAATACAAAATTACTACAGTACAATATATATTCTCTGCATGATCCAAAATATTTGGTGGCCCCAAAAACTCTCTTTAAAATTCAGCAGCTTATCAAAAATTAAAACCGTATTCTATTTAAAATGGAGATCTGTTAGCACAGAGTTAGACTTCAAGAAATATCAATTTAGTACAGTTTGAGAAGTTGCAGGAGGATATGTTTGAAGGACACATTCTAACATAGTGTGGCAGGTACAGGAAACATCAGATTTAAAGCTTTTAAGCATAACTCATACAACCTAAGTTGTCAGCAGAAAGATCCAGTTATTTATAACTAAAGCTAATGCTACTAAATTATTGCACCCAATGTTAACACATTAAGTGTAAAACTGTTTTGTAATATGAAGTCATTTACCACGTTTAAACATCTCTTCTCACAAGATGATAATCTATTAAGTAAAATTAATTATACAGTATTGTCTAATTATTGTCTCCATAAAAATCACCCAAGCTCAATTTGCTTACACATTCACAAAGGAAAACAACAACAAAGTAATATGCGGAAAGTATAGTGGAACCCCTTTATGAGGCCGATATCAGAAGGGGGACCAACACTGCCTTATAGGCTAACCATTTTATAGTAGGCTTTTAGGAAGATGTAAGACCTGTGAAATAGCTAATCTTGCATAATACCAAGCCACAGTGTAAGGAGATTCTATGGTAAACAAAAACTGTAATAAAAGGAAAACTACTGATTTTCTAATTAGTGATACACTGCTTGGCAAATAGATTTGGCTTGGTTTTAAAATGTACAAGAGGTGAAAAAAAATCACCATTTTAACTACTTTCAAAATCATGCATACATTCAGCTATTATGCATCTTTTAAAAAACAATACATTCTGGGATACAAACCACAATGAACAATTGTGTAATTTAAACGTATACCTTAAAAATTAATATGTGTAACAATTAGGCATAAAGAATTATCTATGTAAGTAATGTTAATGGGAGAAGATCTAAGTAAGATTGAAAAAAATTAGTCACAAGTCATCTGGAAACCCTAAAGGTGAATAAAACTAACTTCTATGTAAAATTTAATTTTAGAGAGGCATTAGAAGTAACTCCACACTTAATACAGTATAAAATGCACTAAGTTGGTATACAATGTTATATTGCATGGTATTATTACTAGATAATATTGTTAACAACACAGCTCATTATTGATCTGACTTTTCACTTAGATTATCCGAGGCCCTTAACTATCTGAAGACCACGGTTTTCTTAAAGGTTCCAAGGCCTACACTTCATTAACAGCTCTAGTAGCAACAGTTAGTTTCCCCACCTTGTATTATTTGCAAAAATAATTCAGTAAGCAAAGCTGTGTGTGTTTTAAAGTACTATCAAAGGAAGGACTTAAACTGCAGTAATGCATGATACACTCTTCCCCTGGGAAGAATGCTTTTGCACCATTATCTGTTAATACATTCAATATGAATAATATAGATTAACTATATGAAGCAAAAACCCATTTTCTCTCATGGCAAAGGACTTAAATTTAGACTACGAGTTTAAGATGTAATAAATTTATTTCTGGAATTTCTGCTAGACAGAGTAATTTTACATAGGGGGAGAAAAATTTCCACTTTCCTATTCTGAGAGTTTGAAGAAAATGAGGACCAATTGTGGCTCATTTTCAGGTAAACCTGCACGCAAAAGGCTTGTCAGGAAGGCTTTATACCACCCCAGCCTGCTAAAATATTAGGAAGAAAATCAGACTAAATGGAAAGATTCTCAATGAAATACACTAAAATACAAAGAATGTAAGTAGGAGGACCCTTTATAAGCGTATGTTACCAAAGCAAAACAATACAAGAATATTCACCTGAGATAAAACTTGTATCTGAATATTTTATAACTGAGTAGACAAAGCATTTCAAGAGGAAAGTCCACTCAAATTAGTTTAAAATATACATCTGATCCTATTTTATAATATATGCAATTTAAGCAATTCATATCAATGAAAAAGACTTAACCAAAAAAATCACAGTGTTTATCAATATGTTAATTACAAAATGTATGCTACTTGTTTTGTTTTTAAGATGTAATGGCTTGGTTAAGTGTTTTAAAATCTACTCTGAAATCTAACTTGCGTAACAAAATCAAGTAGCAATAATGTAAAGCATCAGAACTGGCTCTTAAAAGATTATTTACATGTTGATTATTTGGGAAATAACCAACCAAACAATATAAAAAAGTGATTTTTTTACACAGTATGAAGTCATTGAAGAGATTAGACAATACAAAAAGCAAAATTCTTTCCTGAATAAATGAATACCTGTGGCACTAAGTTCACTTGCTAATGGACTGTAACATGGAACTGCCAAACATGCATTTAAGTTATATTAAATACACTTTCTGTTTCCAACTTAGGTTGATCAGCAGCTTTGTTCTGTTAGAATCCTTCAAAGAGAGAAGCTCAAACAGGAAAAAGAAGGCATATATAAAACAGTAAACACTGACCTCCTGAGGTTCCTACAACATAAAAATATTCAAGTAGAAAAATCTACATCACTTAGCAGCGGCTATTTCTGTAGTTGAGCACACTAACAGCATTTTAGTGTGTAAGGAGCAGATGAAGTAAGCCGTGCTTTAAGCATGCCAAGAGGCAGAAACACTGGAATGTAACAAAGACAAACTCACAATTTCATAGACATTCAGTCAACATTCAAAACTATTAAGACTACACCACAAGAAATAAAGTTGCTTTATATATATCCCATGATGTATTAGGTTTTATCGGAAATGCTACATCAGAGCTTACCTCAAAAGATAACTTAAATGGCTTCTGCAAATTCCTGTTCTACACTATGTATCTGAAATATAAATTAGGAAGAAACAATAACCTCAAGGGGAAAAATAAACAAAAAATTCCAACTCAATCTCAGGTTGCCAGTCATATTTACTTAATTTTATTTTCTATTTTAAAATTAAAATTTGATTTAAATTAAAAAATGTCAAGTGACTACAAAACGGGGTACCTTTTTAATAGTGTTATACATCTGTCTAATTGGAAACTAATTTTTAACCAGACAATATTGCTTTTAGTCAATACAGAATTGTCAATCACAGGTTCAAATAACTTTACTGAAGATTGCTTTTACGTATTTGCTTGAAATTGAATTTGGTCATTTCAATTTAAAATATCTATTCCAGAATATTAAAATATCTGTCATATTATTCTAAGTATTTGAAGCACTACAGAGTATCACTATAACCTAAGAATAAAACAGCTACTCTACTCAGTTATTAAAGACTAACAGGGAGGCAAATTTTGAGCTCCCAGTGAAGCAATGGTACGAGAAAGCAAAATGCCATATACCCTTTGAATCCAACTTACAATTTAAAAAATATTAGGCATTATAAAATAATTTAATTTCAGGCTCTACAGACTGAAATTTGCAAAGCCAAAGTAGAGGAAGAGTGAAAGGACATGTTAAAAACAAAAACAAAAACACACACGCACACGCACATCCACACACACACACACATAACAAAAACCTTTCTGCATGCTACCATGCATTTGAAATTTTTGAAATAGTATAAATTCACACGCACACAGCTCAAACTTCAGTGCAATGGCTGTATCATTCAAAACTTTTAGAGAATAGAACCATGCAAAGAGGAGCAACTGCTTATAAAAATGGTTATTCAGTATTTATTCTGCAATGCAAAGGTGACAAACTAAAATATAAAAAGGCTGTTATGGCTTAACATTTTTGTTGCAGATTAAATATGCAGCATTGAAAAATGGAAAGGCGTGGCTTCATCTCTGACCAGCAGAGTTAAAAAGAAAAATCTCTCCATTTTCCTTCATCATCATGGGATACACTGTTCAGGCAATCCAAATTAATAAAGACTTGCACTTTCATATGGACACAAGATCAAGTGTACCAGTTAGGTTTTCACATTCACAGTATATAAGAAAATACACATGGAAGGAAAAGTAAAGGGTTAACTTAAGGATTTATTCACAGGAATACATGTAAGTAGAGAAAAATAACAGAAAAGCTAAACAAATGAAATGAAGAGGATCCAAACCAACTTTCACTCTGTAGCTTTTAACTTGCACCTCGTGTGCATTTATCTAGGGCACAGAGGGCCACCAACATGCGCCAAAATACAGTGTAGGAACCCTGCATTACATCCATTAACTTAAACATATCTTTAAGATCATGCTTTGAACAAAAAAAGGAAGCTTAGAAGGCAGTATGTTGAGTGGGAATAAACACTGAAATATAGCAATCATTTTTCAACTCCTACAATTGTCTTTATGTGCCAACTAACATTTATGCAGCCTTTTACAGATCTTTTACCATGTAATTTAAATTTTAGAAGTTTTGATAAAATCACTAGTAGTATATAACCATGCAGAAAGCACATCACACTGACAGCACAGAGGCAAAGATTTTGCACAGGTATATCAGCTTTCCACATTGTGCAGGTTACACACAATACAATATCAATCTTATTCCTAACAGATCCTAAAAAAGATATTTCAAGGCCTAGCTGTAAACTACAGTACTTTATATATCTATATTCTTAATAAAAATAAAATCCACAAATCTTAAAAAGGAACTTTAAATGCAGGGCTATATTGAATTGGTAAACTGCAACACAAACTGGCGCAATATAGGTAAATGAATACCAATCTCACTCTACGTGATGCAAGCATGCTACTTTCCCACTAATTTAAATTACTTTCAACCACTATGAGCCAGAATGCATGCCTGAACCTTAAACTGCACTTTAAAAAATAACATCTTGGCCTAGAAATTAAATCTAATGAAGTACAACCATCAAATTATATCCGCTACATTAATGTTCAATGCAAAATTAAGATGTCATCTTTAGTTTGATATGCCCAACCCCATTTATTCCTCCCTCCCTGCCCACCCCAAAAAAGGTAAAAGGAGTGACTCATTTGGCATTTCACAGGGTGCTTCATTGTTTATGTCTGTTTTGTTTTATTTCAAACTTTTTTGGGGTACCTTAAATTGTAACTTCCAAGAACCTGCTTCAACTATGGGAAGGCAAGCTGATTTTAACTATATTAGCTTTGTTTGTGTAGTTCTTCATCAACATGCAAAACAAGGCCCCACCATGTGGGAAAACTTATATAAAAAAACTTTAAATTAAAAAAAAAAGTTTCTTTACTATTTTTAACTCCCATTCTTAGGTTTCCTTTATTGTGCGCTATAGAATTGTTCCTCTTTCTTGTCCCTATGCATCATTTATATGGTTCTTGTTTTGGTACAATTCCCCATAATATTCCACAATGTACTGTTTTGTGAGTAGACTGAATAGATTTTTTTTGCTTCTTCACATCCAGTGCAGAGTTGTAATTGGAGACATATTTCCACCCACAAAGGCTCCAGATGTTAAAACGTTTCCCAACATCGACTTAATACAGTGACGGCAACACCTCCCTCCCGCCCCTCCCAGTAGGGTTGGGATTGTACTGTATTCCCTACTGGTTTACCCTTCCCCCCTGTAAAGGGTAACATTTTCCCTGGGTGCAGAGGCTCCCTCATAGTCTCCAAGACTGAAGGACCTATAAGAAAAAGAGACAAAAACAATTTTATTTTTAACAATCGTTTGTCTTTCAAAGCCAGCGGAACACAAAATTAATCAAGTAAGAATGCTACCTTTACCTACAAAGAAAATGAGAAATTTGGACAAACTGCCTAAGATCATGCTGCTTATGACCATGCTGCTTCCCTCTCCTATGGTGCTGAATTGTTTGCCGCATCGGGTATGAAAAGTGAGGCCAAACTGGGAGAAGAGTTGTATAGAAAAGTGTACAACACTTTGTATAGAATAAATGTGCCTTGTATGATGCTATCAGTCTAATTCTTTATCCCCTTTTGCAAAATGGGACCCAATGGGAACTGGTTATTTCTTATATAACAAGTGGCCTTACTTTCTTCAAAATTAAATAGCACTTTCTTTAGGATACTTCTTAGAATGAAAACATCATCTTATTTTCCCAGTCTTCCCAATATTAAGCAAACAAAAATCCAACTTATCAAGAAAAAAAAAAAATAGGAGCATGTTATTTGGGGGTGTCTGATATTTTAGCCTATAAGGCACTAGAAGTGTTCATTATCACAGTAAGGTCACTTACTCAGTAAATATCAAAAAACAAATTCTAAATAGAAAAGAGAGAGAGAAAAAAGAACAAATTTAACATTTATTTATCTGTCGTAGAGACAGCACCTTGGTCTGTCGCCTAGGCTGGAGCAGAGGTGTGAATATGGCTCACTGCAGCCCCAACTTCCTGGGCTCAAGCAATCCTCTTCCACCTCCTGCTTCCACCATAGGTGCATACCACCATGCCCAGCTAATTTAAAAAAAAATTTTTTTTGTAGAGATGGAGGTCTCATCATGTTGCCCAGGCAGGTCTCAAACTCCTGGGCTCGAGCGATCCTCCCACCTCAGCCTCCCAAAATGCTGTGATTACGGGTGTGGGCCATTGAGCCCCACCTACACTTCCTTTCTTAATGTTCCTAATCAGTTATCATTCTGATCCTTTTTCACTTGGTCATTTCCATTATCTTCCAGTCACTTGGTTTTCCTGGTAAGAACTTTTCTCTATGCTAACCAGTTTTAATGATAAAAAAGATATTAAAAAATAAAGTGAAATTACTGGGAGATTTAAACTTTCACCTGACAGTGTCCTTTACAAACAGAACTCTACTACCCACATATGCTAAATTTTGGACATTTATGAATGTTCATGTGAATTCACAGAGGGTGGTTAATCCATCTGTGTATAAATACAAGCAACCCCCCTTTTTTCTCCTGCCTCTCAAGGGGAGTGCAAAAAGACAGGAATAAAAGATACTGATCTACTTTTATCTTTAATTAGAACACTGAGAACTATTTCATACCTTGTCTCACAACAGTTAATTCATAATTGGTGATGAGACCATGGAGGTAATAAATCTCAAAGTGCTCAAGACTTATGATAGCTTCTTGTTGAACCTTTGAAGCTGCAAGTCATTCTCATCTTTTGCATTCTCATAATTTAACATGAAGTAAATCCAGTACTTTTCCAAAATGCCAAAGCCATTTTGGAAAATAGCTCTGAAGACTCAAGACTAAAGTGGTACAACACATATAAAGGGCTCTGACACATTCCAGAGGCTTCAGGTCCATTTCTACTGCTTCCTGGGTTAGACAAAAATCATCCCAGATTTAAATTTTAGCTCGGAAAAAACAAGCAAGCAAATCAAAAAAACTCCCTCCAATTCAATCTAAGGTGTAATTCAATTTGGTGTATATCTTCTGTACATGCTCATTCAGCACATCCTCTGGCTTCCAGTCAAATATGTCTTAAGTCATGTTGAACACCTAAAGATGAATGTCAAAACCCTGTTATTTACTGTATTGGCCCACGTTCCTAACCTTTACTGAGCGCACTTAGTGTGCCAGGCAACATACTAACTTCTGGCACCACATACAGTTTAGTATTTAATCCTCTACATAACTCAATGACAAAACCAAAGCTCAGAGATGAGAACTGCTAGTCCCATTTAAGTACAGACAAGCTCAAGGAGCAAGAGTTCAAATGGACATAGTCCTCCAACATCCCAAATTAAAACAGAATCTTTCATTACCTATTTTAAAATATAGTGCTGGGCACATGGTAGGTACTCGATGAAACACACAGTGAAAAACACTGGGCCAAAACCCAGTTTCAATTCTACTTGGGTTTTCCTTCAAAGCACATAAAATGCAAAGTCCTTGTTATATCAGAGACTTTAAATTCATGCTCCAAAACGAAATCAGTTTTACCCCACCACTATGAATGCTGATATCTTCTTGCAGGAAAAAAGAAAAAAGAAATAAAAAGGAATAGTTAAATCAATGTTGAGAAATCCAACCGTACACCAACATGGATTTCTTTATTCCTATGATTCAAACTGGGGCTATTCATTTTTCTTGGCTTGTTGGTTCCATTAAAAAAACATTCTTTAGCCTTAGGTAATTTTATTTTCTATTTATTTGAGACAAGAGTCTTGTTCAGTTGCCCAGGCTGGAGTGCAGTGGCACGATCTTGGCTCACTGCAACCTCCACCTCCCAGGTTCAAACAATATTCCCACCTCAGACTCCCAAGTAGCAGGGACTACAAGTGTACACCACCACACCTGGCTCATCTTAGTATTTTTAGTAGAGATGGGTTTTCACCATGTTGGGCAGGCTGGTCTCAAACTCCTGACCTCAAGTGACCTGCCCACCTTAGCCTCCCAAAATGCTGAGATTATAGGCATGAGCCACCACACCCGGCCTACTTAAGTAATTTTAAATTTAAAGCCCAAGATAGCATGATATGAGGCTATGTTTTATTCAACTTCTATAGAAAACAAATAGCTTTTTATTCTATTTAGTAGTCTAAAATGATAGCTCTAACAAAATTTTCATTCTGAAAATTTCCAAACTTCTTATAACTTACCCCTAATTTTGGGACTGCAGCTTAAGTGTATCAGATTAAACACCATAAAAAGCTGCAAGACGCTCTTTTAAGGGAAGAGGAAACTGGTCAGAGAAACGCCTCCAATTTTCATCACCAACTTGATTTTTAAATCCATGAAGGATCTGTAAGAGTGAAAAACCATTAATTTATCAATAACAAAGAGAAAAACTCAGATGTGCATAGCTTCTGAAATCCAACACAACTGATTTTATTATTTATAAATTTTACCCATTTTAAAGTAGCAATTCTCAAACTTTTAGGATTCCATATCATTCCCTGCTGATTTGTTCTGGCTCTGTGCGCCCACCCAAATCTCATCTTGAATTGTACTCCCATAATTCCTGAGTGTTGTGGGAGGGATTCAGTGAGAGGTAATTGAATCATGGGGGCTGTTTCTCCCATACTGTTCTGTGTGGTAGTGAGTAAGTCTCATGATATCTGATGGTTTGTTAAGGGGAAACCTGTTTCACTTGATTCTCATTCTCTTTCTTGCCTGCTGCAATGTAGGACGTGCCTTTCACCTTCCACCATGATTGGTGAGGCCTCCCCAGCCACAGGGAACTGTGAATCGAATTAAACCTCTTTCTTTTGTAAATAACCCAGTCTCAGGCATATCTTTTTTTTTTTTCCCCCTGAGATGAAGTTTCACTCTTGTTGTCTAAGCTGGAGTGCAATGGCGTGATCTCGGCTCACTGCAACCTCCGCGTCCTGGGTTCAAGCAATTCTCCTGCCTCAGCCTCCAAAGAAGATGGGATTACAGGCACCCATCACTACATCCAGCTATTTTTTTGTATTTTGAGATGGGGTTTCACCATGTTGGCCAGACTGGTCTTGAACTACTGACTTCAGGTGATCCACCCACCTCGGTCTCCCAAAGTACTGGGATTGCAGGCATGAGCCACTGCACCCTATCCTCAGGCATATCAGCAGCATGAGTACAGACTAATACACTTGCCTTGCCTAAAAGTACCTCATAGCATTGCTTAAACTCCTGCTTTGAGAAGTTTAGAATTTGGCCAAGTGTTCTAGTAACAGAAATACTCTAAGCAACCCTCTGATACCATACTAATGAAAAAACAAAGAAGTACAGAAGTCATCCAAGGAATACCATTTTTATGTCATATTTTTTTCAAACTGGGAACATAAAGCTTTGAATTCACAACAAACCATAATTCACTAACTTTAACCCTGGGCAATTCAAATATGTAATTGCATTTTATTTTTTACTGTGGTTGAGTACTAAGGAGTTAATCAAAAGGGGGATTAACAAAGCAAATAATGACATGGGATTACTCCTGTGGAGGCCATTTAGATTTACTCTATTTCAAATTATACTACAAATCTCCATTTCCATCTTGAAAAACACATGCTATTTTCCTTAAATGGAATAATGGGACCATATAAACTAGTGGTACGCTTCGGAAAATATTTTAAAAGTGCACGCGCTCTACAGCTAGAGTCACTGCTGTATTTTAAGAAAAGACCAAGCCAACTTTGTTACCAAGAATAAAGGTTATAATCTATCAATACTGACTCAAAGAGCTGAAGTTTCACAAAAAATGTAAACATAATTTTAAGTTGTCCATTAGGATATTAACAGTCCCAAGATGATGCATCATAAAGACTTATTAGTTACCTTACAGAACATGTCTCTGAGATCATCTTTTGGGTTAATCCATGATGCAACAGCATCACAAAAAAATATAAAATCCTGTAACAAGCAAGAAATACATCTTAGGTTCATACAAGGTCAAACTCAGCAAAAGATACATGTAAACCTCAGAGTTTGTATCACAATAGAATCCTAGCTTAAAAAAGGAAACATTTAAAAATTAACTATGATCATAAGGAATTAGAAGAAATTACCTTAATGGCTGTCCCTATTAGCCCAAGGTCAAGGAATCTCAACTCATTCAGTTTATACTGGAATTTAATGTCCTGCATCATACAACAAAATAACCCCCCTGTGCAGTAAATGTTCAGCATCAGAAATGAACTGAAAGCACCAAATCGACACCCATAAAAATACCTCTTCATTTACTGGATTAAAGAAAAACAAAATCAATGATCTTATAGTTCTGAGTGGCCTAGAAATAACTTAAAGCTAGCTAAATATATATTAAATGATCTTGATTTGAAATATAGAAATTAATAATTTCAAGATCCATTTTCAGACACAACTTAAACAAACAACCAAAGTTAGAAGAAAAACTATGTAATTATAAATACCCAATTCAAACAAGAATAAAAAACCCAACTTTTGGACAGTTACTTAAAAGATAATCAGGCTATTCTGACTACAAGAACAAGATGACAATATGCTGTAAGCATTTCATTAAAATATTCTCTCAATCTTGCCTATCATATCAAAACATTAACAGTTCAACAAACAATATTCAACATATTGCTGAAGTTCTGACATGTGAACCATAAATTTTACCATTAAATTCAAAGAACTTCACTAATTTAAAAAAATTTGGTAATACTACAGTATCTGTATAAAATGTTTAAGCAAACAAAATGTCATTTGCTTAACACAATTTATTCAAATTATGTCTTCCAAATACAAATCTGATGTTAAAAATTTAAATGTAGACAAGCCTATGACATTTTATTTTAATCACAGCCAAATAAGGTATGTGAATAAAAGTTAAAAAACAGAAATTTCTACCAAGTCTTAAGTTGGTAGCAATTTTATGATCACACATGTATCACCTTACAACATTAATTCAAAGAGAAAGACAATAAAATCCTGGTCGGAAACTGGTTTTTAAAAAGATGGTACATGTCATATCAGATACCTCTAACACACATTTGAGATCACGCAAAATTCTTAGGTATTAAAAAAAACCCAGAAAATGACAAAAGCTTATTTTATAACTAGAAACCTCTCAAGATAGCACTGGCTTGTTCTAACAGTAAGTTATAAATACTTTATGGATGTGAAATCAGAAGTTATTTTCTAATTCTAACTTGTAGGTTTTCAATGTCTACCACCTACACCAATTTAATGTTATAAAACTGAGAATTAATATTTCTAAACCCAAGTTAACAAAACCACAATATAAGCTAGGAAACATCAAAAAGTCACAATTTAAAAATGTTCAAAACACCCCTCTTGGAAGTGGAAAGTTTCAATTTTCTTGAAAATTAAGAAATGTGAGAGAGTTATTGCTATAAAAGCATTTTTCTGGGGCAGTTTTGTAACTCTTGTGTATATTCCTGGACACCAAAATTTAGTTCTTTGCTTCCCTCCCCCCAACTATATTTTTAAATTGCTTTGATGTATCTTGGGTCTCTTGTAGTCTACAGGTTTCCTTCCATGCTTTCTTTTCCTTAACATGTCTACTAAAGAATCCAGGTATTAACCTAGAGTCCCACAGTTAGCATTTGTTCACTGAATATACATGGTGCAATTCAACATGTTTTTGTTTTGTGTGTCTAGAAAATTGGCAGTTGGATCCAGATCCTTAACTGGACTCATGTTCAATACTACTGCCGAATAATTAAAATGTCTACATATAACTTGAACTTACAAAACAAAGGATGAATAAATCATAAGCTCTCAAAATTAAAGCAATTTTAATGGCTGATTTGTATTTTGTTTTATTCATTATTTCTAAGTCTGATTCAAAGTATTTTATTTAGAACAGAGATAGTATTCCCACTATCTGGTCACTCTCTTAAGTGTAGATATCCTCAAATTCAGCAAACTGATATCCAAGGATGGGAGGCAGCGACAAAGTAAATAAATAAGGTCTTAAATTTGGATGAAAGAAGCCATAGCCTGATTCAAGACAAGAATATAACCTCGTTGTCCCAATCTGCTGTTGCTATCTTATTTCATGACAAAAAAAAAAAATTAGGGAAAAAAAAAAGGCATTACAATTTCAAGACAGGTCTAATTGTATTTCAGTATCTTTGAAAATAGTTAACTTTTTATAATTAAAGTATTAAAATATTCTTCCTTTAAAACTGTATTACCCAGACATTAAAAACAAATCTTTGTGAACATCTTACTTGGATTACGCCACTGGGATTCACACTTATCATGGTACAAATTCCACGGAATGCTGAATCCTTTTCCTCATTGTCTCTTATGTTTCTCAGAGAGGTGCACCTATTGAATTACAGAATTGAGTTGAGCATTTAAGTAACAAGCAGATTCAATTACAATACTAATGGACAGTATTTAATGGAATAAGCACCACAGTATAGATAATGGTTATATTAAAAGAGTTTTCAGAAAGCTTAAGTTTTGTTTACTCATACTTCCTGTATGTTGGGCCCATATCTCAATACAGTAGAAAGAGTGAAATCTACATTTTCTTAACAAATTGCATCTATAAAGTAGATATCTAATTTGAATATCCCATTTAAACTATTAATGAGTCTGAGCCAAGAGCAAATTATCAAATTAACTTTTAAAACTGTACTCATGACTTGTATTCCATTAAACACTACTAAAATGGTTTGAATTGAAAGATTTATCAATCGAAAGAAGCAGAACATAGGATATAGTGCCACAATATAAACTATTATTATATAGCTTATGGTGTAGATGTTTAACTTTTACACTAACAAGCAAATAAGACTTTTATACATAACAAATTTAAACATGTATTTCTTAATGCAATCCAAGTTTCCAAATTAATTCTAAAAAAGAAACATAATGCAAAAACCTAAATTTATAGAATTTGCATGCATCTTTATTTTTCTGGTGGATATTTAAATGCTTTTTCTGTATAATCAAGCTTTTTAACACAGCAAGCATGTGACAATCTTATCCCATGCATCAATTAGTCGTTAGCCACAACATAAAATAAATATACATGACGATGCTATTGAAAAACCTCACAAACCTGATAGGACAAGATTAGTCACATGGTTGGCAATGATAAAGGATTGTGATTTTTGTAACCAACTGAAAATATATCTAAAAGTGAGATAGAGAAAGAAAGAGTGAAGAAAAATGAATTAAAAAAAAAGATTGAATAATACACACCAGGGTCTTATAAACTGCTGTAGCATGGGGGCCACCTCTTGAGGACAAACGTAACCAAGACGACCAATTGTTATTGCTAAGGTAACGCAATCACGGTTATACACCACCAACGCCAACCAAGACATGAGCAAATGAGGGGGAAGGAGAAAAAATAAAGAAAAAACAACAAATAACTCAGAAACAGAAACCAACAGAATTTGTGTATGATAATAAACATAAGATTTCACCAGTGCTGTTTATTACCACCCCCTAAAATAAGGGGCAGCAACATATATGGCATACTCTTGGAAAAAGAAAAACAAAAGGAAGTAAAAAAATCTAAAGATTGAGAGAACACCAAAAACCATGATAAATTGCTTTTCTCACTCAATGAAGTGTTAAGGTATCATTCTGTTAATAAGATGAGCAGTTAAACGGGCAAATCTTCATTCAAAAGCCAGCCAAAATTTCAGAATTCAGTAATAAAATCTATGGTTTTTTCCTAAAGAAGTATCAGTAGAAGTGATTATATCTCTCAATGATCACAAACTAATACAAGTGAAAGTGATTTCCATTCTTTGGAAATTATCTAGGAAATTTAAACCAAATTTTTGGTAATTAAAATTTTTTTTTCTTTGATTAACATTTGCCAAACCAACCAGTGGAAATTTGTTACATCAAAATCAACTGTCAGATTTTAAGTCTCATGATATTCACTAAATGAATGGATTCAAATATTGCTATGCTACAATGTCAAATCTCATTTTGACAGACCTCTTTGATAACTCAGATAACAGTTCACTAACTTTTAGCCACATTTGAAATCAAATTCTAATAAAGGAAATTTACAGTCCACTGCAACGACATATGATGCGTGGACTATAGGAAAAAATAAATATTCTGTTTTTGCTATTAAAGGTATAGCACAAAATAGATAATACATTATACTACTAATTATATACTATTATTTTATTTTTTACAATTTTAAAGTGGGCAAACATATATTCACCATAAAAATTCAGGAAGTCTTTAAACTTACAAAGAGCTAAAACAAGTACAACTCAGAACTGCATTCTGCAATTCAAAGGTACGTACATATAAATACATTCATACACAACGGGAAAAAATACAAACAGAAAACAAACCATGAAGTGCTTTAATGGTGTTCTCTCAAAAACTTACAGGTTAACCTTTCATAAAAAAAGGGTGGGGGTAAAGAAAAATGTTTAGGATTACTTGAAGCAAACTACACAGATAATACTAAAATCCAGCAGATTCATATGAAGCAAGAGAAAGAAAACCTATGTTCAAAAGACACAAACTATGCAACATTCTCATTAAACAGGCAAGTATGAACAATCCAATGAAACATGCGATAAAGCAGATGATGATCCATTGAAAAAGTTCAGTGTAGGATATACTAATCAGAAAAAAGCAAATTTAACAGCATACTAAGGAATTGGCTTTATATTACTGAGACAGTGGCAATTAAAAGCTGCTAAAATCTAGATATTAGACATTAATAATGATTTTAATAATTAAAAAACCCCCACTTTTATGGGTAAGAAATAAAGAAAACAATACTTTATGCAGCCACTTGTGATAAGAGGTAATCTAATGAATCCCAAATGTGTTTCTCAATATCAATTCAATCCATCAACTTTAGGGTATTGCCAACTATTTTATTTATTTAGGATATAATCATACTTAAAATATAATCTTATACATAAAGCCAATTTGTTAAACAAACTATGTAACAAATTCACCGGCTGATATCCCACAAGAAACTTTCATATACATTACACTCAACATTTATTTGCACTTAAGCATTCACATTTAAAAATAAATAGAAGTTTCTCTAGGTTCAACAATAATTTTATAATGGCAAGTATTTCAAATCTGAATGTCATGTATAGGTACTGTATTCTGAAAAGATAAAATCCGAACAAGATTTCTTATCCATCCTATACACAGATTTTTGTGCTTTTCAGCAAGAAAATCTAATTCACTTTGTGAAATAAACAGTACCCATACAGCCAAACAGCCAGATAACTGTTTCATAATTAAAAGATTTCCTTCCATACCAATAAACATTATCAATTTAAATAGCATTGGAATAAACAAACTTTCTATAATCTAAAAATATCAAATAAAAATGCCTTTGAAAAGCAACTTCTTATTTGGAAAACCCTATTTTAACCTTTGTCTAGTATTCTGGAAGAACACTCATGAATTATAAATAAATTATGGGAATTATCTTAGTATGTAAAGAAAGGAATGTGCCTGAATGAAAACAAAATTTCTCTCTTTCTGCATTGTTAGCAGCAATCAGGGAGGGTAGAAAGGAAAAGATCCAATCTACCCACAAATGTGTTCTATAGTATGGAAGGTACTCTTTAATATAAACATGCTCTCTATAAATGCAAAAGAGAAACAAGCTTCCTAAAAAAAAAAAAAAAAAATCCCATAACATACTGCCTAAATTCCCCAATTCAAAGAAAATTATATGCTGACATACAAACTACATATGTCATTGTCAACCAATTTGCCACTGAATCTTTTTGACCACATTTGGACAGATTAAAAAAAAAATATTACTTCCCAGCTCCCAGTTACTCTTTGAATTAATTTAAAAGCAAAATTCAGATGGTTCAATAGTTATCTTAGCTGGGATCCATTTTAGGAAGTATTAAAACACTGGAATAGGGGAGAAAGGGTCTTTCTGGTTATGCCACTGAATATATAACCACTGAAAACTGGTTATAGAACGTAGCTGTAACAGTACATTTTATTACTGAGAATATAGCAATTAAATACAAAATAAGCTTGATTTTAAAAGCTAGCTTTGCTTTGGTTTCTCTACGCATATTTTAAAAGGCAACAAATGTTCTCTTCACCGAGAAACAGTTCAGTCATATGGTACCTGTATTCTCTAACAATGTCTTTGGTGTGTTGGGTCTGTTAATGATTTCTACAAGCTGGTGCAACACCATAGGAATATAAGGCTTCATCTCTATACCTAGAGATCATCCCAAAGAAAAAAACAAAAAAGAAAAAAATTGAATGTTAAAACATCAATGTGAAATATCTTGCTTCCCTTATTAACTCTGACATGTCATATAAACATAGAAATACAAATAATTAAAGTTAAAGCAATTACAAAAATATCAAGGCACCTAAAAATTTATACTTTATTTATTTATTTACTTTGAGACAAAGTTTCGTCTCCGTCGCCCAGGCTGGAGTGCCGTGGCACAATCTCAGCTCATGTCGCCCAGGCTGGAGTGCAGTGGCACAATCTCAGCTCACTGCAACCTCCTGAACAGTTGAGATTACAGGCACCCACTACCATACCAGCTAATTTTTTTATTTTTTTTTCTTTTTTGAGATGGAGTCTCGCTCTGTCGCCAGGCTAGAGTGCAATGGTATGATCTCGGCTCACTGCAACCTCTGCCTCTCAGGTTCAAGCGATTCTCCTGCCTCAGCCTCCCAAGTAGCTGGGACTACAAGTGTGCGCCACCATGCCCAGCTAATTTTTGCATTTTTAGTAGAGACAGGGTTTCACCATGTTGGCCAGGATGGTCTCGATCCCTTGACTTTGTGATCCGCCCGCCTCGGCCTCCCTAACTGCTGGGACTACAGGGATGAGCCACCGTGCCCCGCCTAATTTTTGTATTTTTAGTAGAGATGGGGTTTCACCATGTCGACCAGGCTAGTCTCAAACTCCTGACCTCTGGTGATCTGCCCACCTCAGCCTCCTAAAGTGCTGGGATTAGAGGTGTGAACCACTGTGCCAGGCCTTATGCTTTTAAATAGGGAAAAAAATCTTACCCATTTGTATGGAGATTTCTCCAATTGCCCATGTGGCATTGTTGCAGACTGAAATGAATTCTGGATTTAGGTTGGTTCCCAATATTGGCATGAAATCAGCTAGAAAAAAAATTTAAACTATGTAATAAACTGTTCAATAGCAGTATAATTGTACTTTAAAGGAAATCTAGGTGGAAACAGAAATCCAAGCAAGAAATAAGTTTCACCAAAACAAAAAACAAAAAAAAACACACCACCACAACAAAACCCCTATTGCAACATCAATTTAAAAATTAGTGGAAAAAACCTAGGCAATTGCATTTAAAAATATTTTTTTAAAGAGTTGGTAATATTTATCTTAAGAAACTGAAGAAAGCAGTATCTGGCCAATGAACTTTCATATGAAGTAGAAGAGGAAATACAAGTTCGGTTATATTTTACATACCACTAAAAAGAGTTGGTCAGAGTAATCTCTTGTCATCAGACTAAGAAAATTCAAATTGTAAGAGGACAAAACATAAAATAATGGAATTTTCTTCAAAGTTAGTATTTCATACACAAATTTTTAAAAAAATCAATGATTTTGGCTTTTAAAGCAACTTTCACTCTTGTGCTCTAACTGTGGTCTCTGAATATCATTTTCCATTAAAAAAGAGGACTCCCACACTACAGGCAAAGGCAGAAAATGTACAAAATAAGTGGACTATCTTGTCGTAATGAAAGGACCCAGGAGCCAACTTAAGTTCTCACTGCAAGCAGTACAATAGCTTGAACATCATGAAGTCATACTGGCACTAAAAAAAAACAAATAAAAACTAAACTCTGAAACATAAAAGACACACCTTTGGAGGATGCTAGGAATCAATTCATTATTTTGAAAATGGGTAAATAAAAAAAAAGAATCAAGTATTTTTCCTGCCTCTGCTATACGATTTTACCTCAGGGTAGTAATTTATTGATACAGGAAATGTCTTTCTATATAGGCATTCTCATTATTAAGTCTCACTCTGTCGCCCAGGCTGGAGTGCAGCAGTGTGATCTTGGCTCACTGCAACCTTTGCCTCCCAGTTCAAGCAATTCTCTACCTCAGACTCCCAAGTAGCTGGGATTACAGGTGTGTGCCACCATGCCTGGCTAATATTTGCATTTTTTAGTCGAGATGGGGTTTCACCATGTTGGCCAGGCTAGTCTTGAAATCCTGACCTCGTGATCCACCATGCCCGGCTAGAATATCACAATTTTTTAACCTCTAATAAATCAGGAGATGTAAGCCAGGGTTTCTTCATCTCAGCAATATTGACAGTTTGGACCAGATTATTTTTTGTTGGGGAAGGGAGGCTGTCTCCTGTATTATGTTTAGCAACATTCTTTGCCTCTACCCACTAGACATCAATGGCACCTCTCCAGTGTTAAACAAAATGTCTCCAGACATTGGCAAATGTTCCCTGAATGGCAAAACTGCCCCTGGTTGAGAATTACTAACCTAGACAATTATCATGATTGGTAACATTTAAAAAAAAAAGGGAGGGACAACTAGACACTATGTACCTCCTTAAGAAAGTACACAATACCATCGATAAAGTCTTTAAAATAAAACAACATAAATCTCATTAAACCTCAGTCTCTGTATCAAAACAATTTACAGTAAATACAAAGGACAGAGGAACATGTTAAAGACATCAGAAAGATGCAATCAGTAAAATCCACAGTATGGGAAACTCTTTAGAATAAAAAACATGGTTTAACAAAAAACAACTGTAAGAAGAGATAGTATGTACTGAAATTTTAAGACTTCTAACGTTATGTTTGAGATTTGCTCCAAAATATCTGAGATCTGTGTGTCTGACCCATGACTGGACAGTTGAAGCTTGATGCTAGGAGGCTTGTTACATTTTTTCTACTTTTCTATGTCTTAAAAACTTTATAATAAAAAAATTAAATCCTTTCATGTAAGTTTCAACTAAAAAACTAAATTTGATGGTAAATATGAGAATGATAAGCTTCCCAAAAGAATTCATTACACTGTTAGGCTTAAACTTGATTTTTTTTTTTTTTTTAAGACCCAGTCTCACTCTTGTCCGCCAGGCTACAATGACGCGATCCCGGCTCACTGCAACCTCTGCCTCCTGGGTTCAAGCGATTCTCCTGCCTCAGCCTCCCAAGTAGCTGGGATTAAAGGTGCCTGCCACCACGCCTGGCTAATTTTTGTATTTTTAGTAGAGACAGGGTTTCACCATGTTGGCCAGGCTGGTCTTGCACTCCTGACCTCAGGTGATCCATTCACCTTGGCCTCCCAAAGTGCTGGGATTACAGGCATGAGCCACCATACCTGGCCAACTTGATGGTTGTTAATATATCATAATTAATGTTACTATTCAAAGTTGAGAAATGGTTATCCAAAAGAATGATTACATCAGATGATAAAACATTCAATTAATATTTTAAATTAAGGTTTAAATCAAGTGTCAAAATAACTGTTACCCAACATGCTGATACAGAAAGGGGAAAAAATCCCATAACTCATTTATAACCCATGAGTTTGAGAACAATTCAGGGTACAATATTCAAGAAATTTCTTATCATTGTCACAAAAGGCCAAGACAAATGTTATGCTATTAAAACAGAAACAACTCATTATTTACTTTTTTTTCTTGAGATGGAGTCTCACTCTGTTGCCCAGGCTGGACTGCAGCGGTGAGAGCTAAGCCCACTGCAACCTCCACCTCCTGTGTTCAAGCAATTCTCCTGCCTTAGCCTCCTCCTGAGTGAGTGGGACCACAGGAGCCCACCGCCATGCCCGGCTAATTTTTGTATTTTTAGTAGAAATGGGGTTTTGCCATGTTGGATAGGCTTGGCTAGTCTCGAACATCAAACTCCTGATCTCAAGTAATCTGCCTGCCTCGGCCTCCCAAAGTGCTGGGATTATAGGTGTGAGCAACCATGCCCGGCCTCATTATTTAAAGTGACATTTGTTAGTAGTTTTCTGCAACATCTGAAAAAGCATGCTGGTTTATTTAATTTATTTTTTAGACGAAGTTTTGCTCTTGTTGCCCAGACTAGAGTGCAATGGCACCATCTCGGCTCACTGCAACCTCCGTCTCCCAGGTTCAAGTGATTTTCCTGCCTTAGCCTCCTGAGTAGCTGGGATTTCAGGAATGTGCCACCACGCCCAGTTAACTTTGTATTTTTAGTAGAGATGGGTTGCTTCATATTGGTCAGGCTGGTCTCGAACTCCCGACTGGGCCTCTCAAGTGCTGGAATTACAGGTGTGAGCCACTGCGCCTGGCTATGCTGGTTTATTATAGAAGAAAACCTGATTATTACTATTTCTGTGTACCTCTACCAAAAGGAGGTTACTCAAAAAAGGATCTATGAACTAGCCTATTGTACCAATGCTTCCCTGATGATGGTCATGTCCTTTACTCTAAAGCATTATTACTAAGCTTTCCTCCAGTCACAGAAGTGCCTAAAAGCTAAAATGATGGTAAGCTCCAGGAAATATCAGGGGTTCCCCTCCATCTTGTCTGTTTCAATCAGAACAGCTTTACTTTAACCAATAAAGTGTATATTTGTAACTGTTGGGATTCCATGCAATTTCAGTTTAATAATAAAAAACAAAGCTGATGTAAAAATAACTTTAAAAAATCACATTCATAGCAGTAGAAAATATTCATACCTATACAAGGCTTAACATGCGGAAAGCAAGCTTTTGTGAGGTCACCTAACAGGGCAAAGAACTCTGTCGAACTTCTGGCATTTTATCCTACAAGAAATAAGAAGAAATTAACCCCAATGTGACACAGAAAAAACAGGTTTCAATTCATTTTCATCTTTCAAGTCTCACCTGCATGCACTGATACATAAGTGTTAGGATGTTACTTCGGGCTACCAGCTGTTCAATGTTGCCTCCAAGTCCCTCAGCCAGGCCACTCAGTAAATCAAGAGCCACTATCATAAAATCTTTATCTGGAGCTTCATATTGATCTGGGTGAGCATTGTTTAGCTGAAATTAGATACGATATTTTTTGAAAGTTTGTTTTTAATTAACTACTAAAAAAGTTTGTACACATGCCTATCTTTAGAAAAACGTCCACGATGTCAAGAAGGGAAAGACATTTTAAAAAAATTACCATGGCTTGTGCAAGAGTCTTCTGTACTAGGTTTACACAACGCTGATACACAGGTTCACAGTATGGAAGGAAGCCAGACTGCAGTGCTGTGGCAACTGAAGATAGGCACTAGAAAGAATAAAGTACACATGCTAAATTTTCTAGGTATACTGAAGATGATGATGAATGCTTGAAACTGTGCTTAACAGGATCCTGGTCATTTAGGAGCTGACTCTACTAGTTTCTACAGTAGCATTTTTTTTTCTTTCCAAACTTCTTTTTGGAAGTCATTCATTGTTAATTTGCCAGCCAATAGGGTCAGGTTTACTCAGAAGAGAAGTTTTTACAAGAAACGTTATCCAGGGCTGGGCGTGGTGGCTCACGCCTGTAATCCAAGCACTTTGGAGGCCAAGGCGGGCGGATCACCTGAGGTCGGGAGTTCAAGACCAGCCTGACCAACATGGGGAAACTCCATCTTTAAAAAAAAAAAAAGATTGTGAAGAAACGTTATCCTTCAAGGACAGATGGATTATCATGTGTTCATATATTTCCTCAAATTTAAGAGGCTCATTTCATGCTCCCATCATGGTCAATGCTGTGGATGGACTCTACTGGGCATATTCTGAGACCCTGCTGGAAAGCAATATATATACAGTTGGCTCTCTGTATCTATGGATTCAACCAATCCTGAAGCAAAAGTATTTAGAATTAAAAAATGATTTAAAGTATACTGGGAGGAGGTGCATAGGTCATATGCAAATACTACACCATTTTACATAAGGAACTTAAGCATCGCTGCATTTTGGTATTCACAGGGAGTCCTGGAAACAATCCCCTGCAGACACTAAGGGACAACTGTATACAAAAAATGAACCATATGATTCTTCTTATTTTGTTGGGCCCAGAAATAGTTGTTGCTCATGGTCACAGAATTTAACTTCCCTGGCTAAAGACAATCCATGGTAGAAGTTGGTGACTCCTGAAATAATGGGGAACAAGAATGAAAAAGACTGAATTGGCTCTATTAATGTCAATTCAACTAAGTTTAAGTGACAACATTTCACAGTATGTTCAGTTACTAGAACACCATATAAAATTTTACAACAGGAGGGGTGTTAAAGAAACGTAAGTACACATGGAAACATTTTCAAATTGGAAAATTATAAATAAAGTACCTCCTTACTGGCACCAAATCCCAATACTACTTCCCATACATATATGAGTAAAAATATATATATATATACCCTGGTGTGTATGTCTCCTGGTATAGAGAGTAGATAACATAAGAGAATTTAAAACTATAATTAATCAATTAAGTAGAACAGGTTAGAGAATAACATGTATAATTTCCTTCATCTACTTCAGAATATAAATTTATCAACACTTTTCTTATCACACATACCCGTTTTGGATTTGGACACGTGTTTTGTTAAGAGATTAAATATTACTAGTCCTGCATACCTCAAGTAAAGGGAAGAGATCTTTATCTTCATCCTTTAACATGTTCCATTTCTGGATCAGTGGAGGCATTAGCATCTGAATGTATTCCTATTTACAATGATGAAAAACATATAAAGTTCTACTATCATATGTAAACAAGACTATTTTGAGTCTTTGAAAATTAAAATCCATTTTGAGCAATTGTGTAAAATCATTACAAAAGGCATTTTAAGAGTCATGCTTCACTCTACATAGTCCCTTTTAAAATTTTCCTTTCTTTTGCCTACCTTTATATTTACACAACCATGTTCTAGTTTTAGATCTAGAACTAGTGATCTAGTGATCTTTCAGCCTTTTTGAAAGAAAATGTCTATCAATAAATACACAGCTAATCAAAATATATTACTTCTGATCAAGTAATACAATCAAAGAAGATCTAAGCTTTTCTCTGTAGTTACAGAGTATTTTTAGTTCTGGGGCTGGGCATGGTGGCTCACACCTATAATTCTAGCACTTTGGTAGGCTGAGGTAGGCAGATCACTTGACCCAGGAGTTTGGGACCAGCTTGGGCAACATGGCAAAACCCTATCTCTACAAAAATTAGCCAGGAATGGTGGTAGATTGAGCCCAGGAGGTGGAAGTTGCAATGAGCTGTAATCGTGCCACTGCACTCTAGCCTAGATGACAGAGTGAGATTTTGTCTCAAAAAAAAAAAAAAAAATTCTTTTTAGTCATGGAGCTTCAACAAGTAATATGGCTATTACTATATAAAGTACATTTTAAAATCAACAGGTAAACTTACATAGATGCATTTGTAGGAAAACAGACTTATAATTATTTAAGTGTCAAACTACAGAATGATCCATAAAATGAAGTAAATAAACATCATGTAAACAGGGGCATAGATTCTGAAGACATTCAGAAAACAAACCCCCACAAAACCAAACCAAACAACCAACAGCAAAGCAAACCTACAAACTGTCCCATACCAAATTTTAAGTGTAACTTAAAAATAAAACAATTTCTTAAGACTTCTGATATAGTAATCATATAGAATAAGTCTTATTCAGCAGGGTATGTGGAGCTATATTAAAATTCGACTATCACTTAAATCCTTAGACAAATCCATCCTCTTCTTAACACTACTGGAAACAAGGTACTTTTGCACTCTTAGTTAGCATTTTAAAACCTATTACCCCAATTTCTAATTGTTTTATACAGTGTACTCCCCATACCTGCTGAGAAAACAAAGGTGTCTAGATATGGTAGATACAAAAACACTAGGAATTAAGTAAAAGTAGACATCCAGATTATAAAAACTTTTTACTCCTTTGCTTTACTCATTCTAAAAAGTATCAGAGCATTCATGTGAAATGCTGCTGTAGTTTCCACACCAAGTATATACTTAAAAGAATACCATTTGAAAGGGGATATACTTGCTGCCTTTGTAAGATCTGTACTCTTAAAGTAGCAGAAACTATTCACACCTTCTAAAACATTTTAATTTCCAAATATATGCTAACCTATTGATTGTAACTATGCTACATATTATTTTCCATAATAGTTCTTAACAGATACTTACCGGTTTGTTTAAATGATGTCCTACTGAATCTGCTAATGTTCCTATGGCATCATAAAGAATGAGTAGGTTCTTATGCTGGTATTTACTAAATGCAAAGACCAGGGTATCAAGTATATAAGCAAGGTAAGGAACAAGTTCTGTACAAGCCTCCTCTTCTAGGGTAGCAAAGGCACTGTTAATAAAAGAAAAAAATACTTATTGACTGTAAGAGATATCTCTTAATTTCTAAAATGTTGATGTTCTATTTTGCCCAATCAGAAACTTCCTAAAATGGTCTAAGCCATCTGTTAATGAAAGCCCTGGTAATCAGCACTGTGAATTATTTACCCTTTTCTTCTGTAGCACTCACCATAAATGATAATTATATAGTTGTTCTGTATTTCCTACTAGCCTGTAAGTCTCAAGATGGCAGGGACTGTAAACTCAGCATTTAGTATATGCTTAACAATTAATAGCTTAAAAAAACCAGGTACTGAATGAATAAACTATAGGATCCCAAACATAATCTATATCCTCCCTCCCCTAAAAATATTTAGTGCTGTATTAATCACCATAGCCTCCCTGTTCAACTTTGTCTCATTTTACTAAGAATATCTTCCAAATATGACTGCTTCAGATGGATCAACGTCAAACTCAAATTTACTTTCTCTGCTGGGCACGGTGGCTCATGCCTGTAATCCCAGTACTTTGGGATGCCGAGGTGGGTGGATCACTTAAGGTCAGGAGTTCGAGACCAGCCTGGCCAACATGGCGAAACCTCATCTCTACTAAAAATACAAAAATTTGCTGGGCACGATGACGCACGCCTGTAGTCCCAGCTACTCAGGAGGTAGAGGCAGGAGAATCACTTGAACCCGGGAGGTGGAGGCTGCAGTAAGCCAAGATCGTACCACTGCACTCCAGCCTGGATGACAGAGTGAGACTCCATCTGAAAAAAATAAAATTTTACTTTCCTTTGTTCAACAGTCATTTCTTCCTACTACCCAAGGTCAATGGTAAAAGCAAATCTACTCGAAAAAGTAAGAGCTATAAACATAAGCAGAAGGCCTTTTTAAAACATAAAGGTATGCTCCAGGAAACTGGAATATTTATAGTAATAAAAGCAACTGCTGCTTTGATGTAAAGAGACAGCCTCCAAACCAACCAACAGAATGGCTACTGGAGCAGAACTACTAAGCACCCAAGAGCTGTAACTGGTAAGTGGCTGACCACAAGTCCATGGGGGGACTTTCTGTGGAGTTAGAGTGTTTGACCTGTAGTCTAAGGATGTCAATCTGCTCAAACTTAATTATTCCTTCAAGATAGGAGCCCTGTCATCACTACTTCAGATGTCTGAGGGAATTAGGGTGTAAAATAATTCTGTTATAATAACTATTGAGTAAGAAAAATGAGCCAAGGAATAAACAGCAAAGTTTGATGTATAGTGTCCCATTTAGATCTATAAAATCATCAGGTAAAAGCCACATATGACAAAATTATTCCGGCCAAACAAAATGTATAAAATATGCTAATATGCAAACCCAAAAGCTATAGACCCTGCAAAAGACTCCAAGAAGAAGAAAACTAAGCTTTCTGATATAACTGGAAAATTTTCAATTATGAAACACTTCATTAAAGGTTTAACACCAACACTCGATCACAACGTTGAAAATTAGTTTTTCACTTCCACAAAGAACACTGTGTTATGAATCTGTCCCCACCTGCAGGCAGCTTCTTGTACTCTCTTGTTGCTATCCAGGATGCGCTTTAGCAATTCTGTCATTAATGGCTTCAGATACGTGTCCGGTGGCTGGCTGACTACCCAGTGTGCATAGCGGCTAAGAGTCCAGCATGTTATGGAACGCACAAGAGCCTTTTTATCAGAGAGGCACTGAATGAGGTGAGGAATAAGCTCAGGCAAATATGGAATCATGCCCTGCATGCAACCTAGGAAAAAAAAAAAAATCTTTCAAAATGCTAAATTTTGGTTAACATTATTTTGGTTGATTATGAAAATAAAACATGCATCTATGAAAAAATTCAGAATATGTCCACTGCTATAAACATACTGTAATAAGCATCCTATAGTAGGGTTAGGACCTCATTTTACCTCTGCTTTACAAATGATGGCTTTCAGAAATGCCTATGAAGTGTTTCAATTTCTTTTAATAGATGTTTACTGCCAGGACAGAATCAATAATAACCCTTTATAGAGAGAGAATGATGACAGTCTTGCCTTATCGTGTTTCCTATAACTACCTAAGAAATCAAGAATTTTTTTTTTTTTTAAAGCAATGGGGATGCTTCAGACATCAGACCCTTCCATTCTGTTCCCTTTCTGAAATTTTTTTTTATTGAGACGGAGTCTTGCTCTGTCACCCAGGCTGGACTGCAATGGCGTGATCTCGGCTCACTGCAACCTCTGCCGCCTGGGTTCAACTGATTCTCTTGCCTCAGCCTCCTAAGTAGCCGGGATTACAGGCGTGCGCTACCACGCCCAGCTAATTTTTGTATTTTTAGTAAAGCTGTGGTTTCGCCATGTTGGTCAGGCTGGTCTTAAACTCCTGACTTCAGGTGATCCATTCTCCTTGGCCTCCCGAAGTGCTGGGATTACAGGCGTGAGCCACCATGCCCGGCCTCTGTTCCCTTTATTATATGTCCTCTTTTCCCTTTATTATAACAAAAACATTTTGCATAATATCTGGCTGGGGTTAGAAGCCAACCCATGGCTGTTTAATACTAGTTAACTGGTTCAAAATAGAAATTCCTTAAAGTAGCCTAGCCTTATTAGTACCTAACAGTAGTAGGAAGCCAACTTATATAATTCAAACTGCACTTAGGCTTACCTTCAGCAATTGCTCCTAAAACCAAGATGCCTGATTCTTTAACAACCCATTCATGATGAAAAAGTAATTCTTTCAAAAGGGGCAAAATATGTGGCAGCAGTTCATCACGATACACATTTGCAAGAACATCCAGGGCAGCAGCAGAACATTTTCCTAAGGAAATATTTAATTCAAAAACATTACATTAACTTCTTATTACTTATATATTGAATATTAATTGTATATGTAATACTTTATTCATATCTCTATAGAGTTTTAAAGTAAAAATTCAATTAAATAGGAGGTAGTCTGTCACATTAAAACATTTTCTATTAAGATGAATACTTTTTATGACAAGAACTTACTTGGCAGATTAATTGTGAAGACACTGTATTCTGTACATGACTGCCATACTATAGAATTCTGTCTACACAGAAAAACTAAAATACTGTTCTACTCAATTCAATGTTTCTAATACGATGCCCACTCAATATGATACAGTCATGTTACAATCACGCAGCAAATCAAACATTATTAATTCTACTTAACATTTACAGCAGTAGATCATCTAGAATTAAATACACAATTACTTAGCTAGAATTTAGACACAAAAATTGCAACAAAAGTCACTGGTACATGAAGAGTAGCACATGCTAAAAAGATTAACTATGGAACTATAAATCAACTCAGATTTTATTAACATAATAATTCAGAAGAGAATAGCAAAAATGAAAAGAACAACAAAATATCATTTCTGTTATGGGTAGGAACGTGTTCCTGAAAGTTCATGTACTGGAAACCTAATCCCCAAAGCAACAAACACGGAAGGTGGGGCCTAATAAGAGATGATTAGGTCTTAAGGGTTCTGCCCTCATAAATAGGTTAATATCATTATTGCAGGAGTGGGTTAGTTATCAAAAGAATTGGCTTATTACAAGCATGAATTGAGCTTTCTCTTATGTGTGTCCTTCTGTCATCAGATGATGCTGCAAGAAGGTCCTCACCAGAGGACCTCCTCCATTCTAAACTTCAGGTATCCTGTTATACTAGCACAAAGTGGACTAAGAAAATACCAAAATTTTCCGATGTGAACTAGGCATAGCAAATAGTTAATCACAAACTACTAGACAATAATAAAATCCTAAAAAAAAAAAAAAAAAAATTACATTGGCCAGAAATTAACACCTACCCATCAATAAGGATCTTAGTTATACCACATGGTAGAACCACACAACCAACTAGTACACTGACATGCAACAGAAGGAAATCTAAATCTGTATGTACAGATGAAGAATGAGGCATATGATATACAGAAAGAAAGCAGCAGAGTACATATAATCTGATTTCACTTTTAGAAATTTGGCTTCTCCTCTAAAAAAGATCTATGTATGTTTATCCAACCATGCACAGAAAAGCTTTTGGAAGGATATAAAGAATGGGATGTGAAGATGAAGTGTTCACCCATCCACGTATATTACTTTTGTAGAGTTATTTGTGTAATGATCTTAAGCCATACTGCTTCCCCAGTCTGAAAGTAGGGATACACTGGGAGGTAATTTGTAACAGTAGTGAATACCATAGGTTATCTTAATGAGTGAGACTTGGGTTCCAATACTAAATGTGCTGTCAGTACTAGCTATGCCAACCTTGGGTAAATTTCTCTTTCTGCAGTTTTCTTGCTTACTCAAGGTTGTTGGAAATCTTAAATATAAATATGACTTTATTCTTACCTTTGATTAAATAAGACTTTGATATGCATGCAAAGTCCTTGGCCTAGTGCCTGGCACATGAGGCACTCTAAAATAGAATGTTAGCTATAGGAAACTGAAGAGGCAACAGAGGAACTACATTATATAACCAAATGAATGACACAGCCCAGACTGGTAATGTCTGTCCTTAATAGCTTTAATCACAGTTATTAAAAAACTTTGAACTAGAGTAGTGGCTCTAAACTGGGGTGATTTTGTTCCCCCAGGGAACATCTAGCTATGCCTGCAGGCATTGCTGGTTGTCCCAATTGTGTTTTGTGCTGCTGGCATCTTTGGGGCAGAGGTCAGGGATGCTGCTCAACATCCTACATGTGCAGGACAGCCCCCACAACAAAGAATTATGTGCATGATGCGGCATTCATATGTGGAAAAAAAATGGATTATGTGGCCCAAAATGCCAATAGTCTCAAGGTTGAGACACCCTGAACTAGAGCAGTAGAGATTTAAAAATCAGCAAGCAAGCAAAATCAGAACACAGGTGTTTAGGTTCATCCCCAATTAGGAAGTGTGGGCTGGAATGCTAGCTCCACAGGTGATGTGATCTGCAGCTAAGGTTGGAAATTAACGTATTTTAAAAAGCATATTTCATAAGTTTTGAATGTAACAAAGCAACTTATATTATTTTAGAATTACCTATGATAGCCAATTCTCATGCAAATTATCACACAAAAAATGCTCCTGTTAGAAAAACCAAAAAAGCTTGTGGCAATATTCTTATAGTATTAAAACATAAACAACCTTTTGAGAAATGATAGTTTAAGAATGTAATGATGATAAAATAAGAGCAGGCCCACCAGGAAAATGCAAACCAAAACCACAAAATATCACTTCACATCCACTAGAATGACTATAATAATAAAGATATACAAGGGAAATGCGCATGTGAAGAAACTGGAACCCTTCAGACAATGCTACTAGGAAAGTAGAATGGTGCAGACACTTTGGAAAACATCCTGATAATTTCTCAAAGGGTTAAACATACAGTATGACCCCAGCAATCCTTCTCCTCAATGTATACCCAAGAGAATTGGAAACACGTTGGGCCAGACATGGTGGCTCATGCCTATAATCCTAGCACAGCCAAGGTGGGTGGATTGCTTGCGCCCAACAGTTCAAGACCAGCCTGGGCAACAAGGGAAACTGTCCCTACAAAAACTAAATAAATAAATAAATAGAAAACAAAAAATCAGCCAGGTGTACTGGTGCACACCTGTAGTCCCAGCTACTTGGGAGGCTGAGGTGGGAGGATCACCAGAGCCTGGGGAGATCAAAGCTACAGTGGGCCATGACTGTGCCACCACACAATTGTGCTAGCCTGGGTGACAGAGACCTGTGTCAAAAAAAAAAAAAAAAAGAAAACATTTATCTACACTCAAAATTGTACACGAGTACTTATAACATCACTACTCAACAGCTACAAAAAAAGAAACACAAATATCCACTAACCAATGAATGTATAAATAATAGGTGGCATATTACTACAATGAAATATTATTTCACAATACAAGTGAATGAAGTATTAATACGTGCTACAATATGAACTGTGAAAACTTTATGCTAAGTGAAAGAAGATGGTCACAAAGGACAATGCATTGTATGACTCCATTTACATGAAATGTCTAGAATAGGCAAACCCAGAGACAGAAAATAGACTAGCAGTTGCCCAGAGCTACTAAACAACGGGGAGTGACTGCTAACGGGTTTAGGTGATGAAAATATATTCTACAACTGATTATGGTAATGATTAAACAACTCTCTGAATATACTAAAAACCAATGAATTGTATACTTTAATAGGTAAATTGTAAAGCAGATGAATTATATACCAATAAAATTGTTACCAAAGTAGGCTATTGTGCTTTTCCCTTTCTGACTTACTCAGATTCCAGTCAGAAATTGTATCATCATCATCAATTTCATCATCATCATCATCTTCCTCTTCAATTCCATCTTCATCATGCTGCTGAGCCACCGTCCTTGATCGGTGAAAACGTGGCCGTATATCCTGTTCACTATCAGGAATCGTTTCGTCTTCTTCAACATCACCCTGTTTTTTTTTTTTTTTTAAGGAAAATTTTGGTGGCTTTCATTATATGCTAATAATATATACATGACTAAGAGAAACAGAATATACTGAGATGTGGTAATGCACAGGATTTTTAAGTATACTTCCAGAGTGATTAAGAACCACTCCCATGTATAGAACATATTACTTGCAGAGGGGTGAATATACTGACATAACACATCTGTTAGGTTATATGGCCCTTTCAGCCAACTAGATGGCCTCCATTGGCTGGTATAATCTAAGTATACCTGAATCAAATTCAGAGGAGCATATATAAGAAAATTTTAAAATTAACTCCAAGTAATTAAGGGGAAATTAATGATAACCCTACCAATGTCACCATCTAGTACCAAATTAAGCAAGAATTCATCATTACTCAAACTCACTGCTTCTATCTTTAAACTTCTGTATCCTATTATGGGTAAAAGGAAGTCTATTTACAGGAGATCTATTCTCAATGAATGTTTTATTGGCCAAATTCAAAGATGTACTAAGTCAATATAAAAATCATGTTTGCTATTCATCAAAAAAAGCTTCCTTACCTTAAGTAGGATAATATCTATATCTGAGTATTTCATGCCATTCACTAACACAGGAATCAACCTATAAACAAAGAAATTAATGAAACAAAGACCTAAAGATCTCAACAGAATAATTAGTAAGACTTAACCTTATGTGTACTAATGAAACCAGTGAGATAATCACTGGTAATATTGTCTATGAACCTATTCAGTGATATATGTCTGCTCTCATTAACTGAAGAAATGTTGAGAAAAGGAAGCAGTGAAATATAAAATCCCCTGATAGGTTTAAGAAATGTTGGCCAGCCAAACTTTCATGCTCAAAGTCCTTCCAAATTCTAAAACAGAACGATTAGTAGTAATTAAACATTATAGCTAGCATAATTCACTAGGTAAGACTTACAATACACAGAACTATAATTTGAAAGCTACAGGCATTCTGCAGGAGAACCAGGCGTATCTGGATCACTAAGAGTTAATTACTGATGATTTTTGTCAACAATTTCAGGGAAATGGTGAGAACAGACATCAGACTGTAATATAATGAAGAATTAACAAGATGTGGGTTACAGAAGTGAAGACAGTAAGTCCCACTTGTTTTAGTTTTTTTTGAATACAGAAAAAACTGCAGCATGTTTAAAAGTTATGGAAAATAAGGCAACAGAGAGAATTTAAGAGTGAATATTTATCTGGTATGGTGAGGTCTCTGGGGATAAAAATATATATATATATATATATACATATACTCTACAGATCTTAAATAAAAAATTGGTTAGGAGAGGACAACTCATATGAAAACATTATCTGTGGGCCAGGAGCAGTGGCTCACGCCTGTAATCCTAGCACTTTGGGAGGCAGAGGTGGGTGGATCACGAGGTCAAGAGATGGATACCGTCCTGGCCAACATGGTGAAACCCCGTCTCTACTAAAAACACAAAATTTAGCTGGGCGTGGTGGTGCCTGCCTACAGTTCCAGCTAACTCAGGAGAATCCCTTGAACCCAGGAGGTGGAGGGTGCAGTGAGCCGAGATTGCACCACTGCACTCCAGCCTGGTGACAGAGTGAGAACTCTGTCTCTCAAAAAAAAAAAAAAAAAGAGAGAAAGAAAAGAAAAGAAAATATTATCTGTAAGTTTTGGGGCAAGATAAAGGGTCACCTGCTTTCTTTATAACTGCTCAAAGTGAATTAAGAGATCATCAAAAGAGTGATAAAGGTTTGAAACAGTTGCTCTTGATGAATAAAAAGATAAAAGCTGATCTGGAACGTGAATTAGCAGATCATGAAGGGTCCACTTGTGGTTGAAGACCACAGATTTCTATAGGCAACATTCCCCCAGGGGGAGTGTAACCTTCCCCAAAGGAAAATTTTTGGTGGCTTGGTTAAAGAAGAGTTCAGAGTTCAATTAGTCTGGAGCAGGGCAGATAGATGTTTTGGCTTAGTACAGTTTATTTGTGGCTCTGATGTTTGTCAGATAAAGAGAGAAAAAGAATCAGATTAGGTCCAGTGCCTAATCATGAGGTCAGGAGTTCAAGACCAGCTTGGCCAACATAGTGAAACCCCGTCTCTACTAAAAACAAAAATTGGCTGGGCATAGTGGCATACGCCTGCAGTCCCAGCTACCTGGGAGGCTGAGGCAGGAGAATCGCTTGAACCCGGAAGGCAGAGACTGTGGTGAGCTGAGATCTCACCACTGCACTCCCTGGGGAACAGAGCAGACTCCGTCTCAAAAGAAAAGAATCACTTTAAAGACAAAGAGGTCAAGGGCCTTGGCATGGGGTGGCAGTTGGGTCTAGTAAGGTTTGCAAGAAATAAAGGATTGGCTGGTAAAGCTGGGCAAATAAGAAAAAATGAAGTCAGACGGTCAGATATGGAAATTAACTGTGACCATGTGGCAATCTGGCATGTGCCTGACGAAGTCTAATCACGTTAGACAAATTATTATTTTTGAACAGGTCTTATTGTGAAAATTTCTCCTGAAGCCCCTATGTAGCCATTAAAAACAAGAGTTTTTTTTTTTTTCTTTTCTTTTGGAGACAGAGTCTTGCTCTGTCACCCAGGCTGCACTGCAGTGGCACGATCTTGGCTCACCACAACCTCTGCCACCTGGGTTCAAGCGATTCTCCTGCCTCAGCCTCCCGAGTAGCTGGGACTACAGGCGTGCACCACCATGCCCAGCTAATGTTTTGTTATTTTTAGTAGAGATGGGGTTTCACTATGTTGGCCTGGCTAATCTCGAACTCCTGACCTCAGGTGATCCATCCACCTCAGCCTCCCAAAGTGCTGGGATTACAGGTGTGAGCCACTGTGCCTAACCAAAAACAAGTTTCTTAATGCAACATCACATGAAGTTAGTAATACAGACAATAAACATTTACTGAAGACTTAAATATGGGCTGGGCATTGGGTTGTTTTACATGAATAATCCACACAACAACCCTATCAGACATTCACGTACAAGAATAAATGTGGGGAAAAAGCCAAAACATTTTTGTAAAAACCAGAGAAATCAAGAGCTGCTATACCAGATTACAAAATACATTAAGGTTCAATAATAAAAACAGCACTAGTTAAAAAAAATTGTTACACTGGTGTATTTTTTTTTTTTTTCTGAGACAGGGTCTCACTCTGCAGCAGCCTCCACCTCCCAGGTTCAAGCCACTCTCCTACCTCAGCCACCCCAGTAGCTGGGATTATAGGCATGTGCCACCATACTCAGCTAATTTTTATATCTTTAGTAGAGATGGGGTTTCACCATGATGCCCAGGCTGGCCCTGAACTCCTGAGCTCAGGCAATCTGCCTGCCTTGGACTCCTAGAGTCCTGGGGTTACAGGCATGAGTCACTGTGCCCAGCCCACACTGATGCTTTCTAAATGAGTGTATATTTATGAGCGATCTTGTAACACATACAATTTTAATTCCTATGGAAACACTTTTTACTCATATTATACTAAGCAAGTCTGGTTAACAAGTAGGAAAAACAAGTTATTTTGTTGTGCTTTTTAATCTCGGCATCAGATTGATGTTGATATTCTGCTATCCTGTCAACACACTATCTAAAAAAAATAAAAACAGCTGTGTTTTATAAATAAAAATGGCTCCCACTGGGTGCAGTGGCTCATGCCTATAATCTCGATGCTTTGAAGGCCAAGCAGTGAGAACTGCTTGAGGCCGGAGGATCAAGACCAGCCTGGGCAATACAGTGAAACCTCGTCTAACAGTAGTAGGGAAGACATAAGTCAAGCTCAGTCATGACTGGCTTGAGTTGTTTAATGTTGGCACTAATTAGCAAGCAAAATGGGTGGTGCTAATCTTTTAATTTCCTGCTTATTTTAGGAATATTTGAATTATATTAGTGCAGTGATGGAGTTAGAGTACCCAGGTATAATTCCGTATTTTCAACATTATCTCTAACGTTATACCCTAGGTGTTCACTAATCAAATCTCTAAAATGAAGCACCTGCTGCTGAAATTTGGGGGCAAATAGCTGGAGCCTGCTGGGAATAGGACATCTAAAAGGAAATACGTCTGGAACACTGTGGTCCAGGGCCATTTCTGCTGGCTAAAAGCAGGGTCTCCAAAACCAAAGGAAGCACATAGCTCTTCTTAAAATTGAAGATGTTTATGCATGAGATGAAACAGAATTCTCTTTCGGAAAGAGATGTGCTTATGTATATAAAACAAAGAACAATACAGAGACTCCTGGAGGCAAACCAAACAAAACCAGAGTAATGTGGGCCCATGGAAACAGTGGCATGGTTCGTGCCAAATTTCAAAGTAATCTTCCTGCTGAGGCCACTGGACACAAAGTCGGAATGATTGTGTACCCCTAAGATTTAAACTAATAAAAAAATCAATAAATAAAAGTGGATTTGTGCTCTTGAAGAAAAAAAGAAAACCTCTGCAGTTTTTATAAAAATTAGTATCTATGACTTTTAGAATTATATGACCCCACAGAAACACAAATGTATCATTAAAGTGGTATTACAAAGTAAAGAGAAAAGAAAGAATAACCAATAGATTTCCTAAAGAGAAAAAAATCTGGTCAGTGTATTTGGAGGGTAAGGTTAAGCATGATGACAAATGTTGTTCAAAATTTAATTTAATTAAAATTAAGCACCACACCTTGCTTAACCTTACCCTCCAAATAAACTGACTGGAATTGTTGCTTTCTTGATGGGGGAAAAAAACAAAAAACAAAAACAAACAAAAAACTCAGTTGACTATATGAAAATACGAACATTCAAGTACCATAAACATCTGAAAAAAAAATAACCCTTTAATATTAAGAGATACTAAAATCTTTTTTTTTTTCCTTATCCGGATGGCTAAGATTTGAGATATTAAAATTCATGGCTGGCAAAGTTGTGATAGAATAGACATAGTGGGATATAAAGTCCTACAAATTTTCTAGATAACTATTTGGAATATTATGAAGAACCATTAAAATGCTCATATTCTTTGACTCTGGGGGAAAAAAAATCACTCCTAGGAATTTGAACAAAAAGAAATAACCTTTTATCGAAAAAGAAAGATGTTCACTCCAGGATTATTTATGAAGAAAAATATAAGCCAAAACAACCTAAATATTCAATGGCAGAGAACAGTCTCTCCCCTCTCTCTATAGTATACACACAAATAATTGTCGTAAACATGGTTATGTATTCCCCTGATGGAACAGCATACCTCCACTGAAGTTTTAAAGACTAATGACGTGGAGGAAAGCACACAGTATACAATAACTGAAAAGAACAAACCATTAAATAGTATATTTAAAATTTCAAACACTAACTACAGGCGAGATGTCATGTTAATGTATTATGTATTATTAAATCAAATTTCTTCTAAAATACCCTGAATACATGCTATTCAGTATATGCTACTTTCACAGAAAAAAGCATTAAAAGATGACATCAAAAATACTAACAGTGATGACTCAGAGTGGTGAAAATGTGGAAAATATAAAATTCTCTGCAATTTAGTTTTCTCCCATGAGCTGTTATTACTTTACTTTAGAAACACGGGCTTAACATTAAGTTAACTAAATTTTGTTGCATGACAACTAGTGGGAAATTCTTTTCTGGAAAAAAAAAAAACAACACCACCTCACAATAGGGTCTGTGGTTAAATACCAAGGATTGTTAAAAAACAAAAAAACACAAAATACTGTGCCACAAATTATCCAAAATCAATTATAATTTAGAACAAACCGTCCTTATATAATTTTTTTTTTTATTAAAATAGGCAATTGCTGTTTGAAAAAAATCTCTCTACCCACAATAAAATGAAGTCTGGCTTTTTTAAGAATCTCACTCCCTAATGGCAAGAATGAATTTTATAAGAATATGAAAATGAATGATCACTTAAATTAAAGAACAAGGCAGCATTTTTAAGAGGGAACACTTACTTAGGAAGATGCCTTACGAGTACATCTTTGCATATTGGCTGTTCAGCTAAAGTTAGCCAAAATTCACAGGCTTCTAAAGCCACATTTTCATCTTGATCTTGAGTCCTCTGTAGCATGTACTAGAAACACAGGATCCTTAATATTAGTCAGTTTAAACCACACAATATCAACTCAGTCCTATTATCAAGCAAGTTTCTGACCTTGTGGTTTTCAACCTAGGCTTTTGAATTTTTAAAAAGTTTCCTAAGTGACTGACTATAAGATACAGTTAAATTTAAAATGTTACTCAATGAAAAGTGTTCAGTGAATATATCATCTGTTTCTGTGTAGTTTTTTTAATGATACCAGCGAGATTTTTGAAATGTGAATTTTAATCAAATATTAAACCTTCTTAGAAACATAAAAATGAAAATTAAGAACTCCATTATATTATTTCTTAAAATGAAGACTATAACTACTCAAGCTGTCTCTTGCAAAGTATATGAATTTTCATGTTTAAAGTGATATATACATGCTGAAACTATAAAAATCATTTTTAATTTGGGAAATAGTAGTGACATCTCCTAGTGTTAATATAATTTTTAATTCTCAACAAAATAGATTCTTCATGTCCTCTGAACACACCAAGCCAAATTCACTCAAGTGATTTCACAATGTACCTGAGACTAGAACCACCAACTAATAGATTGTACACATCCTTTTCCAGAATGAAACATCTCACCTAACAAAATGTGGCCACAGAACAGTATCATAGGCCAACCCATATCACATGCTACGCCATGTCCTACTCCTTTGCTACTGAATACTGTGGAAGAAAGAACTGTAACACTACAAATTAGGCTCCCCCAGTGTGGCCAAGTAACTGATACAATTTCTTCACTTTAGTTAACGATAAACTTTCAACCAGTCTGGCCTGGTATTTCAAAGAGAAAACAGGCCTATCTTATGCACCCGCCATGTTTCCTAAAGTTGTAGCAGGAGTTGCTGCATACCATGAATGCTAGGCTTTCAATAGATCTTAGACTACATCCTTTAAAAAAGATCCTCCCTTCTCTCTACCATATGGAACTTTGAAAGTGAAAAGGAGGTTCTAGATAACATACTACTTAAAACACTTCCAAAGCTATATACAATATGTATAATTATACCTAGAAACATGAAAATATCCATAAAGATAATTTATAATTTTAAGACAATCATAATTACTTTATAGTCCCCTCACCATCCAGTATGTTGTATTTTGTATCTAGTATTTCTTTTAGGGGAAAGATGAGGAAAGAGCCTTTAAATTGCCAGTGTTACCTCAACTATATTATGCATGTGAGGGAGTAGGCGATCCATTCGAACTTCGAGCAACATCACAAGTGCTCGGCACACATTCTTCCGTACCTCTGGTTCTTCATCACCAGCCAATGCAAAGAGATTCTGTTGCATAAGAAATAATTTTTTTCAAGTTTTAGAAAGGTTTACACACAATAATAAGTAATCTGCAAGTTGGTGACATTTAAATTAACCCTAGATAAGGTACCAAAAACTGACTTGAATTGGCCTACAATATTAGATTATAAGAATTAAATGTGGAATGATAACTGATAAAGATTATGATTTTGATAAAAGATGAAAAGCTATTCTTTTCTGCGAGAGTAAAATCAGTTGTGTTTTGAGGAAATTTTTAGTTTTTAGAAACCATGTCATTAGGACACAGGAGCATTTGTTAGCTCACCCAGATGCAGAGACAAAAGACTATTCCCTAACAACCCTGACTTTTAAGGTGAGAGGTGGTAATAGATTCAAGTTCTATAAAAAGGTGAATGTTCAATAATCGACAAATATTAATATATACTGATTTTCCAACTTAACCCTAAACTGATGTTGGTCAATAAAATTAGTAATAAATATTATGCTATTCCCTACATCTGCAAGGTAAAAACAATGTGTGAATGCACAATAGACTATTTTGTTTAATCTTCAAAACTCTAAGATGTTATTCAATTTTACAAATAAGGAAACAAATTAATAGAAGTAACTTGCTAACCACCAGAAAGAAAGAGAAATCCAATGATCAAATGGGACACTGTGTGAAGTATTAATGCAGCATTTAAAAAATTTTCATTTCTCCAGTTTCTGCTTCTACATTTGACACTCTGAAAACTATGTAGTTCCTGTTTTAATCATGCATTTTAGAGAAGAGCACTGTTTTCCCAGCAGGCATTGCCATTAACAGTGCATCCTCCATTAAATTTTATTAAAAAATTTCACGAATTTACTCTAGAGAACAGCAACTGGGTTGGGGGTGGGGATATCCAATGTCATCACCTTGCATTTGTCACTTTTGTTACTACTGTCAATGAATATCCAGTTTTGCCAAGGTTATACGTTATAGCCATGTACTGGTAACCATAAACTTTTCATCAATATTTAGACTTAGCAGGCATGATACCATGAAAACAACGGCAAGTGAATAAAACTAGTTTACTTATTCACTTGGCAAAGTACTACTGAGGGCCTACTCTATTTTAGAGGCACTTCCTCCAGAGGTTTACTGTTTTTGTAGGGTGAAGAACTGGCTAAATCCTGTAGCACTATTAAGTAATAAAGTAATATTAACATATTAATAGTAAAGCAAAATATTTTTAAAATGTTGGAAAACGCTTCTGCCTCACTTGCTGAGTATAGTCCTACGAAATTTTTATTTTCAGAGAGAATTCAATTTCATTTATTTTAAATTATATTCCCCTATAAGATGCTGGTATGTCTATCACTATCCCCTTTATTAAGCTGTGGAAGAAAAATACTAAAGGAAACACCAGGATAATTACAACAGAAATACTACTATTAATACTTTTAATAGCTAACATGAAGTGCTTACTTTCTGTGGCAGGCATTGTTTCAATTTACTTATATCAACTAGGTTTATAACAATCCAACAAGGTAGGTCAATCGTTGGCTCATTTGATAGATGATATAAAGATAACATCAGTTAAATAAAGCATCCAAGGTTACAAAGCTACTAAACTGAGAAGCTGGGATTTGAACACCAACAGTCTACTCCAGACCTCTAATATTATCCACTACATTATACCACCTCTAGACTAGACAAGGCTAGACTGAAAGAAAACATCTTGCAGGCATAAAATTTAGGTATCCCTAGTATCAAGCACAGTGTCTGTTTCATAGTAGGTAGTAGTCAGTAAAACCATTTAAGAAACATTTTGGTTTTAACTTGTAATTGGCTAAAGGATCTTTATGGCTACTACTCTTAATCTATTGGTAATAGATGCTCAGAAAGAAGCTGGTCAATTTAAGTGACAAGAAAAAAAGTAATGTGACTCCCCCCACACTCTTCCTTATAATTTCCCTATAGTAATATCAGCAGTCTGACCTCTAAAGGACTTTGAAAATGCCATTTGATGAAAATAAAAATGAAGGTGCTTAAGGAACTTTAACAATCCTTCTAATTGTTATCAAGTAGCAGAGATTTTGAAAAGAAATTGTGGTGCTTATGGTTCCTGGCCAGAAAATTATGCTCTTTTCTTTCTGCTCTTATCAGAAAGTTCAAAATAAATGCCTTTAAAGTCAAATTTTCCTGATGCCTCTAATTTTACAATGGAAACCAATGCAAAATACTGTCCTTATAGTCTGTGCCTTCAGATTCTACCAAATCAACTTAATCTAACCTCACCAATTTTTCACATTTCAAAAACTGCATTAGCTGAGGAATTTGGTTTCCATATGCAATTTGAACAGTATATTGAAGGACAAATTTTTAAAGTAGTCAAGATACTAAACACCCCCCCACCACCATAATCAGTGTTTGTATAATGATACAAGTAGATATATTAGTAAAAGAAGTGCTTTTTCAGCTAACAATAATTAGTCTATCTCGATCCAATTTTAATACTATCAGAAATCATTTAATTAAATGTTGAGTTTACAATTATAAATGATTATTGTTTTAAAGCAAAACTGCAGGCAGCTAGCATCACTTAACCTTCTCGAAAAAAAGTTGGGGCGGGGGACACGTCTTACCTCAATAAAAGAATCAATGTGCAACATCAGAGCTTGAGTCCTACTGATGATAAACTGATTGACACATGCAACAGCATGAGACCTAGAAACAAAGTTTAAAATTTAACATATGCTCATTGTAACTTTTTTCTATCTATAGAAAACTGGCAAAATCATTTCTCCATAAAATTATGGTATATGTTTATCAATATACCCACAAAAAAAAAATGAGTCAAAATTATGTTATCAACAAAGAATTTCAAAGATATATTAAGTCAAAATGCGAGTTGCAGAGCATTACGTATTTCTAAGTAACTGAAAAATATGGGAAAGGACGTGCAAATTTTTAATAGTGCGTACCCCTAAAGAGTGGGAGGTTGGGCAAGGGGCATAATTTTTTTTTTTTAAGATACCCACAGATTTAAAAATAATGGGTAACCATTCCTTTTGAAACTAAAAATGGAGAATAGTCCATGTGTTCTGGCATAAGCAATTCAATTGTTGAGCAGTCTTATTGGCACCACCTTTAAAAATTTACTCTTAATCCAATCATTTCTCACTGCCTCACTTCTCTCATTCAAGCCATGATCTCTCATCTCTTACCAGGGTTACTGAAATAGGCTGTAACTGGTTTCCTGACTTCCACTGTGCCAAAAGCCACTACAACCTGTTTGACGCACACAGACCACACTACACCCCTACTCAGATTGCTACAATAAAACTTAATCTACTTCTCTACAAAAGGCCAACAGTAAATATTTTAAGCTTCATGGGCCACATTAAGACCCTGTTGTCATTTTTTTCCCCCTCTTAATTACAACCACTTAAATTTAAAAATCATCCTTACCTTGCAGGTCATGGGTGGGCTAAATTAGGCTCTCTGGGTCATAGTTTGCTGACCATTTGCCTAAATACTCCTTTATACTGTGGCTCCTCCCTTACCCCCTAACTTCAATTCCTATTATGCTGCTACAGCCCAGTTTCTTTCTTCTGTCACTCTAAAAGACTGATTCCTAATTCCAGAGCCTTCTCACTTGCTGTTCTGTCTTAAATATTCTTCACCATCTTTTATAGACTCACTTCCTTATTTTGTTTACAGTTTGCACAAATGTTTCCTTTACAAAGAACCATTTACATAAAATATCTCCGAGTCAGTCTATCCCTGATCTCATTATTTTTCCATGGCACTTATCACTGTATGAAATTATATTACTTATTCACTGTCTGTCCTGTCTTCTCTTCTGAAATACAACCCCATGAGAACCTTTCTTTGTCTTAACCACTGTGCCAAAAACACAGTTGGTTTTTGGTTCTGCAGTTATAGCAAAGCACATAAACACTTACTAACATAACATTAAGTGAAAAAAGCATACTATGGGGAGTTCAACCACTTAAATGTGCAGCACAGGATAAGCTGCCTATCCTTTAAAGTCTGTTTTTCTCATTCTATCAAAATACTACTGGCTGGGAGCAGTGGCTCAAGCCTGTAATCCTAGCACTTTAGGAGGCCGAGGCAGGCAGATCACTTGAAGTCTGGAGTTTAAGACCAGCCTGGCCAACATGGTGACACACCCTGCCTCTAGAAATTTTCCTATCATCAATCTCCAGAGGCACCTACTACTAGCATTCCCTAAATAATTTTTAGAAACTTAGCAACACTTAGGAATTATTTACATTTTAAATTAAAAGAAACAGTCTGACATGCTTTCTTTAGAAGTTTGTTTAATATAGTTTCTATACATCAGGAATGAAGATAACAACTAGAAAATGTAACTTGAATGCTACCATTTATAATAGTATCAGAAGACCAAGTGCCTTGGAATACATTTAACATAATGTGTTCAAGACCTCTAAAAAGAAAAGTATAAAACTTTATTAAGAACTGTAATCCCAGCACCCTGGGAGGCTGAGGTAGGCGGATCAGCTGAGATCAGGAGTTCGAGACCAAGCTGGCCAACACGGCGAAACTCCGTCTCTACTAAAAAATACAAAAAAAATTAGCTGGGCGTGACGGCACATGCCTGTAATCCCAGCTACCTGGGAGGTGGAGGTTGCAGTGAGCCGAGATAGTGCCACTGCACACCAGCCTGGGCAACAGTGAGAATGTCCCAAAAACGAAACAAAACAAAAAACAAGCAAGTAGGCCAGGCATGGTAGCTCATGACTGTAATCCCAGCACTTTAGGAGGCCAAGGTGGGCAGATCACTTGAGGTCAGGAGTTTGAGACCAGCCTGACCAACATGGTGAGACTCCATCTCTACTAAAAACACAAAAAATAGCTGGGCATGGCGGCATGCACCTGTAATTCCAGCAACTTGGGAGGCTGAGGCAGGAGAACCGCTTGAACCTGGGAGACAAAGATTGCAGTGAGCTGAGATTGTGCCATTGCACTCCCCAGCCTGGGTGACAGAGCAAGACTCCATCTCAAAATAAATAAATACAAACAATCAGCTGGGCATGGTGGCTCATGCCTGTAATCCCAGTACTTTGGGAGGCCAAGGTGGGTGGATCATCTGAGGTCAGGAGTTCAAAACCAGCCTGGCCAACATGGCGAAACCCCATCTCTATTAAAAATAAAAAAATTAGCTGGGCACGGTGGCGGGCGCCTGTAATCTCAGCTACTTGGGAGGCTGAGGCAGGAGAATCACCTGAAGCCAGGAGGCAGCGGTTGCAGTTAGCAGGGATCATGCCATTGCACTCCAGCCTGGGAGACAAGAGTGAAAGTCCGTCTCAAAAATAAATAAATAAATAAATAAATAAAAGCAATTAGCATTGTGAAAATGACCTATTTCTCCCAAATGGTTCTATAGATTTAATGTTATTTCAATGTAAATTCCAACAAGGTTTTTCATAAACCTTGACAATTTAGAATTTATAAAGAAAAGAAAAGGCATTCCTACTGTAAGCTCTAAGTATCATTTCCCAATAAAAGGAATCAGATCTAGGCTAGAAACACAGATGATAAACTTGGAATGCTGTGGATATCTGTGTATATAAAAATAAAATTTCCTTGTATTGACTTCTGGTGATCAAAGGCCGTAACAAAGGCAGAATAATTACTTGTGTCACATCTTCATAATCAATATCAATTTCTTAATTAGATATGTCTGATACCATATAAATGGCATTTGTTTCTAAAAAATGAATTTTTTTTTTCCAATATGATCTCTTCCTCATAGATTATAAGAAAATACTCCCCTTAGAAACATCTGAGGTTATTTAGTAAGCCCAGGGTCATTCTGTGAAGTTAAGTTATTTTCAATTCTAATTTCTCATCCTGGAAGTCTGCATATTTCAGGTCAAATTCTGATTTTTAGCCTTTCTTCAATACATATTTTTATAAGGTAAAACTCTTTAAAGAAGATGTATTTATTTATTTGAGATGGAGTCTCACTCTGTCACCCAGGCTAGAGTGCAGTGGTGTGATCTCGGCTCAATGCAACCTCCGCGTCCCAGGTTCAAGTGATTCTCCTGCCTCAGCCTCCTGAGTAGTCGCAATTATAGGCACGTGCCACCATGCCCGGCTAATTTTTGTATTTTTAGTAGAGACAGGGTTTTGCCATGTTGTCCAGGCTGGTCTCAAACTCCTGACCTCAGGTGATCCACTCGCCTCGGCCTCCTAAAGTGCAGGGATTACAGGTGTGAGCCACTGTGACCTGCCGTTTATGATTATTTAAAAGTTCTGTCAATTTTACATGCTGTAAAACCACAGGCCTTATTTTCATTCCATTCTGGGACAGAATATAAATTTACCTTATAAATAAGAGGAGCATTACCCAAAATTTTAAAGTTGAAATATCCTAGAACACAATTAAAAATACGGAAAAATTATCTTCATAGAGTTTGAACTGTTTGTACAACCCTTTCCTTGCTGTGTAGAAATTCACTGCAGTATGTTATAAACTTTAAATAATTGCAATTTGTTAAAAAAAAAAAAAAACAGCCTCAAACTCTCCAAGTATTGCTCTGAGACATATCAGAATTCAATTTGAAGTTTTAGTCATAAAACAGCAATGGAATAAAATAAAGGGTCCACTAATAGACCTATGCACATATATAACTATGCATATAACAGAGGTGACATTTTAAATGTATGGGGAAAAGGAAGGAACTATAAAATAAATGTGACAACAAGAAAAAGTTACCTAAATGGAAAAGACAGAATGTTTCCCTATCTCATAGCACACACCCACAGATGCCAGATGTATTAAGCTCTTAAATGTCAAAAAGCCCTTAACATTTTAAACTCTTAGTAAAGACAAAAAGGGGGAAGATATTATCTACACACATAACTGATAAAGAATGAGAATTCCTGTAAATCAATGGAGTACAAATAACCTAGTGGAAAAAAGTACAGAAGACAAGAACAAGATAAAGGCAGTAAACACAGAAGATATTCAACATCATTAATGACAGCAAAGAGTATTATCAAGACCATAATGAAACATCAAATATATATTTGATTGGCAACAGTTAAAATGTATAAATGGTGCAACTTCTTAGAAAAAGAGTTTGATATTACTTCCTTGAGGAGCTGCCCTGCCTGTGTCCCAGAAATTTCTTTTCTAGATTTTATAAATATCTCTATTTAAGAGAACTCTTGCGGGATGGACAGAGGGGACAAGTATACAAGTGTTTTCAGCAGCACTACTGAAAACCTAGAGGCCACCCATAGGCCTTGGGGGAAAAGTACATAAATAAGCCGTCTAATCGTCATGCAATGGAATATTATACAGGAGTCAAAATGAGCTATAGTGATTCAGTACAGATGAATCTTAACATTAAAGTTGCCTACAACTACATTCAGTACTGTGCAGTTCTTATAATGCTAAAAACAGAGGTATTGCATACCCTTTGCAGATGCATGTAATAAAATTACCTAACAAGAAATGTAAGGGAAGTATGAAGTTGGGATTTAGATGTAGACTGTTGTCAAGGTCTTCATTTTGTTTCAAGTGGCGGATCTGAGTGCTTATGTTATTAAAAATAACTGATATATAGCTAAAGGCTGAATACAAGTAGGTCATGATAAGAATGTCATCAACTAAGAATGATCATTCAATTCCGTGTGCCTCAAGTCTGATAAAATGGTTCTTATTTTTAAATTGTTTAGTCATTGCCTATAGAACTAAGCAATAGAGTATAGTTTCCTATATCCTAATTCTATATTCTTGAAGTCCAACAGTTATGTTAAGAGGGAAGAACACTTAGGAGTACATAGTAAATGCCAGTTAAACCACATTAATAAGGTATTAAATAATAATGTAGAATAAGATAACATAAAGATGGATGATGTTTAGTATATATTTATAGTAGATATTTACCCAAATATACATTAAAAAGAAAAATGCTAAGAGTATGTACAACAGACTCTCAGGTGGGTATTAATCAGCATTCACTGAACAGAATTTTTTTTTTTTGCAGACAGGGTCTTACTCCATCACTCAGGCTAGAGCACAGTGGCTCACTGCAGCCTTGAATTCCTGGGTTCAAGTGATTCTCTCACTTGAGCCTTCAAGTCCTAGCTTGAGCTAGGACCACAGGCACACACACCACTACTCTCGGTTAATTTTTTAAACTTATTTTTTGTAGAGACAGGGTCTTGCTACGTTGCCCAGGCTGGTCTCTAACTCCTGGCCTCAAGCAATCCTCCTGTCTTAGCATCCCAAAGGGCTGAGATTTTAGGCGAAATACTTCTGAACCACTCAACTTTACCTAATGTTTTAATCAAATTACCATCTACAAAATAAAAACCGTGAAAAAATATTTATTGATATTTAATTACAAGCAATTGGTAATTCTGTATCAATTACCAGAAATATGGTTTTTGGATTTTTGTTTTTCTTTTTTTTTTTTGAGATAAGTTCTTGCTCTGTCACCCAGGCTGGAGTGCAGTGGCACAATCTTGGCTCACTGCAACCTCCTCCTCTCAGGCTTAAGCAATCTTCCCACCCCAGCCCTCCAAGTAGCTAGGACCACAGGTTCGTTCTACCATGTCCAGCTAATTTTTATATTTTTTTGTACAGATGGAGTTTCACCACGTTGCCCAGGCTGAGATCAAGCAATCCGCCCACCTGGGCCTCCCAAAGTGTTGGGTTTACAGGCATGAGCCACCAGGCCCAGCTGTTTTTTCAGCTACTGAGAATCGGTCACAAAAAGTGAAGTATGTATATTACCACATTTTCATTATCTTAGTTAAAATGTTAAAAAGGGGAGACTTCCTGGAAACATGAACTCCTATCTAGTTAACTATGCCAGGAATAACAACATTATTTTAATGTTATAATAACGGAAAACCAAATACCTGCATGTTCTCACTTGTAAGTGGGAGCTAAACATTACGTACACATTGACGTAAAGAAGGTAACAACAGACACTGGGGAATACAAGACGAGGCAGGGAGAGGGCCAAAGTACCTAATGGGCACTATGCTTACCACCTCGGTGATGGATTCATTTGTTCTCTAAACCCCGAGCATCACACAATACTCCTTTGTAACAAACCTGTGCACGTATACTGATTCTAAAATCAAAGCTGGAAAAAAAAATCACAACTAATCCCAGCCTTAAATAAAAGAAGTTAGAAGATGCCTGTTAACTATCATGAATATAATTAACCACTCTAAAAGGCAGAAAACTTTTATCATGTTTAACGAAAATTTCTTCATGAAGAGTGAACATTTCACAGGTTTTGTTATTAGTCAATTTCAATAACATAAGTTCACCTCTGTGGAACATCCAGTATCTTTTGCTAATCTCAAAAATATCAGATAATGAAAAATAAGGTAATGGTCAGGTTTATATCAGAGTTAATGAATTAATATTGGCAATATAAGTACCTTATTTTTGGACTACTGTGCTTGAAGAACTGTAAAAATTTGGGAATCATGATGTTGAGAGGACGATCTAAAACATCACTATCTAAAATCTCAGCTGAATCTTCACAAATCTTCTGAAGGGCGCCAAATGCTCCCTGTAACAAACACATTTAAATTATCAGAATTTGTTAAAAACGAAGCCATTTAAAAAGAAACTGAAGAATGCTGACTAATTTGTATGGATTAATGTTCTCAGCCCACATAAAATTCCTTCTAAAATCCATAAATTTAATCATTCAAATTTTTTGTGTGTAAGACAGAGTCTTGCTCTGTTGCCCAGGGTGGTGGGCAGTGGTGCAATCTCGGGTCACTGCAACCTCAGCCTCCTGGGTACAAGTGATTCTCCTGCGTCAGCCTCCCAAGTAGCTGGGATTACAGGTGCACGCCATTGTGCCCAGCTAGTTTTTGTATTTTTAGTAGAGATGGGGTTTTACCGTGTTGGCCAGGCTGGTCTCAAACTCCAGACCTCAGCTGATCTGCCTGCCTTGGCCTCCCAACATGCTGGGATTACAGGCATGAGTCACCACGCCCACCCTGACATTCAGTTTTAAAACAAATTATTATATCACCAAGTATGTAAAATCTCAGTTAAAATACAAGGGTACATTTTAGTTTTAGCATTAAATGACTTAGAAGTGAAGGATATTTTGGTTGGCAGGGATTAAATACCAGTTTGTTGAAATTAAATATAAAACTCTACATTTATACAAAAGAGTATTTAAACTCTGCAATACTTTTCTTTTTGAAGCACAGAGAGGTCATTAATACCATTAAAAAGTTACTTAGGCTGGGCACGGTGGCTCAAGCCTATAATTCCAGCACTTTGGGAAGCTGAGGTGGGTGGACCACCAGAGGTCGAGAGTTAGAGACCAGCCAGGCCAACATGGTGAGATGGCTGTTTAAAAACACAAAAATTAGCTGAGCACGGGGGCACATGCCTGTAATCCCAGCTACTCCAGAAGCTGAGGCATGAGAATCTCTTGAACCCAGGAGGCAGAGGTTGCAGTCAGCCGAGATGGGGCCACTGCACTCCAGCCTGGGTGACAAAGCTAAACTCTGTCTCAAAAAAAAAAGTTATTCATCGGGTAACTGGTGACAAAATCTGTTGCAAGGGCAGGCAACACTAATTGGCAACCATTTCCTATAATCATTTTAATACTAAAGGAAATAATCCAGAGCCTTTGTACATAACATGTAACCTACTAGTTACCTCAAACACCTACTTTACTGTTTATATTATATAATTCCATCAGCACCAATTTGGTGCTTATTCTCCACAGTACAGTTTTAAAGTGTTCAATAGAAGGTAAAATCCTTTAAGGAAATTACTCAACATCCTTTTAGGCTTTATAATGTCTTAAAAATATTAAATCTGAATATATTTTTAAGTCTAAAATTTAATCAATATATTAAATTTCAGTCTTCGATTTAATATGCATTAAACATCAGGAACTTTAATTGTCATATGAAACTAGTCATATTTAAGTTTTTTTTGAAAAAAGAAAAAAAGCTTTACTTCTGAAAGCCTATTACATCAAATTAAATGTAAACTTGTTACCCATGTGGCAACTAAAAATTTCAAATAAGAACAAACATTTAGCAATCACTCCATACAAACATCTGGAAAACCACTAACCATCTTTAGTTCAGATGGATGGGAGCACTGTTTATTTACAGTATGAATTCTATGTAGTACAGTAGCTCAACAATTTCACAATTACTGCAGCTTAAATTTTTTATTCTTGGAAAGTGCTTAAATTTTGATCTTCTTTTATGTTATTACCAATGTATCAAAGGACTATTTAAATGCAATCAACTGTCCCATGAAGACTTATTATTTAGCTTTTCTATAATCTTATTAGTGTATTTCCAAAGCATTTTCTCTTTTTTGAGATGGATTCTTGCTCTCACCCAGGCTGGGATGCAGTGGCGCAATCTCAGCCAACTGCAACCTCTGCCTCCTGGGTTAAAGTGATTCTCCTGCCTCAGTCTCCCGAGTAGCTGAGATTATAGGCACATGACACCACACCTAGCTATTTTTTGTATTTTAGTAGAGATGAGGATTCACCATGTTGGTCAGGTTTGTCTCAAACTCCTGGCCTCAAATGATCTGCACGTCTCAACCTCCCAAAGTGCTGGGATTAGAGGTGTGAGCCACCACACCTGGCACCAAAGCATTTTTATGTATATGAGAACTAATAATTTTTCTTTTCCTTTTAGGGAGGGGAGAAAAGTGGCTTTAAGCACTATTTAGCTAACTCTCCCTCTCCCTATCTTCTCTCCCTATTTTCCTTTCTCTAAGATAGGTCAGGCAACAAACTGCCATGTCCTAATACCACCTTATGTGTGGCTAGGTGTATTTTTTTCTGGAGTTGGGTCTTGCTCTGATGCCCAGGCTGGAGTACAATGGTGCAATCTTGCCTCACTGCAGCCTCAACCTCCCAGGTTCATGCTATTCTCCCACCTCAGCCTCCTGAGTAGTTGGAACCATAGGCACACACCACCACACCTGGCTAATTTTTCGTAACAGTGTTTCATCATGTTGCCCAGGCTGGTCTTGAACTCATGCAATCCATCCACGTAGGCCTCGGGATTACAGGCGTGAGCCACCATGCACAGTTGGTTTTTTTTTCCCTTTTAGGTTAGGTTATTCCTGTGGTTTGTTGTTGTTGTTGACAGGCTATTCCTGTGCCTGCCCTGCCTTTAACCTCTGCTCTTTGAGAGGTAGAGGAGTCACTGCTTTATGGAGTCAAAACACCAAATATGGTTTCCACATAAAATAGATTTCTACCCAAACTGGAAGGCTACTACCACAAGAGATACTTAAGTATCCATTAACCATGAGAAATCATTCTCTTTCCCCAAATGGAAAGGATTAGTGATCTAATAAATGGCAAAACCCCCTCACAAGTCAGAGTTAACGTATGATTAAAACTAAGACAATGGCCCAGTGGAGTGGCTCACATCTGTAATCCTAACACTTTGGGAGGCTGAGGCAGGTGGATCACTTGAGGCCAGTGGTTCGAGACCAGCCTGGCCAATATGGCAAAAACCTGTCTCTACTAAAAATACAAAAAAATTAGCCAGGCATGGTGGCTCATGCCTGTAATCCCACCTACTCGGGAGGCTGAGGTGGGAGAATCGCTTGATTCTGGAAGGCAGAGGTTGCAGTGTGCCGAGACTGTACGACTGCACTCCAGCCTGGGCAACAGAGGGAGACCTTGTTACAAACAAACAAAAAACGAAGACAAATTTAGTGAAGTGCAATGGCTCATGCCTGTAATCACAGCACTTTGGGAGTTGAGGCTGGAGGATTGCTTGAGCTCAGGAGTTCGGGGTCAGCCTGAACAACAGTGAGACCCCACCGCTATCAAATAAAAAAAGGAAAAATTAGTCTGGCATGGTAGCACCTGTCTGTAGTCCCTGCTACTTGGGAGGCTGATGTAGGAGGACCATTTGAGCCCAGGAGGTTGAGGCTACAGTGAGCTATGATGGTGCCACTGCACTCCAGCCTGGGTGACAAGAGTGAGACTCTGTCTCAAAAAACAAAACAACAAAAAACAAAAGTTCAGCATCCCTTAGATATCTCACATAATAAGAGGCATAAAAACAATTTCGAACAGCTAAAAAAATACTCATGGTCCAGGAATTTGGTAAAGTTCAGTCTGTCTTTAACTGATTAAGTGTGATAAAAACTGTTTACTACATACATATACAACTAAGAATAATTTTAGCACAGAAAAATAAGATACTTCCTTGTATGAAATATAGTAAAGAGGTTTATAATGTAACAGTTTTTATAGAAAAATAAATGATTTACAAATGTAAAATAACACAAAGGTAACTCTAAGTTTTGAGAAGCTATATGTTCCAGAGGTACTATTTTTCCCAAAAGCAGCTAATATACAACATGACAAGAAAATAGAAAAAAACTCAATTACATATGAAGCAAATATCCTTACCTCACAGGTGTTGTAATCTTCAGAATCCAACAGGCTACAGAGTTTTGGTAAGAGGTCAGGCCAATTCTGCAATTCTCCCTTGGAGGCTATAGTTGTGATCAAAATACCTTGAACAAAAAGACTTCTTTAGGAAATCCAATAGCATTGTTAGGTATTGCCATGTGAACAACTGTGTACACACACACTTTTAAATGTCTCAAGCCTAAAGTTTCCAAACTACGCAAATAATAACATTTGCCTAGCGTGGTAGCTCACACCTCTAATCCCAGCATTCTGGGAGGCCAACGTGGGCAGATCTCTTGAGCCCAGGAATTCCAGACCAGCCTGGGCAACATGGTAAAACCCCGTCTCTACTAAAAATACAAGAATACAAGAAAATCAGCTGGGTGTGATGGTGTGTGTGTGTGATCCCAGCTATTCAGGAGGCTGAGGTGAGAGGATCACTTGAGCCAAGGAGGTCGAGGCTACAGTGAGCCATGATTGTGAAAACGCACTCCAGCTTTGGGCAGAGTGAGACCCTGTCTCAATAACAACACTCACCAACAACTCCCATATCACCTTTGCATATCTTGTTGGGGGGGGGAAACATACATAAACCAGATCTGTTTCTAATACTGTTTTTCAACATTTCACCCTCTAAGGTTTTTTATTTTGAGTTAAATTCACCAAGACTGCAACATCCTTTTTTGCTATAGTATCAAGAATAGCTCCACCAATTAAAATTAATTCTAATTCATCCACACGAAAGAGCAGAAAGAAAATATGCCAAAATGTCAGCAGCACTTAAACACTGTGTGATGAACTTATGAGTCTGTTGGGTTCAAATACAAGATACATTAAGAAGCCAAAAATAGCTCCCTGACTTAATCTGGAATCAGAGCCAAGGATAACAGTAGGAAAAACTAAAGTAGATGAGCATCATTTGAGAATAATCCTACATGTTGCACTGCTTACAACACTCTCCCTCATGTAAGCAGGCTACACACTCCTACAACAGTTCCCACATACTCGATCAAGAATGAATTGCCAGAAAGGTGATCTTACAGGCTGGGTGGCCCATGCTCACTGATCATGCTGTTGTGACTGAGCAGATTATCTCAACTGTGTTGTGCAGCTGAGTTGTGATAGTCAATGGATTATGCAAATACACAAAAATGTAAGAAAAGTTTTGTGTTAACATTTTTCTGTCTTAGTAAATATATTAGTGATATAAAATGCTTAGTGATTAGGGATCTTTTAGTGCCAAAAAGAGTATAAACTCTGATAACAGGCAAATTATATGCACTCTAAGCTGCAAATATGAGTATGCAAAAATGAAAGAAGAAAACTCTTCATAGGGTTATTTTGAAAATTCAATTGGATATACACAAAATGCCTGGCATCTAGTAAACACTCAATGACTGTTACTGAACAGTAAATATCACTGTGTGTATAAATTTTCTACCTTTAGAGAAGGTTGTTCCCAATGATAAATAACTTAAAAAAAAATCTAGAAAGTAAAGCTCCTGGCAAATTTATTCCCCACACACAGGAATTAATGTACTGATAGCATTTTCAAGATATAGCCCTTACAATAAAATAGCCTTCCAGTAAGATCCAGGACCAGCAAGACCTGATCCTTCCTGCAAATTAGCCTTTCCTAAAGTTACAAGAACTAAGGGAATGAGAAAGATCTGGATCTGCCTAAAAGAAACCAAGCATAACTTAAGAAAGACTGTGAACAAGCAATAAATAACACAAATTAAACCCAATCTACCACTTGGTACTAACAAACTGCTAACATTCATTATTTCTGCTAGCAGAACACTAAAGAATGTTGATAGAATAACAAACTTATCTGGAACCATAATCTCACCCATATACAAGAAGCATCTAATGCCTAGCATAGCTGCAAAAAGTGAGAAGTGACACATATTTCTCAGTATTTAAACAATATGGGAATGAAATCAGTTATGCTTGACAACACCTAGTAAAATCTTAAATGTTGAAACACACTTTGACCCAATAACGCCACTTACACAAATTAACTCTATAGAAATTTTCCCTCAGGTGTACAAACGTACACAAGAAGATATTCCAAATAATAAAATTACAAACTGCATACTCTCTAAATAAGAGGAACATCTTTACCTTCATCTAATGAATTAGAACGTAGTCATTAAGATGTGGTCCCTTCCAAATAGACTTCCTTGATAAGATTCCCAATACGTATTGTTAAGGTTAATAAAATTTTTAAAAGCCAAAGCTGCAAGTCTATTTTTATAATCAGTAATCTTTAAATTAAAATATTTAAGTATTGTAAATATTAACAGGTGCTAAGAAATATAAAAATACCACATGGTCCTTCCTTGCCCTTAAGGAGCTCAGTCAGTCCCTCCCTGACCCCAACATGTGGCATGGTCTGGAGACATTTTTGGTTGTTACAACAGGGTATGCGGCTGCTACTGATATCCAGTGGGTAGAGGTCAGGGGTGCTGAGATTAATATCCTATAGTGCACAGACAAAACAACAAAGGATTATCCAGTCCAAAATATCAAGGGCTGAAGTTGGAAAACTCTGGTCTAGAGGAACAGAGTCCTATATCCAGCTGATAATGTTAAGTCAGGGCACTTGTACTACAATACATATATCAAGAATTTTCTGTGAAGGTTAATAAGTGATGAAGAGTCTGTTGCCAATTCCTAGATATTTCAGAAACCCACAAAAATTATTTCACTCACAAAATATTTTCCTAGAAGTGTTTTAAATATTTGTCTCATGTAAACTAAGACTAAGAAATTTATGTGATTAAAAAAAAAAAACTTCCCAGATTTGCTGGAAAGCACCAATGTGTTTAAATAAGCTCATCAATTTTCCTGAAGCAAAACAAAATTATAAAATTAAAACTTTAGAGTCTTAATGCTGGTACCCCCAAAATAATTTCTCCCCTCTTTGGGAAGAATCTGTCAATCATACTTTTCACTACCTTCACTAATACATATTAAAAAGCAGGGGAGGAGGGGGGTGTGAAGGGAGGAGGGACAAAAATGAACTCTCATTTTTAACTAACTTATTTCAAGCTGAGAGCTGTTTTATCTAGTTAATATTACAGACTTTTTAAAATAGAAAATTTCACATATATATATATATATAAATAGAGAAGTATAATGAACTAAATGTATCCATTAACTACCTTCAACAATCATTAGTACACGGTCAATTTTGTTTCATCCACAATTCTACCCACAATCACCTTCACATTCCTAATTGCTTTAGCATATCTCAGACATCATGTTATATGAAAATATACTGCAGCTATGTTTGAAGCGCCTTTATTTGTAGTAAATCAGAGTAAAGCAACTAAATAAAATCTGTTTCTATACTGAAAACTGCAGCGATCCCCCACAATTAGAATACTTAAATATCTACTCAACATAAACTAAAATGAAAGACCTTTTGTATTCTACTAATATACAACAAGAAATAAAAATTATGCCCACATAAGTCAACTTCACCAATCTCTGTTTTACAATATGTCAGAAGATAATTAACTGCTTTAATAATTCCCAAGATAAAGTCAGCTCTTAAACATGTTCAAAAACCTTATGGAAGGTGAAAGTACTCACTGGGAGATAAAACCAATTATTCTCTCCCGAATACTATTACTTCTAATCTTTCTGATTTAAAGACACCAAGTATTGTAGTTTGGACCAATGGCACTTAAAAGTAGGTTTATAATGAAATATAGTTTAGGAAGAAACAATCTCATATCTAGTTTCTACATCCTCTGCTTTCCTTTCAACTGAGTTGCCAATTCTCAGAGGGAACCCACCTTTCTTCCAAATCCCATTCCACTTATGCATGGGGATTTCTCTCCTGGATCTGAAATGGAAACGCTGGTACATACCCACCATTCTTTTTACCAGTGTCAAGAGTAGATAAAAACTTAAGGTACATAAGGGTACATCAGAGTAACCTAGGGAGTCCCTTTCTCAAACCACAAATGTCCTCTATCCATTACATTTAAAATCGGTATCAATGATGGTACTGTTTAATGCAAGAATGTCTGGAGAGAAATCATATAGCCAATGCTTTATAAGTAAGAGATGAATATTTTTCAAACTGACAAGACAAAATAGGAAATCTTTTTTTCTTTTTTTTTGAGATGGATTTTTGCTCGTCGCCCAGGCTGGAGTATAATGGTGCAATCTTGGTTCACTGCAACCTCTACCTCCCAGGTTCAAGTGATTCTCCTGCCTCAGTCTCCCAAGCAGCTGGGATTACAGGTGTGAGCCACCACGGCCAGCTAATTTTTTTGTATTTTTAATAGAAACGGGGTTGCACCATGTCAGTCAGGCTGGTCTTGAATTCCTAACCTCAGGTGATCCATCTGCCTCTGCCTCCTGAAGTGCTGGCATTACAGGCGTGAGCCACCAGACCCGGCCCAGGAACTCTTAACGAAAGCATTTGACTTTTTTAACTGACTTTCATTTAGCCGACCTGGGTAGATTAACAGGCGCTTTCCAGGTCCTTGTAAAATTTAGCTGCTTAAATCCATGGTATACTAAAGGCTGCCCATTAGTAGGCTACTCTAGAGTGTGGTTATTACTGCTTCCATTGGTTGGTCAATGTGTTAACCAATAGCCAGTTGCGTGTGTTTCCAAACAGATTTATACATTACTATAATTGAGCATGTTAATTCAGTATTACATAAACTAAGAGAAAGTTGTATTGCCCCTGAAAATAAGCTGAACACTCCGAAAAGACTAAAAAGTTGCTGCTGTATTACTAAGGCAACTATTTAAAAACAAGGGAGAAAATAGTAAAAATCTAGACTCCTATGCACTTAGGTTTTTCATAAACAATCAAAAAGTATTTCTTTACATGTGAAAGTGAAACAAGAAATTACATCCCATATGTTACACTAGGCAGAAAATAAGAACTCCAGGCTGGGGTGCCATGGCTCAGGCCTGTAATCCCAGCACTTTGGGAGGCCGAGGTGGACGGATCACCTGAGGTCAGGGGTTCGAGACCAGCCTGGTCAACATGGTGAAACCCCATCTCTACTAAAAAATGCAAAAATTAGCCGGGCAGGGTGGTAGGCGCCTGTAATCCCAGCTACTCAGAAGGCTAAGGCAGGACAATCACTTTAACCTGGGAGGTGGAGGTTGCAGTGAGTCGAGAATGTACTCCAGCCTGGGCAACAGAGTCTGTCTCAAAAAACAAAACAAAAAAACAAAACAAAACAAAAAAAAAACACCTCTCATTTGCATGCTCAGGAAAAAGTAGTGTCTGCAAATTAATATCACTTGTTGATGCCCCATTTTAACCAACTCTGATTTGGCTAAGTTTGATTAGGCTCTCCTCTTATCCAGGGGTCACCAGTTTTACTGGATGAGAGCTTTTACCATGATCACATCATTTAAAGCATTTAAAGGCAATGAAAGGATTCCCCATCACAATTTAACATGAAATAGATAAAATTCCTAACAAAATAGTCTGTCATCTCTAAAAATGACCCAGTTACAAAGTAAGCAAAACTGTTGTAATACAACTTACCAACAGTGGCTCTAATCAAAGGAGAGGAATCACCAATATTATTTAAGCATTCACTTTTAATAAAGTCTGTTACACCATTTGGGAAGTTCTGAAAGTGTGCTTTCACATTATTCTTCAAGATCAGACCACTCAATGACCTTGTGGGTTCATCTGTAATAAAATAATAATAGTATTGAGTTTTAAAGTAGTTTTCATTTCAAAATGTGCCAATAACAGTAATTTAAAAAATAGTTATATTCAAAAGTTGACTGACATTCAAACTTGCTCTAACCAGGTAAAATAATTGTAACTGATTAACAAAAGATTAGCTCTATGATTCATAGTTCAGGTTTTTTCAACCTTGGCACTACTGACATTGTGACAACAGTTTGACATACTGACAATTCTTTGTTGCGGGGTGCTGTCCTGTACATTTTAAGATGTTAAGTAGCATCATTAGCCATAGATGCCAGCAGCATACCTCCAAGTTGTGGCAACCAAAAATGTTTCCAGATAATGTCAAATGTCTTCTGGGGAGGTAAAATTGCCTTTGGTTGAGAACCACTGATTTAGTTTGAGTTAATTTAGTTTATATATATGACCACTGTGCTCAAGCTTTATTGTTACCTGATATAAACATCACAATAGGGCTGGAAGTATTAGTCACTAAAAATATCCTTCTTTTTTTTTTTTAGGGCTGGGCATGGTGGCTCATGCTGGTAATCCCAGCACTTTGGGAGGCCAGGAATTTGAGACCAGACTGGCCAACATGGTGAAACCCCATCTCTACTAAAAAGCCCCAAATTAGCAAGGCATGGTGGTATGTGCCTGTAATCCCAGCTACTTGAGAGGCAGAGGCAGGACTGATTGAACCCAGAAGGCAGAGGCTGCAAAGTGGAGAAGCCAAGATCATGCCACTGCACTCTAGCCTAGGTGACAGATTGAGACTGTGTCTCAAAAACAAAAAAATTAAAAAAAAAATCATTTTCTTCCTCCAGTGTCAAAAAAATACCCTATTGAAAAATTAAGTGGACAAAGAATATATTAGATCATCTTCACATAACAAATATAATTAGTGTTAATTTATATGTTTTTCATTTGCCCCTGAACTTAAAAGCAAAAAAAAAAAACCTCCAAAAACATTTAAAAAGAGTTTACTTAAAGTAAGTTTAATCCATAGATAGTATTTACAAATTTTCAAAAAGCAACTTAATACTAGTAGAGCATAACTTATGGGTTTACCAATTGGCATCAACACCAACAATATTAGCAATAGTTAACATCTTCAAAATGCTTATGATGTATTACACACTGCTAAGTGCTTTCCAAGTGGCACTGCATTTAATCCTTTCAACTTCATGAGGCAAGGATCATTCACCCCATTGCACAAGTGAAGAAACTAAGGACTTTGACTCATTCTTCAGTATTTTCCTCCTCTCAAAGGGCTACAAGATGAAGAGCTGATGTGTTGAACAGAATATGCTATTGAAAACACCATTGTTTTACCTGCCTTATTAAAAAAATAATACACCCCCAAGTTTGTTTTAGTTAGTATGATATTCCCAAACTCTGGCACTGAAATCCTCAAGAGTGAAACACATGTAGAGGGAAAAAGAGCAGTTTCTCTGCACACAAACTCCATTCAGGTCATCACACTTAAAAACTACTTTCCATTTTCAATTACAGCCCATTCCAATGAGTAATTTAAAACAAAACATACTTTGAAATTCTCTTAAAAGTTAAAAACAGCCATGAAATAAATGAAGTCAGATACTTAACTTCTTCAAGCAATAAACTTGTCTTAAATTACCTGTTTATAATTCAGCCACGTAATTATTTTATATGGCATGACTTTGTTTATAAGAAATACAGTATATTGTTTTTACCATAAAGGTTACAAGATTAAGAGTTTTAATAAACCACAACATGAGGTGAAACAATTCAAAATTAAAAGTATATACGTTCTTAAAGTCCATTTTAAAAATTCAACGACTAACCATTTCCTTTTTAAAAAAATTAAGACTACTTTAGTAGAACCTCAATTTGTTCATTTGTAAAGTGAGAGAATTAGAGCAGCTCATCTGAGGCCTCGGCCTCTCGAAGGGCTGGAATTACAGGCTCGAGCCACCTTGCCTGGCCTGAAGTATCCTTATATCCCAAGAAAACTTTACTCAAGAGTATAATATTGTAACAATCTTAATAATTGAAATATAGGGTAAGTTTTACTCAGTGAAGATTATCAAATAAGCATTTTCATTCAAGATGTTACTTGTATTGCTGCTTTAATATGAATGGCCATGATAAAAAGATTTTGTTTTTTAAATGGAAAACTACATGTAGCAAACCTGTGTCCCAATCTTCCCAGGGAAAAAAAATAAATGCATAAACACAAGAAATATCAAGTGTTATACCAATGTAAAACTACTGCATCCTTGGAGAAACTGCATAACGAACAGAAAAAATACATTTTAGGGTCAAGATAACCTGAATAAAATCCTTTCCAACATTTTATGGTTTTGTAATTAATGTCTTTGTGGAAGTAATGGCTTCCAAACTCTCTTGCCATTACTGAACAAATTGTGTGTGTGTTTTTTTTAAGTACTTCTGAAGTATCCTTTTTTTTTCTGGAGACAGGGCCACCCAGGATGGAGTTGCAGTGGCATGATCACAGCTCACCGCAGCTCTGACCTCCTGGGCTCAGGTGATCCTCCCACCTCAGCCTCCTGAGTAGCAGGGACCACCGGTGTGTGCCACCATACCAGGACATTTTTTTTCAGTTTCACCATTCACTACGTGGCTGATCTTGAACTTCTTGCCTGAAGCAATCTTCCTGCCTCGGCCTCTCGAAGGGCTGGAATTACAGGCTCGAGCCACCTTGCCTGGCCTGAAGTATCCTTATATCCCAAGAAAACTTTACTCAAGAGTATAATATTGTAACAATCTTAATAATTGAAATGTAGGATAAGAACACAAAAGTGGACAGTTTAATGAAAATAAATTTTAAAATTTCAAATAATACAATTACAGATTAGAAAAATCCATTTATAAATATCTTAGTTCTTTAAAAGAAACAGATTAATCACAAACTGTGTCAGAAAAATTTCTATATTAAAAAGTAATGTATCACAAATATATTTGTCAAACTAGGAATATTAATTGCTGTAGAATTCCTAGTTTCTTAAAATCTAGAGTTCTATATTTTCTGTTGTGTCCTTCATTCACAAATTAAAATCCCCAAAATTAACTACAAAATAAACTGAAAATAATTCAAAAGAAATCACTCTGTGTATGAATTAGAAAAATCTGAATACAAAATCAGTGAGATTTTACTATACATTAACACCATTAACCTGTCAGCATTTAGAGCTGAAACTTTACAGATGGTCTGGTTGTCTAAAACTTGTTATTCCCCAATTTCAAGTGCAGTGATTTTATTAATTGCACCATGGCTTCTAAAACACTAATCACTGTCAGTTGCTCAATAAATATTTAATTGACTTCTATGTGTCTACAACCTTTCAGGAAGGGAATACTCAAATAAGGCTATGAAAAACACCTCTCACTACAACATAAACTCCTTGAGGGCAGTCTGTTTTGTTCACTTTTCTCTCCTGAGCCTGCAAATTGCATGGCAAAGAGATGGTACTCCATAAATATTTATGAAATAATGCCTAGTGGGATATATGACATATTATTAGAAATAATCAAATGACCGTGTCATTTAAAAATCAGACTATTCAGGCTTTAAACTATTATAGAAATCATTTAAATTTAAAATTAAGAGTCATGAAAAGTTTCATGTATACTGTTAGAATTTTTAAAAGTTACAAAAGTCTACTTTTGAATAAAATGATCCCACTTTTTGCTAAATAATTTAAAAACATTATGTGGCCATATAAGAGCACAGAAGGATATATAATTCAAGAGATCAACAATAACTATCTCTGGAAGATGGGATAAGTAATTTTTCATTTTGATTAGATGACCTTTCAATTTTTTCTACAATAAACATACATATACTCAGTTATTAAATCTAACATTCAATCGTTGTATTACAACCTTTGTTATATCCATCTGCAAGCATGGAAGCAAAACATTAAAGTAGACTTTGCAACAAGTTTTTCTTTTGCAAAGAATTAAGTCCCTTATTATACAAACACCCAATTAAAAATGAATGCTGGCTGGGCACAGTGGCTCACGCCTGTAATCCCAGCACTCTGGGAGGCTGAGGCAGGCGGATCACCTAAAGCCAGGAGTTCGAGACTAGCCTGGCCAACAAGGAGAAACCCTGTCTCTACTAAAAAAAAAAAAAAAAATTAATTGGACATGGTGCACGCTTGTAATCCCAGCTACTCGGGAGGCTCAGACATGAGAATCGCTTGAAACCAAGAGGCAGATGTTGTGGTAAGCCAAGATCGAGCCACTGCACTCCAGCCTGGGTGACAGAATGGTACTCTGTCTGTATATACATAAAAAAAGGAATGCTTATTATGCATGTAAATATTGAGTAGTATTAACTAAGACTGTTCATCCCACATCTATAAAGCACATGGTTACTACAAAATGAAATCCTTTAAAATAAATAATTCTCAGTACATTTAAACAGGTCTTAAAGAAACTTTTGAATAGTTATCAATACAAATCCTACTTACCTTCAGATTTTAATTTTGTAAGAACAAAAATCAAGTAGTTGTTAAAGTCTGGATATTGATTAAGTTGTTCCAGTTTCTAGAACAAACAGTAGTTAAGGAAACTTCTCTGTGTAATCTCAGGAAGAATTAAGCATTCTTAGTTTAAAAATCAAGGCTCTCTGGTGATATTTTCAGTCCTGCTTTTTTTTTTTTAACTAAGAATAAAGATATCTTAGTAAATCTATCAACATGCTATTTCAAAAACACACTAGTGTTTGTTAAACCTCTTAGTTGCTTTATGGCTGATATGTATCAATTACATGCAATACAACATAAAGTTCCAGCTTCAGCATGCTCAATATAGCAAAAAATATTCAAAAAAATTCCTAGATTTCAACTTTAAACCGCTCTAAACAGAAAGGTATTTAGGCATAAAACGACAAAAATAAAGGCATTCCAAATGGAAACAAGTCTCTCAGAGTTGAAGATCATTTAGAGAAATTAACTTTATAGAATGAGTTAACTTAAAAAAAAAAGATACTTTTATCAGACTCATTTGTTCTTTAGCATCCAAAATGATAAAGTGCCATTTATGCACAAGGCTATATATATATCTTATTATAAAGTCAGCATTAGGAGATTATTGCACTACAGCTGTAGAATTGTTTCCCCTCCACTCACTAAATTTAACATTTCCAGTGACACCAATTTGCAGGTATTTCACTGCTGCTGGGAGGCAGCTGTAACAAAATGCTCTATTACATCTTTCTTCAAGTCCTGACTCCCAGCCCCTAATAAGACTCCCAGCTTCTCAACTGTGTTTTACTACACACAAAGATTAAAATGCTTTTTACCCAACAAACCTAAATTTCTGATTAAATCGATGAATCAAACTGTAGGAACACTTTATTAGCTATTTATTACACACTTGAAAACCCTCAATGTTTAGGGGTCAGAATGTAAACGAACCAGCAAAATATTCTCTAGTAAAATTCCAAGGTGTAACTACTTTCTCCAACCAAGACAGTAATTCTTGTTTCAGTGAATGGCCAAGATTAACAGCATGCTGATATGCCAATGAATTTTTCAAAACTACTTCCTGATAAGGTTTACCTTCTTACAACCTGAGCTACATCTCATTATGCTCATATAGTGGTCTTAAGTACAAAAAGTACTTAAAAGCCTGTAGAAAACAATAATCAATATATTCTCTTCTTAGGAGAGACAAAAGAATAAGGCACTCTGAAAACAGCAGTGCATATTTTTAGCTAAAGTAGTTTTACTCTCACAGTAACGGAAATTTGTTCTTACTCAGAGGACATACTAAGTTCCAGGCACACAGAATAAACTGTAAATTGATTACTGGCCCACACACAGTACTCAGCATTTATAAGGTGCCTAATAAATATAGACAAAAACAAGAAATTATGATTTATGTTGCCACAGAATAACTACAATGCGGGATTGGGCTTAGCTAATTTAAGAAACTAGTAATTGTATCATATAATGCCCGCAATTAATCAAATATCAATTTCTATCATCCCTAGAACTACGACAACACAAATTAAGACTGAGCCATAGCAGGGTTTACAAGATATAAACTGCAATACACTCCAAAACTGTTCTTTCCTCAGAACTAGAAGTATCCAAACAAAACGGCTTTAAAAAATCCAAGCAGATATAAATTATCCCTTCCACCAAGTATTATATTAACCAAGAAAATGAGTACTCATTTTGTGATCTACTGAAGGTTTTAACTTACAGCAATGCAGTACTTCTTCGAATCCCTCGGGATAAGTAACTTCATCTTTACAGATGTATAGATGTTTTGAATTTAAATAAACTTAAACACGAAGAGCTTACTTACCAAACTCCGTATTAAGTAATTTTGCTGCTTATTGACAATAGAAATCAAGAGGCTTTTCCGCAAAAAATAGTAGACTTAACTTCTTTAGGCTTAAAGGATCGGGGGTTAAAAGGTTAGTCATGATATAATAAGTGAATGTTTCCTTTACTGGATCCAATAAGAGCTCTCCATTTGAGCACGGTTTACGGCACAACAGCAAGCATACATAGTAGAGTTTTGGTTCTCTTCACCTTTTCGGTCTCTAAAACCGCAGCAACAGGATTACTACACCAGCACACTCGGTAAAGACCTAGATGTCAGCCTTGAGCCAAAGCTTTAAAAAAGAAAATCTAACTTGGGTGCCAGGGAGCTCGCAACAGGTGTTAACAGCAGTAACCCCAGGGTGAGGCACGGAGACCCCTTTCCCCGACCTGTAGGTCCCCAGTCCTTTTAGGGCAAGGACCTGGAAAAACACCGAGGACCCACACAGCTGCAGTTCAAACCCCGCGCCAGCTCCACCCATTTCTGGCCAGTCAGGCGGCGAGCTCCGCCGCGCACAGAGCGCCCTCCACCCGGCCTCCTGCTCGGCTCGCCGCCCCCACCCGCGGGGCGCATTGTGTGGGCCCGGGCCGCTCCCGCCCGCCCGCCCGCCCGCTCGCTCTCTACCCCCGCGGCAGGTCAGCGGCGGGCGGGGACGTGGCGGCCCGGCCCGGCCCGCGCACATGTCGTGCGATCCCGGGCGGCGGCCGGGGGCCCCCGCCTCCTGCGGGCCGGAAGCCGGTGGCCTCGGCGGCGTGAGCCCCACGCGGCGGCGCCCCCGGCCCAGACATCAGGGCCGCGTTCGCCAGTCGCCTGGCAGGGGTAGCGGCGGCTTGCCCAGCGCGCGGACCCAGGGAGGAGGCCCGGCTCGGAAGGCGGGGGAGGGGCAGAGGCGGGGGCGACGGGAGCCCCCGGCCACCGGGAGCTGGGCCGCGGCGCGGGGCGAGCTGCGCTGGTGGCGGCCAGGCCTCGGAAAGGATACTTGTTGCACGGTTCTCTGGATGGTGGTGTCTGGGGACTGGGACTCCTTCAACAGCTGCAGGATTTGCTGAAGTCCTTGCTCGTCAGGTTTCCACTCATACTCCATCTTGGTTTGCTGCAAATAAAGCCAGACACAGGAAGAGACGGAGCAAATGTTACTCCCGGTGCACAGGCCCGGAGGCTTCCCGCGCGCAGCGGACCTGTTCTCCCCGCCACCACAACCCCAGCGATCCCCAGACGCCTCGGACCTGCCTGGGGTGCCCCGAAGGAAGTCTCTGACGGTGAAACCCGGTGGAACTGCTCTTGGCAGCCCGGCCGCCAACGTCTGTTGCTGCTGCTGCTGCCGCCGCGGCCGCCGAGCGCAAGGAGCCGACCAGACTGAGTCACCGCGAATTTGCAATCTGGCCCCAAGATCCGCTCACGGGAGCCCCCTGGGTCCTAGTGCCACGCAGTTTTCTCCAACCCAACCCATCTCTAATTCCGTCCGGAAGATTACTACTGACTTAAGGGCTAATAAAAAGTCAAGCCCTTATCAAAACACCCGAAGAACACCTGAAGAGATCTGTTTTGGGTATATTATTTTACAAAATATGGTGAATTAACGCAAAATGACTGAAACAGGGTACAAAAAGTTGTTATTTTCCCTGACAGTTCACTAATAGTGAGAAGCAATCAAAATGTTTACATTTCAATTTGATATATAAAGCACTAAAAATATTTAGTCTAAAATATTGATGCAGTCACAACCCACACCTCGAAAACCATTAAATGCAACATTTGCAGAACTTGACTAAAAAAATTGCATTCCTGCATAAACTTCAATTTTTGAACTCCTATTAAGTGAAATAAATTCCATCATGAAGTAACTACATTCCACAAGTAAGGACTTTGGGTCGAAGGAAATACAAGAAAAATAATGTAATTTTACAATTGCATAGTGTTTAATTCCATTAGAGTATTTTCACATACTACATTTTCTCATTTGATTCTCATTACAACCTAGTGAGGTATTATTTGCCTCCATGTGGCAACTAAGGTGAAAAAAGATCTGAGCAATCTACCACACTTAATCAGTGAAGACTGAGACACGAATATAGGTTTTTAAAGCTACTATGAGTTGCATCTGCTACAGTCAACTGAAGCTATCATATCACTGAAATTTTCGTTAAAACCAAATGCTTAAACAAAAACAACAAAATGTAAGTGTCAAGCATGACTTATTTGTAAAAACCAAACAGTTTGATAGAGGAGAGGATTTTTAACATGAAAAGTCCCTTGCCAATAGGGGTTTAAAAAAACGACTGCCTTTTCATGTAATTAGTTTTTTCTTTCTTTTTTAAAATGTCTTTTCCTCTCCTTCACTCTTATTTTTCTGCTTAATATCCTGTAATCTGACTTTGCTCACAAAGTTCTGATGACTTCGTAAATGACCCAATCTAATAAACTGTTCTTTAACAAAAAACCCCAAAACAAAAACCATCACCATCTGGACACAAAATATATTAATACTGTAGTGTTTTTATTCTAGTCTTCATTCTATGTGTTTTTATGCACATATTTTATAATAGGATTGTCCTTTTTCTTGCCTTCATGTATCATTAAATATTTATTGAAAATACTTCAATAAAATGTTAATAGTATTCCATTGTACCACTATGCCATCATTTATTTTTATACACTTTTATTTGATACACTATAGACATAAAATTGTACAAATGATAAGCATATAATCCATAGATGGATTTTTACAAAGTGAACCCATCTGTGTAACCAATACCCACCTCAAGATAGAGATCACTGAATATGAAGAGGTTTCTTTTGTGCCCAATCCCAGCCATCAACCCTTCCCAAAGTAATCCCTAATATAATTTCTATCACTATAGATTTCTCCCCTTCCCTCTCTTAATTTTAGAAACTTTAAAAAAACTACAAATATTATAATAAATAAAACAACATGGTTGTATAGAAAAGTTAATTCAATCCTATCTCCAGGCTCCCGAGAATATCTGTTTTAATAGTTTGATGTGAATCTTTCTACATTCTGATCTCATATATATGTTTTCCTCTTATTTTAGATCATCCTCCATACTACACTAATATTAACTCTACAACTTTTTTTTACACATAATAAGACATGGCCTTAATTCCAGGCCAATACATACAAATTTAACTCATATTTTAATAGATGCACATTGGTCTTCAGAATGGATAGAGCACAATTTTTTCCAACGATCTCCTGATTGGCTTCCAGATTGCTTTTACTTTTTTGCTGCTACCAACAACCCTGTAAAAAAATTCTTGTACCAATGTCCCTACATAATAGTGGCAACCTGGTGGGGTTATAAGGACAAAAAGTATGTGAATTTAAAAATTTTAAACAGTTATTACCAGATTACGTTCCAAAAAGTTATGCAATTCACACATGCCAACAATATGTTTCCTGTATCTCCACCAGCACATTCTTTTAATTTTTATGACGCTAACCAATGACAATTTAATTTCCGCTGATACTAGTGGGGGTGGGGGAACCTAAAAGTCTGAGCCTTAGTAATATTAGAGTTGCAGCTGCTATAGTCATACCCTACCTGCTGAGGTGGCATTCAGATAGCCCACTTAACCCCCTAACTGCCCTTTTAAACAAGAAACTAAAGCAAGGAACCAATAGCACTCAAGTCTGAAAGGCATCTTCATTATCGCATCCATCCTGAGGATGGCTGCACCATAATATAAGGCCAATAGCATGCTTCCTTCTTTATTTCTGTTGTCAAATAAATAGTGTTCTTTTTCTTTTCAAACAGCTTAGTATTAAGAACATTTAATTTGATCAGCCTATGATGACGGAATAGCTGTTTCCCCCACACCTTACTCAAATAATCTGTAACAAGAGGCTCTCAAGAATATTTGATTCAGGCCAGGGGGTCTCGGTGGCTCACACCTGTAATCCCAGTACTTTGGGAGGCTGAGGTGGGTGGATCATGAGGTCAGGATATGGAGCCTATCTTGGACAACATGGTGAAACCCTGTCTCTACTAAAAATACAAAAATTAGCCTGGTGTGGTGGCAGGCGTCTGTAGTCCCAGCTACTCAGTGGGTGGAGGCAGGAGAATCGCTTGAACCCAAGAGACTGAGGTTGCAGTGAGCCCAGATCGCACCACTGCACTCCAGCCTGGGCGACAGAGCGAGAATCTGTCTCAAAATGTATATACATATATTTGATTCAGATAACTGCTTGATAAGAGATCTTAGGCCACTTTGAACTTTTCTGTCACATCTTTTTAAAAATTGTGATAAAATATATACACATAACATTTACCATTTTAACTATACAGTTCAGTGGCATCCATCTCCAAAACTTACCATATTTTAAAAGCCATTAAAATAAGGAAATATATCTTATACCCCGGGGTAGCCAGACACTGCAGGGTTAATTAGATAACTCTGAAGTACTTCAAGTGAACCAAGCACATCAAGATTATTATATGAGGTAGAAATCATTTATTTAAATAGTAAACTACATTTATATTAGTTAAAAAGAGTATCAATATTGGATTTTCTTATAAAATTTAAGTATTACTTGGAGTATACTTTTTGCATGTTGAAGGCTCAGCTCTAAATGTCTCAAAAAAAGGAAGTAGTACTTCAAATATTGCTCCCTTTAGATCATACTCCATTAATATTAACTTCATAACTCATGCCTGATTAGCCCATGACATTCAATGGTGACCAAAAAAAAAAAAAAAAGGCATTTCAACAACCCAAAAGACAGTTATGTGAAAAACAAGACAGAAGATAGCGCCAGAAAAAAAATCGCCTGCAAGTGGTGAGTTACTGTGATACCATTTTGGAATTTCAGAAGACTAAAGCTTACTCATGAGCAAGTTTTTAACTTAAATTTACATAAAAATTTTGAATTTGCTACAGTTGAGAATCATGTGAGGTAAAGAAGCCAGAATGGCTGAAAAAAGTAAAAATACATAGCTTCTTCCTTGCTGGTCTGTAAAATATAGTTTAAAAAGAAGACTGGAGATGTGGATTCAACTGACCTACATTTGAATTGTAATTCTTCCACTTAGTAGCATGAAAAACTGGGCAAGTTAATTAATCTGAGTCTTAGTTTCCCAACCCTAAAATGGGAATATACTAACTCTGTATGTGGATCATAGGTACCTGGCACATAATATGTATAATTTGAAAAATAGGGCTTTCTAGCATCTGCAAGGTAAAATCTAACTTCTTTTCATGGAAGAAGTTTCTTCATGATCTGGTTCATTATCCTCAGGGACACTTTTATCTATGACTCAACCTCCAACTTTATGCTCCATCAAGTCTTTCTGCACCTCTCCTACTTTGGAAACCTTTGCATAGGAATTTCCTGCTGGGAATGCCCTCTTTAAACCTGACCAACTGGCAAACTCCTTCTCACTCTTTAGAGCTACCCTCATTCACTGATTTTCCAAATATTTATGGAGAGTCTTTCTTGGCACTATGATTGATACTGGATACTATTTCTCGTCTGTGTCATTATTCCAAGATCTCCCCATAAGACTTAAGTGTATTTTTTATTACAGATCTATGGTTTATAGCTATCTCCATTTTAGAAACTGTCATATTATATTATAATTATTTCTGGGTCAGTCCTGGCAATAGATCACATGTTCCTTGAGAGCAGGGTCAGTGTCTTTTCACTCTCTTGGCCTAGCAGAGTCTGATTCAATAAATACTTGTTGAATAAACACTATTGTTGCTATTAATTCAACTGAGTAAATATTAAGTTGAACAACTACCATGTGCTCAGTGAATTTTGGAGATTTAAAGATAAGTAAAATACAGTTTTTATCCCCACTAAGTTCTCATTTGGAAGAGAGAGGAAGATGAGCTGTCAATGAATGAAGTATATGATAAAGTACAACAGGAAAAGAGAGAAAAGCAAATACATCACCAGGAGAGAGAAATGCATTCCCCTGCCCCCATCATCTAGTTCAATTAAAATTTTTCCTTCTAATTTCAACTAAATTCAAAGTTAGATGTTTCTATCTATATGTTGAATCACTATGATTGTGAGAAATGTTGCTATTAGTGACATCATTTCCCCAACTGGTGAACAACTCTTGGTAGAGATCCAAACAAACAAGGTACAATTGTCCTTCAATACTTCAATAACACAGTAGTTTTTTTTTTTGGAGACGGAGTCTAGCTCCGTCACCCAGGCTGGAGTACACTGGTGTGATCTTGGTTCACTGCAACCTCTGCCTTCTGGGTTTAAGCAATTCTCCTGCCTCAGCCTCTGGAGTAGCTGGGATTACAGGTATGTGCCACCATGCTCGGTTAATTTTTGTATTTTTAGCAGAGACAGGGTTTTACCATGTCGTCCAGGCTGGTCTGGAACTCCTGACCTCAAGGGATCCGCCTGCCTCAGCCTCCCAAAGTGCTGGGATTACACGCGTGAACTACCGTGCCCAGTCACAGTTTTTATTCCTAGAAAATTCAACATATATTAAAACTCTGCAAAAAGTTCCATGTGTATATGTAAAATTGAGTTACGCTCTTAGCTCTGGTATCTATAAACAGATTTTTTACAGCTTTGTGACTATCTAATGAGACATTTACAAGTCATACAAAACTAGGACAATTCTTCATGGTGAACATCTAGCAACCCCTCAGCACTACCTCCCAGTCACTAGGACACCTCCAGAGAGTAGCACTGCCTCAGTGGAGAACGACTATGGTAGGGAAAGTACAAAGGGCTGTGAAGACATTATGCTAATCCAGTTAGGAAGTCAGGAAAGGACTTCCTTGTGAAAGTGACTTTTTATCAGAGATCTAACAGGAATTACCAAAACACAAAGGTGAGGCTAGGAGGACCTCACAGACTATGTTAGGAAGCTTGGACTATCTTAAGGATAATACAAAGCTTGTGAAAGGGGTTTTAAATTGATAAAAGACATGATCAAACAAAAGTCTGGAGAAGGATTAATCCTCTTAGAAAACAGAAATGGGGGAAGGAGAGGCTCATCTTTTGCCCTATAACTTTAATATTATGTCAATTTTTAGAATGTGCAATATTTTAATAATAAAGATAATTTTTAAAACCCATCAGTTTGCAATGAGGGCAGGAGGAGCCACAGGAAGACCTAACTGTCCAATCAGCATATAAAATGGAATTCCAGTTTGTTAGGGGAAGGGCAGTCATGTTTCATAGAGAGCCAAGATGCACCAATAACTCTGGCACTTAAGTATTGAAGACTTAAACACATGCAATATTTTGTTAGCAATAGTGATAGTTAATATTTTTTGAGTACCAAGCAATGTTCTAAGCACTTACATATGTTAATTAATTTAATCTTCGCAACTCCATGGTGGTACTCTATCAATTACATTTTACAAATATGTACATTGAGGCACAGAGAAGTTACTTGCCTTAGGTTGCTCAGCTAGTAAATGGCAAACCCAACTAATCTGGCTCCAGTGTCCAGTCTGGAAGCCCTCGATATACTGCCTTTCCAAAAGAAACATCAATCTCTATAAATTGGGAAACTACTCATAAATACAACTATTTGCATACTAAAGAACATATATTTTGATACCTTTGTGGTGAGGTAAAAGAGAAAAGTAAAATCATACTTCACCATCATAAAAGCTATAATAGATCTAAAAAAGCAGTGGTATGTACATAACATGACAATATAATAAAAGTGAGATATTTCCATAGCATTGAGTAAATGAATTAAAAACATTCTAAATATAATCTTCAAAACACCCCTCTGCTGTAAGTAGGTAGCAAGTATTATTTTTATTCGACAAGCAGATAAATCAAAACAGCTTAAGAAATTTGCTGAATCATTTGCTGAATGTGAATCAGCTATGTAGACTTCCATAGAAAATGTCTCTTATACTGGTTTTTTGCAGAAAAATGCTATTATGAGCAAGGACAAAAAAAAATCAGATATCCAATGATCTAAAAAGAGCATGCAATTTAAAGAATATAATTATTTAATACAACTTTTATGAGAAATGGAACCAAAGTTCAAGTATGAAGGAAAAGAAGGAAAAGTTTACAGGCAGTTGAATAGTTTTAAAAAATGAGATTTTTTTAAAAATGTCAAGCAATCAAAATGTTGACAAACTTGTTAAATTATAGCTATCAGTGGAACTAGAAAGTCCTTTAAGAGAGTCTATAATCAGAGGTTATGGATCAAGAAAGAAGGAAATGCAAAACTAACTGTTGGGCTTGTGTTAATTGTGGAAATGAGCTCAACTAGATTAAAAGGGCAGGGACCATAATCCATGCCAGGCACATGGGTTTTAATCATCTTTGATTGGCTGATGGGTAAATCATTAGTTCACCACTTGAAAAAATTAGGCTAAGAAGTTAAATTTTTAATTTTCTGGCATTACAAAGTTATTGTCATCTAAGAGCTGAGAGATTAACAGAACACAGAAAATGGAAAATAGGTACTAAGGAAAGTTTGAATAAATGTATTCTTAGAATGCCTTTTCTGGAAGAACTTTGAAGATGATTAGACATGCCTACCAAATGCTAATTAAAGTTTACAAATAAACATTAAAAAAAAGTGTGGTATCAAAGTGAGTGATAAGAAGGAAAGCTTGATCTCAAAATTCAACCCAACCTATAACCAGACGCTCCCTATACTTTAGCCAATTTAATATTCACAACAACACTATGAGGTAGATGTTAACTCCATTTTATATTAACCAAGGTTCAGAGAGGTTAAGTAGCTTGCCCAGCTAGTATGTGGCAGAGTAGGCATTCAAAACCAAACCTGTGTGATTCCAAAGTCTGAACTGGGCCTACTCATAACAGCAACCCTGTTATCATTGATGGGTTCTTCCATGTGCCAGTTATTATGTTAAATTCTTTAAATACATGATCTCATTTAATTCCATGAATATGTACTACGATTATCTCCATTTTACAGAAGAGGAACAGGCTTAAGAGAACTTAAGCAATGTGCTGAAGGTCACACAGACAGTAATGAACAAAGCCAGAACTCAAGCCCTGATGCACCCAACTCCAGAGCCCATGCACTGAACTACTCTGCCATATTATTCTTGTTCTGCCACCCCACAAACATGGGACTAACCCTTAGAGAACTTAACAACAAGACTATCAATGGCTTGCATTATACTTCTCTTTCCCTTTCTATTCCATGCATCACCAATAATTCAACAGTTCTCTTGATGAATGTCTACTTCAGGTCAGTCACTTCCGATATGATAACTGCACCTTGCTTTTCAGAGAACAAGTTTTTCATTTTTAATGAAAACAAAGAGCTGACAGGAGTAATACCTCCCATACATTTAACTTTTGGTTATCTCATTGTCACCCTCAAAACACCAACTCCGTGTTGAGTTCTAAAATAGATTTAACCTTCACGGTTGGTCTCACTCTCCATGTATGTTTAAGCAACTTAAATCAGTGGTTCTCAACCCTGACTGCACATTATAATTACTGGGAACTTATAGCCAGTTGAGAACCATTATACTAAATCAATATATCTGCTCCTGGCAACTTCCATTATTTCTTATTCTAATAAGCAGTGTTGTTCTAGCTGTACCAGAAATGACAGAAAACAGAAAAAGAGGAACAGAATGCAGACTGCACTGATTAATATGGGAAACATTACTAATCACTAAAAAAGTCTTTAATGAAAACCAAAACATAAGAACATATTGTTTAAAGTTACATAATAATTTGTACTTCATAGTAAGGACTATTAAGTACAATGTTTATTTACTTTGTAAATTAACAGTGACAGAGAAGGGGAAGAAGTTCCACTTATTTTTTTTTTGGGGCGGAGTCTCCATTGCTGCCAGGCAGAAAGGCAGTGGTGCAATTTCGGCTCACTGCAACCTATGCCTCCCAGATTCAAGCGATGCTCCTACCTTAGCCTCCTGAGTAGCTGGGACTACAGGCACGCACCACCACTCCCAGCTAATTTTTGTATATTTTTTAGTAGAGATGGGGTTTCACCATGTTGGTAAGGATGGTCTGGATCTCTTGACCTTGTGATCTACCCACCTCAGCCTCCCACAGTGCTGGGATTACAGGGCTGAGCCACTGCGCCCAGCCAGAAGTTCCACTTAAGTTCTAAGACAAAAACGGGAACTTGGGAAAAGTAAGTTTTGGGGGAATTAAGTTTACCTCCAGTAAATAATAACAACACACACTAGAAAATTATGATCCTTAACTGGCAAAATAATGATTTAAATTTGTATATCAAATCAACTTATCTTGCGAATGATAACTACATCTTTCTTCAAATGGCAATATTAAGTCAGTCAGAAAAATAAAATCTTCTAAATAAGCCCACACATTAAAAACCAATTAATCAAAATAATTAGGTCCCTGATTCTTTTAGTATTATAGAATTCATTAATGTGCTTTACTAGGGATTGTCCCACTGCTACATTCAACTGGAGAGTTAGTTTTTAAGTAATTCAATGGACTACTGTCACTGTCTATTGTTAAGCCTACTCCAATAGTTTTCATTTCTGTGACACAGATTTAAGAAAAAAAAAAGCTTTTTAAAAGTCTTAAGTATCATAACATGATTGTAAATTTCCTTTCAGAACATTGGCTTACCATTGCCAAATGGTTTTAAGTAAACACAGTGCTTAATAAGTTTCAAAGTACTTTCATATTTTACCTGATTTGATTTTAAAAACTACCCTGTGTTGAGGAAACCATCTCAGTGATATTAAGTCACTTGCCAAAAAATCACTCAGCTAGTAACTGTTAAGAATTGGGTTGGAATGAATGTCTATTTCTGGTCCAATGTTTCTACTACTCCAAATTATTCCTTTAATTCATAGTTTATTAAATATGTAAGTATAATCAATTAAAAGAATAGCTTGTCTTAAAGTAACACTGCTGTACACTGATTATACATCTGCTGATTTATATGATGATATGCATAAAAGATAGAGACAAGCTGTAGCACTCTAGCAAGTACTCTTGGTAAAATAATGGCATTGAATGACAAAATATGAGCACCAGGCAAGTTACTAATTATAGCCATATTTACTGAATTTAAAGAGCTGGTAAAAAAGGCTATGATGCAAATAGCTAAATATTTTCCTGTGAAACACATCTGAAATTATAAGTCAATAAAAGGTATGATTAAATACTTTAGAATCCACTTTACATATTAATAAAGTGAGACATATCTATACCGTTGATAGGAAGCTGAGCTGATAATTAAAAAAGAATTAGCACATTGGGATAACCATTATAGGTCATTTTGATAACTACAAGTATATTGTTTTATTGGTATTAGAATGCTCCTGAAGTTCTGAAGGGAGAGGACTCCAGAAATGTCTTATTCATGTCCAAAACTATCCTTAAGTATAATGTATGGATTCAGTATTTCACATTTTCAAGCGTATGCAGAAAAAGGAACATAGCACTGTGTTTATTGGTAAGGGCTGAATGAGAGAAGGATCAGAGCCGTTCAGGCAGCAAAATAAAAAGGTTAAAAAAAGTTAAGTGGTTAGTAGGCTGATTAACATTAGCTTTTACCTAACTGTTCATTTCTTCATAGAAATCTCACACACAACAGGGGCATATATTAGTCAGATTTCAGTTATGAGAAGATAGACATATCAGAAAAAACTTTTTTAAGGGAATCGATTTTCACAAATTTAGTTCCTGAAATGAATCTTGTTCCACATTACTTGTTGCTGATAAGCAACAAGATGGAGTAGAGGAAGCATGAGTTCTGGAGTCATACACTCATTGGCTCAAATCCCAGTTCTGTTAATTACTGACGTTGTATTTTTTAGGAAAATTGCCCAATCTTTTGAGCCACAGTTTAGTCATCTGTGAAATGGGGTTGATGAGAAGAATAAATGAGAATGTAAAGTGCCACAACAGTCAGTATTTAACGTTTGTTCCCTGCACACTACACTCACAACTAAAATTGTCATTAAGACCCAGGTTTACTGATGGCAGTTTGTACCATCAGATAACAATAAGACGAAGATTTCTTAGATGATTTTTATACGATCAAAGAATACGCATCAAAATGGGCTGTTTAACTTGTCATTTAAATGAAGTGATGCTACGGTTTGAATGTTTGTATCCCTCCAAAATTCATATTGAAACTTAATCCCAAATTTGATAGTATTAAGAGGTGGGGACTTTGGGAGGTGACTGTCATTGTCATGAGGCCTTTGTCCTCGTGAATGGAATTAATGCCCTTACAAAAGGGCTTGAGGGACTCTATCTGGCCCTCTGTTCCCCTTCAACCATGTGAGAAAATAGTGTTTTCCCTTCTTCCATGTGAGGATGCTGCAAGGTGTCACTTACGAAGCGGAGAGTGAAACTTCATGAAACACCTGATTCACTGGTGCCTTAAACTTGAATGTCCCAGCCTCCATAAGTATAAGAAATATATTTATATTACTTATAAATTATTCAATCCAAAATATTTTGCTATAGCATAGGAATGGACTAAGACAGAAATTGGCGCTAAGAAGTGGGGTGCTACTATAAGAAGTATCTAAAAATGTGGAAGTGGCTTTGCAATTGGGTAATGGGTAGAGGCTGGATGGTAAAGGGCTATTCTAGTAAGGGCTCAGAAGAGGAGAGCTGCATGACATGCCTCAATCCTCTTAGAGATTTCTTAAGTGGTCCTGTCTGTATTGGTAGAAACACAGAGAGTAAAGGCTACTCTGATGAGGTCTCTTAGACAGATATGAGGAATATGTTATTAGAAACCGGAGGAAAGGCCATTCTTTTTGCAAAGGGGTAAAGAACTTTGCTGAATTGTGTTCAAGTCCTAGTGTTTAGTGGAAGGCAGAACTTAAGAGTGATGAAATAGGATATTTGGCAAAGTGTTCAAGGTGTGGCATGGCTTCTTTTGAGTGCTTATAATAAGATGCAGGAAGAGAGAAACAAATTAAAGATGGAATTTGTAACTAAAAGGAAGGCAGAACTTAATGATTTGAAAAATTCTCAACCTGTTTGATAAGGAGATTAGTATGGAAAGAAAAAGCTAGGTACTATTCATCAAGACAGTGGATGAATGAACCAAAAGGCATTTCAGAGATGGCTGTGACTAACTTGCCTATTATAAACCCAGAATGCCAGTGCCTTGGGAACAGAATGATTTCAAGGCTCTGATACACACATTATAGTGCAGCACTCTGGGTACCTTAGCTGTGGCTCAACCAAACCCAGGTGCAGCTCAGACCACCCCTCCAGAGGGTATAGGTGGTAAACCTTGGTGGTGTCTACATGTGCTAACACTGCAGGTGCACAGAATACACAAGCTGTGGGTGTACTGTTACCTCACCTAGATTTCAAAGAATACCTTGAAAAACACTGGGGCTCAGGCAGAGCACCGCCACAGAATGGGGCCACTGCAGAGAGGCCCCACTAGGGCACTGCCTAGTGGGAGTGGGGGATACAGCAGAGAGCCTACACAAAGGCAATACCTAATGGAGCTTAGACTCAAAGAACCACTGGCGTACAATTCCAGCTTGGGAGAATCACAGGCAGTGGACTCTAACTCATGAGAGCTGTAGCATAGGCTGTGCCCAGTAAAGCCATGGGGTCAGGGTGACCTGGAGCTTTGGGGGCCCAACCCCTACCCAACTGTATCTGGAAGGCAACACATAAAAGTCAAAGATTATTCTGGAGCCTTAAGATTTAACCTTGTTTGCTTTGTTGGGTCTTGGACTTACTTGGTTTCGCAGGTTCATGCTGGATAGCAATTTGCCTCAAGATGAATCATACCTTGAGCCTCATCCATATGCGATGATGAGATTCTGGACTTCACACTTTTGAATTAATGCTGGAATGAGTTAAGACTTCTGGGGCTATTGGGATAGAATAAATGTATTGGGATTGAATGAATGTATTTTGATAGAAGCACATGAATTTTGGGGGGCTAGGGGCAGAATGCTATGGTTTGAATGTCTATGTCCTTCCAAAATTCATTTTGAAACTTAATCCTCAATGCAATAGTATTAACAGGTGGGATTATAGGAAGTGATTAGGTCATGAGAGTTATGTCCTCATGAATGGGATTAATACCCTTACCCTTATCAAATGGCTTAAGGGAGCCAGTTTGGCCTTTCTGCTCCCCTTCCACCATGTGAGGGCACAGTGTTCATCCCTTCATCAATGTGAGGATGCAGCAAGAAAATGCCATTTATGAAGCAGAGAGCAAGCCTTCACTAGACATCAAATGAGCTGGACTTCCCAGCCTATGTAGTACCATGAGAAATACATTTTTATTATTTTATAAATTACCCAGTATAAGGTATTTTGCAACAGGAACAGACTAAGGCAGGTGATAACAGAAATACTGGAAGAATAAGAACAAATAAAAAAATGGAAATCAAGTAGTAGACATTAAAGCAGATATGAATTTAATCAGTACAAAAACTAAGTATAGTCATGTGTCAGTTAAGGATAGGGATACGGTCTGAGAAATGCATTGTTAGGCAATTTCCTTGTTGTAGAAACATCATAGAGTACACTTATACAAACCTAGATGGTGTAGCCTACTATACACCTAGGCTATATGGTATAGGAGCTATATGGTATAGCTCCTAGGCTACAAACCTGTATAGCACATTGCTGTATTGAATACTGTAGGCAATGGTAACACAATGGTATTTGTGTATGTACACATAGGTAAATATACAAAAGGTAGAGTAAAAAGAGCCTAAAAAGATAAAAAGCATAAAAATAAAAACTAAAGCATAAAAAGCATAAAAGGCCAAAAAAAAAATGGTTTATCAGTATAGTGCACTTACAGGACCAGAAGTTGCTCTGGGTGAGTTGGAGAGTGAGTGGTGAGTGAAGGCCAACACCTAGGACAATACTGTATACTACTGTAATTAAACAACATTTTCATTCCTCCATAATAAATTAACCTTAGTTGTTTAGCTGTTACTGTAACTTTTTACTTTATGAACTTTAGATTTTTAAAAAATTTTGGCTGGGCGTGATGGCTCACACCTGTAATCCCAGCACTTTGAGAGGCCCAGGTGGGCAGATCACAAGGTCAGGAGTCTGCTTGGCCAATATGGTGAAACCCCGTCTCTACTAATAATACAAAAATTAGCTGGATGTGGTGGCACGCTCCTGTAGTCCCAGCTACTTAGGAGGCTGAGGCAGAAGAATTGCTTGAACCCAGGAGCAGAAGTTGCAGTGAGTCAAGATCGCACCACTGTACTCCAGCCTGGGTGACAGAGCAAGATTCCATCTCAAAAAAAATTTTTTTTGACTCTTTAAATACTCAGCTCATAACACAAACACATTGTACAGCTATACAAAAATATCTTCTCTTTATAACCTTATTCTATAAGCTTTTTATATTAATTTTTATTTTACTTTTTTAAACTTTTTCGTTAAAAATGAAGACACGAACACACACATTGGCCTAGGCCTTCACAGGGTCAGTGTCATCAATGTCACTGTCTTCCATCTCTATATCTTGTCTCACTGGAAGGTCTTCAGGGGCAATAACAAGCATGGAGCTGTCATCTCTATGATAACAACGCCTTCTTCTGGAATACCTCCTGAAGGACCTGGCTGAGATGGTTTTACAACTGACTTTTTAAAAAATAAGTAGAAGTATACTCTAAAATAACAATAACAAACGTAGTAAATACATGAGCCAATAATAGTTATTTACTATCAAGTATTATGTATTGTGCATAATCATATGTGCTATATTTTTATATAACTGGCAGTGCAGTAGTATACAGCAGTTATTTACACTAGTGCCACCACAGACATATGAGTAATGCATTGCACTATGACATCAGTAGGCAATAGAAGCTTTTCAGCCCTATTATAATCTTATGCGACCACCATTGCATACGTAGTCCATCATTCACTGAAATGCATGAGTGTAGTTGATGAAGGGTGACCCTCATATGCAAAGAGATAAGTCAAGAAAATTCTATAGAGACGGTTCAAAAATGGGAAAAAATCAGTAGGAAATAATGTCATATGATAGACTACCATACAACTAAAAGTTTAGTACAAAAAACAACAGCATATATTCTGTGTTTGAGTGTATTTTTCTGTTACTGTGATAAAGAAATATTGAGACTCAACCAAAATTAATGGGACGTATAAAAATTCATGAGCACAAAAAATAGAATGAAATGTGAGATGGGAAGGAAATTTGAAATTACACTGAACACAGAATATAATGTTAATCTACAGTACATATTAAGAAAGTGTTTGGTTTATAAGAAAAGACCCTTAAAACTGAATCTTAGGTTAAAAAACTTATTTTAGTCTTACAAATAGATATTAAGCTATTGGCCAATTGAATACCATGTCTTTATCACCATCCATTCCCCCTCAACCCACAAAATAAAAATTTATCAACTTTAACTGTAATTAGAAAATGGCAATCGTAGCATCTAATCTTCAGAATGAAATGAGTATTAGACAACATCTATACAATCCTCTTATTTTAAAAATGGGGAATCAAGACAAGACATCAATATTACAAATTAAGAGGGGCTGTGTGTGGTGGCTCATGCCTGTAATCCCAGCACTTAGGGAGGCAGAGGTGGGAGAACTCCCTAAAATGTTCAATTTCTTCCGCTTAAAGCAAAAACATCTTGAGACTTGTTTGTCACAACATACAATATTATATAATTATGCAATATATATAATCATGTGGTATATATTTGAATTTTAATCTAATATTGCTATCCTGATTAAGCTCTTTTCTTTTTTTTTGAAATGACGTCTTGCTCTGTCGCCCAGGCTAGAGTGCAATGGTGCGATCTTGGCTCACTGGAAGCTCCACCTCCCAGGTTCAGCTGATTCTCCTGCCTCAGCCTCCCAAGTGGCTGGGATTATAGGCATGCACCAGGACACCCAGCTAATTTTGTATTTTCAGTAGAGATGAGGTTTCTCTATGTTGGTGAAGCTGGTCTCGACTTCAGATGATCCACCTGCCTTGGCCTCCAAAAGTGCTGGGATTACAGGCATGAGCCACCGCACCCAGCCTAAGTTCTTATTTTCAAGAGGGGGGAATAACTTATTTGGCTTTTCTAGGAGAGAAGAGTAGGTTTATTTTAAGTCATTCATGGATTAGAAATATAAGGTCAGGACGTGCAGGGTGGCTCACTCCTGTAATCCCAGCACTTTGGGAGGCCAAGGTGGGTGGATTACCTGAGGTCAGGAGTTCAAGACCAGTCTGGCCAACATAGTGAAACCCCATCTTTACAAAAAAAAAAAAACACCAAAAAAACAAAACAAAAAAATTAGCCGGCTGTGGTGGTGGGCGCTTGTAATCCCAGCTACTCGGTAGGCTGAGGCAGGAGAATCGCTTGAACCTGGGAAGTGGAGGTTGCAGTGAGCTGAGATCTTACCATTGCACTCCATTCTGGGCAACAAGAGCAAAACTCCGACTTGAAAGACAGAGAGAGAGAAAGAGAGAGAAAGAGAGAGAGAGAGAAAGCTATCAGGAAGCAAGACAGTTTTTAGCAGCAGGGAGTTCTCTAGGAACTGCAGGGTTGGTACAATGAAGGCTGATGACTGCCATGGGAATTAATTTCCTTAGGTTTGAACACCAATATATATCTGAGAGCTGACATGCAAGTCTCTGAAAGGTATGGAGTCTAATGAATATACCCAGATGGGTGGAGAGTAAACTGAGTGGGAAGAGTAGAGAAAACCCAGAATAAAGTCATCTGCCAGTTCAGGTGTACACCTCTTTATGTACAACAGAATTCTTTCCCCATCTACTTCCATCCCTCTCCTCTCCTCTCTTCCCCTATCTTTTCCAAATTACACTATTTTGTTTCTGAGCACTGACAATCACTGTCACTGATGCCATCAAGGGAAAAAAACACCTCACCATATTCATTTTACTAACGCTACACCAGGAGAGATGTAGGGACAGTGGCAATTTACTCTCCCTACGATGCTAGCTTTCAGGTAATACTTGATTCTCCAGACTCATACACTCCATATCTCAAAGGAGCTACAACATCTCTTAGGCATTTCTAGGAGGTACCACTGTTCACAAATGTTAGATAAATTTTTTATTTGAACAAGTACAGAAGGGAGCTCCTAAAATATTCCAACAAGAAAGCAATATATTAGTAACTTTTCTGGGAAGTTAATTTAGAACCAATAGTCGCACATGAAAGAAAATTCACAGGAGGAAATACAACACTAAACAAACATGAGAAAATGCTGAACCTTACTAGTAATCAAATAAATGTAATAATGAGGTCATGGTTTTAGTCCAATTAGCAAAGATAATTTTAGAATGATAATATCCTATGCTGATGAGGATATGATGAATCAACTTTAACAAATTACTGATGGTAGTGTAAAACTAAGATTACCTATAAGAAATAACTCAACAATCTACATCGAACCACATACATTTTTATACACTTTGTCCTCATGATTACACTTCTGAGCCTGTATCCTAAGAATCCTAAATACACAAAACAGAGTATTTACTCAAAGATTTATCTCAGGGTTATTTCTAATATCAACAATAAATATATGGCAAATAATATGACATTCAACTGATGGGGGTTTTAGTAACCATCAAAAAAAGGTTAATTTCTGTAATGACATGAAAAGTATTTACGCTTAAAAAGTGAGAAAAAAAAGATAAAATGCTTAAGTTATGGTACTTAAAGGGTTAAGTTTTAGTTACCTGGAAAATTAATGTACTTAGAGTAACTGTTTCCTAGATTAACATTAAAACAAGTAGACATACTATGAAGATAATATTGAAAACAAATGCATCTTCACAGTATCAAAAAAAAAAATGGATTCAACTTTTGCAAAGCTCAAGCATTATACCAGAAAAGTTGTTTTATAATCCAAGAGACCTAGTCTCAGAGAAAGGCTTTCCTGAATATTAGAAAATAGAAGTTTTATTTAAATAATAGGAGTTATTACAAATTATACACTTGTGATTACTGTTCTAATACCTTATGCATACAAAATATTTTTTAGTGTTAATAAGAAATTAGTATCAACATTTAAATGCAACAAAATATTAAGTAAAAAATACAGAAACAGTAATAGTATAAAATTTAAAAGAATAAATCCAAAATTTTATTTTATATCAAAAGAAATAATGCAAGCATCTTTCATCAATTTCCTAATTTTTCAAATGCCGATATAAAATTCTGGAAATGTAAGAAAAAACAATCAATAGCTCAAACAATATGTTGAAGTAGAAGAATTAAGGAAAAAACCCTACTAAATATGTAAAAGCCAAAAGCAAATGAAAATGAATTTTAGCTTAGAAAAGAGGGCCTATATTCTTCTACAATGGTTGAGACTTCTGTAGAAATAAGTTCTACAGACCTTCTCAATAATCACAACTAAAATATGTTAAGTAAAAAACTAATTCATAAGAAAATCTCTACTGCAAAAATAAATAAATCTAAGGTACTCATGTTAGAAACATCAATAGATTCTTCTTAATACATTTTTTTCTGCCTAAGAAAGCTAATGTAATAAGTAAGAAGGGATGGAAAGAACCTGAATGGTTACAAATATCTTGACTAATAAGGTAATGGGATAATTCTGCGTGCCTGTTTGGTCTTTGAGGTAGATACCATTCATGACTATACACTTACAACTGGTAGACCTAAGAGTCTAATTAAACCATTTCTTAGAAAAGAATATAAATTCATTTATTATAAACTCCCACATCCTGGAGTAGGGTTCAGAGACACAAAAGAAAATCTTTGTCTTGAGTCACATGAAATAATACCTCAATTAAAAAAATAATTTCATGTAGGAACTGATCCATATTATTTACAGCTAATAAAAATACATAATCTTCAGTTAACTCTTGGTCATACATTCTCACAAGCATACTGTGCATCTTCTAGAAGGAAGGAACTCCAGCTATTAAATCAAAAACAAACATTTCTTAAGTGCTTGTATGTGCAGGATATCACAGCTGGAAATTACCAATATGATAATAAAACATCTGAAATGAGAGGATGAACTCAGAAATTCCTAAGATTTCTTAACTTATTAATTTAAATTGTTTATTAAATTCAATAATTCAATAGGTGGGTAGGCATTTGATGAACTTGCTCAAAAACATTCAAGATGTTCAGGAGTCTGTATTTCCCAGAATTGGAATACAACAATTTTATCTAAAATTACGATTTTGCCCTAGCTGCCGAGCAATTTAAACTCTATGGGAATCACACTCCAGTGAGAGTGTGTGTTTTCTGCTTTACAAATAAAAATTGCCTGCCATGTACCTAACAAAACTCTCTAGCCCATTAGGAAGTAAGTTTAAAACAAAGCTAGAATTTTTATTAGTGGCTTATCCTTTTTATGTCTCATCCTTTTATTTCTCTACTGACTCTTGAGTTTCTCCTTCAAATTCCTACATGAAATATTAAACTACCATACCACTCTCTTGATTCAGAGCTATTATCTATGCTAAAGCCAGACTCCAGAAAAATCTGCTACATTTACAATCCTTTTATGGTTTCATTGTTTCTTATTTGGGCAGGGGTATCAGGCCAAGGGAAGGATGATGCAGACACTTAAACTCACAGCAGCAACCTGTCTAGAGCTAACAGCCCAGGATAACTGCATGGGGATTTAGGACCAACTGCCTTCCTCCAAGGGTCTTTAACTCTTCAGTGCCAAGAAGAGCCAAAATAACATCAGAAAAAAAGAAGGGGCATCAGGAATCTGGGGCTCTAGTCTCAATTCTCTGCATTAAGAACAGCAAGCTGGGCAATCCTACACCAACTGCATACTCTCATTTGGTTTATTTCCTCCCCCTGTAAAGCAACTAAAGACGATGTTCCCTTCAGCTCCTAGAAATAAAACATTTAGATGACTATAAATAATGAATCTAGTCATAATTCACACACAAAAGCTGGCATTACTTCTTATACTTGCTACTGAATTCTCCAAGCCACTCCTGTCCGTAAGGGAAACTTGTATTCAACTCAATTGTTCAAGAGTAGTTCTGGGTCTAAGTTACATAAGTGAAAGCTACATGTCACTTGATTCTTTCAGCAAATACTTGGGCTCCTGTGAAAGAGCACAGTACTGTGGTAGCCTTAGGTGACTTCTTGCAGAAGTCATATTCAATAGCAGGAACAATCTTTGGTTGCAAATGTCAGAGACAAATTTTCATCATAACTTGTGCTTCTATCCAACAGAAGTCTTTACTCATTACCCCTCAAAACTGTGTAACAGAGAACTGTGTTCATCACTGAACCAAAATCCAGTGGAGCATTCTAATGCCTATTCTGAAGCACTTGCGGTTCCAATGTTTCACTCTTTAATGTTCTTTTCCTAAATTAAGTCTCACAATATTTTCGAATAAAGGTTTGACATGCAGCATTTTAAGAGTTGAAACAAACTCTCTGAAAAACTCTTAAACCATGTCCATATACTACTACCAACTCAACCCTATCACAAAAGAATCCAAGTTCTAAACAATCAGTACCAATAACTCTGAAAACACATCATTTATGCCTAAGTCTGATAAATTTACATATAAAGTTTAAGAATCTTCACTTTTCTTGCTCTTCCTTCTGTCCTAATGTTTATCAGGATGATGTACTAAACTGATCTACTATTATGAGGAGTTATAATACACATCCAGAAATTTTTAAATTATCCTTTTGAAATAATGATCATTGCAAATACCTCTCTGTCTACAAAGACATGACAACAAAGATAACATAAAACCCTAGACCAGATCAGGTACTGGTTGAAAAAAAATGCTACAAAAGATGTTGCTGGGACAATTGGCAAAACTGTAATATGGGCTGTAAAAAATAAAATTTCCTGAATTTGCTCACTGTATGCAGTTTCATAAGAGAATATCCTGGCTCTCAGGATATGCACATTAAAGTATTAATGGCTAAAGAGGCACAGATGTATGCAGGCTACTCTCAAATGATAAAAAAAAAATGTGTGTGTGTGTGTGTGTGTGTGTGTGTGTAGAGAGAGAGAGAGAGAGAGAGAGAGAGAGAGAGAGGAGCAAACAAATGTAGCAAAATGTTAAAAATTGATGACTCCAGGTAAAGTAAATATGAGAGTTTTCTGAATTACTTGTACTACTTGTCTGTAAGTTCAAAATTAATTTAAAATAATATCTTTAAAAACCAGCTTAGACTCTGTTCATCCCCCCACAACTAAATTTCTCCACTCCCCCTCTGTTCATGGAAACATCTCGAAAGTTGTAAGTAGTCAGTCTCCCATTGTACTCCCCTTCACTGAGAGGTTTCCATGGTGCCAAACCCAGCAATTTTTTCTTGGCCTCATCTTAATTTCTTCATAGTGCTGAATGCAGGTTACCACTCTTTCACCTCTTATGGCACCGCATCCCCCTGGTTTTCCTCATATCTCACTGGCTACTCTTTGTCTCCTTTGCTGGTTCCCCCTCAATATCCTAGACCCCCTTCTATTCTCTGTCTATATAATCTCATCAGTCTGCAACGTTAAAAGCACCCTGAATTCCAGACTCAAGTATCCAACATCTGACAAGACATATCTACTTGTTTGTCAAATGGGCATCTCAAACTTTGCTGGTTGAAACAAAACTCTTTATTTTATTTTTTAAGGCAGGGTCTCCCTCTGTTGCCCAGCTGGAGTACAGTGGCATGACCACAGATCACTGCAACCTTGACCTCCCAGGCTCAAGTAATCCTCTCACCTCAGCATCCTGAGTAGCTGGAACTACAGGTGCACACCACCATGCCCAGCTAATTTTTAAAATTTTTGTGGAGACAGGGTCTCCTTATGTGGCCTAGGCTTGAAACAAAACTCTTGATTCTCTTCTCCATCCCATTCCCATCTGCTCCCCTTCCAGTTGCCTAATATCACTAAGTACCAGTAGTTTTCACCCAGTTGTTCAGCCCAATTATGTAGATCAGAAGCAATGATTATTATTTCCCTTGATTTCCTTCATATCTCAAGGCTCTTAAAATACATTATTAAAATATAGTCTGAATTGACCACTTCTCACCCCCTTTGCTGTCCACCCTAGTCCATGGTCTAGGCAGATCTACTCGCCTCCTCTTTTGTTCCCTTATAACCTACTCTCTGAGACAACGCAGCAAAAATAATCTTAATAAATCTGTAATTAAATCATGTCTTCCCCCTCTCAAAATCTTCCAATGGTTTCCTATCATACAGAAAACCTTATATCCTCATCACAGCCTACAAAGCTGTATCTAACCTGGGTGCCTGCCCATCTCGGAACTTATCTCCTAATAGTCTCTGTCCCCTTTTTCACTATGTTCATCACACTGGTCCCCAGATCACACTAAGCTTCTTCCCACCTAAGAGGCTTTACTTTTGCATGCTCTTTCCCCCATATTCACATTGCTCACTCCTTTCCCTCTTTCAGATTGACTGCTGGCCAAATAACACATATAAGAAAGGCAATGTCCTCTTCCTTTACTCTCCACCCTTTACTTTCCATTTCCTCTCATTGCTTTATTTTCTTATTATGTATTTGTTTTTTTGTTGCTTCATTAAAAAAATTTTAAAGTGAAACATTGACATGTGACTGTTTCTCATTGCTAAACAAAAGAAAAGCAAACAATATATATGAAATTCAAGCTCCCTTCAACTATTGCCCTTAATCTTGGTCCCCTCTCCAGAAGTACTTTAGTATTCATTTGGTTATGTATACTTGTAGAACTCTTCTCTATGCAATTAAATACACAGATACTGTAGAAACAAAAATTACACCTGTTCTATAACAAACTTCAAAATACACCTTATCTTTCCTAGTCATTATATATAGATTTTGTTACTTATTGCAATGTATAGATCTGTTGGTGAACACTTAACATAATTACCATTTAGGCTCTGTATCTCTGTCTTGCTGCCGATACAGCAAAAAATAAAAAAAAGACCTTGCCCTCTTGGAGCTTGTATTCTTGCAGGAGGAGGAGAACAATAAACAGAATAAAATATATAGTGTAAACTTTTTTTGAAAAGGGCCAGAGAGTAAATATTTTTGGCTTTGCAGGTCACATATATGTGTCATGTATTTTTTTGCTTTGCTTTACAACTCTTTAAAAACGTAAAAACCATTCTTAGCTAATGGGATGTACAAAACAGGCCAGAAGCTCTGGGAGCTGTGGCTTGCTGACCCCTGATATAGTATGTTAGAAGGTGGTATGTTCTACGTAAAAAAAAAAAAAAAAAAAAAAGAATTCAGGATAAGAGTGGGTGGGGAAGGGAAGGATAGAATATAGTATTAAATAGGGTGTTCATAGAAGGTAAGATCTGAGCAAAGACTTGGAGGTAAGGCCCTTGAGCCAAGCAGACATGTGGAAGAAGCACATTTCAGAGAGTGGAGTTAGGTAAAGCAAGGTTCCTAAAGTAGGAACAGGACAGATACAGCAAGGAAGCCAGTGAGCAAGGGGAGGACAGTGATAACAGTAAATGAGGTCAGGAAAGTAAGGAGGAAGTGGAGTGGATTGGGCAGATCATGTAGAGCCTCACAGGCTATGGTAAGGACCAGCTTTTCTCTGAGTGAATGAAAGGGAATGTCTTAGTCCATTCGGACTGCTATAACAAAATACCATAAACAAGACAGCTTATAAACAACAGAAATTGATTTCTTACCATTCTGTAGGATGGGAAGCCAAGACCAAGGCATATTCCGTATCTGGTGAGGGCTGCTTTCTAGCTCACAGACTTCTTGCTGTGTCCTCAAGAGACAAAGGGCAAGGGATCTCTCTAGGGCTTTTTTTTTTTTTTTTTTTGAGACAGAGTCTTGCCCAGGCTGCAGTGCAGTGGCATGATCTTGGCTCATTGCAACCTCTGCCTCCCAGGTTCAAGCAATTCTCCTGCTTCAGCCTCCCGAGTAGCTGGGACTACAGGTACATGCCACCACGTCCGGCTAATTTTTCGTATTTTTAATAGGGACAGGGTTTTACCATGTTAGCCAGGATGGTCTCCTGATCTGCCCACCTTGGCCTCCCGAAGTGCTGGGATTACAGATGTGAGCCACTGCGCCTGGCCTCTAGGGCTTTTTAAAGGCACCAATCCTATTCATGAGGACTCCACTCCCATGACCTAGTGGCCCCCTAAAGGCCCCATTTTTCTAATACTATTACTTGGGAGTTAGGATTTCAACATATAAAGTTTGGGAAGACAACATACATTCAGATCATAACAGGAGCCATTGCAGGAGAAGTGACAGGGACTGTCTTAATTTGCTAAAGGTTTATTCTGACTACTGTATTGAGAAAATACTGTTGGGAGGGGCTAGGGCAGAAGGCAGACCAGGTAGTAACCTATTTCAGCAATCCTACAAGATATGATAGTAGTGGCTTGGACAAGGGTGGTGGCAGTGGGGGAGGTGGTGAGGCATAGTAGGATTTTGAATGTATTTTGATGATATAGGAAACAGATTGTTCTGAAAGAACAGATCTGAAGAGTAAAAGAAAAAGTGAAGTAAAAAAAATAAGGCCAAGATTTTGGTCTGAGCCACAGGAGGATGAAGTTGCCATTGACAGAAATGGAGCAGTCTGTGGGTAAAGCAAGCAGTGTGGAGGAAGTTTAGGAGTTTAGTTTTGGATATGTTGAGATTGATGTTTACTATTAAACATTTCGGAGAGATGTTGAATAGGTAGTTGCACATATAAAACTGGAATTGGGGAGAGGGGCTAAATATCCAAATTTGGGTATTGTTAATATTTACATGGTTATTTAAAGCCATGAGACTAAATGAATTATCAATAAAGTGAGCATAGGTAGAAACACATAGACAAACAAACAAAAAAGGATTACAGCTTGGGGCTCTCCCAATATTAAGAGGTCAGTGAAAATAAAGGAAAAAGATAATACAATGACCAGCACTGAGGCAGCAGATAGCCAGGAACGTGCGATGTCCTGAAAGGCGAAGAAGAGATGGTTTCAACGCTAAGGGAAGCAAACAGCTGTGTCAAATGCTGCTGACAGGTCAAAAATGATGAGAATCAATAACAGAGCATTCATCAATATGGGGGCTACTGAAGAACCAGAGGAGCTATTTCTGTAGTGGTATAGACAAAGGCCTGACTAGATTGGGTTTAACAGAGTACCAGAGGACAGAACTTGGCAATAGCAAGTACACACAACTATTTTGAGAAATACTGCTTCCAAAGGAAACAAAAAATTGGGGTAATGTGGTGAAGTGGGACAAGTTTTTCTTTTTTCTAAGAGGGGAGAAATAATAGCATATCTGTTTGCTGACAGAAATGATTCAATAAAGAGAACAAAATTGATGATGTAGAAGGAGAGAACCTAAAGCAGAGTCCTTGAGCAGATGAGAGAGAATGGGGTCTAGTACAAAGGCAGACAAGAATATGAACAGTTAAACTAAGGTAATGGGCAGGAAGACAGCTATGTACTGAGCGGATGCTGTGTAGACCCTTTTATGAATAGAGTACCAGAGGTACATGGCGTGGTGGGAGTCTATGGAAGTTCTCTTCTGATTACTTCAATTTTCTTAGCAAAGTGGGAAGCAAGGTCATGAGCTGAAGGTGAGGATGGGAAAGAGATATAGAAGGTTTGGGGAAAATAAGATATGAAATAGTCATTTGGAAGAGTGGGAGAGGAAGCAGACTAGGAAAATACACTACAACCATAGGGCAGCATTAAGGACCCACTGGAGGTTTGTGGTCATGTGTGGTTTTTTCTGGCCATGCTCAGTTACATAGGGGCAAGTGCAAGAAAACCCCAGAGAGTTATAACTAAGGCTCTGGTTTTGCCAAACAAGCAAAGAGCAAGGAAGGGGATCCAAAGAAGTGATTAAACTGATTAATCATAAAATTCAGATGAGTAAATTCCATGTAAAAGGGAGTGAAAACATCAAGAGGGTAAGGGGCAGGGGAATAGTAATAGGATCAACAGGTTGGAGATTCCATTGGGGTCAGAAGATGGTTAGGGCTGAGGCACTAGAAATGAACTGCAAAAACAGGAAGAAGGGGTAACAGAGCAGAGCACATGAAATGGCAACTATGGTATGGAGTGACTGCAGTTATTGACAATGCACAAGAGTATCACTGTGGAATGAGTGGCTGACATAGCACAGACAGGAAGAGCACTGGAAGAGTGGTCTAGGAAATGAGAGGCCAGAGTATTGGGTGGATCAGTTATGTATATTCTTATCAATTTCAATATAAAGACTGGAGAGAGGGACAGTGAGCCTTTATGACACCATTCAAAACTGAAGATTATAGGGAGAAAGGAGGAAGCACAGTGTGAAAGAAGTAAGGAGATTAGTGGCAGGTATCTCTTCCTACCTCTAGAAACAGTGAGGAAAGTTATGGAGCAAACAAACCAAAAGAGCCACAACTGCACAGTGGAAGAGAGTCCAGTTTCTACTAGAGCAAGAAAGTGAAAACAACGTCTAAGAACAGGTTGAGACTGGATTTTGCAATGATGGACAGTTAATTTCACAAGGCACAGTAGAAGGGTATGAAGAGTTGAAAAGGGGTTTAAAAAAGTGTAGACCCCAATCCAGCCTGGGCAAGAGAGCCAGACTCCCCTCAAAAAAAAAAAAAAAAAAAAAAAAGGTAGACCCAGGTTGGGCGTAGTGGCTCACGCCTGTAATCCCAGCACTTTGGGAGGCTGAGGTAGGTGGATTGCCTGAGCTCAGGAGTTCAAGACCAGCCTGGGCAACACGGTGAAATATCATTTTTACTAAAATACAAAAAATTAGCTGGGAGTGGCAGCGTGCGCTTGTAGTCCCAGCCATGCGGGAGGCTGAGGCAAGAGAATTGCTTGAACACGGGAGGCAGAGGTTGCAGTGAACCAAGATCATGCCACTGCACTCCAGCCTGGGTGACAGAGCGAGACTCTGTTTCAAAAAAAAAAAAAGTGTAGATCGTTTTATGAATGGGGTGCCAGAGGTAAAATGTGAACTGGAAGTCTGGAGAGTCTGTGGTTACTGATAAAGACTAATCCTAGCACATGTGACTCCTTGATATTTTCATGTGTTTCTCTAAGAAGTAAAAACCGCTGGTTCAAAGATGTTTTTACTTTAAAATAGCTGTATGGAGATATTCAATGTTATCCCTACAACCTTGTCAATATATGCTAAAAAACTTTTTTCACTTTTGCCAGTATAATGAGAAAAACAAATCACTGCTTTACCTTGCATTTTTCTTTTTCTTTTCTTTCTTTTTTTTTTTTTTTGAGACGGAGTTTTGCTCTTGTTACCCAGGCTGGAGTGCAATGGTGCAATGTCGGCTCACCGCAACCTCCGCCTCCTGGGTTCAAGTAATTCTCCTGCCTCAGCCTCTCGAGTAGCTGGGACTACAGGCGCGCGCCACCATACTTTGCATTTTTCTACTGGTGAGGGAAATCATTCTATGTTTACCTGCTAGTGGTATTTCCTCTTCTGTGGAACTTGCTCACTTAAAAAACTGAGTTGTTTTCCCTTTTAAATTGATGTATAGTACTTCAAAAATCTATTTTATTCTGTTCTTAATGATTCACACAAATCAATCTTCTAGATTTATTTCATATCTTTCAATGGCTCATGCTAGGGTGACATAAGCCTCAGTAGGTTCTCTCTTCCCCAAATCCCTCTGTACTATATATTAGAGTTTGTCTAATTAAGGTCCACTAGTGAAATCTGGGCATACCATTGGTTTCGTAATTGTTTCTGCATTACAGTGGTAGAGCTGGTATGGACCACAAAGCAGAAAACATTCGCTATCTGGCCCTTTACAGAAAGTTTGTGGACCCCTGCTCCAACTTTCCAGGGTCCCTGAACTGCTTAGAGTTCTAAGAACATAGCAGATCCTTATGTTTCCTGATATTCTCACTGAAATGCTGTTCCTATTTCCCAAAATGCTCCAGACATTCCCCCTAATCTATTCAAGGAAATCTATTACTGGCCTTTCTTGGTGTCTTTACAGATTTATATCATAAAGCTGTAAATACATTTATTGAACTTGTTTATTTACACACGTCTTTCACCACTAGTATGTAAATCTCTTGACAAGAGATAATCCCAGCACTAATAAATGGGACACAAAGTCCTTCATGGTTTGCTATCTCTCTCATCATTTCCTAGTTCTGCTATGCTCTAGCCAAAATATATATTTCATTTCATTAAATATTTTTCAAAAACATAATATCTAATGGTAGCATAATAATCAATAGTTCTGTACTTTTATATTCATTTCTTTAAAAATTTTGGTGTATACCACCTAATTCTAATAATTTATTTCATTTATTTAGTATATTTATGATTTGCTGAAATACTTTTCTTCCTTAATTCCTTTTTTAGTAAAAACAAAAGCAGTGGAATCTTATCCTTTCTAGGATTAACTTTTTCATCTGTGGTAGAAACATATGCATCTAGGATAAAGAAGCTCCACTAATAAATTATTTTGCTAATGGCTTCAGAGTCATCTATAAAATGTAACTCAAATGTGAGTTTTTTTTCCTCTAATTTTCAGTATAAACTTAACTTCCTACACCTTGTAGGCAGTTCTATTCTCCTTATGGGAAACACATATTATTTTTTGCTTATTTCCCCCAGTGAAACCTTCATTTACTTTATCAGGAGTTTTACTAAATGTGTATTTCAATTTAAGCACTTATGGGCCTTTTTATTTCTCTTACTCCCCCAATTTAATCAAATTTGAGATTTCTTTGGTTTTCTCTCACCTATTTGTGTTGAGATCATTAAGAGTTGCACCCACAGATATTTGGTGCATTCATTTTAGAACCCAGTTTTACATATTCATTACCAATTATATCTCATCCAGGTAAAGATTTTCTTTTTCTTTTTCTAAAATGTATGTGGAAAGTTAAGCCCTGTCTTGTTTAACTTTGCAACTTACCCATTATCCCCAACTCAGTTTAACTATCTTAAAAATGTGGTCTGTGATCTGTAGTTAGTTATAGTATAAAATTCTGAATATGTATATGATATAAAAGTATACAAATAAAAGAGCATGATGAGCTTTGCAGTCAAGCAGATCTAGATTCAGATTCAGGCTTGAATGCTCTGAACCCTTACACAAAGTACTTATCTATCTATGCTTTGTTCTCACATCACTAAAATGGAAGTAACTCAAATGTGTAACACAGAGCCAAGATGAGAACAATGTACATGAAAGTGACAATACAGGATAAATGCCTAAAAATGATGTCTAGTACATTATAAGGAAGATTAATCCACTCTCTATTCCTCCAGTCCCAAGCAACAGGAACAATAAATACTGTGTAGTCTTGATTTATTATATTAATAAGTTCATTACTAAATTCCCTTAAGTAAAAGTAATTTGGCAGTATGGACCATGAGCTTTGGATGTTTACTTTGACTCAATTTTGCTTTGGGGATTCTGCCTTAATAATCTAAAATGCAGAAATTGATTTCTGTATGAGGATGTTCATTGCAGTGTTTCTTATAACTTCAAACAATTTAGAAACTGTTTAATAATGAGAAATCCACACAAACATGCAATCATTAAATATGCTGACAAAATAACTCAATAGCATAAGAAAATGCTTATGGTGCTAGATGAAAAAAGAAGAATACAAAATTATTCACATAGAAAAGTCTCAACTGTGAAAAAAATCCAATAAACTCAGAAAAAACATTGGAAGGAAATGCACCAAAGGGCTTACAGTAGTTACCATGTAGTACTGATAACTGCAATTTTTATTTGATGGTTTTCTATAGTTTTCTGAAATAATTAACAATGATAATGACATTGATGATAACAGCAGTTATTATTTATAGAACACTTAATACATGACAGCCTCAGTTTTAAGAGCTTATTCTATTAACTCATTTAATCCTCATAACATTATAAGATGAAAAAGTGAGATTAAATAAGTTGCTCAAGGTCACACAGATAATTACAGAAGGTGCCAAAATTTGAATACCAATAGTGTGGCTAAAACGCCTGTTCTGTACACTACACTGAAAAGTTTTGCTTTGTTTTTAAAAATTTAACCGTTAAAAAGGCATATATCAATCCCAACTTTATGGTCTCACAGTTATCAGCTTTTTTTCAGTACTGAGTTGTAATATTTGCTCTGGCATGGAGTGCCTTTTTGGATTAAGATGTAGCCACCATTCCTATATATTCTATTGACTCCAGAAAATTCCAAGACAACTTTGCCTCCCCATTTCCCATTTCAATATCTCATTTGAGCACTGAGACTCTAGAACTCTAACATTCTTACTTACTACAGCACCTGACAGTAGTACTTCAAAGGACCCTTCAAAACAACCCAATCAAACTTGCTTTTGAAGACCTCTCCTAACAGCTACGCATGTAGCTACAAATCAGTTACCACTTGCTGTGGTTTGAACATGGTGTGTCTGTCCCCTATCAAAAGTCATTTGAAATCTGATCATGATCTCGTGGACATGAATCAGTTCCCTGAGGGTAGGTTGTGAGAAAGTCAGGCCCTCCCCTCAGACTACCCCCAACCTTTGCCTAGGGGCTTCCCCTTTGACCTTCTCTAGCATTTTATGATGCAGCACCACAAGCTGACCAGAGGGCGGCGCCATGCTTCTTGTACTTCCCAGCCTGCAGAACCATGAGCTAAATAATAAACCTCTTCTCTTTATAAATGACCCAGTCTCAGGTATTCTTTTACAGCAACACAATACGGATTAAGGCACCACCCTTGCAAACATCTGCCTTCCATTGCGAAGTTCATCCCTTGTACAGCCCAGAAGATTCCTTCACCTGCCAACACTCAACACATCTACCGTGGCAATGGTTGAATACAGCCAACTAAGAAAGATCCTCAACTTCCAGGAGAATTTCAGTGTTTCTGATCCTTCCTCTTTGAGGATGGCATTGTTCTCTATTGTTTTTGAAAACCTCATTAGTTTCTTTGATTCTCTCAGCTTTCTCACCCTTTTGCTGGTAAACCAAACTGTTTTGAGGGGGGAAGAGATCTTTTTGACACCAATATGTATTCAAATATCAGTCTCAGGAAAACATATTACAATTTATACCCTGGGGCAACAAAAATAACTCCCCCCACTTACTGCTATGCTCCTCTCTGCAGTTTATATTTGATAAATTTATTTATTTCATTACATCTGTCACTTGGTTTGACTTCCTTTATAACCAGGTTTCTTTTTCTTAAAAAAATGTTTGCAGAATCCCACATGGTTAAAATTCAAGAAATTCTTCTAAATATAGGATGTTTACACTTCAATGCAGTAGTTCATTGACAACATTTAGAACAACTGAGTTCATGGAATGGCTTTAAAATTATAAATAAGAAAAACTATAGTCATAAAAACAATGAATACAATAACAAGTGTTGATACTGGAAAAGCTTACAACTAGAATCATATATTTTTACAAAAAATCTTATTCTTCTCACATTATATAATAGTAATAAAGCCGTTGAGCGTTGAGGTAGAAGTGCAAAAAAGATTTTTATAGATATTTCAGTGGGAGGAATTCAATAATTCCTGACTAGGACAAAGATGCAATCACATCAAAGCTAATCCAGGGTGGAGGCCCCTTTTAGGAAAAAGAAAACAAAACACTAGTACTTCATTAGGCTTACATTAAATTGCATGAAGTAAAAATCGTACTGCCAAACTAGCATACATTTATGCATTGCATAGCTAGAGACTAAAAAGAAATCCGCACCTTCAAACTATTATTTCCCTTTTGCAGTTGCTAGTTTTCAATCTGGTACAGCCTTCTCTCCGAACGACTAGGGTGCCAGGTAAGGTAAAAGTGGAAAACAGATCCTTTCCCAAAAACGGAACTTTCCCCCTTTTCCAGTAAATATAGCTTCTTCGCCTCTCTCATATGAAAGCTTTGATATATAACAGGGAAACGTAAAATCCTGCAGGAATTTTTGTTATTCTAAAAGTGAGTACGTCAGGACAGCCATTTTACAACCTTCATTTCCAAACACCTATTACACCATACATCTTGCAATTTTAAAAGTATATTTTCTTTAGGGTAAAAAAAATACCACTTATGCATTTATCATTTAAGTCATGACTGTTTCAGAGGACAGTTACTAAGCTTCTTAATATAGCTGTCAAAATCAATTTGTAGACAGCCTCCAATTTCAAATTTTACATTTATATCTACTGATAGACCAACCTAATTAGCAATTAAGATAACAGACTTAAACTGTAAGCACTCCTTGCAAAATCCAGTTAATTTTTAAAATCAGTAAGCAACATGCGATCATTTTTAAAGAAAGTTATTCTGAAAATAGCTTGATTGTGGTGGCCGTTCTGCTCCTCAGCAGTTGTTCCCCTGTTGCTTGTACGCATGGGAGTGCAGGTAAAACCCACAAGCCCACGCAAAACCCGTACAGTCACAAACATTATGTAAACATGTCGTGAGGCCAAGAGGCCCAGAGGAGAAAGAACCGCCGGGAGAGAGATTGGCAAGCTGCATGTGAGGACGATGGGCTCTGTGAGCGCAGCCGGCAGATCAGGGCAGAGCGGCCCAGAGCGGGACAAAGACTGGCCCGTCTCGGGCAGCGCCCGCCAGCGCCCACAACCAGTGAGAGGCAGCCGTCCCGTGGCAGCTGACTGAAGCACTCAAGGGCCCTCAAACGCCACAGCTTAACAGGCGAGACAAACGCTCCCCCTGAGCATCACAGCCTTCCCTTCCCGCCCCCTGTAACCGGCTCCCGCCGCCCCTAATGGGCTCCTCTGACACTTGAGGAGCCGCCATCGCCTGCCCCCTACCCGGGTCCCGCAGGGCGCCTGGGCCGGCAGCTGTTAGGGTTAGAACCGCGCCGCCGCTGCCTCCCTGCTTCAAACGGCCGGGCGGGCACCGGGAAAGCAGGCGAGCCCGGCGTCTCTCCCATCCGCGCGTCAGGCAGCTTCGAAGCTCTCAGCCTCCGCCCCCGCCCCTCCAGTCCGGGGCCGCGCTCCCTCACGCCACCTACCCGGTCCCACACCATCCCAGAGGCCTCGGGGCGCTCGGGCCTTCGGCCGAAGCGGCGCTGCCTCCAGTCCGGGGGCTGAAATGGCTGCGGAACAAAGACAATCTGGTCTTCACCGAGCGCCGGTCCGATTGGCCGGGGGGCGGAGCCCGTCGCGGGAACGTTCGGCGGCGGTCGCCTTGGCAACGGCGGCGGGGCTGGGAAAACTGTGGCGTGGGTCGGCTGGGCCTGCCGGCCTGCCTCCGGCAACGCGCTGCCCTGGTTTCTAAGCGGGCTCGGTAGCTTCAGGCTTCGCCGATCTGGCGCGGGGCTCACAAGTGCTCGCACTCCCCGACGGCCGGCGCGCTGACCGTAGCCTCCGGGTTTCGCACGCGGCAGCTGCTGACGCTACCCGGCGCGGTAGGGCTGTGAGCAAAATGGCCCGTCAGCGTGGTTGCCCAGGCTGTGCTGGAGGATGGCCCTAGCCCAGCCCAACTTCTGTACCCCAGCATGACCCCCAGAGTGACAGCCGTGCCCTGGGAGCCTGTTCAACACCGAACATGTCCCTCAATAACACAGTTCCAGCGTCGTTGGTAAGAAGCAGAAATGGCTTCGATAGGTAGATGCAGGTAGATGGCTGCCTGCTTAGTACGAGACAGGCTTTTGAGGTATGTTGTATTTAGCATATAAACTACTATGTAATTAAAATTCAGTGATTTATAAATTTTTTACGTCTCCAGGTGTGCAATCCTATAAAGCTGTAGTTTCTTGCTCTTCGAAATAACAAGCCCTTCTCTCCCTAATCTGCCATCATGAGAAATTAAAATGTCCTCTATTTTCTGTACAGCAAATGATTCAAAATGGGAGTGGTGGACGTTTTTATACCCAATTGCAACAACGGTAATGAGATAAAAATCAGTTCCCTTCCCCCCAGATTATTCATATATATATAATTTACTGTATATAAATACTTAAAATTTGCATAGTTAGCTGATTTTTATTTTCTAAGGTGATGATGCCGGTGATAATATTCCTCATATGATCAATGTGAGTAGAATACCAGCATTTCCAACTATCTTATTGGAAGTGCTGTATATGTTTTGAAAATGTGTAACAGTTGTTTCCTTCCCGTCTTAGTTTAGGTAAAATTACAGTACATAATACTAGAAAATGTCTGTAAATTTTTACTAAGCTAATTCATTTGTTCATCTAAACATGTTAACAATTTTCATTTGAACTACAGTCATTTTGCAGGAACAACTAGTTTATTTAACTTAAAATTTGAAACTAAAAGTACCATTTTGTTATCATTGGGAAATTGAACTTAGCAAGGGAAAATATTTTAAATAACTAAAATATTCATGATTTCAATGTGTTCTAACGTTAATTTGATAGTATTTGAATAAAGAGGCCCCCCCAAATAGGAGTAGATTACTAAGAAAAAAATGTAATATAAACTTTCCTAAACGGCAGTTTATTGGCAGGAAAATGTATCCAGAAAAAGTATATTTATCCAAATAACAAATGGCTATTTCTGCATTTGGAAAGTTACATCATGGACTAGGATCTGTACAAATCAGAGGATGTGTAGTATTTGCATCCTACTTTGCTAAAGGAAAAAGCACAAATATTTCTAAAATCTAAAGGATTAGCAAATAATGGCAGATATAAATACTACTGACTAAGCAATTAGTAGGGGTTCACCTGATTAATAGTTTGGAAATAATCGAAATGAAGAAAGAGTAACATATTATTTAGCATAAGGGGATTTACTGGCCAAAATATTTTGAAAGGAAAAAAATGTTGATTATCAGCTGTTGTAAAATTGAGATTAAGCAAATTAAATCTATTCTTTCGTAAAAATTAAAGTGAATGAAAATATTAATATAAAATAGTTCTGTGCTGAATAGAGATTCTTATACATGTGGCCTTTTTGTCTCTTCTAGGTCAAATTAAAAATATATGTTTTAAACAGTAAATCTTCTTATCATTAACAAGGAATTATTAACATGGCTTATTTTATTTTTCTTTGCACAGTTTGCACATATAATAGCAGCTATCCAGGAGTATTTTCTCTTCATACCTAAATATGCTCATGTAGTAAAACTCTGAAGAATTATTGATGTTTTAAATGAAAAAAATGAAGTTAAAAATTATAAACTTTGCTTTTACCTTTAAAATATAGATACCTTATATTTTAAATTTCTGTATTTTTATTTTAAATTTTTTTATTTTATTAAATAAAATAAAAATTATTTAAAATAATTTTATTTAACATAAAATAATTTTTTAAAAATAAAATTAATACAGAAATTTTATTTTTTTTTAATTTTATTTTTCTAAATAAAATTAATACAATTTTATTTTTCACCTAAAAAGGTGAAAGATTTACCAAGATAAAAATTTTAAAAAATGCTAGCAGTTACAAAATAGCATTTGAGGAAGAAAACATACCTATAAGCTTTCACCTAGGAAGGACAAGATGCTTATTTTGTCAGGTGTCAAAATAAGTGTGAAGCTTGCAGGCAGATGACCTATATGCAGATGCTGGCTTTACCACTTATGAATGCTTTTGGTTCAGTCTTTCTGAGCTTCACTTTCTTTTGTCTGAAACAAGATTAAATAAGATAAGTTATATAAAGAACTCCTTAGCAGAGTACAGGGCAGGTTGTTAGAGGGCAGTGAATGAAAATATTACTAAATAAATCAAAGATGTTTGAGAAGGAGGAATGGTTATTGAAAAAATAGGTCTGGAAGTTCAAAAATTGTTAAATAAATATCTTTAATAGGCAATTATTGGTGAGTATATAGAAACCTAATAAGATAAGCAATCTTTTAAATACAGGCAAGCTCAGAATAGAATAAGGCCAGGCACAGTGGCTCATGGCTATAATCTCAGCACTTTGGGAGGCTGAGGCGGATCACCTGAGGTCAGGTCACCAGCCTGGCCAACATATGAAACCTCATCTCTACTAAAAATACAAAAATTAGCTGGGCATGGTGGCGGGTGCCTGTAATCCCAGCTACTCAGGAGGCTGAGGCAGGAGAATCACTTGAACCCAGGAGGCAGAGGTTGCAGTGAGCCAAGATTGCACCATTCATTTGCACTCCAGCCTGGGTGACAGAGCAAGACTTCGTCTCAAAAATAAATGAGTAAATAACATAAAAATAAATAAATAAATAGAATAGAATCTTCTAAAAATATTGTTTCCATTTATACTTCGGGAAAGACAATTATTTCATATTAGGTAGTTTAAAGAATTGCCTTACACTGAAACATCTTTAGGTTGGCATTATGAAAAATATATTTCAGTAATTATTTAGAAGAATTATTTCAAATATTGAAGAGGACAATTGTAGTAAATATTCAGAAATAGGCATTTCTCATTTAAAGTAAACCCAATATATAAAGTTTGAATTCTTAAAAATGATAAATTAGGAAGTTAGTAACAGGGGAAAAATTAACTCCAAAGCTCCTTTAAGTATTAATATGTCCTAGTGATTATAATATGATTCTACTTATAAAAATGTCTACTTAGACTTCCACTTTTGGGAAGATGGAGTAGATATACGTGTCCCTATTTCTGCCACTAAATATAATTAAAAATTTTGAACATTACATATAAAATAAATATAAAAGTCTCCAAATGGTAGAAAGAAGACAGACCAACTAGAGACCTTGGGACCTAAGGAACAACATGATGGTTAATTCCCTGTGTTTTGTTTTTGCCTTAGATACATCAGACTTGAAATTTTAGATATCAGCAACCTGGAAACACCAATGGCACAGACAAAACAAGCCCCATTAAAACACTGCTCTCTCCAGCTGAAGGACCAGAAAAGGAGTACAGCAGACAGAAAACTTTTTGACAGTAAATGCATACTCTAGCCAAAACTACAGACAGAATTGTGACCCCATCCTACTCATGTCAGCAAAGTCCTAAAGAAGAGCCTAGACTCCCACCCTCACCAGACTATTAGGTAGTTGAAAGAATTGCCTTACCCTGAAACATCTTCAGGTTGGCATTATGGAAAAATATTAAGTAACTATGTAGAGGTGCCCCAACCCCTCCCTCCCAGGGTGGTGTCAGAGAAGGTCAAGTAAAGAGCCAGTACTTTAATCATAACAAGTCGGTAACAAGGAGTCTCCCATCTTGGGTGTTGGTGGAGGCCAAATGAGGAACTTGGATATCTCCTCCAACTTGGCAACAATGAGGTGGTGCCTGCTTCCCATATCCACTTTCCCTGCTGGTACCATGTTAGAAAAATTCAGCTAAAAGAGATTTTAATAAGATTCAAAAACTTGTAATATCCCATATGTCCAGATTTTACTAAAATCACTCATCATATCTAGAACTTGGAAGATCTCAAAGTGTATGAAAAAAGACCATTAATACATGACAAAACCAAGAGGACAAAGATGTTAGAATTATCTGACAAAGATGTTAAAGCAGACATCACAAAAATGCTTCAGTGAGCAACTACAAAAACACTTGAAACAAATGAAAAAAATAGAGTCTCATTAGATAAGTAGAAGATATAAAGATAAACCAAATGGGAATTTCAGAACTGAAAAATACAACAATGAAAATTTAAAAATGAGTTGAATAACAGAACAAAGGAGACAAAGGAATGAATCAAGGAATGAAGATACAACAATAGAAATTATCCACTCTAACAAAAGAGAGAAAGAGACTAAAAAGAACAGAGTCTCATGGAACTGATTATAACAAAAGATGTAACATTCTTGAAATGAGTCCTAGAGGAAGAAGAGGGTAAGGCTAAAAATACTCAAATAAATAATATCTGAAAACTTCTGAAATTTGGTGAAAGACATAAACCTACATATTCAAGAGGCTGCGTGAATTTTCAACAAAGGAGCCAAAACAGTTAAATGGGAAAAAGGTAGGTTTTTTTGTTGTTGTTGTTTGTTTTTTAACAAATAGTGCTGAAACAACAGGGTATCGACATGCAAAAGAATAAAGTTGGACATCTGTTTCATACTATATACAAAAATTAACTCAAAATGGATCATAGAACAAAATATAAGAGCATAAAACTATAAAATTCTCAGAAGTAAACATGGAAATAAATTTTTGTGACCTGGAGTTAGCAAAAGACTTCTTACATATGACACCAAAAACACAAGCAACAAAAGAAAAAGTAAACAAGTTTTATTTCATCAAAATTTCAAACTTTCATGCTTCAAATGGCACCACCAAGAAAGAAAATGAAAAGACAACACACAGAATGGGAGAAAATATTTGCAAATCACATATCTAATAAGAGATTTATATCTACTATAGATAAAAAACTCTTATACCTCAATAATAAAAAACAACCTAATTAAAAATGGAGAAAGGATTGGTATAGACATTTCTTCAAATAAGATACACAAATGATCAATACACATATGAAAAGAAGCTCAACATTATTAGCTGTTAGAGAAATGCAAATCAAAACAAGGAGATACCACTTGACACTCATTAGAATATCTTCAATAAGAAATACAAATAACAAGTATTGGGGGAGAACATGGAGAAATTGGAACTCCCATGCATTTCTGGTGGGAGTGTGAAATGCTACAGCTGCTCTGGAAAACAGTGTGGCAGTTCCTCAAACAATTAAATATAGAGTTACCATATGACCCAGGAATTCTACTCCAAATGGAAATGAAAACATATGTCTGCACAAAAAGTGGTGCAGAAAGCAGGACTATTTGTAATTATTTGTAATGCCCAAAAAGTGCAACAACTCAAATGTCTATCAATTGATTAATGAATAAACAAAATGTAGTATAGATATACAATGGAATATTAATTGATACTAAAAAGGAATAAAGTGCTAATACATCCTACAATATGAATCAACCTTGAAAGCATTATGCTTTCTTTACGTGAAAGAAGCCAGTTACATGATTATGTGAAAGTCTAAAATAAGCAAATATGTAGAGACAAAGTCTATCAGTGGTTTCCAAGGGTCAGGAGAGGGAAAATAGTGATGACTAATAGGTATAGGGTTTATTTTCTAGGTAATTAAAGTGTTCTAAAATTAGATAGTGGAGGTTACACAATGTTGTTTATCTACTAAAAATTACTGAATTATAAACTTTAAAAGGATGAATATTTTTGGCCAGGCATGGTGGCTCATGCCTGTAATCCCGGCACTTCGAGAGGCCAAGGTGGACAGATCACCTGAGGTTGGGAGTTCGTGACCAGCCTGACCAACATGTAGAAAACCCATCTCTACTAAAAGTAAAAAAAGTTAGCTAGCCATGATGGTGCATCCCTGTAATTCCAGTTACTCAGGAGGCTGAGGTAGGAGAATCATTTGAACCTGGGAGGCGGAGGTTGCAGTGAGCCAAGATCATGCCGTTGCACTCCAGCCTGGGCAACAGGGGCAAAACTCCGCCTCAGAAAAAGAAAAAAAAAAGAATTTTACGGTTAAAAATTATATCTCAGTAAAGCTGTTATTTAAAAAAGAAAGGCAAGTGAAACCTAATGGGACAAATGCAAAGATTCTTGTCAAGATATATCATTCAACTTTTGAAAACTAAACATAGAAAAAATTGTTAGAAGCAGAGAGCAAGAAATGTCACTTTACTTGTAAGGGAAAAGCAATCTGAATGACAGTGGATCTCACATCAGAAACCATGGATACCATAGGGAAGCAACACAGCATCTTTCAAGTGCTGAGAGGAAAAAATTGTCAACCCCAATCTAGTATCCAGAAAAAATATCTTTTAGGAATGGAGGGGAAATAATGACATTCTCAGATGAAGGGAAACTAAGAGATTTTTGTCAGTAGCAGGTTTTTTCTAAAAGCATGGCTACAGAAAATTCTTTAAACAGAAAGGAAATTATGAAAGAAAGGATATTGGAACATTAAGAACCAAGAAAAAACACACTAAGTAAAAATGTGAGTAAATACAATAGGCTTCCTGTCTCCTCTTGAGTTTTCTTTCTTTCTTTTTTTTTTAAGATGGAGTTTCACTCTTGTTGCCCAGGCTGGAGTGCAATGGCGAAATCTTGGCTCACTGCAACCTCCACCTCCCGGTTCAAGTGATTCTCCTGCCTCACCCTCCTGAGTAGCTGGGATTACAGGCACCTGCCACCACCTGGCTAATTTTTTGTATTTTTAATAGAGACCGGGTTTCATCATGTTGGCCAGGCTACTCTTGAACTCCTGACTTCAGGTGATCTGCTCACCTTTGGCCTGCCAAAGTGCTGGGATTACAGGCATGAGCCACCATGCCCGGCCCCTCTTGAGTTTTCTAAATTGTATTTGAAGGTTAAAGCAGAAATTGTAACATCTGATTTGGTAGAGAGATATTTAAGATGATCATATTATAAAAGGGAAAATGCAAGGAACTATAAAGGGAAGTAGATTTTCTGCATTTCACTTGAACTGGTAAAATTACACCACAAGTACACTAGGATAGTTTTGATATCAATATTATCTGAGTTCACTTATGCTACTATGTCGGAATACCTGAGACTGAGTAATTTAGAATAAACTGAAATTTATTTTCTCACAGGTCTGGAAACTGGGAAGTCCTAGATGAAGGCATCGGCATCTGGTGTCTGCTGAGGGCCATCTTGTTGCATGAAGCCTATTTTATAAGGGCCTTAATAACATTAAGGAGGAAGAACTTTCAGGACCTAGTTACCTCTTAAAGACTTTACTACCTAATACCATCACATTGGCAATGCCTGAATTTTGGATGGGATACATTTAAACCATAACAAACATAAAAAAATGTAAGTTATAAAGTTATAAAAATATGTACAATTTTGATACCTGAAGGAACTAGTAAAAAAGAAATAGATATACTCAAAAGTAAAAATTAACAAGGAATCATTAAAAATAACCCACAGTAAGTAGCCCACAAGAAGATAAGGAAAAGAAAACAGAGAAATGAAAAACAGACAATAGACAGAAAACAAAATATAAAATGACTGACTTAAGCTCTAACATATCCATAATTATGTTAAACATAAATGGAAAAAAGGATTATTGGAGGTGGTTGGCAAGATGGCTGGATAGGAACAGCTCCAGTCTGCGGCTCCCAGCGAGATAAATGCAGAAGGTGGATAATTTCTGCATTTTCAAATGAGGTACCTGGCTCATCTCACTAGGACTAGTTAGATAGTGGGTGCAACCCACAGAGGGGGCTGAAGCAGGGTAGGATGTCGCCTCACCTGGAAAGTGCAAGGGGTTGGGAAACTCCCTTCACTAGCCAAAGGAAGCTGTGAGGGACTGTGCCATGAGACATGGTGCATTCTGGCCCAGATACTAAACCCTTCCAACAGTTTTCACAACCCACAGACCAGGAGATTCCCTCGGGTGCCTATACTACCAGGGCCCTGGGTTTTAAGCACAAAACTGGGTGGCTGTTTGGTTTTTGTTTTTTTTGAGCTGAGCTAGCTGCAGGAGTTTTTTTTTTTTTTTTTCCATATGCCAGTGGCACCTGGAATGCCAGTGAGACAGAACTGTTCACTCCCCTGGAAAGGGGGTTGAAACCAGGGAGCCAAGTGGTCTAGCTCAGTGGATCCTACCCCCACGGAGTCCAGCAAGCTAAGATCCACTGGCTTGAAATTCTCACTGCCAGCACAGCAGTCCAAAGTTGACCTGGGATGCTCAAGTTTGGTGGGGGGGGGGAGGGAGAGCATCTGCCATTACTGAGGCTTGAGTAGGCAGTTTTCCCCTCACAGTGTAAACAAAGCCCCCAGGAAGTTCAAACTCAATGGAGCCCACCGCAGCTCAGGAAAGCCACTGGGTAGCCAGACTTCCTCTCTAGATTCCTCTTCTCTGGGCAGGGCATCTCTGAAAAGGAAGGCAGCAGCCCCAGTTAGGGGCTTATAGATAAAACTCCTATCTCCCTGGGACAGAGCACCTGGGGGAAGGGGCGGCTGTGGGTGCAGCTTCAGCAGACTTAAATATTCCTGCCTGCCAGCTCTGAAGAGAGCAGCAGAACTCCCAGCACAGCACTTGAGCTCTGCTAAGGGACAGACTGCCTTCTCAAGTGGGTCCCTGACCCCTGTGCCTTCTGACTGGGAGACAGGTCCCAGCAGGGGTCAATAGACACCTCATATAGGAGAGCTCTAGCTGGCATTTGGCAGGTGCCCCTCTGGGACAAAGCTTCCAGAGGAAGGAACAGGCAGCAATCTGCTGTTCTGCAGCCTCTGCTGGTGATACCTAGGCAAACAGGATCTGGAATGGACCTCCAGCAAACTCCAGCAGACCTGCAGCAGAGGGGCCTGACTGTTAGAAGGAAAACTAACAAATAGAAAGGAATAGCGTCAACATCAACAAAAAGGACGTCCACACAGAAAGGCCATCCGAAGGTCACCAACATCAAAGACCAAAGGTAGACAAATCCATGAAGATGAGGAAAAACCAGTGCAAAAAGGCTGAAAATTCCAAAAAGGAATGACTCTTCTCCTTCAAAAGATCACAACTCCTCGCCAACAAGGGAACAAAACTGGACAGAGAATGAGTTTGACGAACTGACAGAAATAGGCTTCAGAAGGTGGGTAATAACAAACTCCTTCGAGCTAAAGGAGCATGTTTTACCCCAATGCAAGGAAGATAAGAACCTTGAAAAAAGGTTAAACAAATTGCTAACTAGAATAACAAGTTTAGAGAAGAACACAAATGACCTGATAGAGCTGAAAAATACAGCACGAGAACTTCATGAAGCATACATAAGTATCAGCAGCCAAATCATTCAAGCAGAATAAAGGATATTAGTGATTGAAGATCTGCTTAATGAAATAAAGCATGAAGGCAAGATTAGAGAAAAAAAGAACAAAAAAGAATGAACAAAGCCTCCAAGAAATATGGGCCTGTATGAAAAGACTAAACCTACGTTTGATTGGTATATCTGAAAGTGATGGGTAGAATAGAACCACGTACAAAAACACTCTACAGGATATTTTCCAGGAGAACTTCCCCAACCTAGCAAGACAGGCCAACATTCAAATTCAGGAAATACAGAGAATACCACAAAATTACTCCTCGAGAAGAGCAACCCCAAGACACATAATCATCAGATTCACCAAAGTTGAAATGAAGGAAACAATGTTAAGGGCAACCAGAGAGAAAGGTTGGGTTACCTACAAAGGAAAACCCATCAGACTAACAGTGGATCTCTCTGCAGAAACCCTATAAGCCAGAAGGGAGTGGGGGGCCAATATTCAACATTCTTAAAGACAAGAATGTTCAACCCAGAATGTCATATCCAGCCAAACTAAGCTTCATAAGTGAAGGAGAAATACATTCTTTTTACAGACAAGCAAATGCCGAGAGATTTTTGTCACCACCAGGCCTGCCTTTCAAGAGCTCCTGAAGGAAGCACTAAACATAGAAAGGAAAAACTGGTATCAGCCACTGCAAAAACAGCAAATTGTAAAGACTATTGTCACTATGAAGAAACTGCATCAACTCACGGGCAAAATAACCAGCTAGCATCATAATGACAGGATCAAACTCACAAATAACAATATTAACCTTAAATGTAAATGGGCTAAATGCCCCAATTAAAAGACACAGACTGGCAAATTAGGTGAAGAGTCAAGGCCCATCTGTGTGCTGTATTCAGGAGACCCATCTCACGTGCAAAGACACACATCGGCTCAAAATAAAGGGATGGAGGAATATTTACCAAGCAATGGAAAGCCAAAAAAAAAAAGCAAGGGTTGCAATCCTAGTCTCTGATAAAACAGACTTTAAACCAACAAAGATCAAAAAAGACAAAGAAGGCCATTACATAATGGTAAAGGGATCAATGCAACAAGAAGAGCTAACTATCCTAGGGCCAGGTGTAGTGGCTCATGCCTGTAATCCCAGCACTTTGGGATGCCAAGTTAGGTGGATCACTTGAAGTCAGGAGTTCAAGACCAGCCTGGCCAACATGGTGAAAACCCATCTCTACTAAAAATACAAAAAACATTAGCCAGGCATGGTGGCATGCATCTGTAATCCCAGCTACTCATGAGGCTAAGGCAGGAGAATTGTTTGAATCTCGGAGGTGGAAGTTGCAGTGAGCCAAGATTGTGCCACTGTAATCCAGCCTGGGTGACAGAGTGAAATGCTGTCTCAAAAAACTGGTTGATAGAGTGAGACTCAGTCTCAAAAAAAAAAAAAAAAAAACTATCCTAAATATATATGCACCCAATACAGGAGCACCCAGATTAATAAAGCAAGTTCTTAGAGACCTAAAAAGAGACTTGGACTCACACAATAATAGTGAGAGACTTTAACACACCACTGTCAATATTAGACAAATCAATAAGACAGAAAATTAGCAAGGATATTCAGGACCTGAACTCAGCTCTGGACCAAGCGGACCTAATAGACATCTACAGAGCTCTCCACTCCAAATCAACAGACTATGCATTCTTCACAGTACCACTTCACACTTATTCTAAAATTGATCACATAATTGGAAGTAAAACACTCCTCAGCAAATGCAAACAAACGGAAATCATAACAAACAGTCTTTCAGACCACAGTGCAATCAAATTAGAACTCAGGATTAAGAAACACACTCAAAACTGCACAACTACATGGAGACTGAACAACCTGGCCTGAGTGACTACTGCGTAAATAACAAAATTAAGGCAGAAATAAATAAGTTCCTTGAAACCAATGAGAACAAAGACATGACATACCAGAATCTCTGGAACACAGGTGAAACAGTGTTTAGAGGAAAATTTATAGCACTAAATGCCCACAGGAGAAAGTGGGAAAGGTCTAAAATTGACACTCTAACATCACAATTAAAAGAGCTAGAGAAGCAGGGCCAGCCAGATTCCAGAGCTAGCAGAAGACATGAAATAACTAGGATCAGAGCAGAACTGAGGTAGATAGAGACATGAAAAATCCTTCAAAAAAATCAATGAATCCAGGAAATTGTTTTTTGAAAATATTAACAAAATAGATGGACTACTAGCCAGACTAATAGGGAGGAAAGGAGAGAAGAATCAAATGGACACAATAGAGAATCATGGAGGGGATGTCACCACTGATCCCACAGAGATACAAACTACCATCAGAGAATAGTATAAACACCTCTGTTCAAATAAACTGGAAAGTCTAGAGGAGGTTGATAAATTCCTGGACACACGCACTCTCCCAGTACTAAACCAGGAAGAGGTCAAATCCCTGAATAAACCGATGACTAGTTCTGAAATTGAGGTGGTAATTAATAGCCTGGCTAACCAAGGAAAGGCCAGGACCAGATGGATTCACAGCTGAATTCTACCAGGGGTGCAGAGAGGAGCTGGTACCATTCCTTCTGAAACTACTCTGAACAATGGAAAAAGAGGAACTCCTCCCTAGCTCATTTTATGACACCAGCATCATCCTGGTGCAAAGACTTGACAGAGACACGACAGAGGAAAAAAAAAAATTGGGCCAATGTCCCTGGTGAACATTGATGCAAAAATCCCCAATAAAATGCTGGCAGGCCAAGTCTAGTAGCACATCAAGAAGCTTCTGCACCATGATTGGGTTGGCTTCATCCCTGGGGTGCAAGGCTGGTTCAACATATGCAGATCAATGAATGTGGTCCATCACATGAGCAGAGCCAGTGACAATGCCACATGATTGTCTCAGTGGATGTGGAGGGAGCCTTCAATGGAGGCTGGCACCCCTTCATGCTGGAAACTCTCAATACACTAGGTATTAATGGAACATATCTCAAAATAATGGGAGCTGTTTATGACAAACCCACAGCCAATGTCATGCTGAATGGGCAGGAGCTGGAAGCATTCCCTTTGAAAACCAGCACAAGACTGGGATGCCCTCTCTCACCACTCCTATTCAACATAGTATTGGAAGTTCTGGCCAGGGCAGTCAGGCAGAGAAAGAAATAAGGGGGTGTTCAGATAGGAAGAGAGGAAGTCAAATTGTCTCTGTTTGCAGATGACATGATTGTATATTTGGAAACCTTCATCATCTCAGCCCAAGATCTCCTGAGTTTGATGAGCAACTTCAGCAAAGTCTCAGGATACAAAATCAATGTGTAAAAATCACAGGCATTCCTATACACCAATAATAGACAAGCAGAGAGCCAGATTGTGAAACTCCCATTCACAATTGCTACAAGGAGAGTATAATACCTAGGAATACAACTTACAGGGAATGTGAAGGACCTCTTTGAGGAGAGCTGCAGGCCACTGTTCAAGGAGATAAGAGAGGACACAAATGGATGGAAGAACATTCCATCCTCATGGATGGGAAGAATCAATATCATGGAAGTGGCCATACTGCCTAAAGTAATTTATAAATTCAGTGCTATCCCAATTAAGCTACCATTGACTCTCTTCACATAATTAGAAAAAAAATACTTTAAATTTCACATGGAGCCAGAAAGGAGCCCATATAGCCAAGAGAATCCTAAGTAAAAAGAGCAAAGCTGGAGGCAACACACTGCCTGACTTCAAACTATACTAGAAGGCTACTGTAAACAAAACAGCATGGTACTGGTACCAAAACAGATATATAGACCAATGGAATGGAACAGAGGCCTCAGAAATGATGCCACACATCTACAACCATCTGATCTTTTGACAAACCTGGCAAAAACAAGCAATGTGGAAAGGATTCCCTATTTAATAAATGGTGTTGGGAAAAGTGGCTGGCCATATGCAGAAAAGTAAAACTGGAACCCTTCTTTACACCTTATACAAAAATTAACTCAAGATGAATTAAAGACTTAAACGTAAGATCTAAAACCATAAAAACCATAGAAGAAAACCTAGGTAATATCATTCAGGACATAGGCATGGCCAAAGACTTCATGACTAAAACACCAAAAGCAATGGCAACAGAAGCCAAAATTGACAAATGGGATCTAATTAAACTCAAGAGCTTCTGCACAGAAAAAGAAACTATCATCAAATGAATAGGCAACCTACAGAATGGGAGAAAGTTTTTGCAATCTATTCATCTGACAAAGGGCTAATACCCAAAATCTACAAAGAACTTAAACAAATTTATAAGAAAAAAACAAACAACCCCATCAAAACGTGGGCAAAGGATATGAACAGATACTTCTCAAAAGAAGACATTTATGTGGCCAACAAACATATGAAAAAAAAGCTCATCATCCTCATCATCACTGGTCATTAGAGAAATGCAAATCAAAACCACAATGAGATATCATCTCACACCAGTTAGAATGGCAATCATTAAAAAGTCAGGAAACAACATATGCTGGAGAGGATGTGGAGAAATAGGAATGTTTTTACACTGTTGGTGGAAGTGTAAATTAGTTCAACCATTGTGGAAGACGGTGTGGTGATGCCTCAAGGATCTAGAACCAGAAATACCATTTGACCCAGCAATCCCATTACTGGGTAAATACCGAAAGTAGTATAGATAATTCTGCTATAAAGACACATGCACATGTATGTTTATTGCAGCACTATTCACAGTAGCAAAGACTTGGATCCAACCCCAATGCCCATCAATGATAGACTGGATAAAGAAAATGTGGCACATATACACCATGGAATACTATGTAGCCACAAAAAAGGATGAGTTCATGTCATTTGCAGGGACATGGATGAAGCTAGAAACCATCATTCTCAGCAAACTAACAGGAACAGACAACCAAACACTGCATGTTCTCACTCATAAGTGGGAGTTGAACAATGAGAACACATGGACACAGGGAGGGGAACATCACACACTGGGGCCTTTCAGGGCATGTGGGGCTAAGGGAGGGATAGCATTAGGAGAAATACCTAATGTAGATGACGGGTTGATGGATGTAGCAAACCACCATGGCACATGCATGCCTATGTACAAACCTGCACGTTCTGCACATGTATCCCAGAACTTAAAGTATAATAATAAAACAAAAACAAATAAAAAATAAATAAATGGTCCACAACATTGTAGTTTGACAGGCAGAATGGATTAGAAAATCTGAATCAAGTATATGCTTTCTACAAGAAACTCACTTCAAGTATAATGATATAGGCAAGTTGAAAGTAAAAGAATGAGAAAAAGATATATCATGTAATAATTAACCAAAAGAAAGTAGGAGTGGCTATATTGATATCACATAAAGTAGGCTTCAGAGCAAAGAAAAGTACCAGAGTCAAGTAGAGATATTATACAGTAATATAGGGTCAATCCAGCAAAAAGACACAGTAATTATTAAATGTGTCTGCACCAAATAACAGAGCTGCAAAGTAGTGAACAGGACGGGTTCCCCCTGTCCCCCCTGTCAGGGCTTGCGATGGGGGTGTGGCTTGCTTCTTCACTTCCCCACTGCTCAGACCTCTAGGGGAGCATACAGATGGGCATGCTGTGGGTCTCCGACCCCATGGCAGTGTCCAGGGGTGAATGTTTACAGCTGAACCCCCAGTGGACATGTCTTACAGGGTGCTCTTTTAGTTAGCCATCCATAGGCAGCTTGTGTTAGTCAGCTGAATTAGTCCCCTGCCTTATGGCAAGGACAGCGGGCTTTCTGTATCCCAGGGTTCTTGCCTTGGTGTACTGGAAGAATCAGATCACACATGGGTTTGGAGAATGTGTGCAAGGTTTTGTTGAGTGGAAGTAGCTTTCAGCAGATGGGAGAACCAGAAGGGAGATAGTTTTTCCCAGAGTTGGGAGTGGCCGGGCTCTCCATCGACTGCCATGACCAAACTCTGCCTCATTCTCCCAGCGGATGGCATGCTGGCGCCTGTCATGTGCTCTTCTGCCTGTGTGCTCCTCTCGCCGTCCTCTTGCTATCCAGCTGCTTGTGTGCCTGACTGTTAGAGTCTCAAGGGTTTTTATAGGCACAAGATGGGGACGTGGTGGGTCAGGGTGTTTTTGGGAAATGCAATATTTGGGTATGAAGGCAGGAGTGCCCATCCTCACCTAGGTCTGTTGGCACAGAGCTGGGGGTGGAGCCCTCACCAAGGACCCACCCTTTCCTTCCTAGCACTTCCTTGCTCCACTTCTGTATTACTAGGTGAACTGATAGTATTAATAGGAGAAATACACAAACCCACAATTATAGTTAGAGACTTCAGCATATCTTAATAGTTTATAGAACAACTAGACAGAAAATCAGCAAGAATACAGAAGAACTCAACAAATCAACATTTATAAAATACCCAACAACAACAGACTTAACATTCTTTCAAGTGTTTATGGAACAAATGTCAAGATAGACCATATCCTTGTTATAAAACAAAGCTCAATAAATTTCAAAGAAATGAAATTATATTTTGTGTGTTCTTTTACCATAACAAAGTCAAACTGGAAATCAATAACAGCAAAACGTTCTCCAAACATTTGTAAACTAACAACATACTTCTAAATAATCTATGGGCCAAATAAGTCTGAAGGGAAACTTAATAATATATTGAACTGAATCAAAATGAAAATACAACACATAAAATTTTATGACACAGCTAAAGCAGGGCTATAAGGGAAATTTATAGCATACGTTATGTTAAATTTAAGTGCATTCATTAGAAATGATGAAAAGTCTTAAATCAATAATCTAAGACCACATATGTAACTAACCCTTGTATCTCTTTACTGTCTCCTTTTTATAATTGTCTTAAATATTTCCTCTAAATACATCTAGAATCACTTCAGATAATGCAATTTTTCAATCCAAATGTAATTAAGAAACTCAAGAGAGGGGAAGCCTATTGTATTTAACCATATTTTTGAGTAAAATGTTTTTTCTTAGTTATCAATGTTCCTAAATCCCTTCTTTTATAATATACTTTCTGTTCAAATAAACTTTAGCCCATGTAATTGATCCAAATAATCTGTCATATCATTTTTCATGTTTTGTATGTCATGAAAATTCTGCACAAAATTAATTTATACATGAATTGACAGCTTTCTGAACATTCTGTTCAGAAAAGTTTATATATATATATATATATATTTTTTTTTTTACCAACTCAAATTCAAACATACTCCAAGAGAAAAGTTTATATTTTTAAACATAGATTGTTATAGCAAAATTTACAGATCAAAAAGTCAAGACTCCTGTATACATATCTCTTAAATTATCCCTGGAGATAGAAACCAAATAAGGACAACAGGAAAGTTTGTTTATAATTTTTAATTTCTGGACCAGAAATTCTGGAATCATAATATCAAAGCAGCAGTGCATTCCACCAAACCATGGACCTTTCTACTACGAAGATGTCTTCCAAACTTACAAAATAATGAAAGATTTCCTTATGAAGTTTTCCCTTGGGGCTCTAAAGTCATACCTATGCTGGACTGGCTCCTTTTTTCTTCCTCTGCATTTTTAGATCAATTTTCAACTGCACTTCTCAGCTATTACTTCCGTTTTATCCTTAGTATTCACTGTTGTTCTTCCTTTAAGAGTCAATAGATTGGCAGTTTGTCAAAAGACCAATTTGTGATTCCGTATGTTATGCTTTTTCTCAGCACTCCTGTCAGGGAAGATTTAAAGAATTCTAAAATGAGAACTGTCTCTTTTCTAGTTGGCCTGAAGTGTAAGTGGTAATTTGGATTTGCTTTGCCCATACTGGTAATGACTGTACAGTTAGAGAAATGAATTTTAAAGCATGAAAGTTCTGCCTCCATTTCACAGGGCTTGTGTTGCCTATGGGGAAAAACATATCTCACAGTTCCTTAGGACTAAACAGAAGGAAAGCTTTCTGATCTTGGAACTGGATTTTTTTCTGAGGGCATACGTATTTGCACAAATTACAAAGAAAAATCCTTGGGGGATTTTATTATGAAGAACATATAAGCCGATAAGACTCAAAACTCAAAACAAAGGGAAATTTCAACAATAGTTGTGGATAAGCTATTAATTGCTGTCCCTTAACACCTTTCCCACTTCCTCATTAACTCTCTTCTCTATGCTGGTTGGTCATATTTATGCTCATTTTTGTTCAATATGTATTCTTTCCTCAGAAGTATGTTTTCATATATGGAGTACATAATTACTTTGTAATTCTTGTGGATATAACACTGGAATTTGACTGGTGAGGAAGCAGGAGGCCATCACATTGCTATGTTGAGGACTTACCATGATTCTAGTAAATCTTGAGTTGTTTTGGTCCAAAAGATTATTCCTTACAAATTATCACACATCTTTTATTTTTTCTCTTACTTCAAGATCTGAGAAGCTGAAATTAAGGCCCATCTTACAGGTGCAACAGAAATCCATACATAGTTTACTATGTCTAAGATCCTGTAAATTCTTTAATGGACAACTGCATTACTCTGTGCAACAGATCTGAAGGAGAAGGGCTCAGAGGTGACAGATTCAAGGTGAAAATATCTCTAAGCCACACAGGTCAATTTTTGCTGGAGAAAGTACATCTTATACTAGCTAAGCTAATGGAAAAATTTCAACTTAGGAGGAAAGAGTAATGTGAGCAGATAACTCAAGGCACTCTCATAGAAGTCACAGAGACAAACAGGGCTATGGGAGAAGTAATCATACCTGCTGGGGAGATTATCTGAAGATGAGAGATTTCATCTTATTAGAAGTTGTGTTACTTTAGATTTTTTTTTATTTTATTTGCAGGGGACAAGGCAACAAAGCAAGACTCTGACCAGCTTAGGCAAAAGGAGGAACTTACTGAAAGTATACTGGGACAAATCGAACAACCTACTCTATAGATAAGCATCCAGCTAGCCTATGGACCAGCAATATTAGATCCTCTGCTTGCTTCTTTTTTCTGCAGACCATGTTTTCCATGGGAACACAGCTGCCTAGAACACCCAGGGTTATCATTTTATGGCTTCAAGAATGAGAGAACAGCTTGCTTTCCATATTATTTCCTATCCAAGACCCAAATTCCTGGGGACAAGACTCACTGGCTCTGATTAGGTGAGGTACCCACACCTGGATCACAGATGATTAGCTGTGGCCAGGAGGAAGGATCACATTACAGCTGCACTATAATGGGAGGATGAAAAGAGAGGGAGGAGCGGTTCCTAGAATAAGTAGAGAAGCTAGAGAGACTACCCCAGAGTTTTCCATTGCAGAAGTACTTCTCCAAATCATATGATTCATGAGATTTACTTGGAAGAGACGATTTGATGTTTGGGTACAAAAATTTTACAATCCCATCATCATATTTTGATAAGATAGTAGTGCCTAAAGGTTTACCAAGGTTTACTTTAACAATTTAGATATGAGTAGTTTATTAATATTAATTTTATACATTTCTCTAATAGGTTATTCATTTTAAATTGCAGCTGGAAAGCATTGATAAATCTAATGCAGTTACTTCATCTTACAGAAGAGAACTCTAAGAGGATAAATAACTTGGCCAAAATCATATGGTAAATAGTGAAAACATCTGGGCTGGATTCCAAGTGTTATTTTTTATCTAGTGCTGCTATCTTGATCTCATTATTTGTTTAGAAATACTTTATCTTTTGCCAAAAATATTTAACAATTATGGGTTCTTGTTTGTACAATCTTTGAATCAAAGTATACATAAATCCCAGGTCTCCCAGTGTCCAGTAGCAGCAAGGCTTAGAAGAGGTCGGAACATTGGCTCAGAAATTAAGGAACATGAATTCTATGTAGTACTCTGTGCTGAAAGAAAGGCCACTTCTGCACAGAAATAACTTGCAAAGTAATCCACAGGAAAAGCCAGAATTTAGGAAGCAGCTTTGGATTCTATTAGCTCCAGGATAGTACTGTAATGCTAGATCAGGGTAATCACAATTTAATATTGCAATGATGATCTGACCAATGAAGATTTCAAAGCAAGCAATACCAATTAGGGTGCCATGCATAGCAGACAGACAATAACATGTAAACCAGTGGCCCCCAATGTTTTTGGCACCAGGGACCGATTTTGTGGAGGACAATTTTTCTAGGGACTGGAGTGGGACGGTGTAGGGGGTATGGAGGTATTGGGGCTGTGGGAATGTATGGGGGAGGTGGGTAGGAGGGTTTTGGGATGAAACTGTTCCACCTCAGGTCATCAGGCGTTAGATTCTTATAAAGAGTGTGCAACCTAGATCCCTCACATGTGCAGTTCACAATAGGGTTTGTGCTTCTACGAGAATCTAATGCTTCTGCTGATCTGACAGGAGGCAGAGCTCAGGCGGTAATACTTGCTTGCCTCCTGCTGTGCAGCCCAGTTCCTAACAGGCCACAAACCAGTACGAGTCTTCTGCCAGGGGGTGGGGGACCCCTGATGTAAACAAACAAGCCAATTCAAAATAGCAATGATAACTGCCATCAAGAGAGCAAAATGAAGGATGTGATAAAGGGTGAGGGGAGGCTACTCAAGATTGGGGAATCAGGGAAATTCTCTCTCTAAATCAGTGAATCAGTCAATGAAAAGAAAACTGTCAAAAATCACAGATCAGTAACTTCAATGATAAAACGATATGTTATTAAAAGCCCAAAATGACATTTGCTAAAATTCAAAATCCAGTTTTAAAATACCTTAAGTTAGAATATAGGTTTGCTGTTTTGTGACATCAAAAAAGGAAAAACTAAGAATTCGAAGTTTTATAAAGGGTAGAGCAAATATAGAAACATTTTCCTTTAAAAAATGAACAAAGCAGCTGGGCACAGTGGCTCATGCCTGTAATCCCAGCACTTTGGGAGGCAAAGGCAGGAGGATCACTGAGGCCAGGAGTTTGAGACCAGCCTAGGCAACACAGTGAGACCCCTGTGTCTGCAAAAAATTAAAAAATTAGCTGGGTGTGGTGATGCATACCTGTAGTCCCAGCTACTTGGGAGGCTGATGTGGGGGGGATCACTTGAGCCCAGGAGGTCAAGGCTGCAGTGAGCTGTGATTGTGCCTCTGTACTCCAGCTTGGGCAGTAGAGCGAGATCCTGTCTCAAAAAGGAAAAAAAAGTAAACAAAGCAAAAGTGTCTTTTGTTACCATTATTTTCCAATTTAATGCTGAAAATTCTTTTAATCACAGTAGGTCCTCCAAAAGAAATGAGAATTAAATATTGAGAAAGAGCAAACAAGTTGTTACTTGAAGAAATAGAAGACTCAAATTAAACCCTCCCCACCTGCAACAAAACTATTAGTGATATTAAAAACACTCAGCGAAATGGGCAAATACAAGATAAGTCTGCAAACACCTGCATCTTCCCTAAATATCAGGAATAGCCAACTAGAAAAGTTAATTGAATGGAGATTTTATTCACAATGTCAGCAAATGATAAAATATATGGAAATTAATGTGTAATGTCAAAAGCATATAAATTGTGAAAAGAAAATAAATATTGGGGCTCCCATATCACCAAGCTAAAAGGAAAAGCCAAGCTTGAAACTGCTTAGGGCAAACCTGCCTCCCATTTTGTTCAAAGTCACCCCTCTGCTCACTGAGGTAAATGCATATTTCATTGCCTCCTTTGGAAAGACTAATCAGAAACTCAAAAGAATGCAACCATTTGTCTCTTATCTACCTATGACCTGGAAGCTTCCTCCCTGCTTCAAGTTGTCCTGCCTCATCTGGATGGAACCAACGTTAATCGTACTTGTGCTGATTGATGTCTCATGTCTCCCTAAAATGTATAAAACCAAACTGTACTCTGACCATCTTGGGCACATGTCGTCAGGACCTCCTGAGGCTGTGTCATGGGCATGCGTCCTCAACCTTGGAAAAATAAACTTTCTAAGTTAACTGAGACCTGTCTCAGATTTTTGGGGTTCAAAAGTATAAAAAATTTAATGAAATAATTTTTAAAAATCCAAGTAAAAGCGAAGACATAGTATGATTATGAATAGTACAGAAAATATTTCCCAAATTAATGTATAGATTTACCAAATTCCTATTAAAAAAACAAAGAATACTTTATAGAACTCAATAAAATGATTCCAAAATTGTTTTCCAAAATAAATGGACATATTTTCATATAGTACTCTAAGAGAAAAAAAATTTAAGGAAGAATTATTCTTTTTTCTTTTTTTAATTTTTATTATTTTTTATTTTTTTATTTTTTATTTTTTTTATTTTAAGAAAGAAAAAGAAAGAAAAGAAAAGAGAGAAAGAAAGAAAAAAGAGAATAAAAGAAAGGGAAAAAGAAGAAGAAAAGAGGGAGAGAGAACGGGAATCTTGCTCTATTGCTCAGGCTAGAATGCAGTCTAAAAATGGGTATTAAAAAGCTCTTTTATACTAATAATTGTGTTATATGATGGAGACAGGAAGGAATAAGGGAGGAAAATAACAAACAAACAGCCAACCAGTATTTCATTTGAACCTGTGAAATACTATGTAATTGCTGGGGGAGTGATTTACTCCCAACCATGTGGTCTCTTTTAGAATAAATGTGATGTATTACTGAAAAAAAAAAAAATGTATGTTTTGTGGATTTGGAGTAGAGAGTTCTGTAAATGTTTATTAAGTTTACTTGTTCGAGGTATAAGTTCAAGTCCCGGATATCCTTGTTAACCTTCTGTTTCATTGATCTATCCACTATTGACAATGTAGTGTTAAAGTCTCCCACTATTATTGTGTGGGAGTCCAAGTCTCTTTGTAAGTCACCAAGAATTTGCCCTATGTATCTGGGTGCTCCTATATTGTGTGTGCATAGACTTAGGATTGTTAACTCTTCCCATTACATTGATCCCTCTACCATTATACAATGTCCTTCTTGTCTCTTTTGTTTTCTATTACTTTAAAGTCTATTTTATCAGAGATGAGAATTGTAACTCCTGTTTGTTTTTTTTTTCTCTCCATTCGGTTGGCAAATCTTCCTCCATCCCTTTGTTTTGAGTCTCTGTATATCCTTGCATGTGAGATGGGTCTGGATGCAGCTTACTGATGGGTTTTTTAGAATGGCTGATACTGGTTGTTCCTTTCTGTACATAGTGCTTCTTTCAGAAGCTCTTGTAAAGCAGACCTCGTGGTAATGAAATCTCTGAGTACTTGCTTGTTCGTAAAAAATTTTATTTTTCCTTCACTTATGAAACTTAATTTGGCTGGATATGAAATTCTGGGTTGAAAGTTATTTTCTTTAAGGATGTTGAATATTGGCCCCCACTCTCTTCTGGCTTGTAGGGTTTCTGCTGAGAGATCTGCTGTGAGTCTGATAGGCTTCCCCTTGTGGGTAACCTGTCCTTTCTCTCTGGCTGCCCTTAGTATTTTCTCCTTCGTTTCAACCCTGGTGAATCTAATGATTATGTGCCTTGGGGTTGCTCTTTTTGAGGAATATCTCTGTGGTGTTCTCTGTATTACCTGGAGTTGAGTATTGTCCTGCCTTGCTAGGTTAGGAAAGTTTTCCTGGATAATATCCTGAAAAATATTTTCCAGCTTGGATTCATTCTCTTCGTCACATTCAGGTACACCTATCAAACGTAGATTAGGTCTTTTCACATAGTCCCATATTTCTTGGAGACTTTGCTCATTCCTTTTTACCCTTTTTTCTCTAATCTTGTCTTCTCGTTTTATTTCATTAAGTTGGTCTTCGACCTCTGAAATCCTTTCTTCTGCTTGATCAATTCGACTGTTTAGACTTGTGCATACTTCTCGAAGTTCTGTATTGTGTTTTTTAGCTCCATTAATTCACTTATATTCCTTTCTAAATTGTCCGTTCTCATCAACATTTCGTCAAATCTTTTTTCAAGGTTCTTAGTTTCCTTGCATTGGGCTAGAACATGTTCTTTTAGCTCACAGAAGTTTCTCATTATCCACCTTCTGAAGCCTGATTCCGTTGATTCCTCACATTCATTCTCGATCAGGCCTTGTTCAATTGGTGATGAGGCACTGCAATCCTCTGCAGGAGGAAAGGCATTCTGATTTCCGGTGTTTTCAGCCTTTTTGCGCTGGTTTCTTCCCATCTTTGTTGATTTATCCACCTGTCGTCTATGTAATTGCTGACGTTCAGATTAGGTCTCTGAGTGGACGTCCAACTTGGTGGTGGTAAAGTTTTTTCTGTTTCTTAATTTTCCTTCGGCGGACGCCCCTCCCCCACAGAGCTGGACCTTCCCAGGTTCAGCTGTACTTGCTGTGAAACTCTCAATCCTCAGCAGTGCCAACTGCTGTTTTTTTTGTGTGTGTGTAGGGGGGGACCAGCCTTCCCCTGCGGCGACCCACCACGCCGACTGAAACAGCAGCGTTGAGATTCATGGTGCTTTTCTGCCTGGGAATCTCCCGGTCTGCTTCCCCACTTCAGTCCGCTTTTCAATCAGCTGAATGGGAGACTCTGCCTTCCCGGAGCTCCAACGCCAACCAAAGGGCACTCAGTCCCGTATACTCCGGACTGAGAACCGCCGCACCGGGGCGCCTGCAAAACGGCCGCGCCGGCCAAAAGAGTCACGCTGGCGACCCGTGGGGCTCCTCCGCCAGGAATCTCTTGGTCCGTGGGCAATAAAAATTCGTCTGAAAATGTGGCGTCCACTCACTCTCTGCACTTTCAGTGGGAGCTACAATCCTGAGCTGCTGCTAATCGGCCATCTTGGATCTCTCTCAGGAAGAATTATTCTTGTTGGATACTAGGATTTTAAAAGAAATGAGTGGAAATGATATGGAATGAGTTTAAAAAATGAAGTAAGAGGTAATTGAACAGATAGATAGCCTAGTTCACATAGATGTTAAAGATATGATAAACTCAGCTTACTCAAGTAACGAAGTAATGAAGAAAAGAATTATGATTTAAGAACTAGTAAGAAAATCAACAGGGCATGGTAGCTCAAACCTGTCATCCCAGCTGTTTGGGAGGCTGAGGCAGGAGGACTGCTTGAGCCAGGAGCTTAAGGGTTCAGTAAGTCACTGCACTCTAGCTGGAGTGACAGAGTGGGACTCTGACTTAAAAAAAAAAAAGACATGGGTTGGAAACTTAATCCCCAATGCAGCAATGTTGGGAGATGAGATCTAATGGGAGATGTTTATTTTCCACCCTCATGAATGGATTATTGCTGAATAAAAAGGAGTTGAGGCTGCAAGTTTGATCTCTTGCTCGCTCACATGCTCTCTTATCCTTCTGCCCTCTACCATAGGATAACACAGCATGAAGGCCCTTGACAGACGCTGACCCCTCAACCTTGGACTTCATATCCTCCAGAAATGTAAGAAACAAATTTATGTATATATGTATGTATTTGTTTATTTTTAGACAGGGTCACTCTGTCACCCAGGCTGGAGTACAGTGGCATGATCATGGCTCACTGCAGCCTCGACCTCCTGGGCTCAAATGATCCTCCCACCTCAGCCTCCCAAGTAGCTGGTACTACAGGCATATGCCACCAAACCTGGCTATTTTTTTTTTTTTTGGTAGAGGTGGGGTCTCACTATGTTGCCCAGCTAGTCTCAAACTCCTGGGCTCAAGTGATCCTCCTGCCTTGGCTTCCCAAAGTGCTGGGATTACAGCATGAGCCACTGTGCCCAGCCAAATTTCTTTTCTTTATAAATTACCCAGTTTGTGGTATTTTCCTACAGCAACAGAAAATGGACTAAGACAACTAGATATTAATATGGAAAAACTTTAACTTGGACCTTCACCTCGCACTACTTTATTCATTCTACAAGAGGTTGCACATCAAGACTTTACTCTTTTTGAAATCTGGCATTAAATCATTTAAAAGTTGCCAGATGTTTTCTTTTTATGAAGTTGGAGTCATTGATTCATCTTTGGAGCAGACTTTCTTTGTTTTGGGAAAATTACCAGAAACGGCCTTTTGAATTACACACATCTAGAGCAAGTACTCACTTGTTGCTTTTTGAGGAAATTGAAGTTTCTAGTAAGCTGACAAGTTTAATTTAGAAGTATAAATTGGGTTTAGTGGCTTGTGTATGTCCTTTTAAAATCAGAGCGGGAAAATATGTAGCCCTAGAATATGGATTTAGGCTGAACTGTCCTTGCAAAGTACTGTTTGTTTATTAATTTTGGAAGAGAGAGACAGAGAGAGAGTGAGTTTTGTCTAAGTAATTGGTAATAGGAGACTGTCTCACTGGACCATGCCGAGAGGGTTGTATAGATCTGAGCTCTTTATTATGGAGACACAAATTGTGAAAGGGAATCAGGGGACTAGGATTAGTATAACACCACATGGATTTGGAGCATTGGTGCTTTTCACGTAGTGTTATTTAAGACAGAACAACTCAGACTTGTAAAACGCATGCTGACCTTTATCATTGCCTGTCTGGCTATATGAGCCAGACTGTACTCTGCATTAGTGGGTGCTCCCACTGTGAATTATTTAATTTAACTAATTTAATCTTTGCAACAGCCAAAAGAGGCAGGACATGGATTTGAAGAGGAAAGATTTCTCTATAATCTCTTCATCTGTCTCTACATCTCTTTCTCCTCTCTGCACACATACATACTCCCACCACAGTGGTTCTTAGGGCCAGTGTTCCAGAGTGTGGAGATGCCTGGTGATTTTCTGTTGGTGGGGTGAGCTGGCCATTGCCATATTGTATTCCCAAAATAACTCCTTCCAGTAGTTGTTGGAATCTACATGGCATTGAGAGTCTCGCTCTGTCACCCAGGCTGCCGTGCAGTGTGGTATGATCTTGGCTCACTGCAATCTCCACCTCCTGGGTTCAAGTGATTCTTGTGTCTCAGCTTTCCCTAACAGCTAGGACTACAGTTGTGCACCACCATGTCCAGCTGTTTTTTTATTTTTAATAGAGACAGGGTTTTGCCATGTTGCCCAGGCTGGTCTTGAACTCCTGGCCTCATGTGATCCACCCGCCACGGCCTCCTAAAATGTTGGGATTATAGGCATAAGCCACTGTGCCCAGCCTGCATTATACTTCTTTCATACCCAAATTTGCAGTACGTTTTTGTGAATTGTTTTATTAGTGTGTTACCTGTGCTTTAGATAATTAAGGGAGGGACCAGAATCTGTGCTTGGAGAGTAACTGATAGGGTAGAGTAGTATTCTAGAGAAGCTGGTTATCTGATGGCAGAGGTGACTTGCTGGACTCTAACAGTGGTGACAAATGATTGTAGTACTGATTTAATGGAACATTTAACAGATCCGTGGAAAGGAAATCCTGTGGAAGAATAGTTTTTTTGTAGCCTATAGGATGCAAGTTCATAGTTTTTATAAGTTGGCTATTAAAGAAAATGTGACCTCATTACGTAATCTCAAGTGGGTGTGGTCTGTGGACTACTAGGGCCAATTCATTTGTTCCTTCACTTACAGATTCATCCCACAAACATATTGATAGTTCATTACATGCTGGGACTGGGCTAGGCATATAGATACAAAGATGACTAGCAGAGTCTCTGCGCTTTAGGAGAAAACTACAGGAAGTTAAGTATTAACAAATCAAATTGTAAGAAAATCAGAAGAAAATAGGAGAACAATCAGAAATGAAAAAATAGAAGATGGACACACATAACTATACAAATATTTAAAATGTCTGTAATGTGAAAAACAGTAAAAGGAGCTTAAAAACAAGAGACTGAGAGAATTACTTGTACTAAATATGACAGATGAAGTAATAAAAGTTTGAATATGTCTTTAGTCAAAACTAAAGCCTGGCCAGCCACTGTTACGCCTGTAATCCCAGCACTTTGGGAGGCTGAGATAGGAGAATCACTTGAGGCCAGGAGTTCAAGACCTGCCTGGCCAACATGGCAAAACCCTGTATTTACTAAAACTACAAAAAAATTAGCTGGGTATGGTAGTGAGTGCCTGTAGTCCCAGCTACTCGGGAGGCCGAGGCAGAGATCGCTTGAACCCAGGAGGTGGAGGTTGCAGTGAGCCGAGACTGCACCACTGCACTCCAGCCTGAGCAACAGATTAAGACTCTGTCTTGAAGCAAAGAAACAAAAAACACAACAAAAAAGAAAATAAAACAAAAAAACTAACACCTAACACTGAACCCCTAAAACAAAAGAGCTCTAACCGCATTCAAATAAGAGCAGTCACTTAACTTACAAAAACGCCTTCAGTAGTAATGAAATAAATTCACATTAAAACTATCAGATAATGTCTCACACTTAATAAATTTAAAGGTGTAAGAAAACCTGTAAATTTATAATGTTTCACACTTAACAAATTTAAAAGTATAAGAAAATTCATAAAGTATAAAAACAAAAATTCATTCTGGGCAACAGAAACAAATGGAAACTCTCAGTCAGTCACACACTTTCAACCACTGAGATTTCCAATTTATGATGGATTATTTTATTTTTTAATTATACTTTAAGTTCTGGAGTACATGTGCAGATCATACAGGATTGTTACCTAGGTATACACATGCCATAGTGGTTTGCTGCATCCATCCCCCAGTCATCTACATTAGGTATTGGATTTATCAGGATGTAACCCCATGGTAAGTGTCAAGGAGCATCTCTGGGTGCCAGCTAGATGCTGAATCCTAGATGCTGAATTAATGCCAGGCACTTTTCTAAGTGCTTTTCATATGTTAACTGATTTAATCTTCATAGCAGCCATATGAACTAGGAATTTTATTATCTCCATTTTACACATGAGGAAACTGAGGAAAACAAAGATTAAACAAATAGACATAGTTGGTCAATGGAAGAGCTGGGATTTGAGGGTAGAGAGTATGGCTCCATGGTGTGGCCTTATTATTATTGCACCATACTGCTTCAGTGGAAGAAAAGAGCTCTATATACAAAGATGATGCTTGCGGCATCATCATTTATAAGGTAAAAGGAGAAAATGTGGGAGAAAACTACATGTTCCACAGTAGGAGAATGGTTAAATATATTATGGCATACACATTCAATAGATAATTGCTCAATAGAATTGTTCAGAACTTTTATTTACGCAGGGTGCGATGGTATGGGCCACAGACTTCACGTTTTGCAGTCCTATGTCCCCACATATTTGAGCAATTTATGAGGATAAAGAGGCCCTGCCCCAAATGGACACCTCATCATTTTCTCCTGCAGTGGTCTGTGGTTCCATATATTATGTCATTAGATGTACTGAGAGTTGCTGGAGTGTGAATTCTTTAGGAGTATAAATAGCCACCTTCCCTGGATACTTAAGCCATGCTTAATGAACTCATACATTTCTTTGACCTCACAGGTCCATCCTTGTTACCTTATCCAAGTAAAACTGTTTCTTATCATAAATATATTAACACAATTATCAACTTTTTTATTATAAAGGGCTGTGAAGTGCTAAGATTTATGTGTTGTAAATGTTTTCAAAATATTACAAGTAATTTTTATTTATGCAGAAACAAATTGAAACAAGGAAAGAAATGCACATTAATTATGTATTTTAGAATAAAGTCTCTTCATACTTTAAAAATATTAGCTACAAAAATGATACATCTCATTTATTAAACGTATACGATGTGCCAGGAACTATGCTAAGCTCTTTACATAATTTATTGTTTTTAATCCTCTCAATAGCCATATAAAGTAGATATTATTTACTATCATCATTTTACAGATGAGAACACAGAAGCTTAGAGAAGTTTAGTCACTTGCCCTAGGTCACACATAGTTCATAAGTGGAGGAGCCAGGAACTCTCTGAATCCAGAGATCAAGCTGTTAATCATACTGACACTATCTTTTTCTTCCTCTTCTTTTCCGAAAGTAAATTTGGAGTTACTGTCTCTAATGCTTAGTTCTATGATGAGTTCTAAGTCTATGGTCACAAATAACATTATAACCAGTTGCCTTGGAAATGAAAAGGATACCATAAATCACAACTAGAAGTGTCTTACTGTATTGAATATGAAGTTCTTTGAGGAGAACCCTGCCATAATGATCAAATGAAGAAGCAAAACAAGTAAGGGAACATAAAAGCAGAATACAGAATACTCTCTCAACAAATTTACACATATGGTTTACAAATATATTTTCTAAAAAGGAATATTGTATACAATAAGTGATAATCCCAATAGGGAATGAAGTTTTGAAATTGCCTAAATACGTACTGATTTCAACTGTAACTCTTTCAGAAGAATCTTTTCCTTCTTCTACTGTCTCAACCATACAAACTACAACCTACCTACAGGAATCTCACTCATATCAAAGATTTTCCACGTAACTCAAAGGCTGACCCTGTTCCAGAGTGGTAAGTTGTACCATTTTTGACAGAGCTCCACCATGCTGAGCCGTGAATAGCCTCCAATATTTCTATGACTTTTTCTTTCTTCCTTTATTATATTGTTGAACTTGAGAATAAAAAACGTTCTTACAAACATAGGAAAAGAATGATCATTCTGAAGCCACTATAACTAGTTTTAAATCTGTTGTATCAAACAACTCACCTCAGTAAACACAATTATACAATCCAACTACTCTGTCAATCTCACTTCTGAAGGTCAGCCAATCAGGGACAAACTCACTCCAATAAGCATGTCTTTGAGTGATACCCAATCAACAACAGTCTCACCTGAGTAATCACACTTGTATAGACGATGTCAACCTACTTATATTTCTAAGAGTCAACCAATTCCTAAATGCTATGCTTTCTTGAAACAGTGTGTAAGATCAGCCATTTGTTCTGCTTGAAAAGGCTGTGCCTGACCCACATTTCTTACTGTTACAAGCAATAAGTTAACTTTGTCTTTTCATGTTAGATAGTGAGTGGTGGTCTTTTGATAATCATGGAGGTTCTACCAAGATTGCTTTAAAGCCCCTCATTTGGAAGCCTTCCAGAGGACTATTAGGCCAACAGATGCACTCACTGGGCACCTTGTACCAAAATTCTATTTACCCTTCAGATATGTTGCCAAGTGAGTTAATCTCAACAGTAATCTGATCTCTGGCTAATTTCATTGAGTTCTTGGTGCTGAATTTGTTCTGTTATTCTAGAATTTGTAGTTAAATAGGTCTTTGTTTAGGCCTAGGTCATTGCAAAAAGCAATTAGGCCTTCTGGTTTTAAATATAAACCATATAATAAACAACTAGACCTAGGACTTTTTGTAAGACAAAGCAACGAGATCTTTTGTTTTGGAGGTATGCCATTTGATATATAGATATGTATTTACCATTAACATGCTTATTCTTCTGCTACTTGCCTTACTTTTGCTCCTGTTTGTCTGTATGTACAAAGTCTTTTTTCACGGATTTTATCTTATCCTGGATTGTCTGTTTTTATTGAGTGTATAAGGGAGTGTTTTATAGAGAACATATGGGAGCATAGGCCAGATAAGTTTCCAAAACAATGAAGGTGGCCTTGAGAACTAATGGCTGGAGTTCCATTAGACCACCAACCAGAAAGGGTTGGTCAAACATTGTCTAGGGACTCTATAAATCCTTCATGAGGATACCCTTTTTCTTGTTAATTTGGAAAAGAAGCTTGCTTTGTTTTGTCCCTTCTAAGGAGTCAAGAACTGTCGGGTTGTTGACTGTGTGGCCCCTGTATAGTTTCTTCTTGGTTGGGGGAAACCAAACATCTTTCAAAACCTCACACTGTAGACTGACTGTAGTGGCTTCTTTCTCTTGTATGTTATGGGTTTGTCTATGAGAATGCCTCATCCTCGTCCTGAAAGAACTTCTATTTTTTTTTAAAGAAGCACCATAATTTTTTTGTTATGATATAATTTTTTTATTGTACTTTAGGTTCTGGGGTACATGTGCAGATCATGAAGGTTTGTTGCATAGGTACCTACATGGCAAGGTGGGTTTTCTGCCTCCATCCCCCCCGTCATCTATATCTGGCATTTCTTCCCATAGGGAACCTCCCTGCCCCCTGCTGTCCCTCCCCTAGTCCCCCACAACAGACCCCAGTGTGTGATGTTCTTCTCCCTGTGTCCATGTGTTCTCATTGTTCAACACCCGCCTATGAGTGAGAACATGTGGTGTTTGATTTTCTGTTCTTGTGTCAGTTTGCTGAGAATGATGGTTTCCAGATTCATCCATGTCCCTAAAAAGGACATGAACTCGTCATATTTTATGGCTGCATAGTATTCCATGGTGTATATGTGCCGCATTTTCCTAGTCCAGTCTATCATCAATGGGCATTTGGGCTGGTTCCAGGTCTTTGCTATTGTAAACAGTTCCACAATGAACATACATGAAGGAGCACCATAATTTTAACTTTTGCATTTTTTCTTGAAAAATGGCAAAAAAAAAATTATCTTGGAATAACAGTGTCATATTTTGACATGTCCAAATCTTCAAATTAATATATTTAAGAGAAACTCTAAAAAAATTAGGAGACAAAATACTAAAAGTCAATAGTCTTCTCTAATTGATATGCTTAGGCCTTGAAAAATAATTCTAACTCCAAGAGAGTCTCTCTCAGAGACATCGTAAACTTTTGAGACCTATACTCTTTGCATTTTTCTATTTTTCTACTCATCTTTACCTGACCTTCTAAATGAGCTACTCTTTTGTCAGGGCAAGAATAAGTATGTCATAAAATTTCTAGACCATAAGGATGAATTAAAAATTCTGGTCTACAGCCAAGTTGAGGGACATAATAAAGAATTTTGTGAAATTTTCAGAATATAAGCAGAAAATTGTTATAGAAGTTAAAATTTTATTACAAACTTGATTTCTTCTACTACAGATTTGTACCGACTAGTTCAGCTAAGTGTTAGCCTCTTAGTTACAGAAAATGCTTAGTAAGCAGAAAGATAGGAGAAAAAAAATTGTCAACCAATTATATACGATTTTCAAACGTTGTCTTAAAACATCAATAAAAATTTTAAAATTAACTACAATAAGGAAACTTAAGAAGACATTTCGGTAGAAAAATTAAAAAGGTTCAAATTATAAACAAAACGCAGATGAAAAATAGACTTCAGGAAATATTCAAGAAGCTACCATAAAACCACAGCTAAAGTAGAGAACTGTATCCTCTCTTATAGCAAATGGGATTCATCCTGAAATAAAGAATTTAATAATGAAAATCAAATTGAAATGTAAAATTGCCAATTTAGAAAGTATTCATATGCGTCAGACATTTCCAGAGCCTTAGAAAGTAAATAAACTAAAACTCAATATACTGTTATGCTCTTCAGTTAAAAAACAACCAAAAAAACCTCTATTCTCTAAAAATTGGAAGCCTATGGATAAGGATACTTGTAGATGTTGCAAGTACAATAGTAACAGAAAGATTCAAAGTTCCATACTGGCTAAGAAACAGAAGGACAATTATCCAAAGTCTGTCCATTGATGATGCTCCAAGGGAGACATGAGCCCCTAACACTTCCCTTTCCTTCCTCTAAACTGTGAAAGGGAGCAATACAGCTTTCTTGTTGCTATATATCTACCATTAATCTTTTTACTGTAGAACATTAGATTCTACAGAGTAAAATTTTAAAGTTATTTGAAAAACAACAAAGAATTTCAATAAGAAAAAAACATTTTATCTTGAAGTAAAAATGACTGGCTGTGCCAGATGGCAAAAGAACATAATAAAAGACAAGTTTAAAGATGTATAGTAAATTACAGAAGACTTGAGGAAAATAAGCTTTATTTGCTTTTGTTTACTAGAAGCACTCAAATAATCAAAATTTCTAAAAAGCCTAATTCCTAAAGCCTAACTGTTAAAAACTCAAGACCTAAACTGCAATTCATACTTTGTAATTCTTACCAGAAAGACTTTTTTTTGGAATAATAAGATGATTTATTTGCATTTGTAAAAGTTGAGAAGTGCATAAACCATGAGGGAAGACAAAGCTGAAGTTGCTAAGAAATTGACATGACAAAAATTTAAATAGTAAAATACACTATTTAAATCTAAAAGGTTACAGTAATAAAGCATGAGAAAGTTTACTAACCAAACTGCTATAAAAGGCGCATCACATTGTTCTGTGTTAATTACAGGTCTGCGGTGAAAAAGCCACATGTTAACTTAGTTCGAGGCCCTTTCTACTTGAGTTAACACACTTAATAAGAGTCACACTGAGGAAGAAGAGTCAACAAATTAAAGAGTAATGACCTATATGCACTCCTAATGTGCAAAGTACTTCTTTTTTTTAATACAAGTTATTTAATTGTAACACCATAAACATTACCATTATTATTTCAGATAGAAATATCTTAGGGCTGAATAGGCAGAAGGGCTTTAAAAAAAATACAACTTTATTATTTTATTTATTTATTTTTTGAGAATGGGTCTCCTTATGTTGCCCAGGCTGGTCTGGAACTCCTGGCCTCAAGCAATTCTCCTGCCTCAGCCTCACAGAGTGATGGGATTACCATTAACTATTTTATTCATTGATCAATTAATGCATTAATGAGGGCAGAGCCCTCATGATCCCATCACTTCTTAAAGGGTGAGGATTAAGTTTCAACATAAGTTTTGGAGGGGGCATTCAAATCAAAGCATTCTGTCTCTGGCTCCCCAAAACTTATATCCTTCTCACATACAAATACATTTATTACATCCTTATAAAGCCAAAGTCTTTACTCATTCCAGCACTAATTCAAAAATCCAAAGTCCAAAGTCTCATCTGTGAGCCTGTGAAATAAAAATGTTATTTGCTTTTAAAATATAATGGTGGGATGGGGAGAGCCAATATGGCCAAATAGGAACAGCTCTGTAGTGCAGTTCCCAGTGAGAGCAACGCAGAAGGTGAGTTATCACTGCATTTACAAACGAGGTACCAGATGCATCTCAATAGAACTGTTTGCACAGTGGGTGTAGCCCAAGAAGGGCGAGCCAGGGCAGGGTAGGGTGCTGCCTCACCCAGGAAGTACAATTCCCGGAGGACCCACCTCCCTACCCAACAGGGGTCATCAGGGGCTTTTCCATACACTCCAGCACAATGGTTCAGATACTGCGGCTTTGCCTGCAGTTTTTACTGCCCACAGACCAGGAGATTCCAAGGCTGAAAGGCGCCATGAGTTTCCAGCATGGCTCTTTCAGCCCGCACCATGGGTTTCAGCACAAAAACTCACACAAATCTGGGTGGCCATTTCAACTGGTGCCTGGAATGCCTGGGAGACAGAGCTGCCCATTCAACTGAAAAAGATGGGGCTGAAACAGGGAGCCAGATGATCTGGCTCGGCGGGTCCCACCTCCACAAAGACCAGCAATCTGAAATGCTCTGTGTTCAGAGTTTCACAAGCACAGCCAGACCTGGGATGGTCCAGCTCTGTGGGGGGAAGGGTGTCCGCCATTACTGAGACAGTCCACCACTACCAAGGTAGTCGGCCATTACCAAGGCAGTTGGTCATTACTGAGGCAGTCTTCCATTACCGAGGCAGACTGCCATTACTGAGGCTGTACCTCTGTAAACAAAACTGCAAGGAAGTTTTCACAGTGGCTGGGCAGAGGCTGCAGCAGCTCAGTAATGCATCTGCTGGCAGACTGTGACTAGACTACCTCCTTACTGGGCAGTGCATCTCTGAAAAAAGGCAGCAGCATGTCAGGAACTTATAAATAAAGCCCCACCTTCTCAGGACAGAGCACCTGGGAAAAGAGGTGGTTATGAGTTCTGCTGCAGCAGACTTAAACATACCTGCCCAGCAGCTCTGAATGGAACAACAGATGTCCCAGCACAGCACTTGAGCTCTGATAAGGGACAGACTGTCTCCTCAAGGGGCTCCATGACCCCCATAAATCCAAACAGGGACCTCATAAAGCAGAGCTCTAGCTGACATCTGGCGGGTACCCTTCTGGGACAAAGATAACAGAAGAAGAAACTGGCAACAACCCTTACTGTTCTGCAGCCCCCACAGGTGATTCCCAGGCAAGCTGGGTCTGGAGTGGACCTCCAGCAGTCCTGCAGCAGAGGGTCCTGACTATTAGAAGAAAAACTAAAAAACAGAAAGAAATAGCTTCACCATCAACAAAAAGGATGTCCACTCAGAGACCCCATCTGAAAGTCACCAACTACAAAGACCACAGGTAGATAAGTCCACAAAGATGGGAAGAAACCAGTGCAAAAAGGATGAAAACACCAAAAACCAGAATGCCTCTCCTCCTCCAAGCGATCGTAACTCCTCACCAGCAAGGGAACAAAGCTGGATGGAGAATGAGTCTGATGAATTGAAAAAAGCAGGTTTCAGAAGGTGGGTAATAACAAACTTCTCTGAGCTAAAAGAACATGTTCTAACCCAATGCAAAGAAACTGGGAACCTTGAAAACAAGATTAGATGCAATGCTAACTAGAAAACCAACTTAGAGAAGAACATAAATGACTTAATGGAGCTGAAAAACACAGCACGAGAACTTCGTGAAGCATACAAAAGTTTCAATAGCCGAATTGACCAAGCAGAAGTAAGGATATCAAAGATTGAAGATCAACTCAATGAAATAAAATGAGAAGGCAAGATTAGAGAAAAAAGAGTGAAAAGAAATGAACAAAGCCTCCAAGAAATATGCGACTATGTGAAAAGACCTAATCTACATTTGATAGGTGTACCTGAATGTGACGGAGAGAATGAATCCAAGCTGGAAAACTCTTCAGGATACTGTCCAGAAGAACTTCTGCAACCTAGCAAGGCAGGCCAAAATTCAAGTCCAGGAAATACAGAGAACACCACAAAGATATTCCTCAAGAAGAGCCACCCCAAGGCACATAACCGTCAGATTCACCAGGGTTGAAATGAAGAAAAAAATGCTAAGTACAGCCAGAGAGAAAGGTCGGTTTACCCACAAAGGGAAGCCCATCAGACTCATAGCAGATCTCTCGGCAGAAACCCTACAAGCCAGAAGAGAGTGGGGGCCAATATTCAACATCCTTAAAGAAAAGAACTTTCAACCTAGAATTTCATATCCAGCAAAACTAAACTTCATAAGCGAAGGAGAAATAAAATCCTTTATGGACAAGCAATTGCTGGGAGATTTTGTCACCACCAGGCCTGCCTTCCAAGAGCTCCTGAAAGAAGCACTAAACATGGAAAGGAACAACTAGTACCAGACACTCCAAAAACACACCAAATGGTAAAGACCATTGACACAATGAAGAAACTGCATCAACTAATGGGCAAAACAACCAGCTAGCATCAAATTGGTAGAATCAAATTCACACATAACAATATTAACCTTAAATGTAAATGGGCTAAATGCCCCAATCAAAAGACACAGACTGGCAAATTGGATAAAAAGTCAAGACTCATCGGTGTGCTGTATTCAGGAAACCCATCTCATGTGCAAGAACACACATAGGCTCAAAATAAAGGGATGGAGGAAGATTTACCAAGCAGATGGAGAGCAAAAACAAAGCAGGAGTTGCAATCCTAGTCTCTGATAAAATAGACTTTAAACCAACAAAGATCAAAAGAGACAAAGAAGGGCATTAATAATGGTAAAAGGATCAATGCAACAAGAAGAGCTAACGATCATAAATATATACGCATCCAATACAGGAGCACCCAGATACATAAAGTGAGTTCTTAATGACCTACAAAGAGACTTAGACTCCTAGAAAATAATAGTGGGAGACTTTAACATTCCACTGTCAATATTAGACAGATCAATGAGAAAGAAAATTAACAAGGATATCCAGGACTTGAACTCAGATCTGGACCAAGAAAACCTAACAGATATATACAGAACTCTCCACCCTAAGTCCGCAGAATATACATTCTTCCCAGCACCACATCACAGCTACCCTAAAATTGACCACATAATTGGAAGTAAATCATCCTCAGCAAATGCCATAGAATGGAAATAACAAACTATCTCTCAGACCACAGTGCAATCAAATTAAAACTCAGGATTAAGAAACTAACTCAGAACCGCACAACTCCATGGAAACTGAACAACTGGCTCCTGAATGTTGACTGGATAAACAATGAAATGAAGACAGAAATAAACATGTTTTTCAAAATCAATGAGAACAAAGACACAACATACCAAAATCTCTGGGACACATTTAAAGCAGTGTCTAGAGGGAAATTTATAGCAATAAATGCCCACATGAGAAGCGAGGAAAGATCTAAAATTGACACCCTATCATCAAAATTGAAAAAGGTAGAGGAGCAAATTAAAAAAGCTCAAAAGCTAGGAGAAGACAAGAAATAACTAAGATCAGAGCAGAACTGAAGGAGATAGAGACACAAAAAACCCTTCAAAATATCAATAAATCTACGAGCTGTTTTTTTGAAAAGATCAACAAAATAGACCGCTAGCCAGATTAATAAAAAAGAGAACGGAGAAGAATCAAATAGATGCAATAAAAAACGGTAAAGGGGATATCACCACTGATTCCACAGAAATAAAAACTACCATCAGAGATTACTACAAACAACTCTATGCACATAAACCAGTAAATGGAAGAAATGGATAAATTCCTGGACACTTGCACCCTCCCAAGCCTAAACCAGGAAGAAGTTGAAACCCTGGATAGTCCAATAACAAGGGCTGAAGTTGCGGCAGCAATTAATAGCCTACCAGCCAGAAAGAGTTCCGGTCCAGATGGGTTCACAGCCAAATTCTACCAGATGTACAAAGAGGAGGAGCTGGTACCACTCCTTCTGAAACTATTCCAAACAATACAAAAAGAGGAAATCCTTCCCAAATCATTTTATGAGACCAACATCATCCTGATGCCAAAACCTGGCAGAGACTCAACAAAAAAAGAAAACTTCAGGCCAATATCCATGATGAACATAGATGTAAAAATCTTCAATAAAATACTGGCAAACCAATTGCAACAGCACATCAAGTAGACTTCATCCCGGGGATGCAAGGCTGGTTCAACATACTTAAGTCTATAAACATAATCCATCACAAAAACAGAACCAAAGACAAAAACCACAATTATCTCAATAGATGCAGAGAAGGTCTTCGACAAAATTCAACCACCCTTTAAGCTAAAAACTCTATAAACTAAGTATCAGTGGAATGTATCTCAAAATAATAACAGCTATTTATGACAAATCCACAGCCAATATCATACTGAATGGGCAAAAAGTGGAAGCATTCCCTTTGAAATCTGGTACTAGACAAGGATGCCCTCTCTCATCACTCCTATTCAATATAGTATTGGAAGTTCTAGCCAGAGCAATCAGGCAAGAAAAAGAAATAAAGAGTATTCAATAGGAAAGGAATAAGTCAAATTATCTCTATTTGCAGATGGCTCAGCCCAAAATCTTACACTGATAAGCAACTTCAGCAAAGTCTCAAGATACAAAATCAATGTGCAGAAATCACAAGCATTCCTATACACCAATAAGAGACATAAAGAGAGCCAAATCAAGAACAAACTGCCATTCACAATTGCTACAAAGGGAATAAAATACCTAGGAATACAACTAACAAAGGATGTAAAGGACCTCTTCAAGGAGAACTACAAACCACTGCCCAAGGAAATAAGAGAGGACACAAACAAATGGAAAAACATTCCACGCTCATGGTTAGGAGAAATCAATATCATGAAAATGGCCATACTGCCCAAAGTAATTGATAGATTCGATGCTATCCCCATCAAGCTACCTATGACCCTCTTCACAGAACTGGAAAAAACTACCTTAAACTTCATATGGAACCAAAAGAGAGCCTGCATAGCCAATACAATCCTAAGCAAAAAGAACAAAGCTGGAGGTATCACATTACCTGACTTCAAACTATACTACAAGGCTATAGTATTCAAAGCGGCATGGTACTGGTACCAAAACAGAGATATAGACCAATGGAACAGAACAGAGGCCTTGGTGGAAACGCCACACATCTACAACCATCTGATCTTTGACAAACCTGACAAAAACAAGCAATGGGGAAAGGATTCCCTGTTTAATAAATGGTGTTGGGAAAACTGGCTAGCATGTGCAGAAAGCAGAAACTGGACCCCTTTCTGACACCTTACACTAAAATTAACTCCAGATTGCTTAAAGACTTAAACATAAGACCTAACACCATAAACACCCTAGAAGAAAACCTAGGCAAAACCATTCAGGACATAGGCATAGGCAAGGACTTCATGACTAAAACACCAAAAGCATTGGCAACAAAAGCCAAAATAGACAAATGGGATCTAATTAAACTCCAGAGTTTCTGTACAGCAAAAGAAACAATTATTAGAGTGAACCAGCAACCAACAGAATGGAAAAAATTTTTGCAATCTACTCATCTGACAAAGGGCTAATATCCAGAATCTACAAAGAACTAAAACAGATTTACAAGGAAAAAAACCAAGCAACCCCATCAAAAAGTGGGCAACGGATATGAACAGACACTTCTCAAAAGAAGACATTTATGCAGCTACAAACATATGAAAAAAAGCTCATCATCACTGGTCATTAGAAAAATGTAAATCAAAACCACAGTGAGATACCATTTCACACCAGTTAGAATGGCGATCATTAAAAAGTCAGGATACAATAGATGCTGGAGAGGAAGTGGCAAAATGGGAACGCTTTTACATTGTTGGTGGGAGTGTAAATTAGTTCTACCATTGTGGAAGACAGTGTGGTGATTCCTCAAGGATCTAGAACCAGAAATACCATTTGACCCAGCAATTCCATTACTGGGTATATACCCAAAGGACTTTAAATCATTCTACTATAAAGACATATGCATATGTATGTTTACTGCAGCATTATTCACAATAGCAAAGACTTGGAACCAACCCAAATGTGTATCAATGATAGACTGGATAAAGAAATACTGCATAGTATTCCATATACCATGGAATACTATGCAGCCATAAAAAAGGATGAGTTCATGTCTTTGCAGGGGCAGGATGAAGCTGCAAACCATCATTCTCAGTAAACTAACACAGGAACAGAAAACCAAACACAGCATGTTCTCACTCATAAGTGGGAGTTGAAAAATAAGAATACATGGACACAGGGAGGGGAACTTCAAACACAGGGGCTTGTCAGGGGGTGGGGAGATGGAGAGGGATAGCATTAGAGAAATATCTAATGTAGATGATGGGTTGATGGGTGCAGAAAACCACCATGGCACGTCTATACCTATGTATCAAATCTTCACATTCTGCACATGTATCCCAGAACTTAAAGTATAATAGTAAAGTAAAAGACAGCATTTAAAAATGAAAATCATTTTTTAACTGATGCATAATAATTGTAAAGATTTATGTGGTCCATTTAATATTTGATACATTCCTACAATGTCTAATGATTAAATCAGAGTAGGATAGGATATCCATCACCTCAAACATTTATCATTTTTCTGTATGAGAACATTTTGGGCTTTTTCTGGCTATTTTGAAATATACAATAAATTATGGTTAACTGTAGTCACTCTACTATGTTGTCAAACACCAGAAATTATTCCTTCAGTTTAGCTGTATTTTTGTACCTATTAACCAACCTCTTTTCACCCCTCATTCTCCTCTGCTCTTCTTCCCAGCCTCTGGTAATCATCATTCTACTCTGTGTCAGCAAAAGACTAACTCTTTTACCTACCACATTTGAGTGAGAACATGTGATATTTGTATTTCTGTGCCTGGCTTATGTCACATAACATAATGTCCTTCAGTTCCATCCTTGTTGCTGAGAATGACAGAATTTCATTTTTTTCATGGCTGAACAGTATTCCATTATGTGTATATGCTACATTTTCCTTATTTAGTCATTTTTGGACACTTAGATTGATTATATATCTTGACTATTGTGAGTGGTGCTGCAATAAATATGGAAATGCAGATATTTCTTCAATATACTGATTTCCTTTCTTTTAGCTATATACCCAGCAGTGAGATGGCTGGATTGTATGATAGATTTATTTTTAGCTATTTGAGGAACCTCCACACTGTTTATCATAGTACCTATATTAATTTACATTCCCACCAACAGTGTATAAGCATTCCCTTTTCTCCACATTCCACAAGCATTTGTTATCTTTTTGTCTTTTTGATAATAGCCATTTAACTGAGGTGAGATGATATTACATTGTGGTTTTGATTTACATTGCTCTGATGATTGGGGATATTGAATATTTTTCATATACCTGTTGGCCATTTGCATGTCTTCTGAGAAAGATCTACTCATACCATTTGCCCATTTTTAAGTCAGATTATTGTTATTATTATTATTATTTGCTGTTGAGTCCTTGTCTACTCTTTATATTAATCCCTTGTCAGATGGATAGTTTGCAAATATTTTATCCCATTCAACAGCCTGTTCAGTCTATTGATATTTACTTTGCTGCACAGAAGCTTTTTAGTTTGATGTAATGCCATTTGTCTATTTTTCCTTCTGTTGCTTTTGAGGTCTCACCCCAAAAATCTTTGCCCAGACCAATGTCTAAAGCATTCTCAAATTTTTTTCTTTTAGTAGCTTCAGGATTTTTAGGTCTTACATTTAAGCCTTTAATTTATTTTCATTTGATTTCTGTATATGGTGAGAGGCAGGGGTCTGGTTTTATTCTTCTGCATCAATATATCCAGTCTTTCTAGCACCATTTGTTAAAGAAACTGTCCTTTACCCAATGTATATTCTTGGCATCTTCGTCAAAAAAATAGTTGGCTGCAAATATGTGAATGTATTTCTGGGGTCTATTCTGTTTTATTGGTCTATGTGTCTGTTTTTATGCCTGTAACATGCTGTTCAGGTTACTATAGCAGCTCTGTAGTATAATTTGAAATCAGGTAGTATGATGCCTTCAGCAGTGTTCTTTTTGCTCAAGATTGCTTTGGCTAATTATGGTCTTTTGTGGTTCTGTGCAAATTTTAGATATTGTTTTCTATTTATATAAAGAATATTATTGACACTTTGATAGGAGTTGCATTGAATCTGTAGATCACTTTGGATAGTATGGACATTTTAACATTAGTTCCTCCAGTCTGTGAGCATAGGATATCTTTCCATTCATTTGAGCCCTCCTTAAGTGTTTTAAGTTTTCATTGTAGAGATCTTTGGTTACATTTATTCTGGTTTGTTTGTTTGTTTGTTTGTTTTGTTTTGTTTTTGTAACCATTGTAAATGGGATTGCTTTATTGGTTACTTTTTCAGATTGTTTGTTGTTAGTGTATAGAAATGCTACTGATTTTTTATGTTGATTTTTTATCCTGCAACTTTGCTGAATTTATTGACCAGTTCTAACAATTTTTTGGTGGCATCTTTTTCTAAATCTAGGCTCATGTTATCTGTGAACAAGGATAGTTTGATTTTTTCCTTTCCAATTTGGATGTCCTTTATTTTGTTCTCTTGCCTAATTGCCGTGGCTAGGACTTTCAGTACTATGTTGAATAAAATTGATGAAAGAGGGCATCCTTTTCTCAGTCCAGATATTAAAGGAAAGGCTTTCAATTTTTCTCCATTTAGTATGATGTTAGCTGTGGATTTGTTATATATGTCTTTTATTGTTTTGAGGTATGTTAGTTCTATACCTAATGTTTTGAGAAATTTTATCATGAAGGCATATTGAATATTGTTGAATGATTTTTTTTAGCATTTATTGTAACTATCACATGGTTTTTGTTCTTAATTCTGCTAATGTGATGTATCTGTCTATTCATTTGCATATGCTGAACCATCCTTGCATTCCTGGGATGAATCTCCATTGATCACAATGGATGATATTTTTAATGTGTTGTTGAATTCAGTTTGCTAGTATTTTGCTGAGAAGTTTTGCATCTATGTTCATCAGGAATATTGGCCTGTAGTTTTCTTTTGTGTGTGTGTCCTTGTCTGATTTTGGTATCAGGGTAATGTTGACCTCATAGAATGAATTTAAAAGTATTCCCTCCTCTTCAACTTTTTAGGATAGTTTGAGTAGAATTGGTGTTATTTCTTCTTTAAATGTTTGGTAGAATTTAGCAGTGAAGCCATTTTGTTCTGGGCTTTTCTTTGATGGGAGACTTTTTTACTGCTTCAATCTTGTTACTTGTTATTGGTCAGTTCTGGTTTTCTGCCTCTTTGTGGTTCAGTCTTGGTAGATTGTGTGTGTAGTGGGGTTTCATCCATCTCTTCTAGACTTTCCAATTTGTTGGCAAGCTAAAGATTTGTCAATTTAGCTTATTTTTTTAAACCAACTTTTTATTTTGTTAATCTTCTGTTTTTTTAGTCTCAGTTTCATTTATTTCTGCCCTGATCTTTATTATGTCTTTTCTTCTACTGATTTTGGGTTTGTTCTTGCCTTTCTAGTTTCTTGAGATGCATCATTAGGTTGTTTATTTGAAGTCTTTTTACTTTTTTGATGTAGATGCTATACACTTCTCTCTTAGCACTACTTTTGCTGTATCCCATAGGTTTCGGTACATTGTGTTTCCATTTTAATTTGTCTTGAGGAATTTAAAATTTTCTTTTAAATGTCTTCATCAGTCCCTCCGTTGTTCAGGAGCATGCTGTTTTATTTCCATGAATTTGTACAATTTTCAACATTCTTTCCATTATTAATTTCTAGGTTTATTCCAGAAAAAAATACATTGTTATAACTTTGATTTTTAAAAAATTATTAAGACTTATTTTGTGGCCTGCCATATTGTCTATCCTGGAGAATGTTTTGTGGAAACATTCCATGTGTTCTGGATAAATATGTGTATTCTGTAGCTGTTAAATGGAATGTTCTGCAAATATCTGTTAGGTTCATTTGGTCTAGAGTGCAGTTTAACTCTCATGTTTCTTAGTTGATTTTCTGTCTTCACAATATATCCATTGTTGAAAGTGGGACGTTGAAGTCCTTTACTATTATTGCATTGTAATAATACAACATATAGTATTATAATCTCTCCCTTTAGGCCAATTAATATTTGTTTTAAATGTTTGGGTGCTTTGGTGTTGGGTGTATATTTATTTAATTGTTATATTATCTTACTGTATTGACCCTTTTATCATTATATAATATTCTCCTTTGCCTTTTTTTTTTTTAACTGTTCTTACTTAAAGTTTATTTTCTATATTATAAAGCATAGCTACTTCTGCTCTTTTTTGGTTTCCAGTTGCCTGGAATACCTGTTTTAATTCTGCCACTTTCAGGCTGTGCATGGCTTTATAGGTAAAGTAGGTTTCTTAAAGACAGCACATAATTGGGTCTTTTTAAAAATCTTAACCCATGTAGTCACTCTATGTCTTTTAATTGGAGAATTTAATACAGTTACATTCAAAGGTATTATTGATAGGTAAGCGTTTATTACTGCCATTTTGGCACTTGTTTTCTGATTCCTTTGTGGAATTCCTTCCCCTCCATTTTCCCTCTCCTACTGTCTTCTTTGTGGTTATCCATGCTGTTTATTTTAAGTGTCTCTATTATATATTTTTACTTTCTGGTTACTATGAAACATACAGAAGCCTCTTATAACAGATTATCTCTAACTGATATGGACTTGACTTTGATTGCAAAGAAAAGAAAGAAAACAAACTCTATACTTTAGCACCCTTCATTTTGATTTTCAATTTTTCAGTTTACATCTTTTTATATTGCTTATTTCTTAACCAATTGTCATTATTTTTAAAAAATAGTTTTGTCTTTTAGTCTTCTTACTTAAGCTATTAGTGGTTTCTTTATCTCAATTACAGCATTAAAATATTCTAAATTTGTCTGTTTTCTTTCTTTTACCAGTGAGTTTAATATCTTAAGATGTTTTCATGTTACACATTAGCATTCATTTCTTTCAGATTGAAGAACACCCTTTAGTATTTCTTTTAAGGCAGGTCTGGGGTTGATGATTTCCTCAGCTTTTGTTTGTCTGGGAAAGTCTTTAACTCTCCTTTGTGTATGAAGAAAGTTTTTCTAGGTACAATATGCATGGCTGGCAGTTTATTTTTCTTCAGCACTTTGAATATAGCATCCCTATCTCTCTTGGCCTACAAGCTTTCTGCTGAGAAATCCACTGCATGTCATATTGGAGCTCCATCAAATGTGATATTTTCTTCTTTCCTTTTGCAGCATCGAGTATCCTTGTCTTTGATTTTTGCTAATTTGATTATGATGTGTCTTGCAGAATTCCTCTTTGGGTTGAATTTGGTTGATAACTTCTAAGCATCTTGTACCTGGATGCTGTCTTCCTTCTACAGGTTTGGGAAATTTTCAGCCATTATTTCCTTAAATATGCTTTCTAAACCCTTTTTTCTCTTGTTTCCTTCAAGAATTCCTATTATGCAGAGATGAGTTCATTTAATGGTGTCCCATAATTCTCATAGGCCTTCCTCACTCTTTTTAATTCTTTTTTTGTTCTCCCTTGATTGGGTAATTTTATATATTTTGTCTTCAGGCTCATTAATTCTTTCCTTTGTTTGATCAAGTCTGCTGTTGAAGATTTCTAATGAGTTTTTCTAATGAAGATTTCTAATGAGTTCAGTTATTGTATTATTTGTTTGTAGGTTTTCTATTATTTTAAAAATTGATTTCATTTCTTTGTCAAATTTCTTATTTTGTTCCTGGATTGTTTTCCAAATTTCATTTAGTTTTCTATCCATATTTGCTTGTGATCTTTGATCTTGTTTAAAAGGATTATTTTGAATTCTCTCTCACACACTTCATAGACCTTCAGTTCTTCTGGGTTCATTGCTGTAGCTTTGTTGGTTTCTCTTGGTCATGTCATATTTCTCTAGTTTCCACAATCTTTGTGTGCTTACATTGATGCCTGAACATTTGAGGAGACTGCTACCTCTTCCGGTTTTTGCAGATATTTGTTGATGATGTTAGACCTTTACTACTTACTATCAGAACTTAAATGCTGTTCTGTTATTGCTTCTCATTTTGGGGATGACTTAACGGTGAACTGAACTGACACATTGTGGTGGAACTAATTTGTTGCCCTACTGTTGTTTCCTGGCCTCAAAGACTCATAGCGAACACTGGAATTTAAATGCTGTTCCATAACTAAATTGTTGCCCTCACACTGTTTTTCAGTGTGGGGGAAAACTAATAGTGAGCACTGGAAGCTAGATGTTGCCCCAGAACTATATTGCTGCTCTGCAAATGTTTTCCAGTCTGAGGAAGACTTAAGTTGGCACTGTAACTTAATTCTGACATTTTAGTTGTTTCTGGGTAGGACAAGGCTCCATGCAAGCACCTGGTCTTTATGGAACATCCAGCCAAGGATTTGGGCTTTCCTGTGGGTTGTGACCCTTGCAATGCTATGGTGCTAATCAGTCTCTTCAACTTGGCATCTCCACTTATCAGAGTGCAGAGAAGCTCTCAAGATCCACTTTCTAATCACTGTGATTAACGCCCTGCTTTTGTCCCCAATTCATACAGGTGGTTTAGCCCATCTGGCACTCCTGATGGCTCCTGTGGGGACAGAATGGGAGTGGGCTTCCACAAAGATTTGAAGATCAATGGAGAGATAGAACATGCACCTCCAATTCCCTTCTCTCACCACAGTGACCATGAGTTTAAAGAAATTCTCTATGAGTGGTATTTTGCTGGCTTGGGAAAGGCACAGTCTGAAATGAACATTTCTTTTACCAGTTGTGACTTCTCTCAGTTCTGCAAGTGTAGGAGAGTTCTCCAATTTTCCCTCAAATTCTGGTGAATTCAGGGTGGTAGTCTGGTCTTTGAATATTTTCTGTTTGTATGTTTGCTGGGGGACTGATGCTGGGGAATCTTCTACTCCACAGTCTTGCTGATGTCATTGTACTGTTCATATTTCTATCAGCATCCTAGTCACAACCACTTATGCAGTAACTAAGGAGTTCCAAACTTTCTCTAGTCTTCTTGCCTTCTAAGCCCTCAACATCTAGGCTTTTTCTAACTTGTTTCTACAAATTCTTCCAATCTCTTTCCATTACCTAGTTCCAAAGCCACTTCCACATTTTTGGGTATCTATTATCAGCAACACCCCACTTCTCTGTACCAATTTTCTGTATTAGCTTGCTTTCTGTTGCTTGTAACAGAATATTTGAAACTGGATAATTTAAAAGAAAAAGAATTTATTTCCTATAATTATGGAGGCTAAGAAGTCTCAAGTTGAGGGGCCATATCTAGTGAGAGCCTTCTTGCTGGTGGGACCTCTTTGAAGAGTCCTATGGCAGTGCAAGGTGTCACATAATGAGGGGGCTGAATATCCTAGCTCAGGTTTCTAGTCCTTGTCTTATAAATCCACCAGTCTGACTCCCATGATAACCCATGAATCCATTAACCATTTAATACATTAATTTATGAATGGATTAATCTGTTCATTATGGCTAAAACCTTATGATCCAATCACCTCTTAAAGGCCCCACCTCTCAAAGTTGCCACACTGGGGGATAAGTTTCAAAATGAATTTTTTGAGGGGTATTTAAACCATAGCAGGATATAGGGTTTCAGATGTGCAAGATAAAAAGTCTGGAGATCTGCTTCACAACATGTGGACATACTTAACACTATTAAATTGTATACTTAAAGGTTAAGATGATAAATTACAGGTTATGCATTTTTTACTACAAGTTAAAGAACAAGGCTTGTTATACAATAAGTAGTTCATTCTCTCTTGTAAAATTTACTACCTTATCAGATTGTTCAAATTGAACCAGTGACTGAACTGTGGTCTTCTCTAGGGTACTTAAAATTACTAAAATAAGAGAATAAGTATGTAAACCAATAGCTGGTAATGCCTTCAAAATAATTCACTTATTTAAACTGTGACACAAAAAAAGATGTTTTAAAATTTTACTCAAGTACCCTTTAAAAATAACAAACATTAATTACTTGATGTCTTTACTATATCTAAAATAATTGCTGGAACAGAGATAGGGACACAGTAAAAGTGGTACTATTGAAGTTAGTATACTATACTGCAGATGCTATTGAAATACCTTAGAAGTACTATTGAAATATTTTAACAGAATAGCACATTAAACAGACTGGTTAAAGTTCTTATACAAGGATCTCATGTAAATAACAACAAAAATAATAAGTCCATGAATTCCATAAAAGATATACACAAAATTTGGATGCCAAAATTCTTTTTCTTTTTTTGAGATGGAGACTTGCTCTGTCACCCAGGTTGGAGTGCAGTGGCACGATCTTGGCTCATTGCAACCTCAGCCTCCTGGGTTCAAGTGATTCTCCTGCCTCAGCCTCTCTAGTAGCTGGGATTATAGGCACGTGCCACCATGTCCAGCTAATTTTTGTATTTTTAGTAGAGACAGGGTTTCACCATGTTGGCCAGGCTGATCTTGAACTCCTGACCTCAGGTGATCCACCTGCCTTGGCCTCCCAAAGTGCTGGGATTACAGACATGAGCCACCGCACCTCGCCTGAATGCCAAAATTCTTAAAAGAAACATGGGGAGTTAACTCGTTATGAGCTCCATAAGACTAATATCTTGCAAAACCAGATCTTGAAGTATGAGATGAAACCTCAAACTGAGGTTTCCATTAAATGTCTCCATTAAACAACCCATCACAGTAGGGATAAATTTGCCACAGTATTAAGCACTGACTAGAAAACTTCTGTAGTATAGCAGAGGACATGGCCAGTTCATGCATTATCTATGCTAAATTAAGCTCAGTATGGTTTCAGAATGATTCAAGCACATTACATTTATTGTGCACTTTATATCTATTATTACTACATTATAATATATAATGAAATAATTATACAATGCATCATAATGTAGAATCAGTGGGAGCCCTGAGCTTGTTTTCCTGCAACTAGACAGTCCCATCTGGAAGTAATGGGAGACAGTGGCAGATATAATCAGGCATTCAATTCTTATAAGGAGTGAGCAGCCTAGATTTCTTGCATGTGAGTTCACAATAGGGTTCACACTTCTGTGAGAATCTAATGCCACCGCAGATTTGACAGGAGGCGGAATTCAGGTGATAATGTGAGTGATGGGGGACAGCTGTAAACACAGATGAAGCTTTGCTTGCTTGCCCACTGCTCACCTCCACCTGTTTGGCACAGTTTCTAACAGGCCACTAACTAATGCCAGGGGTTGGGGACCCCCTGCTCTAAGTAACAGTTTTAGCATCCCCAAACAGAGTCATATAATTTACACAATTGTGTTTATTAATGTGTACCAATAGGTACAGTTATTTTCTGGGTGGGTTGAAGTATTTCCCTGTCAAAAATCCACAGCGCTTACTATGGCAAAATAAAAACATAACAAAACAACAAAATAACAGTACAATTAGATTTTGTGTTACTTGCTTAGAATTTTCCAATTATCTAAAACACAGACATATTTAATTAGAATGCTTATTTATAGAATGCTTTCATAAAAGCTATGTAAGACTTTTTTTATTACTCATAAACTTTATTGTCCTTATCACTCCTAATCCTCTGAAAAAATGAAAAGGTCCTTGACCCAACTGAAAAGTTACATCTGCTAGATAGGTTAAATTGAGGTTCTCCAGAGAGCCTTTGCCAATGGTTCACAGAAGTTGACTGCTAACACAAAATCATCAGAATAAGCTGATGATTACATGGAGTAGATAATTTTGGCTCAAGATCATTGGAAGAAGATTCTTCTATATATCACACTCTGTTGCGTACTCTTATACGTTACCGTTGTGGTAATACTATTACTATTCTCCTTTATTGCTTTAAGGTATTCCACTTCTGACTTAGTCTATCATATTCAGTTTACTAGTGATAATGAGTTACCTTTGTCTAGATCCGAGTTGGGCTAGAGACTATGGTTTACAGACTGAATCTGGCTTGCCACCTGTTGTAAAAAAAGTTTTATTGGAACATAGCCACAGCCATTTTTTTTAACATGTTGCCTATGACTGCTCCTGTGCTACAACAGCAGAACTGAGTTGTGACCAAAAAAAATGTATGGCTCACAAAGCCAAAAACTTCAATATCTAGCTTTTTACAGGGAATGTTTGCTGATCCTTGATTTAGATAATTATCCTAACTCTATAATTTGGTTCTTCCAAGCTATTTTTAGCTCAGCCATTTAAATAAATTATGTTAAGGTATGTTACTCTAACTTTTCAATAACAACACTCTTTGTCCAAGAAGCATAGTGAGAAGGAAAACAACAACAACAAAAACAACAACAAAAAGCCAAACAAACAATACTCCACGTGCACAAAATAAAGTGTCCTTCTATCAGGGAAATTACAAAATGCAAACCATAACTATTTGTCAACAGTACTCAGAAACAGTATATCTGGAGTTCCATCCATGTTGAGTTATCTCATGTATATCTTTTCATTATTTTTTTTCCTTTAAAACAATGAGACTCCTCAGTGCCAATACGGGACCAAGGTTAATTGTTCTGTTGAATCATTAGTTAGGCCATTCCAACAGTGTAATTTCTGTGGTAGTCAGTCTCCAAGATAGTACCTAATGATTTTCACTTCTTGGTATTCATGCCCTTGTACACTGTATTTCTCCCACACTATGCTGAGGCTGGTGTATGTGATCTCTATGGCAACTGTGATGGCATACCACTTTCAATGTTAGATAATAAAAGACAATGCTGCCTTGTTCTCTATCATACAATTCACTCTAGGGAAAGTTAGCTGCCATGTTGTGAGCAGCTCTATGAAAAGGCCCATGTGGCAAGGAACTGAGTCATCTTGCCAACAACCAGTGAGAAACTGAGGCCTCCAATTCCTCAGCCAGGTGAGTGAGCCTGCTTAAAAGTGGACCCTATACTCCATTCAGACCTCAGAGAACTGCAGCCTTAGCTGACATTCTGGCTTTAACTTCATAACAGACACTAATCCAGAATCACTCAGATAAGATGCTCCAATACTTGCAACCCTCAGGAACTATATGACATAATATTCTTGTTTTCAAGCTGCTAAATTTGGAATCATTTGTTATAGAGCAAAAGATAACTAATACAATTTGGTTCCCCAACATCCTAAATGAACTATATATCCTTTCAAAGAGTACATAAAACTCTTTATGGAGAGAGAATTCTGAGAAGAATGATCCTAACCACAGGAGTGAAACTACTAGAAGCTTTTATAGAAAATTACTTTGGTTGATGTAGTAAATAATACATTGCAAAACTGTGAGGCATAGCAAACACACAAACCAGTTTAAATTCTTTAAACAAGTAGTTATAAATAATAGAATTGTCTTGGATTTTCTTTGGCCAACCAGGGAAGATTCTTTACTATTGCTAACATTGTGTATTATACCTAAACACTTCAGGTGAATTGGAATAATCTATATCTAAGCTAAAAGAAAAGGCAACCTGGCTACCTGGCTACCTAAAATAAACTTGGAAAGTCTTTGAGACTTGTTTTCGTGATCAGGTCTGAGAAATTTAGGGTCATGGTTATGAAGTATCTTCCAGGCCTTTCCAGTTATACTTATCTCACTGGTGTTCAATGTCTATGTTCCAGAATCTTAAATGCTTGTGTGCAGCCATTGAATCATCAATGATTCGACAAATGACTCAAAGACAAAAAGCAGCAAAAACATTATTTCAATAGACACATAAAACTGAAAATCAAATCTCCACAAATGAAACTTCACCCTCAAAGAAAATCACCAACAGGGTTAAAGAGCTGCACAACACTTGAGATTTTCTCCTGCAGCTTTGATTTAGGAAGGACTGAAAATAAAAAAGTTTCTACAAACATAGAAAAAGACTGATTTTTTTTTTTCTGTAGCAATGTTAACAAAACAGCCACAGGAACCAGTTTTAAACCCATTCAATTGATCAAGAATAACCTGCATCAGTGAGCCACTCACTAATGAGTCAGCTTGCTGGGGAAAGACTCATTCCAATAAACACACCTCTCAGTGCCAGCTCATCAGTAGCAGTCTCACCTGAGTAACTGAGTTTCCGCAGATGACGTTCAATCACTCATACCCCTGAAAGTCTGTCAATTCCTGGCACTCCATGCTTCCCCTAAAGAAAAATCTGATATAAGGCTAACAGTCTGCTGTGCCTGACTGGCATAGCCCTCCCTGAGTATGGGAAGCAGCACATTCAGCTTTCTCTTGTCAATGTTTTTAATGTTGAGTGCTGGTCTCATCACCCTTTGACCAACTCCCCTGATTCTTTTATCATTTTTAAAAACTCTTCCTGTTTAATACTACTGAGAGTAATGGTAATGACGATGAAGATGATTATTTTGTAACCTCTACTTACCATATGCCGTGCACTGAGCCAAGGGCTTTCATTATCTTAATGTCTGGCTACCAGCACTTTTTAGATTTTCAGGTAGCACTCACACCTGAGGCTATCCCTGGCTTATTCCATGTGCTGGTCATTTGCTGATTGCCTTCGATTCACTCCTCACCCTTTCTCTGCTCTGTCATGGAAGGCTGACTCCTGCATATGGGATTTGCCAGGCTTTCCTGTCAGTTGGCTTCCAGCTCACTTCTGCTACTGAGAATCTGTGGTGAAAGATGGAAGACCGGAAAGGAGGAAGGAAGAATATTTCTTCCCTTTCGGCTTCTGGAGATGGCTTGGCCAATAACTATTTCTTCCTATTGCTCCAGCTCCTTTGAACATGTCTTATTTCTTTTGGTGATGAAGGCATGATGCTGTAGATATCTAGGTTGTTTGGCAATCCTGTTTGGATTCTCAGCTTTTACAACAACAATAATACATTCTTTTTAAAACAGCTTGAGTCTTTCTAATTTCCTGGACCATTGATAGAATCAGCAAGAACAGGTGGTAGAATTCATATCAGGTGGAATTGAGAATCTTGAGATTTATTTAGTCCCAAGTCTGTCTCTGAATCACTTGTGACCTTGAAACAATCACAGGTTGGTGCTTCAGTTTTGCTATCTATACAATGGAATTATTGATCTTTAAAGGTCCTCCTCCTGGCCCCCCCCACCACTATCCTGCCCAATTAGAACCTTCTATAATGCTTGGCTTGCAAAAATTGGTTTAACATTTATAAGAGTTATAACTGTTCTATTCTCTCATATAAGAACTTAAAAATTGCTTTGAAATGAAAATGCAGAGCCCTTGTTTAAAGAGTAGAAAAAAGGTGTCATTAAAAGTGTTATAAATAAAGGTTTTCCTTTAAAATTTTGTAATATTTATAAAATGCTACAGAGGTAATAGCATAAAGGTGATATATGAGCAACAATTAACTTAAAAAGTATAACAAATTTTCTGGCATTATATATTATACAATACAACATATAATACTAGTATATTAATGTGATATCTTGAATAATGATAAGATTTTTCAGGCTTGCTTTTCCACAAACTCATTAAATGGGTCATCAAAATTTAAACTTTTAGAAATTTTATTTTCAATGGATACAATTTAAAGTGACATTAGTTTCTCTTGGAAAATGACAGATTGCAAATATTTTTTGATTATTTTAAATTTTGATGAGGATCTTACTGCTGATGCAATTGTTATTGGAGCTGTTCAGAGTATTTTGTAGCTTGTTACAGTTGGGATACATTTCTGATAAATTATTATTGTTAGTATATTTTAAGACTAGTCCAGTATAGTAGTGAGAAGCGGGGGAAGAGTAGAACAAAGAGTTTGATCTGTAACTGACTATGAATAATCAATGAGGTAACTCAGCTACTCTCAGGCCATCCTGATAAATTGTTTTGAAATAAAAATTTTAGCATATGTAGAGCAGATGATTCTCTTGGAGCAATTTTTCTAAAAACATTTAATTCTTTATACAAATTAGTTTTGTATGAGACTACATTTAATTGTAAATGTAAATTTATACAATGGCATTTTAATGTTTCCTTTGACGTTTCCTATAACTTGTAGAGGTTGTACAAGAAACTAAATGTGGCTTCATGATTTGTATAAAATTAAAAATGATAGTTTATGCAGTCTACCAGTGTATCTTTAATTATAAGGAGAAAACTAATTTAAACATGGTCTCAGCTGCCATGGTGGCACCTACTATAGTCCCAGCTTTTTGGGAGACTGAGGCAGAAGGATCCCTTGAATCCAGGAGCTGGAGGCAGAAATCCTTAAGTCCAGGACTTTGAGGCTATAGTGTGCCATGATCATGTCTGTGGCTAGCCACTGCTCTCCAGCCTGGGAAACACAAGAGCCCGTCTCAAAAAATAAATAAATAAATAAATGTGAAATTGTCTTACTTATTAATAATTTGTTCATCTGAAGCTTCATATGAAACTAGTATATTTTTCCATTGAATGCTATCATCTTTAAATTTGTTTTCTATTTTTAAGCCACGATCTTTACATTTCTATTTCCAAGCCTATTTCTGTTTCTAAACAGCTTTGCAATGTTAAGGCTGTTTTAAAAATCTAAGATTCCAAACTTTTTAGAGAATTTTAATGATTCCCTGATATGCTTTCTTGAATATCCATGTGTGCACTTTTATTTCACAATAATTCACTGAGAGTTTACTGCCTGTGTTCTGGCAGTTCCTGTTCTGGCCTCAGGCCAGAATTAATATTTGTACAGATACATCAAGGTTAGGCTCCAGGGACTGATGGCCATGCCCATCTCCCTGTATGGGTCCCAGAGATGCCTGCATGCAGAATCCCTTCTTTCTCCCTTGCCTACAGCCACTGCTGCTATTGCTGCTGCTTTTGTGCTGCTGTCACTATTCCAGCTGCCATCCTGGTCCCATGTCCAGGTCCAGCAGCATTAGTCAGGTAAATATAATCTTTTTGTGTACTTGAGACCTTGAAAGATGAGCAAAACACTGCAGAAGAGGAGCCAGGGCTGTTTATCTTCTTTGTACAAGAAATTTTTGTAGCCTCAAATGTGAGGGACCTCAGTCACTAATACTTGCTGCAGTAAGTCCCAAATCAGGGGCCAAGACACAGAGCCACAGATGCCCAGGAAAAGCCATAGCATTGCCAGGGTGCACAGGAGACTGAGCACAATTATTTCCAAGATGTTCAACAACATATTCAGTATTATAGGTGACTGAGAATTTTCCAGAAGTGGTGTTACATGAAGATTGGTGTGTGGGAGCAAACAATATCTAACCACCTTGAGGAAACTTGAGAAGTTTACTTACATGCCAGCATGTTATCTTTAGTACTTCTTGAAGATTCTACATGATTCATTCACCATAGGTGTGAAATATATTGTACTGTTTTTTGCAATGATATTGTAAAAAAAAAAAATTTAATGCGAAAACAAGTTTTAAAATAAGTTTTGAAAACATTTTGTTAAGGAAAATTTCAAACATATTCAAAAGTAGCGTGAATAGATAGTATAATGAATCCCTCCTTAGGTACCCAGTAACTCAGCTTCAGTGATTCCATAACTAAATTTTGTCTATATCTCCATCCCCTTCCCTCAGTCCTAGGTTATTTTGAAACAAATCCCAAACATCCTATCATTTTATCAGCAAATATTTAAATAATATCTTTAAGAGATTAGGCACTATTATTTCACCTAAAAATTGAACAATTCTTAATATTATAAAATAGTTATTAGTTAAATTTCTCTATCTCCAATTTTTTCAGAGTTTGTTTGAACCATGATAAAAACACACTCGGCATACTGCTATTAGTTGGTATGCTTCTTAAGTCTCTCTTAATATATAATTGCTGGCTGGGTGCCATGGCTCATGCTTGTAATCCCAGCACTTTGGAAGGTTGAGGTGGACAGATCACTTGAACTCAGAAGTTTGAGACCAGCCTGGGCAAACTAGTGAAACCCTGTCTCTACAAAAAAATACACAAAAAAATTAGCTGGGTGTGATGGCATGTGCTTGTGGTCCCAGTGTCTCAGGAGGCTGAGACAGGAGGATTGTTTGAGGCTGGGAGGTAGAGGCTGCAGTGACCTGAGATTGCACCATTGCAATGCAGCTTGGGTGACAGGAGTAAAACTGTCTGAAAAAAGAAAAACCAAACCCTGTCTCAAAAAAATCCCCCAAATATATATATATATATTTGCCGCATCTTCTCTTTTTTCCTTTGTAATTTATTTGTTGAAGAAATTGGGTCATTTTGTACTGTAGAATGAATCATGGTATGGGTTCCACTTCTTGCATCCTGCTATGGTCTGAATGTTTGTGTCCCTGCAAAACTTATATGCTGAAATTCCAAACTCTAAGATAGTGGTATTAAGGAGATGAGGTTTTTGGGAGGTAATTAGGTCATGAGGGTGGAGGCCTCATGAATGGCTTTAGTGCACTTATCAAAGAGATCCAAGAGAGACCTTGTGTTCCCTCTACCATGTGAGGACACAGTAAAAATATGGCTGTCCATGAACTATAACTGTGCTCTTGATAGACACCAAAGCCTTGATCTTGGAGTTCCCAGCCTCCAGAACTGTGAGAAGTGAATTTCTGTTGTTTATACGCCATTCAGTTTATTGTATTTTTTAGAGCAGCCTGAATGGACAAAGACACATCTCTAGGTGATTTTTTAACATATTCTGCTGTTCTTTGTATTTCTGTAACTTGGTCCTTGTATTTCTGTGGGCTTAGTTGATTTATCTTTCATTATTTGGTGTGTGGCTACTTCATAGGTGGTCTTGTGTCCTTCTATTCAGACACAATAATGCCGCTTTTTTGTGATGTTAGCAGCCGTTAAATCTTTTTTCAGATCCATTATTTCATGAGGGTTTACAAAAGGATTATATTTAAATTGTATCATTATTTATTAGTTGGGCTATTTCTATAAAGATAAATCTCTCTGTATAAAATATGGTTATTATGGTCTGAAGTATAGTATGCATAAAAAGCAAGAGTTATGCTTATGCTTGATTCTTTATTTACCAGTTTTCAAAATAATGAATTGCTTCTCCAGCATCCTTCATATGTGACCAATGAGAGTTTTTAAAAGAATAATTATGAATTCGTGGGTTTAAATTTATTTGATGTGTTTTAATTCCTACTAATGCCCAAATTGTCTCATCTTTGGCCAGTGAGAGAATGCTTGGCTCTTGAGTCCTTTACACAGGCTGACACTAGTCTTTTATAGTTTCCTTGCTTTTTGGTATAGTCTGATATTGTAGCTTCATCTGGCACATTTTCTGTCCCAGGTTTGGAAACAGCTCTTTTTCCAGTGTATCCTGTGTTTTTCAGTGAAAATGATGTTTTCAAACTACAGTCAAGTTTCTAGGTTTTTCCAGTAGACAGACCCAGGAGTTTTAAAAAATAAAATAAATAATGAATTCATATTGGTACTTCTAATTTGAATTCAGGATCACAGGGTTTTTGTTTAACATTACCAATCTTATGTCATCTGTATCTTCTTTGTCCATGAAGAAATTGATTCTCAAGGACACCAACATAATTTTTCAACTGCTTTGTCCCACAAAACACAACCCCCCGCCCAAATAACTGTATCAACACTATATCAAAATGTGTTTACTGCAGACAATTTATAATTATTTTATTTTATTTTTAGAGGCAAGGTTTCACTTTGACACCCAGGCTAGAGTGTAATGCCACGATCATTGGAATCTTGAACTCAGGATAGCTTGGAATACAGGAGCACCCCACTATACCCAGCTAATTTAAAAAATTATTTGTACGGACAGGGCTTTTACTATGTTGCCCAGACTAATCTCAAACTCCTGGGCTTAAATGACCCTCCTACCTCAGCCTTCTACAGCCCTGGGATTACAGATGTGAGTCACAGCACTGGTCCAATTTATGATTATTTGTGTGGTTAATTTTTTGTCTTTAGGTTTAATCCTACTAGGATTAAACAATCAAATTATTATGTTGTAAAGTCACTGGAAATAATTTGTGTGATCCATTTTTAAAATTTGTTTTTTTGTTTTATAGAATTATTAAATTTAATTTTGTTTTATAATTATATAAAATATTTATGTATCCTCGAAGTCAAATATACAAAATGAAGTACATTCAGAGTAGTATGACTTTTGTCTCTGCCGCTACTCTATTCTCTCTCATAATTTTTTTTTTGAGACAGAGTCTCGCTGTGTTGCCAGGTATCAGGCTGGAGTACAGTGGTGCAATATGGGCTCACTGCAAACTCCGCCTCCCGGGTTCAAGCAATTCTCCTGCCTCAGCCTCCCGAGTAGCTGGGATTACAGGTGCTCACCACCATGCCCAGTTAATTTTTGTATTTTAGTAGAGATGGGATTTCACCATGTTGGCCAGGATGGTCTTGACCTCTTGACCTCATGATCCACCCACCTCAGCCTCCCAAAGTGCTGGGATTACAGGCCCATAATATTTTTAAAATTAAATTTTTGGTTTAGTATTCTATTTCTTCTAGTTATTGTAGTGTGTTAAGAAGTTATATAAAGTTAGTCAGGCTCATTAGGAAACTAGGTATCTTTCACAACTTGAAGTTGTTTGGGGGTAAAGAGGAAAAGGAGGATGGAGGTAGGCATTGGGCTTCTGATGGGCATAGCAAGAATGTATATGACCAGGAAATTGAAGAGTCTGCTGTTACTTGCTTGAGTAAACAAAGGAAAATGTTATGAATACCTGGGAAGATACTAGAAAAACTAGAATAATAGTGAGAAGCAAGGTAAAGCTTCATTTAACACTTACTCAGAACCCATTGTTTTCTAGGAATGGTGACAGGGCAAGACTAATCAAGTTTTAGGGAAGGTCTAATTTCTTAGTCAATATACATTTTCATTTGTGATTACTTGGGTTCTCTTATTTTATTCATATTGTTATGAAGTAGTTGAGAAGTTGATTTTGGATTGGGCGTATCAGGGAATGTTTCAGTCCAGTTCTGAGGTTCTATTGTGTCTTGTTTCAGTAGATGGCTCTTGATTGATAGATAGTCAAAGAGATAGATAGAGAGGCAAAGAGAATAGATTGAGAGGCAAAAGATAGATAGGGAGGCAAAGAGAAAGGGCATCCCAGGAAGAAGGGGACAGGTGACCTAGGTGTGTTTGTGAGCATTCATTCATGGCTGTTCTCATATGAATAATTTCTTTTCTTTTCTTTCCTTTTTGAGATGGAAGTTCTGCTCTGCTGCCCATGCTGGAGTACAGTAGCGTGATCTTGGCTCCCTTAACCTCTGTCTCCCGGGTTCGAGTGATTCTCCTGCCTCAGCCTCCCAGAGTAGCTGGGATTATAGACATGTGCCACCACACCCAGCTAATTTTTGTAGTTTTGTAGAGACAGGGTTTCACCATGTTGGTCTTGTGAGGGAGTGAAATATGAACTCCTGACCTCAAGTAATCTGCCCACCTTGACCTCCCAAAGTGCTGGGATTACAGGCATGAGACATTGTTCCTGGCTAGGTAACCATGGAAGGTAACGGAGAATATCTATATCTATCTATCTTAGATATATATAGATAGATAGATATATTTTTTCAATAGATGGTGGTCTTGCTGTGTTGCCCAGGCTGGTCTCAAACTCCCTGAGCTCAAGTGATTCTCACACCTTGGCATCCCAAAATGCTGGGATTACAGGTAAATTATATGAATCATTTCTATAACCACGATTTGGGCCAAAACAATTCAACATGCTTAAAAATGCTAGATAATTTGGCAGAACCAACCAGTATGGCATAAATGGAACGTTTAAAAATAAGGAGAACATATTTTCTCTTATAGAATTATGTTATCTAGAGTAAGGTGATTAATTGCGTGTGTCCACTTGAATGGCCACAGGGTGCCTAGACTAAACATGATTTCTGTTGTGTCTGTCTAGGTGTTTCTGCATGAGATTAGCATTCAGATTGGTGGACTCAGTAAAGTAGATGGCCCTCTCCAGTGTGGGTGGGTATCATTCAATCCGTTGAAGGCGTGAAGAGAACAAAAAAGTGAGGAAGGAAGAATTTGCCTTCTTCTTGCTGCCCACCTGCTTGGGCTGGGACATCTCATCTCACCTTCTCCAGCCTTTGGATGAGGATTTACACCCTGGTTCTCAGGCCTTTAGGCTTGAACTGGAGCTACATTATCAGCTTTCCTGGGTCTCCAGAATGCAGATGGTAGATCACGGTACTTTTTAGCCTCCGTCATAACATAAGCCAATTTCTACTAATATATATATATATATATTTCTATAATCTCCATATAACTATCTACTCTCTAGTTCTGCTTCTCTGGAGAACCCTAATACATAGAGCTAGAAATTAAGTTTTTTGTTTTTTGTTGCTTTTGAGATAGAGTTTTGCTCTTGTTGCCCAGGTTGGAGTGCAATGGCCCGATCTTGGCTACTGCAACTCTGATTCTCATGCCTTAGCCTCCCGAGTAGCTGGGACTGCAGGTGCGTGCCAGTATTTTTAGTAGAAACGGGGTTTAACCATGTTGGCCAGGCTGGTCTCGAACTCCTGACTTCAGGTGATCCGCCCACCTGAAGTGCTGGGATTATAGGTGTGAACCACCGTGCCTAGCCGAAATTAGTTTTTGGTTTTTTTTTTGTTTGTTTGTTTAAAAAAAATTTTAAACAAGGCCCGTCTGTGAAAAAGGCAAAAAGAGCCCTTTTAAAGATCCTGTTTTTTCACAAAAAACTCAGTTGCTCTTATCACAGCTCTAAAAGTGGAATAGTCAGGTGAAATGAGAAAAAATTGTCTCGATTATTCTAAATGGTTGTAAGGCACCACTTGTTATAGTGCTGCTTTTATTTTTTTCTGTGCTACTTGTCAGGTTTGTGAGGGAGTGAAATATGTTCTTGGATACTATGGTAAGAGAGAGAAGACATTACTGCATTTCATCAACTTAAGATGCTATTGACTGTAAGATGTACTGTTATTTTATGCAGATTAAGAAAGAGAAAAAGCTGTCATTAAACCATGACACAATATAAGATCCATTCCAACTTCAGAGATGTTAAAATGTGAAAATAGGTGTGCATTTTAGAATCAATATGATACAGTACTTATTGACTGCCTAGCATGTACCAGGCTTTGTTGCTGATCCTTGACAAACACTATCTTAATTAATTCTTATAAAAACCTAGTGACGTGTGTATCCCTGCCCCCTATTTTACAGGTGAGAAAAAAGAGGCACAGTGAAGCTAAAGTTATTGGCCAAAGATCACAAAGCTAGTAAGCAGAACAAGCTACTTTCCTACTTAAACAAGAACTTTCCTCCTTTTCAAACCTCTGTCTCTGTTCTTCTTCTTCTTTTTTTTTTAACTACAACATCATTTATTCTCTCTAACAATTACAATTGGTGAGGAATTTTGGAGTAATTTGGTTGGGGTGTTCTGGCTCAGGGGTCTCTTATGAGTTTACAATCAGATGTCAGCTGCGGCTATGTCATCTGGACACATGACTGAGGCTGGAACATTCAACTTCAAGGTATCTCACTCATATGGCTGGTAAGCTGGTGCTGGCTGTTGGCTAGGGTCTTAATTTCTGGCCACAAGGGCTACTCCATGAGGCTGCTTGAATGTCCTCTCAACATGGTGTCTGGATCTTTGCATTACAAAAGACCAATATGGAATCTGCAATGCCATTTATAATTTATCCTTGAAAGTTCACACCCTTCTGCTTTACAAACTTCTGTTCTTACCTGTGACTCTCTGGTCAAGCTGTGTCTTGATAAATGGTAACACTTTTGAGTCTTTGAAGAAGGTGATCTGTTTTTAGTGTCAGTACTTTTCATTGATCTCAAACTCTTGGAGCATAATACTGGGAACATAATGAGTCACTGAGTTTTTAATCATTACTTGAGTAATGTTAATGAAAATCTTTTTGGGTATATATTTGAATGCCAAATAGTTATTGACTATCCAAAACGTGGTTTTCCTTGGTCTCAATACAGGGGATTTGCATTTGTTACGGTTCTTCAAACAGAACCAATAGGAGATAAGAAGGAAGGAAGGAAGGGAAGGAAGGAAAAGAAGGAAGGAAGAAAGAGGTTGATTGATTTAGATGTAACTATATGAGAAGGGATTTAGTAAGGGAATTGGCTTACATGATTATCGAGGCTAAGAAGTCCCACAACAGGCCATCTGCAAGCTAGAGAGCCTGAGATACCTGTAGCATGTCTCAGTCTAAGTCTGAAGCCCTCAGAACCAGGGAGGCTGATGTTTAACTCGCAGTCTGAGGCTGAAAGCCTGAGAACCTGGGGGGGGGCCACTGGTATAAGTCCTAAAGTTCAAAAGCCAGAGAGAACCTTGGAGTTTTGATATCCAAGGACAGGAGAAGAATGTATCCCAGTTCTAGAAGAGAGGAAATTTCTTTTTGTTCTATCTGGGCCCCCAGCCACTTGGGTGGTGCCAGCTCACATTGAGGGCAGATCTTCACTGATCAGTCTCCTGACATGCACCAATCTCCTCCAGAATCACCCTCATAGACACACCCAGAGATGATCCATTACCAGTTCTCTAGATATGCCTTAATCCAGTCAGGTTAGCACCTAAAATTAATCACTACAAGGGCTTTACTTTATATGTCTAAAATTCCTCAAAGAGTCTCCTGGGCAAGGGCTATTGCTGTGTTCAATAGTAGAATGCTAGAATGCCCGTTCTTTCTTTTTTTTTTTTTTTTGAGATAGAGTTTCGCTCTTGTTGCCCAGGCTGGAGTGCAGTGGCATGATCTTGGCTCACCGCAACTGCCGCCTTTTAACAAGACAGTTCCTTACTGCTTTTAAAATGCTCTGGGCTATTTCCGTTCTAAACTACTGAAGCATACTCATGTGCAAAAGCAGCAAGGATCCCTAACACATAATCTAGTTAAGAGCAGAATTTGGAAAATGAGACACTCGACAGGTAAGCATTTGTGTTTGGGGTGAAACTTCCCTTTGTTTTAGTGTGGACAACTTGAGTGAATTCTTTTAGTAATGTATTTGTAGGGCAAACACGTATCCATTTTTCTTGGGGAAGCCCAGGATGTGGAGTAATAATCTCAAATGCAAAAGCTTTAGAGTAAGATATTAAGTGTCTGCTTAATAATATAAATGTAGTGTATTAGCAAGTTAATGAAAGAAATTCACCTAAATCTGGATTTGGACTATCCTTTATGTGAAAATGATTGTGTCAGTGGAATTATGTGTCTTTTTGTTCAAGCAGTGTCCCTTCAAAGTTGGGAACAATGGCAGGAAGATCATGCAGGTCTGGACTTCCTTTCCCCCTCGAGGCAAAGAGAAGTCTGTAATAAGAATATGGACAGCTTGAAGCTAGATGAACTGGACCATTGGTGTCCTACATAGGAGCTATTTAAGAAGGAACAGCCCTGATTTGGGAAGATGTTTAAAGACTCATTCTAGTGATTGTCCCAGGTATGTTTTCGAGATTAGGGCACCCTCACCCTAAGGAACTGAGTTCTCATGCTCCTGCCATCCTGAGGTGAAAAAGAAAAGGGTCTTGCACAAGGGAGAGAAGGCAATCAATCCTTCTTTATTGAAAGCAAAGAGGGAATTGAGTTTGGCCTCTGGTATATGGAAGTGTCTGAAGATTTCTGTGGATGGGGTGCTGCTGACCCCCCACTCCAGTTAGAAAAAACCTGTGGGAGTCAAGTAGAGAGAGTCAACTTGTATTTGGGGTGTGGCTTTCAGAGTTACCACCTTTAGTTATGCTATAGGTTGCCTTCTAGGAGTATTCTATTTTTTCAAACCTTTTAGTGAAGCCTTATTTAAAGGGATAGCCCTCTCCTAGATGTGCCTTGGGGGCATTAATGAAGGGGTCTATATCATGCTTGGGGTTTACATGACACTGGAGAGGCAGAAAGAGCCTAGGGCAGGTGGTGGGTCTGAACCGAGATGCTGTGCATGGAGTAGCGCAATAATCCAGAAACAGTATCTGTCTGGGGGATCCCCAAGATTTTGTAGAACTTGCCATCATTTTTCAGGTTTTCACTGCTATACTTGAGAAAGTAACCAAATGAAAGATGCGACTTTCTGCTTTACAGGGTAAAGTTATTGTCATCTGGGCATTGAATAGAAGATTACCTTTGGAAAGCTGGAGAACTTGGGGGAATAGGTGACTTGCACATCCTTCAATACTCCACTTACATATCATTCCTTCTGAAGTCTCCTCAGCTTCATGCTGAGTTCAGTGTCTTTTCTTTTCTTTTCTTTTTTTTTCTTTTTTTTTTTTTTTTTTTTGAGACAGAGTCTTGCTCCATTGCCAGGCACCAGGCTGGAGTGCAGTGGCACGATCTCGGCTCACTGCAACCTCCACCTCCTGGGTTCAAGCAATTCTCCTGCCTCAGCCTCCGGAGTAGCTGGGACTACAGGCATGCGCCACCACACCCAGCTAATTTTTTTTTTTTTTTGTATTTTTAGTAGAGATGGGGTTTCACTATGTTGGCCAGGATGGTCTCGATCTCTTGACCTCATGATCCGCCCGCCTCTGCCTCCCAAAGTGCTGGGATTACAGGCGTGAGCCACTGTGCCCGGTCATCAGTGTCTTTTCTAGTGTTCCTTTAGCCCCCTGAATGCTATCATTTACACAAGTAAATAATAATTACAACAGACTCTTATTGAGTACTTACGTTACGCCAAACACTAAGTTAAGTGCTTTACATGGATTATCTCATTCAGTAATTTGGTAATCTCCATTTTTCAGCTGAGGACATTGAAACCTAGCAAAATTATGTGATTTGCTTCAAGCCCTACAGAGAGACACTCATGGAGCCAGATTTTGAACCAAGATGGTCTAGTTCAGAGCCAGTACATGCAGGATTTAGAATATATTAATTTTATTTCTCCCCCTTGTCCAGTTTTTTTTTAAGTACTATGAGCTTCCTTAGGATAATCTCTTTCCTCTATATCTGTAGCCTTATCTTTTAGTATAGGGCTAGGCACCTTAGTGTTTGAAAAATGTTTATGAAAAGGATAGATGAAAGATAGAGCCTAAGGCATAACATTTTAAGACAACACACTGAAGCTCTTACAGTTTATGATTGAATAAATAAAGTACTCAGCTCTCCTCTTGGTACATAATTATCGTTCAATAAATGTTAATTATTTGTTATCATTAAGTTAGTTATTTTATTATCATTTAACAGAGGAGGATCACTTGAGGCCAGGATTTCAAGACTAGCCTGGGCAACATAGTGAGACCACTAGATCTGTGTGAAAAAAAAAAAGTTATATTTATTTAGAAAAACAATCATTCTTGCATAGGAATGCATCATACATCTAATTTTTTTTCAAAATTTCCTTCACTCTAATCACATATTTCCACGATTTTAGAAAGAGGTGAATGGTTAGTTTCTATGCAGTATTTTGAATGTATAGGGGTCAAATGTCACTTTTGATAGAGTTTTCCCTTGAAATTTGAGTTATGCTTGCTTGAAATATGAATACAGTTAAGTAGAAAATCAGGCTGCTACAAGTTCAATTTAAGAAATCTGTAGTTTAACAATTTGAGAATGAAGATGACATTAAATGTAAAAGCTTCTTATCGTATGTGTCCAGCTACCACAGCCTGAGGACAAAACCAACTGGCGGATTAGAGGAATATTGTGATTTTAGTATACAAAACTCAGCTTTCTCATTTTTCACTTCATAGCCAATCTACTCTCATTATTCTTACTGTAAAAGTTCCTAAATTGATTTTACATTAAAAATTTTATGATACCTACTATGGTGCTGGAATATCCTGATGTTGATGTCTTTGAGGAGGTAGCTTAAGTAAATTATTATATTCTCATTATTGTTATATACCCTTTACCCATTTGTGGCAGAGCCTGGTGGTTGTATATTCAAATATCCATTCTCTCTCATCCTTAAGAACAGAATCTTGCACTTATATGGGCACAATGCACCCAACTAATGGACTTAGCCTTCCTTGCAACTAGGTGTGAGTGGACTATCTGCTCAAAAAGATAAAAATGGAAGTGTTGTGAGCTATTTTGGGAATATCTCTTTTAAAAAGAGATAACAGACCTTTCTTTTCCCCTTCTTATTTCCCATTGCCTGGAATGTACACATAATGTCTGGCACTCTAGCAGGTATTTTGGAATATGAGGTGACATTGAGAATAGAAGCCATAAACGGCAAAACAACAACGTAGAAAGATCCTGGGCCTCTAACACCATGAAGCTTTAATAATAGCATTGAACTACCAATTTCTGGCCTTCTATTATGTAAAAGAGGTTTAAACTTTCATCTTATTTCCACTGTTACTTTGGGTCTTTCTGTTATATATGACCAAACCCAATCCTACAAAATAAACCATTATTTTAATAAAGTATCAGAAACTTTTCAAGAGAACTTTCTTTGCATTTCTATCAGTGTGTCAAGGTGCCTTCATTGTGTGGTGTTTTGTTTTTCTTCATCTCTAGCCTCCTGGTCCCATCTTCCCTTCTCTAATACTCTTGTTACTTTCCCTTTAAGATGTCAGCTATTTTGAGGACACTTATTGCTATACGGTTTTCAGTATTGCTGTAAAGTTCTTATCATTTTCTCAGATAGCTCTCTTTTCTCTGAAATTTGCCTGGGGCCACAGCATAAATATACAGTGACAACCATGAAGATAGAGGTTGCTCATCAGTTCAGAGGCAGGAACTTGTGGACACAACTGTTCTAAGTAATATTTCATTTAATAGGATTTGTGGATACTAATTTTTAGATTGTATTTCTAGGATGATAGATTAGCAAATAATGAGTTGAATACAGACAGTCTTGATTTCAACCAAGCATTTGATAGTCTCTAAGGAGAAACAGTGCATACAAAGAACCCTGACCAAGAAGTCTAGAGCTATGACTCCCAGCTCTGATATTCATTAGCTGTAAGAAAACATATCTTTTGACTTGGAAAAGACATCTAAACTCCTTGAGCCTCTGTTTCCTTATCTGTAAAATAAGCTATGATAAAGATAAAATAAGCTGTGATAAATATTAAATGAGCTAATGCACATGTAATAATACAAACATTTTTGTTTTTAATTCTAACGTACTTTGCAAACGTAATGTACTTTGGGTCAATGGTAAAAAATCTGGGTCCAGAACTAAGCACAGACTTGCTAGATACGTGATTTGGGCCAAGTTATTTAATGTCTTTGAGCCTCAGCTTTCTTATCTATAAAATGAAAATACAACAGTACAGCCTTATGTGGGCTGTTAAGAGAATTAAATGAAATAATGTATGTGAAGACTCCAAGACAGTAACTGGTGCTCAAAAAATGAAAAATATTAGTATTCTTGTGGTTATTGCCATTATTACCATTTTGGAGTGAAATGGAGATAAATGACTTGCTGACATTTAGAGTAGAAAAATGGATGTGTAGTTGACCCATACTATAAACAGAATATATATTACTAGTTTAAAATCAACTTAAAGGAACAAATTGGGTAGAATACTGCAGGCTCAGGTAATGTTTTTATTAATGTGATGTGTGAAGATCAAGTTTGCTTATTACTTGTGATCATAACATCAAGTTGGGAGGAATGAAACCGTGGATGTAATATAATGGAAAAGACTCGGAGTTTGAAGACTTTGGCTTTGAGACCAAAAATGAAACCGTACGACTCAGTTTCTTCATCTGTAAAATGATATTGACACTAGCAAAATACTAGGAAGATGTATTGTGAGCATATGTTTTAAAATATTTCACATAATTCATTACTCATTTTGAAAAATGACAGTAGGCTGGCCTCTTTAAAGTAGATCCAATAAATGGCAATAATATAAATACTATTTACCAGCTTCAAACTTATGCAATTTCTTTTAAAAATAGGGAATTGGAATATTTCAAATTTTATGCACAAGGTGTAACTTTACTAATATTTCCAAATTTGTGTACTGAAAATTTGCATAAAATGAATTAACCTGGGCTGCTACTCAGGAGATGGCTGGATGTTTTGGAATCTGAAACCAGCCTGAAACATTGGGAAGATACGAGAAGAGCAGTTTGACCAAAATGTGATGGTTGTTCCTAAAAAGATCAATTTTGATAGAAGACTGACAATATACATTTTTTGTCTCTCAGCCCTGTCTTGGAGACAATGGTGCCCTGCTGGTGTGGGGGATAGAAGCTGTCTGGAATTGACTAGATAAGATAGATTGATGTATTAAGTTGGATAAAACTGAACCTTGAAGCTATACTGGGTACCTGTTATTTTCCTGTTTGCCATTCAGACTACAAGAAGGGTCTAGCCACAGGCATCTACCAACAATGGCTATGTCAAATGCATTCTTTCAGTCTTACCTGACTTCTAAAGCTTTGTGTTTTTATGGCTTTGCCATAGCTACTGTGGTGAAGAACTCTATATGGGCCCATGCATTTCTCTTACCTGAGGCTAATGTTCAGAGTCTCTGGCCTGTCTTACCATCACTAGATTTCTGTGAAGTCCTACATAGAAGACTAGGTGCTACTGGCTGCTGAAGTGGCCACAGTTTGGATGTTCAGAGGAATCAGCTCCTCATAGAGCAAATTTTGTTTAGGGGGAAATAGGAATCAGGATGGAGCTAGCAGATAAATTCCCTCTCTATTTCTCCCTGCAGTGGACTGTTCTGAGTTATGATTTTTCCATAAAGCCTGTCCAGACATGTCCTGCATGGCCAAGTGAGAGTCAAACAGTGCTTATTTTGGAATAGTAGCCAGAGTGATCAATGCATTATCTTACATTTGCTCCCCATCCTGTGCTGCTTCAATCATCTTTTCCTTTTCTCTTGCTGCCCTGGGATTACACTTGTCCATAAGTCTTGCCTCAGACTCTTTTTTTTTGTCTAGAGAACTCAGACTAGGGAACTTTCTATGAGCAGGGAATTGAGCTAGGTACTGAGTCCGTACCTTTTCATTTATTTATTTATTTTTATTTTTAAAGACGGGGTTTCACCTTGTTGGTCAGGCTGGTCTTGAACTCCCAACCTCAGGTGATCCGCCTGCCTTGTCCTCCAAAGAGTTTGGATTACAGGCGTGAGCCACTGCTCCCGGCCAAGTCCATACCTTCTGAAAGCTACAATTTAGGTCAAGAGACAGATACATGAAGCGTATACTACAACACAAAGCCATGCATGATGACAACTCATAATCTCATCTTTGAGAGCTTCCAAAACTTGGGTAGTTATCTCAGGTTCTGGTGATTTCTTTTTGTGCTACTTGTCACATCCTGATTTGCCTCTAACGCTGCAGTTAGTCCTCTAACATTTACTTAAGCTCTTCATGTGAAGAAGGCCAACATTTTCCTTGAAGTTTCAAGAAAATATTTTGAATGTCTTCATTTCTGTAGGTATTTTGCTTTAGAAAATACACCACTCAGCTTTGGGAGGCCGAGGTGGGCGGACCTCACGAGGTCAAGAGATCGAGACCATCCTGGCCAACATGGTGAAACCCTGTCTCTACTAAAAATACAAAAATTAGCTGGGCATGGTGGCGTGCACCTGTAGTCCCAGCTACTCGGGAGGCTGAGGCAGGAGAATTGCTTGAACCAGGGAGGTGGAGGTTGCAGTGAGCCGAGATTGTGCCACTGCACTCCAGCCTGGCTGGCAACAGAGTGAGACTCTGTCTCAAAAAAAAAAAAAAAAAAGAAAAAAAAAGAAAATACACCACTCCATTTTTCTTTAATAATAGCATTTTTTCATAGTTCTTTTTTAAAATCAAATTATTGTTGGATTTTTTGGCTCTTCTGAGTCAGATAATTCAGTATGATGATGTTGTTTACCCATAGATACTGTTCAGACTAATTTTCGTCCTGCTTTGTGAAATTAATTTATCAGTCCTTGCAGCCTAGCTAGCTGCCTATATGGTACTCTGGTGGGTGTTTTGGACCCAGACTTTATATTTTTCAACATAGTGGTCTCTAAGTAGAGACAAAAATGTGATTGAATTTGAAAAGTGCCAGAAATTTGCTTTAATTGATTAAAGGTAGAAGATAAAATGTGTTGCAGGGAAGTCTTTTTCTTCATTTTGGGAGGATTAATTTGTTGTCTTATTCATGTCTAAATAAATTAGGTATGTATGTTAAATACTGCTGCTTACCAAATCATCCTAAAACTTGCAGCAAGAACAGTAATTTATTTTTCACAAAGTTTATGAGGGTCATTAACTCAGGAACAGCTTAGCTGGGTAGTTCTGGCTCAGGGTCTGCCATGAGATTTGCTAATCCATCACTTCTCAGTTAAGATGTTGGTCAGAGCTGTAGTCTTCAAAAGGTTTTACTGAGGCTGGAAGATCCATTTCCAAACTGGCTCACTCATAGGGTTAGCAAGTTGATGCTGGCAGTTGGAAGCCTCAGTTTCTTACCACTAGGATCTCTCCATAGGGCTGCTTTGGTGTTCTCATGACATGGTAGCTGGTTTCCCCTGCATGAGTGATCCAAGAGAAAAAAAGAAGAGGGTGGAATGTTTTAAATGACATAGCTTTGAAAGTCACACATTGTCACTTCCACTGTATTCTATTGGTTGCACAGACCAACGCTGATACATTGTAGGAGGGAACTATGCAAGGAAGGTAATGAGCACCAGGAGACGAGTCATTAGGGAGCCATCCGGAGGCTGGCTACCACATTAAATTGTATCGGTTATTTTTCTTGAAAGCCTTTTAGCTGTAGAGTAATCCAAATGCAAATCTTAATCAGACAGGGATGAGAGGTATTTTGTTTGATAATAACCTTCTCAAAGGCTGACCTGATTGGAGATCAGCATGTATCTCTGAAGAGATTAATTTAATGGTAAGTGATTTTTCTGCTTCCTCTGCTGGAGAGACCACCAGAGGTAGTGATGAGAAGGGAAAAAGCAAGATGCCCATTGGAAGGACTCATGGGGATGGGGTAGAATCCTAAGTTCTTTGCAGTTATAACTTTAGTAACTCAAAGTTTCTTTAGCTCACACTTCTGGCAAAATTCCCATAGAAAGTTCTGTGATTCTCCCTGTCTTCACACATGCCCACAGTCCAGCCCATTAGGAGCAATCAGCACATGGGACAGCTGTGTTCCCTCTCGTCTGTTCCAGCTTCCCCGAGTCCATGTCTGCAGCCTCTACTTCTTTGCCTGTGATAATAGTGCCTATCATAAGAATGCTAAAATCTTTGCTGAATATACTTTTTCCCCTGAAGTTACAAATCCCCTGGGAGCCAAAGGGATGCTGGACCCAGTGCAGCAACCTCACAGGTAGAAAATCAGCCCTTTCTCTAAGTTTTATGATCTACATCATTGCCAGGGCCCTGAAGCTGCACCACCTGTGCCCAGACCGTCGCAAAGTATTTCATGAAAACAGGTCCTTTTTGCCTTTGAGTAACTCTCCACCAAAAAAGCACAAGGACCAACAGTAGTGTTTAGGCACAGCTAAAACCACAATCCAAAAGGCAACAAGCCTCCAAAGGACATGGTGTTTGCAGAAAATGAACTTGTCCTATAACACAGATAACATTCTCTCGTCTCAGCTTGAGTATTCTTGTATCCTTGAGAGAGTACTCTCTTAACTAGTTATTTTTTCATTATGGCCTGTGACTTGCATACCCAAAGACCCGTTCTGGTAGGCTCTCCTAGAACAAAGAGCGAGGCTCTGTGATGCCTTATCAAAATCATTACTTCTTAGGCCAGCAGGGTGGCTCATGCCTGTCATCCCAGCACTTTGGGAGTCTGAGGAGGGAGGATCACTTGAGCCCAGGAATTCAAGACAATTCTGGCAACATAGCGAGACTCCCCATCTCTAAAAAAATTAAAAATGAGTCAGGCATGATGCTTTAGGGAGCCATGATCACATCACTGCACTCCAGCCTGGTGAAAGGGTGAGATCCTGTTTCAAAAACACAAAAACAAAAACTCTACTTCTTACATATCAAAAGCTCTTGCACAGCTGGACTAAATCCTTCTTGGTCGTGGTGGGATTCTTTTACACATTGTGGGATTGGATTTCTTAATATCTTAGAGGATTTTGTGGCTAAGTTCATGAAAGATACTAGTCTGTAGTTTCTGGAAGAGATTGTGTAAAATTGGTGTTAAATTTTCGGTAGAATTCTACTTTGAAACCATGTGATAATTGATTGGCTTCTCCTTCCCTCCTCCCTTCCTTCCTCTTTCTCTTCCTTCTTTTCTTTTATAATAGACTTTATTTTGTAGAGCAGTTTTAGGTTCACAGCAAAATCGAGCAGAAGGTACAGAGATTTCCCACATGCTCTCTTGCTCCCATGCATGGGTATCCTTCCCCATTATCTACTACCCTCACCAGAGTGGTGCATTTTTTTACAACTGATGAAGCCACATTGACACATTGTTATCACCCAAAGTCTGTGGTTTACACTAGGCTTTATTCTTGGTGTGATACCTTCCATGGATTTACACAAATGTATAATGACATGCATGCACCATCATAGTACCACAGAGTTGTTTCCCTGCCCTGTGAATCCTTGACCTATTCATTTCTCTCTCCCCTGGCAACCACTGATCTTTTCACTGTCTCTGTAGTGTTGCTTTTTCCAGAATGTCATAAACTGTAGTTGGAATCATACAGCACGTAGCTTTTTCAGGTTGGCTTCTTTGACTTAGTAATAAGCATTTAGGTTTCTTCTATGTCTTTTCATGGCTTGATAGCCATTTCTTTTAGTCTGAATGATATTCCATTGTCTGGATGTATTATATTTATCTATTCATCTACTGAAGGACATCTTGGTTGTTTCCAAAGTTTGGTAACTGTGAATAAAGCTACTATAAACTTCCATGTGCAGGTTTTTGTCAATTATATCCAGTTGATTGATGGGTCATTGAGTTCAACTATATCCTTATTGATTTTCTGCCTAATGGATCTGTCCATTTCTGACAGAGGGGTATTGAAGCCTCTAACTATAATATTGGATTCATCTTTGCAGTTCTATTAGTTTTTTCCTCTTTTATTTTGATGCGTGCTTGTCAGGTGACAGGTTGTTATGTGTTCTTGGAGAACTGGTCCCTTTATCATTAGGTAATAATGCTCATCTCTGTCCCTGAGAACTTTCCTTGCTCTGAAGTTTGCTCTAACATTAATATAGCTAGTCCTGCTTTATTTTGGTTAGTGTCAGCATAGTATATCTTTCTTCATTCATTAACTTAAAAAAAATTTTTTTTTTGCGATGGAGTCTCATTCTGTTGCCCAGGCTGGAGTGCAGTGGCACAATCTTGGCTCACTACAACCTCTGCCACCCGGGTTCAAGCGACTCTCCTGCCTCAGCCTCCCGAGTAGCTGGGATTACAGGTGCCTGCCACTGCGCCTGGCTAATTTTTGTAGTTTGTAGTAGAGACGGTGTTTCACCATCTTGGCCACGCTGGTCTTGAACTCCCGACCTCATGATCCACCTGCCTCGGCCTCCCAAAATGCTGGGATTACAGGCATGAGCCACTGCGCCCGGCCCTATTAACTTTTAATCTATATGTGTCTTATATATAAAGTGGGTTTCTTGCAGACAATGTAGAGTTGGATAGCTTTTTGATCAATTTGGATAATCTGTCTTTTCACTGGTACACTTGCATCGCTGACATTTGAGGTGATTATTAATATATTTGGATTAATATCTAGCATATTTATTACTGTTATTTGTTCTCCCTTTTTCTTATTCTGTTTTTGTCTTCCACTCTTTTTCTACCTTTGGTGGTTTTGATTGAATAATGTTTCATTTTTTTCTTCTTTCTTCACATATCAGTTGTACTTCTTTTTTTTTTTAACCTTTTTTGTAGTGGCTGCCCTAGGGTTTGCAATATATATTCACAATTAATCCACATTCAGATAACACTATACTGCTTCACAGTTAGTGCGAGTACCTTATAATTTAAAACAATCCCAATTCCTCCCTCCCCATCCTGTGTGTATCATTGCTTGCCTTCATTTTACTAACATACACACACACACACACACAAAAGATGGATACATAATCAAATACAGTACACACACATACACACAGAAGGATACATAATCAAATACAGTAGTGTCCCCTTATCTTCAGTGGATACCTTCCAAGACCCCCTGTGGATGCCTGAAATCAAAGATAGTACTGAACCTGATTGGCATCAAGTGGAACACACTTAAGTTCTTGTCTTCCACCCACAAATTTAATGCCTTTTTCATCTTACCAAAGCACTTACCATGCACTGTGCCTGTAACTTTTGCAGTCTGACAGCAAAACGAGCATGCGTTTCTTTTTCTTTCTACACAGTTCACGGGTTGAAATTCATTCTTATTGTAGAATTTAGAAACCTAGGCATATTTTTTTTTCCCCTTTTCCTATTAAGTAAAAAACTCACCTTTTCACTTAAAGGGGGCACTTTAAGGCTTCTCTTTAGCTTATTCAAATTGCTACCATCACTACTCTTGTGCTTTGGGGCCATTATTAAATAAAATAAGGGTGATTTGAGTACAAGGACTGCGATACTGAGACAGTTGATCTGATTACCAAAATGGTTACTAAGTGATTTACCTGTGGTTAGAGTATACAGCAGAGGTCCTCCCACCCAACTCAGCCGCCGGGGACCTGGACCTGTCTGCGGCTTGTTACGAACCGGCCGGCAGAGCAGGAGGGGGAGCAGCAGGCAAGCATGACCACCTGAGCTCCACCTCCTGTCAGCTCAGCAGCGGCATGAGAGTCTCAAAGGAGGCGAACCCTGCTGTGAACCGGTATGCGAGGGATCTAGGTTGAGTGCTCCTTTTGAGAATCTAATGCCTGATGCTCTGAGGTGACGGTTTCATCCGGAAAGCATCCCCTCACCACCCCGCCGTCCGTGGAAAAATTGTCTTCCACAAAACCAATCTCTGGTGCCAGAAAAGCTGGGGACCGCTAATATACAGCATAGGTTCGCTGGATGAAGGGATGATTCACGTCCCGGGCAGGATGGCATGAAATTTCACCAAACTGCTTAGAACGGCACGCAATACAAAACTTACAAATTGTTTATTTCTAGAATTTTCCATTTTTTTTTATTTTATTCTATTTTATTTTATTTTTTGAGACAGGGTCTCTCACTCTGTTGCCCAGGCTGGAGTGCAGTGGTGCCATCTCGGCTCACTGCAACCTCTGCCTCCCAGGTTCAAGTGATTTTCCTGCCTCAGCCTCCTGAGTAGCTGGGATTACAGGCATGTGCCACGAGGCCCAGCTAATTTTTGCGTTTTTAGTAGAGATGGGTTTTGCCATGTTGGCTAGACTGGCCTCAAACTCCTGGCCTCAAGCAATCCACCGGGCTTGGTCTCCCAAAGTTCTGGGATTACAGGCGTGTGCCACTGCCCCCAGCCTCCACTGAATATTTTTGACCTTGATTGACCACAGGTAAATGAAATCCAAGAAAGCAGAACTACAGTTAAGTGGGAACTATTGTATGTTGTTGCAATTATTGTTTTGAACAAACTCTTATCTGTGGGATTAATTAAAATAAGAAAAATAAAACTTTTAATTTTACCTTCACTTATACCTTCTTGTTTGTTCTTCCTTTATGTAGATACGAGTTTCTGACCTGTGTACTTCCCCTTCTTTCTAAAGAACTTTTAACATTTCTTGCAAGGCAAATCTATTGGCAATCCATTCCTTCCATTTCTGTTTGTCTGAGAAAGTCTATTTCTCCTTCACTTTTGAAATATAATTTTGCAGAATTCTAGGTTTTTGTTTTGTTTTGTTTTGTTTTAAATTTAGCACTTTGAATGTTTCACTCCATTCTCTTCTGGCTTGCATGGTTTCTGAGAAGTTGGATGTAATTCTTATCTTTGCTTCTCTGTAAGTCAGGTGTTTTTCCCCGCTATGGCTTCTTTCTTCATTTTTGGTTTGTCTTTAGTTATTCTGTAGTTGAATAGGATGAGGCATAGTTTTTTGACATTTATCCTGTTTGGTGTTCTCTGAACTTCCTAGATCTGTAGTTTGGCATCTGATATTAATTTGGTAAAGGTCCCAGTTATTATTATTTCAAATATTTTCTTTCCCCTCCTTTCTTCTCTTTCTTGTATTCTCATTATGTGTGTGTTATACCTTTCATATAGTTGTCCCACAGTTCTTGAATATCCTGGGTTTTTTTTTTTCAGTCTTATTTTCTCTTTACCTTTCAGTCTTGGCAGTTTCTATTGAGATATCCTCAAGTTCAGAGATTCCTTCCTCAGCCATGTCCAATCTACCAGTAAGCTCATTAAAGGTATTCTGTAGTTCTGTGTTTTGATCTCTAGCATTTCTTTTGGGTTCTTTCTAGAATTTCGCCTCTCTGCTTATGTTGCCCATCTGCATGCATGGTGTCTACTTTACCCATTAAAGCCCTTAGCATCTTATCATAGTTGTTTTAAATTCCCAATTTGGTAATTCCAACATCCCTGCTATATCTGGGTCTGGTTCTGAGACTTAACTCTGTTTCCTCACATTATGTTTGTCACCTTTTAGTATACTTTGTAGTTTTTTCTTTTTTGATGTCATCTGAAATAAAGATAATTTATTTTTTGCTTTTCAAACTAAAGGTCTTTTTTTTCTTGCATAATTTTCCTGGCATCACCAGAACAACATTTAAAGGAAGTAATAAAAGTGAACATTCTTATCTGGTTCTCAATCTTCTGAAGAAAATGTTCAGTCTTTCATCATTAAAAGTGATGCTGAAGTGAGGCACGGTGTCTCATGCCTGTAATTTCAGTGCTTTGGGAGGCCGAGGCGGATGGATCAGTTGAGGTCAGGAGTTCAAGACCAGCCTGGTCAACATAGTGAAACCCCATCTCTACTAAAAATTAGCTGGGCAGTGGTGCAAGGGCCTGTAATCCCAACTACTCGGGGGGCTGAGGCAAGAGAATTGCTTGAGCCCGGGAGACAGGGGTTGCAGTGAGCTGAGATTGCGCCATGGCACTCCAGTCTGGGTGACAGAGTGAGATAGAGTGAACCCTGTCTCAAAAAAAAAATTATGCTGGTCATGGATTTGGAGTATTGATAGTTTATGATTTTTAAGGAATTGGTCTATTTCTTCAAAGTTGTTGACTACATGAACATGAGGTTGTTATGTAGTGATATGGTTAGGTTTTGTGTCCCCACCCAAATCTCATCTTGAACTGCAGTCTCTGTAATCCTCATAATCCCCCACTTGTCAAGGGAGAGACCAGGTAGAGGTAATTGAATCATGGGGGCAGCTTCCTCCATGATGTTATTGTGATAGTGAGTAGTCATGAGATCTGATGGTTTCATAAGCGGCTCTTCTTCCTTCTCTTGACACTTCTTCCTGCCATCTTGTGAAGAAGGTGTATTGCTTTGTCTTTGCCTTCCCCCTTGACTGTAAGTTTCCTGAGGCCTCCCAAGCCATGCTGAACTATGAGCCAATTAAACCTCTTTCCTGTATAAATTACCTAGCCTCAGGCAGTTCTTTATAGCAGTATGAAAATGGACTAGTATATGCAGTATTTCTTTACCATCCTTTTACTGGCTGCAGGATCTGTAGTGATATCTTATTTTGTTCCTGCTATTGCTAATTTTGTCTTCTCTTTTTTATTTTTATCAATATTGCTAGAGGATTATACATTTTATTGATTTTTTTAAACCAGCCTCTTATTTCATTGACCTTCTCTATCATTTTCCTGTTTCTTATATCATTGATTTCTGCTCTTATTCATTATTTTCTTTCTTCTGCTGGGTTTGAGTCTCTTTTGATCTTTTTCTAATTTCTTGGGGTGGGAACTCTGATTTATTAATTTGCGATCTTTCCTCTTTTCTAATGTAAGCATTAGAAAATGTCAGTGCTGTAAGTTTCTCAGTATTGCTTTAATTGCATCCCACATATTTTGATATGTTGTAATTTTAATTGCATTGAAATTCTTTGTTTTTAAAAATCTTTGTTTGAACTCTGTCTTTGACCCAAGGGTCATTTAAAAGTCTGTTGCTTAATTTCTAAGTATTTTGAGAAAATTTTATCTTGTTACTGACTCCTGGTTTGATTATGTTATGGTTAGAAAAACACTCTGTATGATTTTAAGTTTAAAATATTTGTTGAGGTTTTGTGGCCCAGGAGATGGCCCTCCTTGTTGAATGTTCCATGGGCACTGGAAAAAAGTGTCTATTCTGTCATTGTTGTGCGGAAGCTTTTATATATCAATTCGATACTGCTGATTAATTATATTGCTCAGTTATTCTATATCCTTGATAATTTTCTAGCTAATAGTTTTCTCAGTTGCTGAGCAATCAAAAGCCCTTTAGTTTTAAAAAGAGGCTTTTTGGAAGAATCGCCATCCTCAATAATAAACAGTTAAAGATCAATTTCAAAGCAACATGTGCTTTCTTTCCTTCTAGGAATGTCTGTTGTTTCCAAACTCAGGCTAGATTCAATTAGTGGTCACTCTCTCCTTTTGCAAACAACCCAAATTATTTCCTAGATTCTTTATTTTGGATGCAACTGAATAACCTTCCAACCTGACTTGTATTTATAGGTTGCTATTTTCTTCTCATGTATTTACACAGTCTGCTAGTTATTCCCCATACTGCCAAATGTCTTCCGAAATAATCAGCTGTCAGAGGTGAGAAAAATCTGTTAACACATGATGTGTGGCATAGCTCAGAGTTGTGATAAAAAAAATAATCTAGAGTATTAAAAATGCAAGCTGTCCTCTTTTAGCTAAGCTTTAGGCAAGTGCTAGTCATCTGCCCAAGGTCATTTGACTTTTGCCAGATTCTCTGTATTTCGAATGCTCTTGCGATACTTCTTATGTGGCACCATTTAAAGCTTTTTTGCATACTCTCTAGATATTTTACATGGAAGTGCTAAGTAAACTGTGCTTAATGTCTTGGATCCATCGAGTCTCCTGGGCCAGAGCCCTGGGAATCCCTAGTTGGCGGTTTCTGTGTTATTGCATACATTGCACGTATCTCCTGTGGATTCTGCCTCCAAAGTACCTTTCAAATTTATCTCTTTCTCCTCATCTCCACCGCCACTGGCTTGGTTCAGGCCCTCATCAAGACTTTCCTGGATAGTTCCAATAGTATGCACACTGGTCCCACCTTGCCTTAATTCATCTCCACGTGGCTACTGTGAGTATAATCTAAATATAAATGAAATCGCATTTCTCCTTCTTAAAGTCCTCTATAAATCCTCTCATAGGTACTGGGATCAAACTGAAGCGATAAGTTGGCTGACAGATATTTGCCTACCTCTCTGACTTCATTTCCACCAACCTCCCTTCTGTGCTTATTTGCAGCCACTCAACCTGCAATTACTTTAAGTTTATGTTGTTTAGTCTCCTATGCATTAGCAATTATTATTCTGTCTTACATGCATTTTCTACTCATCCTTCAAGACCTAGGTCAGGCATCATCCCCTCTAAGATGACTTTCTGGTGTGGGTTGGATGTTTCTCCCATGTTCCACAGCATCTTCTACACTATTCTCTCCATATGAGTTATAGTATGGCATTGTGGTTTTAAGTTGTGGGCGCTGAAGCCAGAGTGTGTGAGTGTAAGTTGCCTTTTTGTTTCTTTTTCCTTTAAGACAGAGTCTTGCTCTCTAGCCCAGGCTGGAGTGCAGTGGCGTAATGTCGGCTCACTGCAACCTCCACCTCCTGGGTTCAAGCAATTCTCCTGCCTCAGCCTCCCAAGTAGCTGGGATTACAGGCCTATGCCACCATGCCCGGCTAATTTCTGTATTTTTAGTAGAGACAGGGTTTCCACATGTTGGCCATGCTGGTCTGAAACTCCTGACTTCAGGTGATCCGCCCACCTCAGCCTCCTAAAGTGCTGGGATTACAGGTGTGAGCCACTGCGGCCCCGCTATAAATCACCTTTTTAAAATGACTGTGTGACCTCTGCAGGTTTTTTAGCTTTTCTCATTCCTCAGTTTCCCTGTCTGTGAAGTGATAACAGTATCTGTCTAATGTGATTGCTTTGGTTTTTTTTTTTTTTTTCCACCTGGGTGCAGGCGGGCTGAGGGTGAAAATGGCCTCAGCTGCTTTGGGTTTTATATTGAGGTGACAAACATGGAGTCCTTAGAATTATGCCTACATCAGAGTGAATGTTCGATGCATATCAGCTGTTCCCAATAATTTATTTTTCAGTTTGCTGTTTCATAAGATCCTAAGCTTTCAAAGGAATGGAACTAGTCTTTGTTTTGTCAGCATGTAGTGCAAAGAAAGCATTCAATGCTTTGTGAATGCATAAATGACTATAAGCACCATATGTAAGGTGTTATTTTACTTGGTGGTACTTTCCTATTCCCCAGTACTTTCTGACACATTTAGCTCATACGAGAACAAGCTAGCAGTGTGCATAGCAAGTCTTCAAACAATTATAGTAAATTATAGCATATATATTATATATTACATTATTTATTTCCAAAGCAAGCTTTCGTAAGTTAGAGAAGGATAATATCTAAATTTGATAGAATTTTATTGTTTGGGTGATTTGGTTTGAAAAGTCAGCACTATTCTTTCTTGTTGGTGTGTGGCATCTTCTATGGTGCCGTGTGCCACTAGCTTCAAATTATGACAAAATCCACATACCGCTCATGTTGTTGGCATAGGGGAAGATTCTGTTTCCTATCTTCTTTGAATCTCTCACATATTTTTACATTTTATACAATGTTTCAAAATCACATCCTGTGTCCAATAGACTAAAAACAAGCAAGCTCCTGCCATCTCCCTGAGAAAAGGCTGCTAAATGGCACAAGATTTCATTTTCCGGCAACATCGTCTGGGAAATACAAGACATTCATCTTCCTCCATTTCTAGATTAATATGTTTTTATTTAATAAAACTAACCACATTGTGTAGCAGTCCATAATCTTCTGGATGTCTATATTAGAATTAGGTTTGACTCTGAATGATAGAAACTCAAATTAACAATGGCTTAAACAAGTTAAAAATTTATTTCTCTCTTATGTAAACAGAAGCAGTCCTGAGCTAGAATGGCAGTTCAATCATCAGAGACCAAGGCTCTCTCCAGCAAGCTGCTCTGCCATTCTTAATACACAGGTTCAACTCCTAGTTTAAGAGAGCTGTTCCTTTCCAGCCTTCACATCCTCAGTCCAGCCAGGAGGAAAAGGAAAACACTGTGCTGCTATTTAAGGACACTCCCTGTAAATTGCGTATGCATTCCATTTATCAGAACTTGGTCACAGCGCCACACTCAGCTCAAAGGAAGTCTTGGAAATGTAGTCCTTGTCCTGGGTGGCCATGTGCTCAGCTGAAAATTGTGGGTTCTATTTCTGAGAAGGAATAAATGTATATTAGATGATTACCACCAGTCTGTGCTACTTTGTCTTTGCCATTTAACTGTCTCAGCTTATTCGGGTCCAAAATTTAAAAAATAGTGGGTAAAATGGTTCTATTGATGTAAAAAATATGTATTTGATCCTTCAGAAAGGGTCAAAATTAGAGTGTTAACTAGTATGAGACGCCTTTTAAATTTTAGAACCTATGTTAATTTTATGAAGTCACAAAAATATTTTTAAAAATATTAATATTGTTATAGAAAATGTTTCTTATAAAGGAGCAATATGAAAATAAACTGGCATATGACACCAAAGGCACCGGCAACAAAAGACAAAGTAGACAAACTGGACTTCATCAAAATTAAAAGCTTGGTGGCTTGGTGTATCAATGGCTGGGTGCAGTGGCTCATGCTTTTAATCCCAGCACTTTGGGAGGCCAAGGTAGGAGGATCACTTGAGCCCAGGAGTTTGAGATCAGCCTGGATAGCATGACCAGACCCTGTCTCAAAAAAAAAAAAAAAAAAAAAACACACACACACAAAAGAGATATCTGAGAAGGGAGTAATATAAAGAACGTGAATGTGAAGAACTACAACTCAACAACAACAAAAAAACAAATAATCCAATTTTAAAAATGGGCAAAGGACTTGAGTAGATATTTCTCTAAAAATATATATATAAATGGCCAAAAAGCACATGAAAAGATGCTCAACATCACTAATCACTAGAGAAATGCAAATAGAAGACCACAAGGAGATACTACTTTTCACCTATTCGAATAGGTATAATTAAAATAAAACAGTAAATAAGTGTTGGCAAGGATGTGGAGGAACTGCAACCCTTGTGCAGTGCTGCTGGGAAGGTAAAATGTTAAGATCTTGGTGGAAAACTGTATAGTGGTTCCTCTAAAAATTAAAAATTAAATTACCTTATGATCCAGCAATTTCACTTTTGAGTATATACCCAGTAGAATTGAAAACAGGGTCTCAAATGGATATTTTACACTCATGTTCATAACAGTATTATTCACAATAGCCAAAAGGTGGGAGCAATCCAGATATCTATCAGTGGGTGAATAGATAATAAAAATATTATATCTACATAAAATCAAATATTATTCAGCATTAAAAAGAAAGAGAATTCTGATGCATATTCCGATATAGATAAGCCTTATAGACATTATGCAAGCTGAAATAAGTCGGTCACTAGAGGACAAGTACTGTCTTATTCTAGTTATATGAAGTATCTACAGTAGTCAGATTCATAGAGACAAAAGGTAGAATGGTGGTTGCCAGGGGCTCAGGGGAGAGGGAGTGGAGAGATTTTGTTTAATGGCTATGGTTTCATTTTGGGAAGATGAAAGGGTTCTAGAGATGGATGATGGTGATAGTTGTACAATATGAATATATTTAATGCCACTGAACTATACTTTTAAAAATGGTTAAAATGCTAAATTTTATGTAAATTTTATATTTTACCATTTTATATAAAAATATGTTATATTTTTATACACATACATTTATATAATCAGTCTTGAAATCATTTCTAGAGATTTCCCCCAAGGATCTTGATCTTATTGTGAAATGTTATTTTTGAAAAAATGCTATAAAACATACACAAAACAGAGATAATAACATATGGAAAAGCTCCTAGTTCCCTTTACTTAATGTTAATGCCTCAATTTATAATAAATATTTTCTGTGAATGATTAGGCCACTGCCCCAATTGTTGAGTGCCATTTGTATTTATCACGCTTATTCCAACAATTTGAAAAGCCAGCTATGAACTTTTCATATCTGTGAACTGAACCGAACTAAAAAAGCCTTAGAAAACCTGACTTACTATAGATTCTGCAAAATTCGGAGCATTGTGCAGACCAAGAGTTGTCAAACTTTTACCCAGTAGTAAATAAACATTCTAGGCTTTGTGGACCACATTAAGCCTGTTGAATAGGTTTAAAAAATTTTTTTAAACATCCCTATAAAAATGTAAAAACTCTTCTTAGTTAGTGAGGCCCTGCAGTGAAAGGCTATAATTTGACGACCTCTGGAAGACCATGAAGCCCTTCTGCCACCAAGCCACAGTTAATAGGTAGATGTGGGCATATGATAAAGGTAGATCAATCTTTTTTTTTTTTTTTTTTTTTAAGAAGGAAGGAGTGATTTATTTTGGCTGGGAGCAAGGTGATAGCCAAGTCGCATAGTCAAGTAAGGCGCATAGCCAAGCTCAATAGCCAAGCTCGTTTAACAAGGAGAGGCTCTGCCTTTTTATAGGCTTACAACTCTAGGTATTACACGTGAAAGGGTTTTGGGTTTACAGCCTTAGAAATTACAGTGAAAGAGTCTTGTGTTTACAGTTTTACAGCCTTAGAAATTACATGTGAAAGGGTCTTGGTCCACGGAGTAGGCGTGGGGTGGGGCTTTGATTTTGTTTAAGTATAAACAGTGCCTTCCGGAAAGATTGCCCCATACTATGCCTGCTCTCTATAGGAAGGTGATTAAGGAGGTTCTGGTTGGCCAGCCTTTTCTTTTTTTTTTTTAATTTATTTTACTTTTGGTGCATACTATATCTGGCATTTCTCCCCCATGTTATCCCCTCCCCACCCTCCCCCCCTCCCCCCCCCTCCCCCCCCACCCACTGTTGTCTCTCCCCTACCCACCCCCAACTGTCCCATGTGTGATGCTCCTCTTCCTGAGTCCACGTGTTCTCGTTGTTCAACACCCACCTATGAGTGAGAACATATGGTGCTTGGCTTTCTGTTCTTAGATCAGTTTGCTGAGAATGATGGTTTCCAGATTCATCCAAGTCCCTACAAAGGACGCGAACTCATCGTTTTTTATGGCTGCATAGTATTCTATGGTGTATATGTACCACATTTTTTTTGTCCAGTCTATCATTGATGGGCATTTGGGTTGGTTCCAGGTCTTTGCTATTGTACACAGGGCTGCAATGAACATATGTGTGCATGTGTCTTTATAGTAGAATGATTTATAGTTCTTTGGGTATATACCCAATAGTGGGATTGCTGGGTCAAATGGAATTTCTATTTCTAGACCCTTGAGAAATCGCCACACTGTCTTCCACAATGGTTGAACTAATTTACACTCCCACCAACCGGGTAAGAGTGTTTCTATTTCTCCACATCCTCTCCAGCATCTGTTGTCTACCGATTTTTTAATGATCGCCATTCTAACTGGCGTGAGATGATATCTCAGTGTGGTTTTGATTTGCATTTCTCTAATGACCAGTGATGATGAGCATTTTTTCATATGTTTGTTGGCCACATATATGTCCTCTTTTGAAAAGTGTCTGTTCATATCCTTTGCCCACTTTTGAATGGGGTTGTTTGTTTTTTCTTGTGTATCTGTTTTAGTTCTTTGTAGATTCTGGGTATTAGCCCTTTGTCAGATGGGTAGATTGCAAAAATTTTTTCCCATTCTGTTGGTTGCCGATTCACTCTAATGATTGTTTCTTTTGCTGTACAGAAGCTCTGGAGTTTAATTAGATCCCATTTGTCTATCCTGGCTTTTATTGCCATTGCTTTTGGTGTTTTAGTCATGAAGTCCTTGCCTATGCCTATGTCCTGGATGGTTTTGCCTACGTTTTCTTCTAGTGTTTTTATGGTGTTAGGTTTTATGTTTAAATCTTTGATCCATCTGGAGTTAATTTTAGTGTAAGGTGACAGGTAGAGGTCCAGTTTCTGCTTTCTGCACAGTGCTAGCCAGTTTTCCCAACACCATTTATTAAACATGGAGTCCTTTCCCAATTGCTTGTTTTTGCTGGGTTTGTCAAAGATCAGATGGTTGTAGATGTGTGGTGTTTCTTCTGGGCTCTCTGTTCTGTTCCATTGGTCTATGTCTCTGTTTTGGTACCAGTACCATGCTGTTTTGATTACTATAGCCTTGTAGTATAGTTTGAAGTCTGGCAGTGTGATGCCTCTGGCTTTGTTCTTTTTGCTTAGGATTGTCTTGGCTATGTGGGATCATTTGTGATTCCATAGGAAGTTTAAAGTGGTTTTTTCCAGTTCTGTGAAGAAGGTCATTGGTAGCCTGATGGGGGATAGCATTGAATCTATAGATTACTTTGGGCAGTATGGCCATTTTCACAATATTGATTCTTCCTAACCATGAGCATGGAATGTTTCTCCATCTGTTTGTGTCCTCTCTTATTTCATTGAGCAGTGGTTTGTAGTAATCCAGGAGCTGGTTTTTTGAAAAGATAAACAAAATAGACAGACTGCTAGCCAGATTGATAAAAAAGAAAAGGGAGAAGAATCAAATAGATGCAATAAAAAAAGATAAAGGGGATATCACCACTGATCCCACAGAAATACAAACTACCATCAGCGATTACTACAAACAGCTCTACTCACATAAACCAGTAAACCAGGAAGAAATGAATAAATTCCTAGACACTTGTACTCTACCAAAACTAAACCAGGAGGAAGCTGAAACCCTGAATAGATCAATAACAAGGGCTGAAGTAGAGGCAGCAATCAATAGCCTACCAACCAAAAAAAGTCCAGGTCCAGACGGGTTCACAGCCGAATTCTACCAGACGTACAAAGAGGAGCTGGTTCCATTCCTTCTGAAACTGTATCAAACAATACGAAAGGAGGGGAATCCTCCCTAACTCATTTTATGAGACCAACATCATCCTGATATCAAAACCAGGCAGAGACTCAACTAAAAAATAAAACTTCAGGCCAATATCCATGATGAACATGATGCAAAAATCTTCAATAAAATACTGGCAAACAGATTGCAACAGCACATCAAGAAGCTTATCCATCACGACCAAGTAGGCTTCATCCCGGGGATGCAAGGCTGGTTCAACATACGCAAATCCATAAATGTAATCCATCACATAAACGGAACCAAAGACAAAAACCACGTGATTATCTCGATAGATGCAGAGAAGGCCTTTGATAAAATTCAACAGCCCTTCATGCTAAAAACTCTCAATAAACTAGGTATTGATGGAATGGATCATAAAATGATAAAAGCTATATATGACAAACCTATAGCCAATATCACACTGAATGGGCAAAAGGTGGAAGAATTCCCTTTAAAATCAGGCACTAGACAAGGATGCCCTCTCTCACCACTCCTATTCAACATAGTATTGGAAGTTCTAGCCAGAGCAATCAGGCAAGAAAAAGAAATAAAGGGTATTCGATTAGGAAAGGAGGAAGTCAAACTGTCTTTATTTGCAGATGACATGATTGTATATCTAGAAGACCCCATCGTCTCAGCCCAAAATCTTCTCAAACTGATAAGCAACTTCAGCAAAGTCTCAGGATATAAAATCAATGTGCAAAAATCACAAGCATTCCTATATACCAATAACAGACAAACAGAGAGCCAAATCAAGAGTGAACTCCCATTCACAATTGCTACAAAGAGAATAAAATACCTAGGAATACAACTAACAAAGGATGTAAAGGTACGCCAATCTTTAGGGTGCTGGCAACCTCTCTCTGGGCCTGACTCAAATAGAATGAGTGAAGTCTATGAGGTTTATTTCCTGAAACTCTGATAAGGAAGCATGTAGCAGTAGTGGGTCCTAAGTGAGAGATGAGGGGGGTGGTTATTCCCTAGAATGGCTCAGTTCTAATCCCACTGTATACGTAAAATAAACCACTTTTCCTTGAGGGAATTTATGTGTTCCTTGTAACCAGAAGAACCTAAATTACTTTCATCCATTACAAATGTAAATTGATAGAAACAGAAGACAGCCTGGTAATATTTAATAAAGTTGAATATGGGCATATTAGTGATCCAGCAATTCCATGCTTAGTTTTCCTAAAAAATTATTGGACATGTGTACCAGAAGATATTTATAATAACATTCATAGCATTGTAGCAGAGGTCCACAGAGTCTCTTTCAACCTGATCAAATCCCAGCTCTGCTCCTTACACAGCTGTGTGACCTCAGGCAAATTGCTTAGTTCTCTGTGTCCCATTTTTCTCACCTGTGGGGTGAGAGCAATTATTTTATCCTTACAAGTTTGTCATGGGGGTTAAATAAGTTGATATACATAGACTGCTGGGCACAATCTGAATGCTATATTTTTAGCTATTATTTCAACTCTCATTATTATAGCATCATTGTTCATAATAGCAAAAAACTGAAAACAAGCTAAACCTCTATGAGTAGAGCATGGGTAAATAAATTGCAGTATGTCTATGCTATAGAATCATAGCATAGGAGTGAAAAGAATGAACTAGAGCCACGTATATCAATAAGTACAAATCTTGGACACATAATGTTCTAAGAAAAGTCCAGACACAGAAGAACACATATAGTATAATCCCTATGCTATAACATAAGCAAAATCAAACCTTTTCTTTAGAGACACACACATAGGTAGCAATAACAAACAGTACAACAGTACAAATTAAAAATGGGAAAGAAACAAAACTCAAGATAGCGAACAGGTAGATGGGATTGGGAAAGAGCTTCAGAGAGTTTTGTGAAGTTCATAAATTCCTAAATTTGGTGGTAAGTTCATGAGTGCTCTGTGTTATAAATGTGGGACAATTAACCTCAATGGACAAAATCTTCCTTTTTTTTTTTTTTTTGAAATGAAGTCTCACACTGTCGCCTGGGCTGGAGTGCAGTGGTGCGATCTCGGCTCACTGCAACCTCCGTCTCCTGTGTCCAAGCAATTCTCCTGACTCAGCCTCCCAAGCAGTTGGGATTATAGGCACCCACCACCATGCCCAGCTAATTTGTTTGTATTATTTTTAGTAGAGATGGGGTTTCACCATGTTGGCCAGGCTGGTCTTGAACTCCTGACCTTGTGATTCACCTGCCTCGGCCTCCCAAAGTGCTGGGATTACAGGTGTGAGCCACCGCACCTGGCCCCAAATCTTTAAGAAATTTTCTTCAAGAAAATTTACATGGACATGAACTGAGCTGGTGAAAATTCAGGAAATAAGAATTAAAACAAATAGTTTTAATAGTTAATATGCTCTATCAAGAATTCATCCAGGAACTAAATTGGTTGAATGGAATTTGCTCTATGAAATACTTTTGATAATAATTTATCAGTGCTAGTATACTTATTAGGATGTTTGTCTTAATATGTCTTAATAAATTCAAAGTTATTATGATCTGATGGTCATATTTAGCTGAATAATATCATCCTGTGCATTGTTAACAATACCTTAATGATACAATAGACACTAAATTTATATAATGAGCTTTACACATTCATAGGAAAAACAAGGTTTTGACAGAAGTCTGGATGGGAAGCAGGTGTCAGGAAAACCTAAATGGCCAACTAGCTAAAATGCAAAATAGCAAGAAAGTATTCGTCTCTAGAGGTAAGAGAAACAGGAAAATACCAAGAAATATATCATCAAGGCAGAAAACTAACAAAGATATTTGGGACTCAAAGTTGACACTTGACCAAAGGGATCTAACAGACATCTATAGAACACTGCACCAAACAATAACAGAATATATATTCTTTTCATCTGCACATGGCACATACTGTAAGACTGACCACAGGCTCAGCCATAAGGCAATTCTTAACAAATTAAAAAAACCTGAACTCATGCCAACCACACACTCAGACCATGAAGCAGTAAAAATAGACATCAATACTAAGAAGATCTCTCAAAACCATACAATTACATGGAAATTAAGCAATCTGCTCCTGAATGACTTTTGGATAAAGAATGAAATTAGGCAGAAATCAAGAAATTCTTTGAAACTAATGAAAAATACAAGAATCTCTGGGATATAGCTAAAGCAGTGTTAAGAGGAAAGTTTATAGTGCTAAACGCCTACATCAAAAAGTCAGAAAAATCTCTAACAACCTAATATCCCACCTAGAGGATCCAGAAAAATAAAGAGCAAACCAACTCCAAACCTAGCAGAAGAAAAGAAACAATCCATCTTACAGGTGAACCAAACAAAATTGAGATCTATACAAAAGATCAATGAAACTAAAAGTGGGTTTTTTGAAAGAATAAGATAGTAATAAAAAAGAAGATCCAAATAAAAAGAATTAGAAATGACAAAGGTGACATTACCACTGAACCCATAGAAATACAAAAGAATGCCCCTCAGAGACTACTATGAACACCTCTATGCACACAAACGAGAAAACCTAGAAGAAATGAATAAGATCTTGGAAGCCTACAGCCTTCCAAGATTGAACCAAGAAGAAATTTAATGCCTGAAGAGACCAATCATGTGATCCAAAATTAAGTCATTAATAAAAAACCTACCAACCAGAAAAATGCCCTTGGACCAGACAGATTCACAGCCACATTCTACCAGATATATAAAGAAGACCTGGTAGGCCAGGTACAGTGTCTTATGCCTATAATCCCAGCACTTGGGGAGGCTGAGGTGGGTGGATTGTTTGAGGACAGGGGTTCAAGACTGACCTGGAAAACATAGCGAGACCCTGTCTCCACAAAAAGTACAAAAATTAACCAGATGTGATGGTATATGCCTATAATCCCAGCTACTTGGGTGGCTGAGGTGGAGGATCGCTTGAGCCCAGGAAGTCAAGGCTGCAGTGAGCCATGATCACACCACTGCACTCCACCCCAGGCAACAGAGTGAGACACTATTAAAAAACACACACACACACACAAAAAACAAAAAAACAGCTGGTATTAATTCTACTGAAACTATTTCAAAAAATTGAGGAGGAAGGCCTCTTCCTTAACTAATTTAATGAGGCCAGCATCATTCTAATACCAAAACCTGGCAGAAACATAATGAAGAAAACTTTAGGCCAGTATCCCTGATGAACATAGATGCAAAAGTCCTCAACAAAATACTAGCAAATCAAATCCAGCAACACATCAAAAAGCTAATCCAACTTAATCAAATAGACTTTATCCCTGGGATGCAAGGTTGGTTCAATATATGCAAATCAATTAATGCAATTCATCACAAAAAGAGAACTAAAAACAAAAACCACATAATCATTCCAATAGATGCAGAAAAAGCTTTTGATGAAACTCAACACCTGTTCATGTTAAAAATCCTCAACAAACTATGCATCAAAGGAACATACCTCAAAATAATAAGGGCCATATATGACAAACTCATAGCCAACATTATACTGAATGGGCAAAAGCTGGAAGCATTTCCCTTGAGAAACAAAAGAAGGATGCACACTCTCGCCGCTCCTATTCAACATAGTTTTGGAAGTCCTAGCCAGAGCAATCAGGCAAGAGAGGGAAATAAAAGGCATCTAAATAGGAGGAGAGGAAGTCAAACTATCTCTGTTCGGAAATGATATGATTCTATACCTAGGAAACCCCATAGTCTCTGCACAAAAGCTCCTAGAACTGATAACTTTAGTAAAGTTTCAGGATACATAATCAACGTACAAAAATCAGTAGCATTTCTATATACCAATAACATCCAAGCTGAGAGCCAAATCAAGAATGAAATCTTATTCATAACCACCACAAAAAGAATCAAATGCATAGAAATACAGCTAACCAGGGAGGTGAAATATCTCTACAACAAGAATTACAGTAAAACACTGCTGAAAGAAATCAGAGATGACACAAGCAAATAGAAAAATATTCCATGCTAATGGATACGAAGAATCAATATTGCTAAAATAGCCATAACTATCCAAAGCAATTTACACATTTGATGCTATTCCTATCAAACTACCAGTGACATTCTTCATAGAAATAGAAAAAAGATTCTAAAATTCATATGGAACCAAAAATGAGCCCTAATAGCCAAAGCAATCCTAAGCAAAAGGAACAAATCTGGAGGCAATCTGACTTCAAACTGCACTACAAAGCTACAGTAACTGAAACAGCATGGTACTGGTATAAAAATAGACACATAGACCAATGAAGCATGTTTAATAACTCAGAAATAAAGCCACACATCTACAATCATCAGATCTTTGACAAAGTCAACAATAAGCAATGGGGAAAGGATTCCCTAATCAATAAATGGTGCTCAATAACTGGCTAGGGATATGCAGAAGACTGAAATTGGACCCATACCTTTCACCATATACAGAAATCAACTCAAGATGGATTAAAGACTTAAGCAGAGAACCCAAAACTATAAAGACCCTAGTGGGGAGAACCTAGGAAATACTATTCTGGACATAGACCTTGGCAAAGATTTCATGACAAAGGCTCTAAAAACAATTGCAACAAAACAAAAAATTGATAAACGGGACATAACTAAAGATCCGGGGCACAGCAAAAGAAATTATCAATGGGGTAAACAGACAATCTACAGAAGAGGAGAAAATTTTTGCAAACTAAACATCTAGCAAAGATTTAATATCCAGAATCTACAAGGAACTTAAACAAGCAAAAAAGAAACCACCTCATTAAAAAATGGGCAAAGAACATGAACAGACACTTCTCAAAAGAAGACATACATGTAACCAACAATCATGTGAATAAATGCTCAAAATCATTAATCATTAGAGAAATGCAAATCAAAACTATAATGAGATATTATCTCACACCCATCAGAATGGCTATTTTTAAAAAGTCAAAAAATAATAGACATTGGCAAGGTTGTAGAGAAGAGAGATACTCATACGCTCCTGGTGGGAATGCAAATTAGTTCAGCCACTGTGGAAAACAGTCCAGTGATTTCTTAAAGAACTTAAAACAGAATTACCAGTAGATCCAGCAATCCCATTACTGGATATATACTCAGAGGAATATGAATTATTCCATCATAAAGACACACACACATGCATACTTATTCCAGCACTTTTGCCCCTCAACAATGGACTGGATAAAGAAAATGTGGTACATATACACTATGGAATGCTATACAGCCATAAAAAAATGAAATCATGTCCTTTGCAGTAACATGATGCAGCTAGAGGCCATTATCCTAAGTGAATTAATGCAGGAACAGAAAACCAATTACTGCATGTTCTTACAAGTGGGTGCTAAACATTGAGTACACATGGACACAAAGACAGGAACAATAGACACCAAGACTTACTTGAGAGTGAAGGGTGGGAGGAGGGTGAGGGTAAAAAGCTACGTATTGGGTACTACACTCACTATATGAGTGATGAAATCATTTGTGTACCAAACCCCAGTAACACACAACTTATCCATGTAACAAACCTGCACACGCATGCCCTTAACCTAAAATAAAAGGTGGAAGAAAAACAAATAAATAAAGAAGAATGAATTCAATGTTGAGGTGATTATTTGGATGATAAGCTTGATCAATTAAGCTGGCACATGCAGTTTAGGAGTAGACATATCTGTAGACCCTTTCACTTCCAAAAACCACTGCATAGTTAGCTGTTTTCTCAGGCAACAGCAAATACACTGCCTTCAGGGTATCTTCAGGGGTGAGAGTACAGCGATTTCTGATATACGTCAGCCTGTAAGCTTTCATGGCAGTGTGTTGCAAGATGAAGTTGATCAGAGCGTTCATGAGGTGCAAGGCGCGAGATGGTATGCCTCTACGGGGCACCACTTCCTTTAGGACCCTGTTTACACCAAATGAGTCATTTCTGTGTCCAAAATCAATGTGCTTTCTTTGCTTTCTTTCTGGAGGTTGGGATTTGATGTCTTTTGGAGTACTTGTACTTTTTGGTTCTGGATTTAGCCATTGTGGATGCTGTTCCTCTGATCAGTTACGAATGGAGAGGAGTGCCCAAGAGTAGGTGGGAGTGCTCATATTTATAGTGACATGTCACAGTCAGGCTTCAGAGGCTTCCCTCTGATTGGAGATTACTTTTTCTATGTCACAATCACCTAGCAATAGCACTGATTTGTTGTTAAGGTCAAATCTTGTTCCTGGTCAGCCTAAAGTTTTCCTAAGAAGGAGGATTGAGGCTGATTTTAGGGCAAAAAGAGGAGTGCTCATTCTTTCAACTTTTTTTCTTAGCAATTTACAAGCACAATGTACAATATCCTCAGAATTGCAAAATCTCATCAAACTAGGAGGGTTAGTAAAAGGGAAGGAAAGTTGCCGTAGGCATTTTCTCAGGGCCACTGTGTTCATAAAAGCATTCATAAATTCATTTTATGAGCAAATGAATAATTAAATAAGCCACAAAAGTCTCAAAATGACTATTTTATAAAAAACATGTATGGCTAATCTGGTTTTAAGAATTGTGACCATTACTTTAAAAATGAAGCTTAAGCTTTTGTCTGGACTCTAACTCCTCAGGAGCAAATATGTACAACTGAAGAATAAAACAAAAACTCCCCTATTTTATTGTTAAAATTATAATATATGGACTGCGTTTGTTAACCTTTTGTAATCACATTAATTTTATTCTTGCAAATTTCACAGATTCCATTTCATGGTCTGCGTTTACTTGATACTGTAGTTCTGTTATTAACCGAAAGATGTTTGTAGGGTCACTCTTGACCATGTGCTTCGATGCAGCAAACCACCATGGCATGCGTATGCCTATGTAACAAACCTGCACGTTCTGCACATGTATCCCAGAACTTAAAGCATAATTTAAAAAATATTTCATTGCTTTCTTAATTAAATGTATCCCTGAATAAAGGAAAAGACATACAAGTAACTACAAAAATAACAGGCTGGGTGCCGTGGCTCACACCTGCAATCCAAGCACCTCAGTAGGCTAAGGAAAGTGGATTACTTGAGCCCAGGAGTTCAAGACCAGCCTGGACAACATAGAAAACCCCATCTCTACACAACATATAAAAATTAGCAGGGTATGGTGGTGCACACCTGTAGTCCCAGCTACTTGGGAAGCTGAAGGATGGGGGAAGGATCACCTAAGCCTGAGAATTCAAGGCTCTGGTGAGCTGTGATCATGCCACTGCATTGGGCAATACAGTGAGACCGTGTTTCAAAAAAAAAAAAACAGAAAACAAAAAACAAAAAAACCCAAACAATATATAATCATTTTAACTATTCACAATTGCCACAACTCTTAATGCTGTCACCAAATGTCCTTCACTAGGAGCTTCTTTACAGATGAGGTAGAATGGCTTATGTGTAATTTCTGGAATGTTATCTTAATTTCTCCCCTTTCTCTCCCACTCAAGAAAGTAAATCCCAAATTAGGTAAGAATAATGTTATTATAGTGATACTTTGAACAAGCTCTGACTTCTAAAGACAAGAGACATCATGTGTAAATAGCCATAGCATATTGTAAGTAATACATCTCAGACTGTGCTCATTACACTGAGAGGGAGCCTGCTGCTTCCAGGGATGCTTGGGAGTGATGGATCTTTAGTCAGCTCTTGCTAATTTTGCTTTCAGATTTCTCTAGATATAATTACTTAGTTTGCTTAATTATAGCATAGCTTTATTTGCTACCATTTAGAAGTAACTATCAGGTGGAGAACATTTTTCCCTCTTCTTCAACACATCCACGTTAAAGAGCTTCCACAAACCTAACAAACCTAGTCTCTTTCTGCATGAGTGACTCCTCCCTGAAACAAATGACTTACCTGATGGGAGGTGAAGACAGGACAGCCTTGTGGATCTCACCCCTTTTAGGATCCTCCCTGGGATCTGACTGTGGGGAGCTCTGTCTCTGGGAAAGGGTCACTATTTGCCAGCTGCTCATGACTGGGTAGGTCCTTCTGCTTAACACTTGGGTGTTATCTTAGAAGCTTATTGTTGCATCACACCTAAAGGCTGTTCTCCAAATAGCTTGTCAGTAATGAAGCTGATGTTTTGATCTCCATCTTTCTGGTTCCTTTGGCTCTCTCAGTTGGTTTTATGCTTGAGTGAGGAGAAGGAAGGATGCGAAGTATTACAGTAGCTAAAAAAAAAAAAAAAAAAAAAAAAAATTTTTAAAGCCCAAATGATAAGCTGTATGCTAAAATACTAAATGACCAGAAAGTCCAGAAAATGAGGAATACTGGTTCTATACAATTTCTGACAAACATAAGATTTCAAATTTCCTTCTAAAATTCAATGAATCATTCTAAAATATGTATGAGTTCACCACTGATAGGCAGTTTTTTGTTTTCTTTTCCTTCTCACTTCCTCCTCCTCCAGACAGACTGGGACAAAGGATAAACAATTTTGCATAATGGCCTGCAGGAGATGCCCCACAATATGATCAGTCCAGGCAGTGCAGCAAGTCTGTTTACTTTGCATCTGTCACACCTTGAGAATGGACAGTGTAAGAACTTCTGTCCTTTCTCCCCTTCCCCTCTGCCTCTGTCCCAAGATCATAGCGTTAGAATGAAGCCTGGTGTCTTCAGCAGGAGACACAGTGGATTAAAAGGACTGATGACCAGTATACCAGAGATCCTGGGTCACCAAGCTGTTTAAAAGTAACTGGAGTCCAGAGTCAAAAACTGTTTCCTGCATTTTTCCAGGCTCTTGTTTTGTGCTCCATCATATTGTGTCTATATAGGACATGGACTGTATTGTATCCTCCTTTCCATGATTGTATAGGTAAAGTATTGGAGTTATAGCAGCTTATTCTTTCATTGATGACTCAGGATCTTGTAATGATTCAAGGTCATCAACAAGATTACCCATGATTATCTCACAATAATATAACTGTGGCAGAGGCGACATTAACTCAAAGCCGAAAGCATGCACTGACAGGTATGAGTGTACTCTGGGTACAGTTTCATAGCCACAGTATTAGTTTTCTATTGCTTTAACAAATCAGCACAAATCTAGCAGCTTGGAACAACACGAACCTACTATCTTACAATGCTGGCCTTTCACTGGGCTCAAATCAAGATATGGACCAGGTTTCTGTCCTTTCTGGATGCTCCATGGGAGAGTCTGGTTTCTTGCCTTTTCCAGCTTCTAGAGGCCACTTGTGTTCCTTAGCTTTTCCTCTGTCTTCCAAGCTAGCGGTAGTGGGTGGAGCCTTTCACACACTGCATCACTCTGGCCCTGACTCTCCTGCCTCCCTCTTTTGCTTAGAAGGAACCTTGTGATCACATTGGGCCCACCCTGATAATCCAGGATTATCTCTCTGTTTCAAGGTCTTTAGCTTAAACACATCTGCAAAGTCCCTTTTGCCATGCAATGGAACATGTTCATAGGTTCCAGGGTCTGAGACATGGATGTCTTTCAGGGGGCATTATTTTGCCCACCACAGCCACCATCAGCAGAATGGGATTGTTATAGAAGATTTGGGTCACTGATGGTAAAGTAGTCAGAGATGAAAAACACTGTCCTTCGTAGTAGGTGACCAGAAATATATATGTATAGATATATATAGTTATCTCTCTATATAGATACATGTCTGACTATCTATCTATCTGTCTATCTATCCATCTGTCTAATTTAATATCTTCTATATTTTTTTGAGACAGAGTCTCGCTCTGTTCCCTAGGCTGGAATGCAGTGGCATGATCTCGGCTCACTGCAACCTCCCCCTCCTGGGTTCAAGCAATTCTCTGCCTCAGTCTCTGGAATAGCTGGGATTACAGGCACCTGCCACCATGCCTGGCTAATTTTTGTATTTTAGTAGAGATGGGGTTTTACCATGTTGGCCAGGCTGGTCTTGAACTCCTGACCTCATGATCTCCTGCCTCGGCCTCCCAAAGTGCTGGGATTACAGGCGTGAGCCACCACACCCGGCCCAGAAATATATTTTAAAAATATTTTCTATATGTGGGTTTTCTTGTCACTTATTTATTTTTCTTCTAAAAAATATAGTTGTCTTGGATTTTTACTTTCTGTGCTGTGTCTCTACATTATAGTTCCAAAAATAAGCTTAGTAAAACATTTTACCCTTGAAGGCAGGAGGATGACAGTAGAGGTGAGAGATTTCTTCTTTTTTTGAGAGGGAGTCTTGCTCTGTCACCCAGGCTGGAGTGCAGTGGCTCGAACTCAGCTCACTGCAACCTCCGCCTCCTGGGTTTAAGCAATTCTCCTGTCTCAGCCTCCCAGGTAGCTGGGATTACAGGTGCCTGCCACCATGCCCAGCTAATTTTTGTGTTTTTAGTAGAGATGGGGTTTCACCATGTTGGCCAGGCTGGTCTTGAGCTCCTGACCTCGTGATCCACCTGCCTTGCCCTCCCAAAGTACTGGAATTACAGGCAAGATATTTCTTCTTTTCTTTCTTACTTCTCTCCTTCTCACATTCCCTTCTCCATTCCTTCTTTCCTGCTTCTCTCTTTTTACAAGTATTTATCTGATGCCAACCATGTGCCACGCACTGCATGAGTTACACTGTGCAGATACAGAGATGAAGAAGATATAATTTACACTTTTAAAAAACTCAGTTTATTGAGGTAGGCAGACATGGAAATAGCTGATTATTATGAACAGCGAGATAAAGGCTATGCCAGGCATCCATACGGTGTAAGCGAGGGGAGAGGGAGAGAAATTGGTTCCTAGATCACTTGGTCTATTAGGGCAGGCCTCTAAGAGGAGGAGTTACTGTGTTAGTTGCATCTTGAAGGACACAGATGTTATTCAGGCAGATAAGGTTGGTGGCGGGGGGAGGGGGAAGAGTGTGGGTGCCCTGCAAATAAAGTACTTGCAGGAAAAGGCATAATGTTTTTGCTTGTTTGTGCGTGAGGATGGGAGACCCACAGTCTGGAAGAGGCAATGTGGAGCCCAAGATTGGCTGTCCCATCTTGTCTGGCAGTACTGGGTTATGGGAGGATGTGGAATCTCCAGAAAGCAGTGCAGGAAGCATGTTTGCCAGGAGATAATCTAGGTTCCAGTTAAGGCAGTGGTTCTTTAGACTGGGTACGCTCTGGAAACACCTAGAGATGTTAAACAAAGAAAACCAAAACAATAGAACAGCCAGGCCAGGGCTAGACCAAGGCTAACTAAATCAGATTCTGCAGGGGCGAGGTTCAAGTTTTTTTTTTTTTTTTTAAGTTTTTCAGGGTGCTTTTAATGTGCAACCAGGGTTAGAATCACTGAGCTAAGACAGAGCAAAATATTTGAAGGTGTTGGGGGAGTTTAAAAAATTTTTCTCAAACACAGAGGAAAGGGTTAAGAGGGAGGGGAAAAGAAGAAGGAGTAGGAGGTCAGCAGATGTGAGGGCGGATGAGTGGAAGCAAGGCCTCTGCGGGCGACAGGTGTTCTCTGATCACAGACTCCCAGCACTGAGACATGAAGAGAAGTAGACTTTGCTGTAAACTTGTTTCCATGCTAATATTAAAGACTGAAGCAATCTGAAAAATTCTTTCAGCATTTGACAAGAAAGAGATCTAGAAGAACTGAGAAGGGCTAACTGAGGAGGGAGGAACCAGGCTGGTGTCCTCTTTGCTGGGGGAGACCAATTTAGCTTTTGCCTGTCTTATATTTCCATGCTTGGAAATAAAACAACAATGTTCCATGTTCCCCTTTCCCGACTTGTTGACAGTTTTCTGGCCTAGGTCATTTCTCTTTGACTTCCCTCTCTTGCTGCATTCGTAAGGCTGATGCTCCTAACCTCACCAGTTCAGAGCCCTCTCTCCCACACCTGAGTCACCTGTGTCCTGCTTTGGCTAATCTGAGAGCTGGATCATTGTTCTCAGGTGACCTCAGAGAGAGAGAGAGAGAGAGAGAGAGAGAGAGAGAGAGAGGATTAGATTAGCTTTGTGCAGAGTAAGAACGTCGTAATAAAGGGATTAGCCTTGAGAGTAGGTTGAAGGTTGTCAAATCCTGGATGAGGTTCCAGAGAAGTCTGAAGTTCTTCAGCAGAAACAGAAAATGTACTGGGACAACAGAGAGAAGAAAAACTCCAATTTTGTTTTGAGCTCTCATTCATTTATTGTAGTAAAACATCAATGAACTAAAAAGCAATTAACCCCCTGAAATCAATACATTTATCACTGTAAGTGGATTTTTCTCTTACTATGCTAAGAGTGTCCTTGTTCAGCACATGGAATTGGCATCGAAGTTGCCCAAGATCACATGCCTGCAAAGTGTGGAGCCAGGAGGTAAACGAGGCCTGTCAGACATCTAAGCTGGGGCTCTTAATCACTATACTACATTGCTTCCCATTCATTGGCCCAAAAGGGAGGATGTTCTAAGCAGGCAGAAAAGAATAAATAACAACAGTGAGGCATGAAATCACAAGCTACATTCAAGAACCAGGGAAAAATTATTTTGCCAAGAGTAGAGACATTGCATGTGAGAGAGATGGTTAGAAAGGTATGGTGGGTTCAATTTATAATGTCTTAATTGTAGTCTAAGGTATTAAAATTATTCTATAGATATTTGAGAATCACCAAGAATTGGAAGCGTGTATGTAATTGGCTTAAAGTGGTGTTTTGAGAGGGTCAATGTGGAGCAGGTGCAGGAGGGAGTAGAAGAAATGAAGTTAGAAATGAGGTCCAGCAATGCTATTGCGCAGTGGCCTGGGAGGGCAAAATAGAGGCCTGGACTGGAGGCAATGGGGATGAGAAGGAGGAATCGTCTTTGAAAGAACTGGTGAGGTGTGATGATTGATTTGCTGTTTGAGACTAAAGAGAAGGCAGGCTCTCATAAAATGCTGACATGTACTGAGCACTGACTATGTGTCTAGACACTGTTCTACATACTTTCCAGGTATCAGTCGGTTCTCACAACAACCCTATGATACAGGTACTATCATTAGCATCTCCTGTTCCCAGGTGAGGAAACTAAGTGGGCCTCAGCTCACATAGCTCACATAGCTCACATGGCTCACATGGCTGGGGCCCGCTATGCGATCAGACACAGTTAGTTGCAGAGCTGGGATTCACAGCCAAGCACCTTGGTTGCAGGCCCCCTGCTCTTTACTCTCAGACACCCTGCTTCTCCCTGGGCCCTTAGGGATGTGGTGCTCCACCTGTGCTTAATCATTGTGTCTCATCTCCACGGGCTTCGAGGCAAGCAGGGAGCACTTCTGCCTCACAGCTGTAAATGTGGCTGTCACCAACAAGTAAGTGTCAGAATCAAGACTTGAACCCAAATCTTCTAACTCCATCTCCAGTGCCCTGGCCAAACCTTCATGCTCAAGACTACAAGGAAAAAAGAAAAGAAAAAAGAAAGCTTCATGAACCCAAAGAGTACACTGAGATATGATTTTAGGATTTAGGATGAAAAATCTGATTTTAAGCAGCTTCAGGAGTATGCTTTTCTTTATGTTCAGTAGAATCCCTGAGGCTGTGGTCTATAAAGGGAAAATAATTTATTTTCTCAACAAAGAGAAGATTCTCACAGCCATCATGTAGGTTTACATTCTAGACGAGTCAGAAGGAAACCCACACCTTTAGCTAGAAGGAAAGGATGACTGATTCTAAATTGAGAAGAAAGGATTTAAGGAAGGGAGCCTACACTCAGAGAATCCTAATACGGTTTTAAAAGTATGTAACTTCTTCAGTTGTCCTGCAATGCCCTTTTAAGCTGGTTTACACATAAAGTAACCAGAAAGACAAATATATTAGACATCATAAAATTAGAGGCTAATAAGCATAATAAGAAAATTATGTTCATTGCAAAACAGCCAACTAGAAACCAGGGACGCTAAGTGTCTTTCTTTAAGTACATGGGAATATTTTCCAGTCTAAGTGATAGAATAAAGTCCTGCCTTGGTTATACTCAAATAACAAAATCCAGTATTGAATTTAGTAAAATCTAGAGATCTAAATCCACTGTCTGTCCATGGTCTGATGAAAGAAAATAATTCTCTAAGAAACTCCATCCGAAGACATTCATGCCAAGGCTAGTTCCCAATGTTCTTGTGCTGAGTTCTATTTTAAGACCATCTTTCAGTGTAATACAGTCTTTCTCTTGGTTTTCCAGTCTCTCTGGGCAAAGCTGTGCTGCTAGAGTAGAGACCTCTCAGAGGAATGCTGGGCTGAGTGAGGTCAATTCACTTAGAGTGTGCTGGAGGCTGCCATCTGGGGGCATAATCTCTCTGGTCTATTGTTTCCTGAAATCACCATTTATGATTAACATCCGCAGAGTACTTTCTACTTTTCAAAGTGTTAAGAGTTGATCAATTGAAAGAATAATACTATATCCTGTAGTAGGCCTTGTCAGTTTCCCTGATGAGGCCCCATCTCCTCTCTCTTGTATAAAAATGTATTTTTTTTCCACAAAGAAGGGTTTAGGGGGCATCTGCTTACATGAGTCTGTCTAGGATCCACTGAATAGTGTAACCAAGAGTCTCAGGACAATAGAACACCTTAGAAGTGCTTATTTTTTTTCCCAGCTATACAGATGAGGCAAGTTGTGATGTAATCGAGGACTCTAAAACACAGTGGTTCTTCTCTGAATGGTGTTTCCAACAGAGCAGGTTTGAGAAATGTCTTGCCTTCAGGGCATTTTATCTTCACTATTGAGAATCTCATCACCTTGAAGAAGTCAAAACCATACAACACAAATAATTTTTAAAACACAATTTCCTTCCATTTCCTTAATAATCCTTTGATATAAGCAGGCTAGCCCTATTGCTTTACAGGTGAAATTCAGATAAATTAAGCTTCTTACTTCAAAGATGCATACCCCAGAAATGTGGTAAAACTGAGCCTAGAACTAGGTTTCTTTACATTGCATGGTGCTGCTGGAATGAAAGCACATACCTACCTCTGCAGCCTTGGTGGAGTCCGTGGTTTTCAGGTGGTTTTTAGTAGTGTTTGTTAGAAAGTCTCTTTGGGGTTCTGCAGGTCCTTCATTCATGTAAGCATCTGTGATATGCACCCAGTACTTAGGAAAATACCGACTTACATGCCTCACTGAGACTCATGAACTATTTCCTTTTCAAAATGCTCTTCTCCTACCTGTCACCTCATTATTTGGTGTACCGCTTTGCCAAATCGACTGCAATTTTAACAAAAAGAGAAAAAACTATTATAAAAAGGACTGTGGAAGTAGTCAAAATTGGCCTATTTTCTGCGTGAGCCTCTCTTCTGCCTCCTCACCTCCACTACAAATCCTACTCCTAACAACCCAGATCACCCACTTAACGCTTGAATTTCTCTATCTTTTCTCTCTTCACTCAAGTAGGATTTTAATGCACTGAGAGGTAAAAACAGATTAAGGAGATGAGCTCAAATTCTGGATCTGCCACTGATGTTTGAGCTGCATGTCTTCGTGCATACCTATCCTCAATCAGTGCTTTCTCCACTTTTAGGAAATTCTCTAATGGAAGACAGGGCCTAAAATTCCTAGAATGATAGGAAATAGGAGCTCCTGAGGGAACTCGTTAGTCATTATTATATTCCTAGTGCTAGCACAATTACTTATACCTACTGGTGTTCAAAAAGTAATTCTGAATGAATGAATAGGGCCCTCCCAGAGCAGTTGGCCAGCCATATCTCAGTCTTTCACATTGCAGGGAACTGCAGGGAACAAACATTTGTGAATGCTGTTGTGTGGGTGCTTTAGAGACGTAATCTCATTTAATCCTCTTAATAGCTCTATGAAGTAGGTTTTATGAGTGCTGTGCTCCAGTGAGGGAAGTGAGGATCATAGATAGAGGTGAAGGAATGTGCTCAAAATCCTGTAGTCAGTTATTGGACTGGAATTGGAACTTCATTCTGTCCACCTTTGAAGCCCGTTTTCTGATACACTGAGCTACTTCTGAAGGACATAGGTATTGTCTCTAGAAATCACCTTATTTTATTCCACTCTCTTCCACCCATTCAGAAGGAACATTGAATACCACCATATTAAAATATTTAAATGTTTTCTTTTGGGCTCAGTTCAAAGTTTTCTTTTTTTTCCCTTGGCTGTTTGTCTACTTTCTCATCTATGATGTAAGTATTTCACAAAATGCTCCTTAAGTTAAAAATCCAATATAACAATATCAGGAACAAATTTAGAGAAAAGATGTCACATGACTTACGACAGTTATATTTAGCAATGTTTATAATACTATAAAATATTTTTGTGGAATAGCTCTCACTACAGAAGTTCTTGAAATGCTTAATAAAGAGTTGAGGTTATTACTGACTTTCTAGCACGCAAGCATCCTCCACCTTTTGTAATTGTTAGTCCCCTCCATGGTTTAGTGACTCCGTGGCTAAGCTGGGTCCACTGTGCATCCAGACCCTCGGACATCCTCAGGTGTTAGACCTGCCACAGGAAGCAATGAGATGTGAGATGTGTTGGCTTTCTGACTGAAGATGCCTTGTGCCACGTCAAAATTTAACTAGTCCAATATTACTTAATCATGCATACTTTAGAGTATCAATAAAGATTCTAAATGGGTGCACAAACCCAGGAACAGGAGCGAGCAACCTAAAGCTCTGGAGGTATTTTCATGACAAAATGTTAGAAGCTAAACATTAAGACATTTACCTAATTTTGCTTCATATTATACATGTTTTGTATTCTCTACTAGACTTAAGTGACTTGATAAAAAATGCTTTTGTATTTCCCCCACTGCTCTTATCAAAGTGCCTTTTAAAAAATATTTTTTCAGTAAACTAGTATTTTTCCTATTTATTTTCCTATTTCTTATATTATACCTTGTTAAATGCTTCATTGTTTCATTTCAGCCCTCATCAGCAGTGTGAAGAAGGTATTTTTTTTCCTTAAATTAGTGGTTTCATGGTTATACCTATTATTATATTTATCTTTTCCAATTTCTTACATTCCTATTTTAAAATTCCTATTTCTTATGGAAAATGGAATAACTCTTTTATCTTTCCTAAGTAGTCATTATAAACTCATATTCTTCTTAGTTGATTTCTATAGAATCCACTAGCCTGTTAGAACCAAAGTAATTCTTCTACTTAGAGCAATAAGATAAAGTTCTAGAAGGAAAAGATACTATGTGGATCTCAATTTTCTTAGCTATGTTATAAATAAAAAATAAACATGGACTCATGATGCCCTGAATTAATAGAATAATCATTTCCTGGAGACCAGGAGAAAGAGTTCTTTAGGGGAGATGACCATTATCTTCTTGGAGCAGCTCCTGCTAGTGTAAAAGTGATGGCCACGGTCCTCAGACACAATAATCTTTGGTGATGAGATCACATCACTTTTTTTAACTGAGCAAACATCACTAAAGTTGTTGAGTAATTCATGTAAACAAAGAGGAACAAATTATTGAGTACCTACTATGAGCTAAGTGCCCTGCTAAATGCTGCATTGTTTCATTTTGGCCTCTCAGCAGCAATGTGAGAAAGATATTATTTTCCTCAAATTAGTGGTTTCATGGTTATCCCTACAATTACATTCACTCACTTATATTCTGATATACTTCCTCAAATAAGAAAAAAGTAGGGTAGGGCTCCGGATTTTCCATAGGAGTTTGTCCAGAAGTTCAGACACTCACATGGGATTGTGCTGGCCATGGGAATGACATCTATGTATATCTTGGTAGAAAGGAAAAAAGATTGAGAATGGCTGGACTGAAACTTGAAATGTCACCCTGGGCAGAATATCCTATCACTGGGGAAATAATAGGTGGCTCATTCATATATATTTTTATTTTTAAAGTTATTTATTAATCTAAGGTACACTAAAAAAAGTGAACAGCACATCCTCAAGTTATAATTTCTCACATGTTATGACTTAGGACAAGTATAAACAAAAACCCAGGATGATTTACTTACAATGTAAAGGCAAATATTAAGTAATTAATGGTGATATGAATGGATGATATGCAGATATGACAAAACCTTGGAGGTGACATGTGATTGATTAGCATTTGGAAAACCAGGGTGGTGCCTGGCCTGAGGTCTGGAGTTCTGTGTCAATCTTTATTGAATAGCATTCACTCACCTTCTAGAACCAAATAATCTTCTCTGGGGTGACTTTAGGCACTCTAGATTGGAGTGTTTAAGAATAGGGGGAGGTGGATCCAAGATGGCTGAATAGGAACAGCTCTGGAGTGCGGTTCCCAGCGAGAACAATGCAGAGTGGTCACCGCATTTCCAAACGAGTTATTATTGCCCACAGACCAGGAGATTCTCAGGCTGAAAAGTGCCACAAGTTTCCAGCATGGCTGTTTCAGCTGGTGCAGCAGGTTTCTGCACAAAAGCTCACACAAATCTGGGTGGCCATTTCAACTGGTGCCTGGAACGCATGGGAGACAGAGTCGCCCATTCAGCTGAAAAGAAGGGGGCTGAAACAGGGATCCAGGTGATCTGGCTCAAAGGGTCCCACTCCCACAAAGACAAGCAATCTGAAAAGCTCTGGATTGAGAGTTTCATAGCTAGTGCAGCTGGTCCCAGGATGGTCCAGAGCTGTTGGGGGAAGGGTGTCCACCATTATCGAGGCAGTCCACCACTACTGAGGCAGTCTACCATTACCGAGGCAGTCTGCCATTATAGAGGCAGTCTGCCACTACTGAGGCAGACTGCCATTACCGAGGCAGTTCTAACTATACCTCTATAAACAAAACTGCAAGGAAGTTCACACAGCAGCTAGGCAGAGCCCACGGCAGCTCAGCAATGCCTCTGTTAGCAGACGGTGACTAGGCTACCTCCTAGTAGGTCAGGGCATCTCTGAAAATGGCAGCAGCACATCAGAAACTTATAAATAAAGCCCCACCTTACCAGGACAGAGCACCTGGGAAAAAAGCTGGTTATGGGTTCTGCTGCAGCAGACTTAAACATACCTGCCCCACAGCTCTGAATGGAACAACGGAGCTTACAGCTCAGCACTTGAGCTCCTATAAGGGTCAGACTGTCTCCTCAAGCAGCTCCCTGATCCCCGTATATCCAAAGAGACACCTCATAAAGTAGAGCTCAGGCTGACATCTGGCGGGTATCCTTCTGGACGAAGATAACAGAAGAAGAAACTGGCAGCAACCCTTACTGTTCTGCAGCCACCACAGGTGATCCCCAGGCAAGCAGGGTCTGGAGTGGACCTCTAGCAATCCTACAGCAGAGGGACCTGACTGTTAGAAGGAAAACTAAAAAACAAAGAAATAACTTCAGCATCAACAAAAGGAAATCCACTTAGAGACCCCATCCAAAAGTCACCAACTACAAAGACCACAGGTAGATAAATCCAGAAAGATGGGAAGAAACCAGTGCAAAAAGGATGAAAACACCCGAAACCAGAACCCCTCTCCTCCTACAAGGGATCACAACTCCTCTCCAGCAAGGGAACAAAGCTGGATGGAGAATGAGTCTGATGAATTGACAGAAACAGGCTTCAGAAGGTGGGTGATAACAAACTTCTCTGAGTTAAAAGAACATGTTCTAACTCAATGCAAAGAAACTAACAACCTTGAAAAATGGTTTGACAAAATGCTAATGAGAATAAACAGCTTAGAGGAGAATATAAATTACCTGATGGAGCTGAAAAACACAACACGAGAAATTCACGAAGCATACACAAGTTTCAATAGCTGAATCGATCAAGCAGAAGAAAGAATATCAGAGATTGAAGATAAACTCAATGAAATAAAATGAGAAGGCAAGATTAGAGAAAAAAGAATGAAAATAAATGAACAAAGCCTCCAAGAAATATGGGATTATGTGAAAAGACCTAATCTACGTTTGATAGGTGTACCTGAATGTAATGGGGGAGAATGAATACAAGCTGGAAAACACTCTTCAGGATATTATCCAGGAGAACTTACCCAACCTAGCAAGGCAGGCCCAACATTCAAGTCCAGGAAATACAGAGAACACCACAAAAATATTCCTCAAGAAGAGCAACCCTAAGGCACATAATCGTAGATTCACCATGGTTGAAATGAAGGAAAAAATGCTAAGAGCAGCCAGAGAGAAAGGTTGGGTTACCCACAAAGAGAAGCCCATCAGACTCATAGCAGATCTCTCGGCAGAAACCCTACAAGCCAGAAGAGAGTGGGGGCCAATATTCAACATCCTTAAAGAAAAGAACTTTCAACCTAGAATTTCATATCCAGTCAAACTAAGCTTCATAAGTGAAGGAGAAATAAAATCCTTTATGAACAAGCAATTGCTGATGGATTTCATCACCACCAGGCCTGCCTTCCAAGAGCTCCTGAAAGAAGCACTACACATGGAAAGGAACAACCAGTACCAGCCACTCCAAAAATGTACCAAATGGTAAAGACTATTGACACAGTGAATAAACTGCATCAACTAATGGGCAAAACAACAAGCTAGCATCAAAATGGCAGAATCAAATTCACACATAACAATATTAACCATAAATGTAAATGGGCTAAATGCCCCAATCAAAAGACACAGACTGGCGAATTGGATAAAAGTCAAAACCCATCGGTGTGCTGTATCCAGGAAATCCATCTCACATGCAAGGGCACACATAGGCTCAAAATAAAGGATGGAGGAAGATTTACCAAGCAAATGGAGAGCAAAAAATAGCAGGAGTTGCAATCCTAGTCTCTGATGAAATAGACTTTAAACCAAGAAAAATCAGAAGAGACAAAGAAGGGCAATACATAATGGTAAAAGGATCAATGCAACAAGAAGAGCTAACGATTCTAAATATATATGCACCCAATACAGGAGCACCCAGATACATAAAGTAAGTTCTTAATGACCTACAAAGAGACTTAGACTCCTAGACAGTAATAGTGGGAGACTTTAACACTCCACTGTCAATATTAGACAGATCAACGAGACAGAAAAATAAAAAGGATATCCAGGACTTGAACTCAGATCTGGACCAAGCAAACCTAACAGACATACACAGAACTCTCCACCCCAAATCCACAGAATATACATTCTTCTCAGCACCACATCACACCTACTCTAAAATTGACCACATAATTTGAAGTAAATCACTCCTCAGCAAATGCAAAAGAATGGAAATCATAACAAACCATCTCTCAGACCCCAGTGCAATCAAATTAGAACTGAGGATTAAGATACTAACTCAGAACCACACTACTTCATGGAAACCGAACAACTGGCTCTTGAATGCTGACAGGATAAATAATGAAATGAAGGCAGAAATAAAGTTGTTCTTCGAAACCAATGAGAATGAAGACACAACATACCAGAATCTCTGGGACACATTTAAAGCAGTGTCTAGAGGAAAATTTATAGCAATGAATGCCCACATGAGAAGCAAAGAAAGATCTAAAATTGACACCCTATCATCAAAATGGAAAGAGCTAGAGGAGCAAGATAAAAAAAACTCAAAGGCTAGCAGAAGACAAAAAATAACTAAGATCAGAGCAGAACTAAAGGAGATAGAGACACAAAAAACCCTTCAAAATATCTATGAATCCAGGAGCTCGTTTTTTGAAAAGATCAACAAAATAGACAGACTGCTAGCCAGATTAATAAAAAAGAAAAGCGAGAAGACTCAGTAGATGCAATAAAAAATGATAAAGGGGTATCACCACCCATTCCACAGAAATACAAACTACCATCAGAGATTACTACAAACAACTCTATGCACACAAACCAGTAAACCTGGAAGAAATGGATAAATTCCTGGACACTTGCATCCTCCCAAGCCTAATCCAGGAAGAAGTTGAAACCCTGAATAGACCAATAACAAGGGCCAAAGTTGAGGCAGCAATCAATAGCCTACCAACCAAAAAAAGTCCAGGTCCAGATGGGTTCACAGCCGAATTCTACCAGACATGCAAAGAGGAGCTGGTACCACTCCTTCTGAAACTATTCCAAACAATCCAAAAGAGGGAATCCTTCCCAAATCATTTTATGAGATCAACATCATCCTGATACCAAAACCCAGCAGAGACTCAACAAAAAGAGAAAACTTCAGGCCAATATCCATGATGAACATAGATGCAAAAATCTTCAATAAAATACTTGCAAACCGATTGCAACAGCACATCAAAAAGCTTATCCATCACGATCAAGTAGGCTTCATCCCTGGGACGCAAGGCTGGTTCAACATATGCAAGTCTATAAACGTAATCCACCACATAAACAGAACCAAAGACAAAAATCACATGATCATCTCAATAGATGCAGAGAAGGCCTTTGACAAAATTCAACAGTGCTTTATGCTAAAAACTCTCAATAAACTAGGTATTGACGGAACGTATCACAAAATAATAAAAGTTATTTACGACAAACCCACAGCCAATATCATACTGAATGGGCAAAAACTGAAAGCATTCCCTTTGAAATCTGGCACTAGACAAGGATGCCCTCTCTCACCACTCCTATTCAATGTAGTATTGGAAGCTCTAGCCAGAGCAATCAGGCAAGAAAAAGAAATAAAGCATATTCAAATAGGAAAGGAGGAAGTCAAATTGTCTGTATTTACAGATGACATGATTGTATATTTAGAAGACCCCATCATCTCAGCCTAAAATCTCCTGAAACTGATAAGCAACTTCAGCAAAGTCTCAGGATACAAAATCAATGTGCAGAAATCACAAGCATTCCTATATATCAATAACAGACTTAAAGAGAGCCAAATCAAGAACAAACTGCCATTCACAATTGCTGCAAAGAGAATAAAATACCTATGAATATAACCAACAAAGGATATAAAGGACCTCTTCAAGGAGAACTACAAACCACTGCTCAAGGAAATAAGAGAGGACACAGACAAATGGAAAAACACTCCATGCTGACGGTTAGGAAGAATCAATATTGTGAAAATGGCCATACTGCCCAAAGTAATTTATAGATTCAACACTATCCCCATCAAGCTACCTATGACCTCTTCACAGAACTGGAAAAAACCACCTTAAACTTCATATGGAACCGAAAGAGAGCCTGCATAGCCAAGACAATCCTAAGCAAAAAGAACAAAGCTGGAGGCATAACGCTACCTGACTTCACACTGCATTATGAGGCTACAGTAATCAAAACAGCATAGTACTGGTACCAAAACAGAGATATAGACCAATGGAACAGAACAGAGGCCTTGGAGGCAACGCCACACATCTATAATCGTCTAATCTTTGACAAACCTGACAAGAACAAGCAGTGGGGAAAGGATTCCCTGTTTAATAAATGGTGTTGGAAAAACTGGCTAGCCATGTGCAGAAAGCAGAAACTGGACCCCTTTCTGACACCTTACACTGAAATTAACTCCTGGTGGATTCAAGACTTAAACTTAAGGCCTAACACCATAAAAACCCTAGAAGAAAACCCAGGCAAAACCATTCAGGACATAGGCAAGAACAGAAAATCAAACACTGCATGTTCTCACTCACAGGTGGGTGTTGAACAATGGGAACACATGGACACAGGGAGGGGGAGCATCACACACTGGGGTCTGTTGGGGGTGCAGGGGAGGCACAGCGGGGGGGTGAGGAGGTTGGGGAGAGATAACATGGGGAGAAATGCCAGATACAGGTGACAGGGTGATGGAGGCAGCAAACCACATTGCCATGTAGGCACCTATGCAACAATCCTGCATGATCTGCACATGTACCCCAGAACCTAAAGTCCAATTAAAAAAAAAAAAAATATATATATATATATATACACACACACACACACACACAAAAATTTTTTAAAAAGAGTGGAATAAAACTGACTCGGAGTCAGACAATCAATACCCTAATATGTCAGTTCTCCCTTCTAAATATTGGCAGAGAACAAGTTTATTTTATAAATTTTTATCTCTCTATAGAGAGACATGGGGGGGGAAGAAAAAGAGAGATTTATTATAGGAATTGGATCATGCAATTTGGAGGCTGGGAAGTTCCGTGAACTTGTATCTGCAAGCTGGAGAAATAGGCAAGCTAGTGGTGTAACTTAGAACAGATCCAAAGGCCAGAGAACTAGGGGGAGCAGATGGTATAACTCTCAGTGAGAGTCCAAGGACCTGAGAATTGAGGGCAGGGATGTAGCAGGGGAAAGCAGGTGGGGGAGGGAGCTGCTAGTTTAAGTCCTGAGGTCTGAAGGCCCCAGAAACAGGAGCTTCAATGACCAAAGGCAGGAGAAGATGGATGCTCAGCTCAAACAGAGGGGGGTGAATTCACCCTTCTTCCTCCTTTTTGTTCAATTTGGGCCCTCAACAGATTGGATGCATTGGACAGATTACCTGCATTGGTGAGGGTGGATCTTCTTTATTCAGCCCATGGATTCAAACATTAATCTCTTTTGGAAATATCCTCACGGACAAATCCAGAACTAATGTCTCACCAGTCATCTGGGCATCCGTTAGCCCAGTCAAAGTGGAGACATAAAGACCATTACATGGGTGAAACTCAAAGACTCTTATCAAGCAGCTTTCTGTGAAAGAGACAGAAAACAATCTGTTTTTCTTTGACATTGCTAAGGCTTCCATGACCCTTATTTTATTATATCGTAGTGGTTTTCTTCACTTCTCAGAATGGAAAATGATCCAGGGACAGTTTATCAAGTACTATCTATGTGCCAGACAGTGCTGACCAGAAAAATGACAGAATTGTGTCCCTGAAAAGCTAAGTAAAACATGATTAAGGAGATCTCGGGATACTGATGAGGGAGATGCGCTAGATTTAAGATGCTGATTCAGGACAGGTAAGCCCAGTAAATAACAGAGACTTCTAAGAAAATCTCTGTATATTATACTGTGGTGAAGAGGGAATTGGATTGGAGAAAATTCAACACAAAATCATAGTTGCATATGGATGGATGCATTTGTGAAAGCTCAGATATCCCAGGGATCCAGGTTTGCCCTTAAGCCACTACTAAAAGATAGTAGTTATTCTTATTTCTTAATATCTTCAGAGAGGGTGTTTCCACATTGCTCCCACAAGGCTTATGCCCAGGCTATTTTCTAATGTCTATCCTAAATCCCTCCTGTTGAAAATTAAGCCCATCCTTTCTTGGGGAATGGCTATCTGATGTTTCTTTCAATATCGTGACTGATTGAAAAGAACTTCTTATGAATCTGCTCTCCCTGTCCATCTACATTCCATTCCAAATTCTACTGTTCTCAGCACCTCCGGTCATGAATGCTGTCATCTTGTTTTTTCCTTCTTGTATTATTTTCTACCCCCAGATAATCACACCATTACTCTTAGTGTTTCCTTCCAACTGTATAAACATAAATTTCTTTTGACTTATCATCCCTTCTCCCATATTACAAATTACTAGGGTTTCACATTCTCCCTTTTTGCATTTTTCATTCTTCAAATTTCTCTTCTCTTATAAATTCTAAATTTTAATTTTATTTAAAGTCCAAGTCTTTTCATCTTTTAGCTGGATTTAAATTCCTTCTTAGAATCAGTACTGCCTGATTCATTCCAAGCCTCAGAATATATTTAGGCATTTTCATTTCTCGCTCTCCAGAGATATCTTTGGGGTGAAGCTTGATGAGAGGAGTTTGCTTCGTGGAGGTCTGTAGAGACGGGCCGAGAAGGAAGTGAAAATGCTTTCATGTGGGCGTCCACTGCACTTGGTGTACCACATTAGGAGCAGTTATTGGGAGGTATATACTTCTTAAGGGGCTCTCAGATTATTTCTTACCTCTGGACCAGAAGAAACATGAACAATAGTCACCTCTCATATGTATGTACCATCGTACACACAAGGCAAGGGAGCCCACTGGTTTAAATTGTGCTTTGCTGTGTTCTGAGGGCTATAGCTACGATATTCACTTTGTGAGAATTTGAGGGAAAAAAAAAATCATACCTCCAATGTTTTGAATGCTTTTCTGGGCTGTAATTTTCAGGACCTACATCTTTAGGGGTGTATTACTGCTATTGCTAGGAGGGAGGGAGCAGATGGAAAATAAATATACTCAAGGGCTCAGAGGCTATTACTGATGCTGGAGGCAGGTAGTCAGGCAACAGGAAGTAAATACAGCAGAACAGTGGGGAAAAAGATATTTATCTTCGGAGCTAGGGGATGATTAGTCCCAGGGCTTCTGCATGGGGCAGTCTTACAGGTGATTTGTAGAATGTTCTAGTCATATAGCAATTGACTCTGAGCAGCTGCATCTTATAGACCTGAAAATAACCCCAAAATGAGATTTCTGAGACCCCAGAGCTGCATATGGCAGAGCTGGTGACAGTAATGACACCTGGGCATTGGTGATATTGAACAGCTCTTTACAAGGCTCCTTCCATGCCCATTGTTGGAAAGAACTTTGTAACAACCCTGTGAGGGACAAGGGCAAATATCACTAAGACTCTGTTGTGTAGATGAAGAAACTGAGGCTGAAGAGCTTAAATAAATTGTCCAAAGCCACGTACTTAGTTTTAATGTTACCCCACGCTTCCCAGGGCACAACAGCTTCAGGGTAGAATTGGATCCTAATAACAGTTTCTAAGCAGTATGTATTTCCTTTATTGCTATTCACCAACTTTTGGGAATTCCAGATCTCCTAAAATTTCTTCATAATAATAATGTTAATAATTGTAATTGCATTCAAAATTATCTATTATTGTTTAAGCATTTACCACATGCTATTTAAACCTCACAGAAATCCTAACACCTCACAGCGTTATTGTTACCCTTACTTAAAATATTTTTTAAAAAGGTTCAGAGAAGTTTAATAATTTCCTGAGATAATACAGCTAGTGAGCAGCTGGTGTAAGATCATAACCACAGGATACACAGTTCCAGAGTCACATGTTTGCATTAGGACATATTCAGGGACTCATTTAGGGAGTCCCCAGGGGGTGTCCCCATGTGCTCATAAGCACAGCCCTCCTGGCGACAACAGCCTTTCCTCCTCTCCAGGGTGGTGGCACACCGGGGGCTGCTCTGACTCTTGGCCTTGGTGGGTGTGGGTCTGGGGCTCTGTTCATGGTGGCTCTGGCTGCTTCATCTCTCTCCCCGTTTCTATTCCCTGTTAAAGTGGCAGCAGCCACCTCAGTGAAGGAGGACCCAATGTAAACTACTTCTCTAAGAATCACAGCCTGGTGCTCTGGTTTCTTAAAGAGATGTCAGCAGTAAATACCTTTTTTACCTTTTTATGTATCTCTTCTTCCTAAGAACTTGGGCATGAACCCAGAGGGGCAGGGCAGAAGGGCATGCTCTTTGCCCTGTGCAAAATTGCTCTTCTCTTTCAACTGCCACTTCTCATCTTTACACAAATCATGCTGCCCCTCATCTCTTTCATTCCTAAGCACATTCTCTTACCTTTCCCTCAAAATGCGTCCCGGGGCCATTCAGACATGTGCAAGAGGGTCTGACCTCTCAGAATTAATATTTCCTTTGGACTCTTAAACTGGAAGACCCATTATCCCCACTGTTAGTCATTGCTTATTAGGCATGTCTTAGACCCTCTTCTGCTAAGTGGAGGATGTGAGGTTTTTCTGAGGCCACATATCTTTACATTTCCACACACAACAGGGTGCTTGATATGTAGTTTATGGTATGAATGAAAATATGAATGAGTGCATGTAGGTAAACAAGATTAAGTAGTGTAGTTCCTGTTGATTTTAGATTATATTTCTATCAGAATATTAAAATAAACCTTGACTTGTACTCATTTGAAAATAATTTATATTTTTATTAAAAAAGAATATTAAAATAAACCCAACTCATTTCTGCCACAGAGTATTTGTACTTTCTGTTTCTTTTCACCAAATACTCTTCCCTGAATTTTGCATAGCTTTCTTTCTCATTTCGCTTAAATCCAATGTAACCTCCTTATAGAGGCTGTCCACGATAGCTCCATTTAAAATATCTACTGAAGTTCTTTACTCCTTTACTCTGATCTATGTTTATTAACAGAGCTATTGAATGTTTTCTTATGGTGGGTAAAATAAAGTTTCATGAAGATTGAGAACCTTATCTTACTTTGTGCTGTATTTCCAGGGCCTTGAATAGTCACTGACTGGTAGTAGTGATGGTGGCAGTGGCCCGCCCATCTGGAGCAGCTGCTGTGGGGAATGCCAACGGCAGTAGGGGGAGGTGTGGCTGGGGCTGCACACTCCATGGAGCTGGCAGGGCCCAGGAACAGGCAGGAGCCCTGTCCTCTACTGAGTTGATGGGGTGATAGCCAGGTGGTTATCACCCGTGGCTCCAGATCCAGGGGTTCCTGCACTCTAGGGATCCTGGGAAGCCCTCCATCTCCACAAACTCAGAAGTGCCCACTCCTGCTCCCTGTTCTCTCCCTGCTCCTGGTGCCGGCTTCAATTTCAGAGCAATGTTGAAGACAAGCCCAGGCATTTTTGCAACCAGCCCTCACCCTGCCTTGCTCCTCTCTGAGACTTTGGGCACCAATGAGCTCAGGGAGGGAGGCCAGGGGCTAGTGATGGCGGTTGGGTGCAGGCCTGTAGGTGGCCCTTGGTGCAAACAGCCTGGGTGCCATGGAGAACATGTTGCTGGTGGCAGGAGGCAGACAGGTTTCTAGGCGGGAAAGGGTGGGTCCCTGGTGAAGCTTCACCTTCAAGCCAGAGACGGCCTGCAGACTGGGGGCCAGGCTGCTAGCTCCGGGTGGGGCCTGTAACCCGGAGTGAGAACTTATGGTACATTTCCAGGCCTGCCCATGGCCACCCATGGACCAGTCAATATGCGCTTCCTCCCTTCTGAGCCCACAAAAATCCCAGACTCAGTCAGACCTGCACACTCATTGGGATGACCTGCCTGCAGAAAGGAGCTGCCCACTGCAGGTCTCCTCTCTGTTGAGAGCTGGACACTCGTCTGGACAACCTGTCTGCGGAAAGGAGCCACTCACTTCAGGTCTCCCATGAGCTGTTCTGTCACTCAGTAAAGCTCCCTCTGCCTTGCTCGCCCTCCAGTTGTCCATGTACCTCATTCTTCCTAGATGAGGGACAAGGACTTGGGACCCACTGAGTGGCAATACTGAAAGAGCTGTAACACAAACACGGCTGAACGTGCCTCCCCACTTGCCACATTGCAGGTGATGAGGAGAGAAGAGCTACCACCTTTCTGGGAGCCTAGACCTTGGAGCTCCCCAAGCCAGGGCCATGACATGCTGTAACACCCTTTTTGGGGCTCTGTGGATCCTGGTGTTCTCTGAGCTTCCTGGCACCATTGCATTCCCCTTGTCCAGACACTGGTGCCCACAGCAGAAGCGCTTGCAGTATATCTGGTCCAGCTGTAGCCTTACATGGAGCCAGCACCTGTGCTGGCACCTGGAGCTGCCCACCCTGCTATAGCTGGTGCACCTGACTGTACACAGTGGCCAGACCCCGCACTCACTTGTCACACATCTCTCACTGCTCTGCAGCTGGCTTACCTTTGGCAGGTGTGGCATCTGGGCCAGTAGTGCAAGCTGAGAGCAACTGTTGGGCTGAGTGGGCTGAATGAAACCAGCGGGTGCAACCAAAACCCAAGCAGAGGCACTTCTGGCCACAGAGTTTTTGGGTTGGCAAAGCAACACCCTAAGGATCCTGTGACAGTAGGAGCTCAATAAATATGTACTGAATCATGAATTAAGCCAAGAAAGGCTTCCTAAAAAGGGCGTGTGCCCACATGCAGAGGCTTCCTTTTAGGGAAGGAAGATGCTACTTTTGTTAGATGCTACTTTAGGGAAGACATTCAAAGTTCAACAGTTTGGTAACATCTAAAATGTTGACTCCTCAAAAAAGTTAATTGTTTATGATCTCTTCTTGTTGCTCCTTGAAAATCTATATTTAGAGCTATAAAACTCTTAGTTCAGAGTCCATTACTTCCTAGTGTTTACGGATGGACAGTCTCCTACGAATGACAGCTTATATGAAAAACTGGTTTTATCTGCCAAAATTGAAAAATAAGTAGACTTTAGTGCAGTGTAGATTTTAAAAATACTTTTATACTAAAAAACCAAATTATTTTGCTGACATTAAAATATTTGATAAATGTTGGACCTTTGCTTCTGGTCATGATGGAGTAACAATGATTAGATTTACTCTCTTGCCTGAAATAAGTAAAAAAATAGGACAAAGTATCTGAAACAATGGTTCTCAGGATATTGGACATAAGATTAGGCACAATGATGACCTTTGAGAGATGATTTCAAGCAAGGTAAACCCTACAGTTGCCCCAACTTACTGTCTTGAGACAGTGTCTAGGCTGTGGGACAGGGAGAATAATCCAGGACACAGCTTGATAGTCTCTCTGAGTCTAGGGGTTGGAGCTGGAAATCTAGGTAAGGTAGGTCAAGTGGTTAGAGTTCAAGGACAGAGTGCCAGAGAAAGAGAGATGTACAGAGAACTCCAGAGACCTGCACAGGGTCGCCTCAAGCATTCAGCTGAGTACTGATCAGCTCATGCATATGTAAAACCCAACTGGGCACTGGGAAGAACCACTCAGAATGATTAGAGGGAGCAACCTCTCAGGCTCACATGGTACAGAAAATAGTGCCTGCTCCCACCAGCAGTGGTGGAAAATGTCGTCATTCACAGGCTATCCAGGGAAGTATTAAGACTTATTTTCTCTGAGTAGCACAGAAAAATTAGTTGTATCCTAAATGCTGCTCTGGTCCTGCCTGACAAAGCCTGAAAGCAAGACTTGAAATTTCCAAAACTTAACCAGGTCCCAGAACAAGATAAATTCAAAATACAACCTGCAGTTAGGTAAAAAGAAAAAAAAAATCTGTCAGTAGAAACTGACCTCAAAATGACACAAATATTAGAATTACTAGACAAAGACATTAAAACAGCAATAACTATATGTTATGTGTTCAAGAAGCTAAAGGAAAGATTGAACCTGTTAAGTAGAGATATGAAAGATATTTTTAAAAGACCCAAATTGAACTTCTAGAGATTAAAGCAACAATAAGAACAAAAGCATACTAAATTCTTTATGCAACACCAAAAACATGATCTATAAAAGAAAAAATTAAACTGGACTTCACTAAAACTAAGAATGGCTCCTCTTCAAAAATTCTTTTAGAGAAGAGAATAAAAAGACAAGCCACAGATGGGAAGGAAATATTTGCAGATCACATATCTGATAAAGGACATATATATGAGAATAATATAAAGAACTTTCAAAGCCTAATAATAAGAAAACAACCCAATTTAAAAATGGGGAACATATTTGATAGATGTTTTACCAAAAAAAGATATAAATGGGAAATAAGCACATACAAATATGCTTAACATCATTCGTTATTAGGAAAATACAAATTAAAACTACATTGAGATACCACTATAGACTTGTTAGAATATCTAAAATGAAAATGATCGAGCTCTCCACCATGTGTTGGTATAGACGTGGAGCAACTGGAACTCTCATATATTACGGGAAGAAATGGAAAACGGTACAATCATGTTGGAAAACAATTTCTAAAAATAATTTCTGAAAATGTTAAACATCTACCTACTGTCTGATCCAGTCATTCCTCTCTAAGGAATTAATCCAAGAGAAACGAGAACATATCTCCATATCAAGACTTACACATAAATGTTTTTAAGAACTTTATCTTTAATATCCCCAAGCTGGAAACAATTATAATATATTCATCAACAGGTAAAAGGGTAAACAAATTATAGTATAGTCACATAATGGAATTCTATTCAGCGATGTGAAAAGAATGAACTACTGATATATACAACATGGATACATTTCAAAACAATCACATTGATTGGAAGAAGCCAAACAAAAAGTGTAGATGGTGTATGATTCCTTTTATGCAAAACTGTAGAAAATGAAAACTAATCTACAGTGACAGAAAGCAGATCAGTAGTTGCCCAGAGATTGTGGGGCAGAGATGTGCAGGAGAAAGGCATTACAAAGGGGTGTGAATAGTCTTTGGAGGTAACAAGTATGGTCATTATTACAATTTTGGGGATGGTTTCACAGGTATATACATATAGAAAACCTCCAGTAATGTATACTTTATGTATATGTATTATATTGTTTATTATGCTTCAATATAGCTCTTAAAAATATATAACAATTGGCCAGGCGTGGTGACTCATGCCTGTAATCCCAGCACTTTGGCAGGCTAAGGTGGGTGGATCACCTGAGGTCAGGAGTTTGAGACCATCCTGGCCGACATGGTGAAACTCTGTCTCTACTAAAAATACAAAAATTAGCTGGGTGTGGTGGCACGTGCCTTAGTCCCAGCTACTTGGGAGGCTGAGGCAGGAGAATAGCTTGAACCTGGGAGGCGGAGGTTGCAGTGAGCTGAGATCGTGCCACTGCACTCCAGCTTGAGTGACAGAGAGAGAATGTCTCTCTCTGTCTCAAAAATATATATATATAAAACAATTTTTCATTAAAATCTTTTTAAAAAGAATTTCATTTATCTTGCATTTTTGAAAAGAGTAAATTGAACACAATTCAATACCTTCTGAGTGGCTCTGGTTCATCATTGTGAATATGAATTATTATAAGACAAACTCAAAAATGAACTCAGATGAATATAAGTGATTGAGTTTACACCTGGGATTTTGGTCTGCTCTTCAAGTTCTTCAGGCACCTCTCTGCTGTCAGTTTTCATAACCTCCTGCCACCAGCATATCCTCCTCTAATCTGAAACTTTATTTAAAGCACCACTGGCCGAAGGTGTACTGCCAAACCTTTCCACAGACTAAAGCTCACAGGCCACCTCAGCAGATCACCCTACCTCTTATTTCTGAATACTAAGAAGTTCTTACTTGCTCAACATCGTTGGGCTAGCCCCAGCCTTCTCTCCCTCTTCATTTTCAAGATCAATCTCAGCCAGTGGGCCATGTGTTGCCTTTCAAAGGCATGGCTAGTAAACGTTCTCTGTTCAGTAAATGAATGAATGAAAAAGAGATGAAAAAATTCTATAACCTGGCCTATGCTATCTTCTTTTTGGTCCCTCTATCTGAGTTGCTGATCTTTCTATGCTGTTTTCTGGAAATGCTGCTCTGTGGGATCCTGTTGTGGCTCATGGTGACATGGACATTAGTGACCAGGGCTCTAAGGTGTTAGTCACATTACATTGTGAACATCTAAGTCCCAGAGATAAAAGGAACAGTGTGATTGCTGTGGAAAATGTCATAAACTTTGTTTTGTTGGTGGGTCTGTGTATATGGAGATTGGGATAGTTTTGTCCGTCTATCTAGCTCTCTGTCTGCGAGCTAGATATTTTCACATATCTTTTTCTCCTCTTATCATCCTAAATGTTTTAAGTTATTTCTGGTGCCTCTTCTGTCAATAATTTTAAATGAAGTAAGGCTTTCTCTGCAGGTCTGTTGATGCCTTCTCATTGAACTTTCCTGGGAACAAGCATGTTAATGGCATATTTAATGTTGGTATAAGCCATTGATTTGGGTTTGTGATATTTGCAGGAACATTGTGTCCTGAATAAAACATAAAAACACACTAAAATGTAACCTAAGAAACTGAATATTTAAATAGTCATGAATAAGAAAGCACAATCCAATTATTTTTTCCCCTGGAGTATATGGAATGTGGAAATCTAAATCTGAGATTCATATTTGATTTTAAGAAGTGTTATGTTTCAGAAAAATTCAAGAACAAAGAAAGAAATATAAATAATGACATCTAAAAAGTTTCTTGCTTAAAATTGCTGTCAAAGGTATAGTATATATGATAGTAAAAGTCACTTACTGGCATTTATCATTGAAATGTTTGTCTTTAGAAATGAATTGCTGTAATAAAAATAAATTTGGTATTGCTGCTGTTCTAATAAAACCATACTGAAATTATCATTCCTCTGAAGTTGATGACCTAATCAATCTTTTTTTTCATTGTTGAAAATTGTTACTCTGCTATTGGATTAATTAAGAATCTGTGTTCAGATATCTTTTTTTTTTTTTTTTTTTTTTTTTGAGACAGGGTCTTGCTCTGTCACCCAGGCTGGAGTGCAGTGGCATACTCACGACTCACTGCAGTCTCAACTTCCTGGGCTCAAGCAATCCTCCTGCCTTAGTTTCCCAAGTAGCTGGGACTACAGGCATGCACCACTACACCTGAATAATTTTTGTATTTTTGTAGAGATGGGTTTTCACCATGTTGCCAAGGCTGGTTTTAATTCCTGGGTTCAAGCGATCTGACTGCCTTGGCCTTCCACAGTGCTGGGATTGCAGGAGTGAGCCACTGTGCCTGGCCTGGAAATCTTAACTTTGAAATAATAAAACAAAATTAAGGTTTTCTTCTTGCTGTAGTAAATGGCAGCATTGACCTTAATTCTTCAACCCTTGCTGTGTCCATGGCCTTTGCTATGTGAATTTACAGTTCCCTTCACTCCGAGGGTGGAGGATATTTTCTCTGCCCTGTGATATTGTGTGGGCTGAAGAGAATAGAGCAGAAGCAACAGCGTAACAGTCTGAGTCTAATTCTTTTGTAATTCTGCTTCTCTTGTGCCTCTGCCATTGCCAGAAAGAACATGCCTCCTCTCAACTGCCCATAGGAGGAAGAGGGTGAGGGACCCAAGGAGCAAAGCCATCCAAGCTGAGCCCAGGCTAGATCAGCTGGGTCCTGGCCCACACAGCAATGTGCAAGTTAAATAAATGCCTATGTGGTATGGCACTGAGATTTTATGGTTATTTGTTACACAGCATTATCATAGCAATATCCAGCAATACTCTACAGATAAAGAGAATTTCAATGATAGCACCAACAATAGTTATACACTGAGTTTTCTAAACATTTGTAGCAAAATGATATATACAGTGTTTTCCTTCTGTGTTAAGAGTCTAGCTTAAAAATAATTGTGGCAGCAATTCTCAGAAACAGACATTAATCAGTCCATGATAATATTAAATTAAATAAGTAATACGAAAAGTATAAAATTTTGGGTTGTGATTGCCTTACCTATTCATCTTTTACACAATATCTGTTACCTTTCAATACATTCAACAAATTCAATAAGAATTGAAATGAATTAATGAAGGAGTGAGATATCTTTCCCTTCCTTATTTTTTTCCCCTTAAAAGTTTACTACAAAAAGGCAAAACATCTAAAGAAGAGGCTTCAAACATCACACAAACCAATTAGAAATTCACAAATCATTGCTCTAGGTCAGTGGTTCTCAATGGGATGTGACTATGCCCCTCAGGGGAATTTGACAAGGTCTGGAGACACTTTTGGTTGTCATAATTTGGGGTGGGTGCTAGTGACGTCTAGTGGGCAGAGGCCAGGGATATTGCCACATATCCTACAAATGCACAAGATAGACACACAACCCCCCCAATAAAGAATTATTTAGCCCAAATAATTTTGTGTGTCCTTTGATTATTTTTGTATTCTTTTGTCTTGAAGGTTCCTAAATCTTCCAACTGATGCAATATTTCTATTAATAGGATAAAATAAAAAAAAAGGAAGGTTCCTAAATCTTTCCCTTTTGTTTCTTTTTGCAGTCTCTATGCAGTCTCCAAAGATTACCTCGACTTTTCTTTTGTCTTTTTCTTCCCCAGCCTTTCCAGAACTGCCTCCCTGAGTTTCATGACACTTTTCAGTTTCTTCCTTGTTGTCTGTATTCTTACCCACAAAAACTGTCTTTCTGTATTTTGACATTGAAGATGGGCTTCCTCTTTCTGGGAGCTATTTTAGCTTAACTCTCTCTTCTCTCTCTCCTCCCAGATTTTCTGGAGATCCTCTTTCCCCTACTCAATCTCTGCTAAGGCTTGTAGTGGAGGGTCTAGATACAGTGTGTCTACACATGAAATTTAAAAAATTACAGATAATATAAAGTTTGTAGTGTTACTGGTTTTGATAAAGGTGTGGAATTTGTGTATTCCACAAAAGATTGTGTCTTTTCTTCTTTTTGACCTATATGGATTTTTGGGGGATGTGTGGAGACATTCAGATTTAGGTAGCTACTGTTATCTCAGCTATCCAGAAATGATGTCATTTGTTTTTTAACTTTGCTTATAGTATCCTTGTTGTATAAAAGTTTTGCAGTTTTATGTAGTTAAATCTGACTTTCTGTGTTGTTTATGGACTTTTGTCATGCTTGAGAAAGGTTTGTTCCCCTCAAGAGTGTAAAAATGTAATCTCATATTTTTTTCCAGTATGTTTTTTAAACAAAAATGTAAAAATCTGAATGTATTTATATTGTAAGACACAGGATTCTATTTTTTTTTTCTTTTTCAACTTCTATTTTAGAGCTGGAGTACATGTGTGGATTTGTTACAAAGGTATATTGTGTGATGCTGAGGTTTGGGTAGATTGAACCCATCACCCAGATGTACGCACAGTACCCAGTAGATAGTTTTTCAGCCCTTTCCCCCACTTCCTCGCTCCTCTCTGGTAGACCGCAGTGTCTATTGTTCCCACTTTTAGGATATAGGATTCTAACTCTTATTTTTCGTGTAGATAGTTGATTTAAACAATAATATATGATTTCAGGGGGGTAAGCATCCTTCCTAAATTCTTAGGCTAAAGAAATGTTAAAGCCTATATAGGGCATTTGTAAAGGATTTTGATGTAAAAATTCCCTGGTGCAACCTATACCAACTTGTGAATAACCATTTGAAATACAAGTATTTAAAGATTAGGAAATGATTGTGCTTTGTGCACACAATCAGGCATGGCAAATAAATTTTGATTCATATACCATCTCTAACTGATAATGGCTTCCTTGGATCTCTGGGTTGAGAAAGGCTCTCAGGCCAATTTGAGCTCAGTTGAAAAGAAGGACATAATGACTACCTAGGTCGAAGTGAGCTGGGCATCAGTGGAGATGCTATGAATGCAACACATTGCCGTCCCCATTAGCACCTTTAATTTCGATCATCGTTGCCTAGGATGGTGTCTTGCATATAGTAGAGCTTGGGCACAAAAGCTAGGCTGCCTGAGTTTGGTTGGATTCTGGCTTTACTACTTACTAGTTTTACAAATTTGGATCAATTATTTAGCCTCTCAGTATTTCACTTTATCTGTGAAATGAGGGTAATAATAACATCTATCATATAAAATTACTTTAAAGAATAATAACATATGTAAAGTGTTTAGAATAGTCCCTGATTTATTATAAACAATAGTTATTATTATTATAAACAACAGTTTATAACTTATTATATAATTTATTATAAACAATAATTATTATTATTATTACAGATATTAAATAGGTATCTGTGAAATGAATATATTCAGCTGTTTTATTACAATGTTCCTTGCATGTGTAGGAAATTATGCTAGTATCTGTGAGTCTAATGGTGTTAACCATTCTTTTGGAAAGCGTAATTATACTCAATAAGAGAATCATATCCAACACAGATGTTTTATTTAGTATCTACTTACACGAATTATAGAAAAATTATAGTGCCTTTAGATATTAGCCTTGCAAATCCAGATTTATGATGTGACCCATTGTCTTAACAAACTCAGAAAAGTTTATTGGGAGAATGAATATGAGGTGTTATGAGCTCCTTTGAAGAAAGTGGCTATTAAGTACAGGATAATAAAATGAAATGTGAACTAGAATATTGTGCATCTTTGACATTTATCTCCATAGTTGAATCTATATTAGACTAATAAATTTTGAAGGGAGTTAATTTTAGTAATTACAGAAATCTTATTTAAGCATGTCACATGTAAACAAACTTTGCACAGCAGATGCTATAGGTGAGAACATGAACTTGAATCCTATTCTCAGGAAGAGGTTTTCAGTAATAAGGAGAGCATATTTCGATTTATGTACATTTACTGCAAAAGAAGAGCCAAGCAGTCATCAATAGTGCAGCTGTGGGTAAGTATTGGCTTTAAGCTTTGCTTTAAATGAATCTGTGTGTGTTCTATTTTGGATCACTTCCTGAAGATCTAAAAAGATGTCTATCCATGGAGATAACATTTAGGGCGATTACGACTGCATTTTAAAATTCATGTCTAAAATCCATTTCTCTTAAAAATAATCATTGTTATCTTTCAGGAAACAAATCACATGCAATTATGTAACTGTGTTTATATTTTCTGTTGGATATTTTAGAGAAGATTATCAAGGTGATCTATGCTCAGTGTGTGCATCTCAGGTCAGCAGCATCAACCTCACCTAGAAGCTTGTTAGAGCTGAAGAATCTCAGACTCCATGGCAGACTTCCTGAATCAGGAGCTACATTTTAACCAGATCCTTGGGTGATCTGAAAATACAATAAAGTTTGGGAAGCACTGCTGTTGGTCATTAGACAACCTAATGAACTAAGACTTTTGCTGAGCACCTGGTAGGTGAAGGGGGTCAATTACACAATTTAGACTGGCAGTCATTTACATAAGTACAAGTTGGCTGAGGTGGGAATAAAATGTTTGCTCAAGTGGTCTGTTGATTTTTGTAAAAAGAAGAAAGGGCAGTAATACCTGAAGGTATTAAAATGGAGAAAGGTGGCTGCTGACGGCTGTGTGTCAGGGGAGTCATGCCCTATTACTTAATTAGAAGTATATTGTTTCTGTTCTCTGCTTTTATAGTCAGATAAACATTGAACAGAACATAACATCTGTTTAGTGATTCAGGAGTTGGATTTTCAAGGGGGAAAGTTATCTAATTATAATATCACTAAACTTGTGCTAATTTCACAACATTCATTTTTCGGTCCTCTATGGAGAGTGAGATTAGGAAACATCCAGAAAGGGCAAGTCAGGTCTGTAGAATGAAGTCACAATCAATGGTTAATTTAAAACAAAGCAGCCACATAGCCCAACCCACACACAATCATCCTGTTGCCTTCTGCACACATTTTCTGTTGGAGCTGATACCTGAGGACATTTATCCTCTCTTTCCCAGTCTTAAAGCACAGGTGGATTTAAAGCTCTCTTTCCTATGGTTTGTTACAAAGTAATAGTAACCGATAGATGGTCTCCTCACTCTGGATACAGAACAAGCTAATGAGATTTGAGGACACTGGTTAAAGACCCAGGACTGATGAACATGCTAGTGACTCTGCTAATCCCAGCCTACTGATTTTTATTGACAGCCTGTTGACATAACAAACGAAGAGTTTGTGATTTAAGCTTTTTAAGTCCTTAAATAAATAAGGCCTTTCTAATAGTACTTTTTCTAATTTGTCTTAATTAAACATACCACCTTTTTGGAAGCACTCTTACTGTTCTTTAGTTATTTGCAAATGACTTTGTTTACAGAGCAGTGTGTGTGTGTGTGTGTGTGTGTGTGTGTGTGTGTGTATTTTTTACCATCCTCCCCCCTCCTGCTATGGCAAAACTCAGCAACTGATGAACCCGGGAGCGGTAATTGATTTTTCCCTTTCTCTGTTGTTGGGGAGAGGGAAGTAAAAGGGTTACATCAGAATCTTTCTACAAACATTCTGCTCTAAATCAGACTCTGCTGGTGAGTAATCGTTGTTGCCTTGGTGAGCTTTACTGCCATTTGCTGATGCAGCTTGCTGTAGCCAAACTACCACAAGGGACATATAAATGGCAGCCCTGTATTCCGGCCCCTCTTGGAAGAAATCTATAAAAGAGCAGAGATGTGAACCTAGCAATAAATCCTAGAGGCATTTGTGCTGGAGCCATGAAATGATACCAATAACTCCTTATTAACACATTAAAGGGACAATAAAGGGAACCCACCAGGGAATTTTATGTAGTAGGGCTATTTTTAATTGAAACTCATCAAAGACACAACAGAGCATGTGACAACAGCTGTTTAACCATTGCTTTTCATTCATTTTAGATTTTATCTTGAACTCTACTTTTATCTTGCTACTTAACAGCTCATTATTTAAAACAGCCTTAAACATTGGTCAGCTACTCAAGGGCCCCTAAGTGGGTTCATCAACATACAAGCTCCACACTTGTTCTCACCCTTTCAAAGCTGCTTTCTGTGATCTCATCTAGCCATCCTCAATAAGTCAGTTAAGTAATCAGCCGGTCAGTTTAGGTTGAGTTGGTGCCTACCATGTGTCTAGTACTGTGCTGAGTGTCACAGAGAATATGAGGAAAGAAAAATCACTGCTCCTCGCAGGGCTCAGAGCATATTTAGAGCTGTCCAGAATTAAACAAGGGGGCCAGGAAAATAATGCAAGGTAGAGTTAAATGCTAAACTGTTTAAAGATGGAGGAACTCAGAGTGGTGGGAATAATGACGGAGGGTTTCTTGGAAGAAGAGGACCTGAGATGGGCTCTGAACAGGAGGCAGAGAGTAAGGCAAGTGGGCGGTGTTGTAGCTGCAGACAGGGCTGTCTGAAGCACAGACTTTATGTTAGCGACTGGTGGGAAAACTCGGATGGATTGGGGGTAGGATACAGGGCAGAGAAGATGATATAGGAAGACTTCACCTGGAGAAGACCAAACTGGAGTCAGAGAGGTAAAACAGTGGTGGCTCCAAGGTGGGAGAAGATAAGGGAAAGGGAAGGGGTGTAGCAGGGGAAGGAAGAGCTGAAGAGACATTGTGAAGAGCTTGGGATCTCTTTCCTCATTTTAGAAATTCCTTAGCTCACTTCCTTCCTACTCGATGTTTCTCAGAATGTGTTCTGTGAACCACCTACACTGAACTTAAAAAATGAGATTTTCGGCAGATTCCCTGGGCCTACTAAATTAGAATCATTGGAAATACAGATCTTTAATAATTCCCATACATTTTACCTAAAAGAAAATGGAAGCTCAGGGAGGCTAAGTAATTGGCCCAGTTATCACAAAGTTCAGCAAGTGGTGGAGCTGTGGCTGGCATCCAGCCTCTGAGGTTCGTTCTGTTTCCATCCCGGTTGCCTCTGTTTACTCTGTCCTCACGTCGTAGGGAGAAGCTAGGCCGGCTACATTTCTGTTGTGGCTTTCACGTGCTTATCTTTTAAAAAGCATTTTTCCTTGTTTGCTGTGTGTTTGTTTGTGGGACAAACATTCTAACATTAAAGGGAATAAAAAGAAAGTTATCCCTAATATTTTACCTCATCAAGTGAACTCATTTTTTTTTTTTTTTTTTTGGAGACAGAGTCTCACTCTGTCTCCCAGGCTGGAGTGCAGTGGTGCAATCTCGGCTCACTGCAACCTCCGCCTCCCAGGGTCAAGCAATTCTCCTGCCTCATCCTCCCGAGTAGTTGGGATTAGAGGCATGCGCCACCATGCCTGGCTAATTTTTGAATTTTTAGTAGAGATGGGGTTTCACCATGTTGGCGAGGCTGGTCTTGAACTCCTGACCTCAGGTGATCCACCCACCTCGGCCTCCCAAAGTGCTGGGATTACAGGAGTGAGCCACTCATGCCCAGCTCAAGTGAACTATTTTCATTTATAATGTTTCTAATGGGCTGGGAGAGATAGTATAAATGTAGCAAAATGTCCACAATTAATCAATCTAGGTGAAAAGTTCTTGGTTCCATTTTCTGTCTTTCCATTTTTTCTACAGAGTTGAAAATTTTCAAGATGAAAAGTTGCTAAGGAAAGAGAGAGGGAAGTGGTCTGCTCCAGTGTTCCTCTTTCTTCCTTCCCACTGACTGGGAAGTGGCTGCTAGCAGAGTCACAGCCTTGGATTAGAGATGAGAGGCACCTGTTGAGGAAGGCGGAGTCTCCCCCACAGCCCCGGACCAGGTACTTCTGTGCTAGCGTACAACACGGAAATAAACACCCATCTTATTTAACAACAACAGCAACACAACCACTTGTAGCTATTTATCTGGTTTCTGGGATGCTTGAGTCCAATCCCAGCTCCTCTGCTTGCTAATTAGGTGAGTTATTGGAACCTCACTGTGTCCCAGTTCACACGTTTTAAATGGGCATAGTGTCACTTTCTCATAGAGTTGTTTTGAACACTGGTCACAACATGTAACACTTGTAGAATAGTGCCTGGCATACAGTAAGCATTCAATACATGTAATTACTATTACATGCAGTTAATATGTGTATCACATGTAATTAAATGTAACTATTAAACACCAAAGGAGTTGACAATGAACCGCAAACCTGGTTCTGAGGGACACTGGGCAAGTTTTTGTGGAAGAGAAGTCAGAGGAAGAACGTGAGTTTCATATTGGTTTGGGATTTGAGATAGTTCTGCAATAAAAGCAATGTTGGTGTGAAACTAGGTATAAATCTAGTATTTTATGTGATAAACAACCTATAAAAAGGCCATTGGAAAAGCAATTCTATTCATTTACTTTCAGACTCTAGTGCTGGCAGAAGCCAAGAAGAACCTCTGGGGTGATCAGTCTGTGAGTGCCTGGGATATATTGCTGTCACAGTGGGGTCAGTGAGGGCCAGTTGAGAGAGCACTAGGCTGACAGACGGGGGGACCTGGGTTTCCAGCTCTGCCACCTGCCAGCTGTGTGATTTCTCTGGTTTTAGTTTGCCCATCTGCAGGAGGGGTTCTGATTTTAAAGATCTGGATTCTTAAGTAAGCCTGGCATGGAGGAGTTATTTAAATTTAAGCAGAAATCATTCAATCATGCTTCACCTTTCATTTTTAATATAGTAGGCAGATATTTATTGTTATGCCAGTCCTCTGATGCCTAATGACTGAGCCCATGCCCTCAGCTTTAGAGCCTGATGCACTTATCTGGGTGAAGATGTTCACTTTCCTGCACGGATCCTTGTTTGTTCGCTCATTCATTCATTCATTCATTCATTTAATATATGCATATGTGCCAGGCTCTATGCTAGGCTCTGGCTACACAGTGGTAAACAAAACAGTCATAGACTCTGCCTCCTCACACGGAGAGTCTCATGGGTGAGGCAGCCAATAGGCAAGGAAGCCAACAAAAGAAAATTCATTTATAAAATTGTGTTAGGCACTATGAAGGAACCCGACGAGCTCACTCGGTAGGCTAGCTGGGAGATTTCTGAGCACATGAGTTTAGGAGATTTTCTAAAGGTGGAAAAATCTCAGCCATTAGAAGAGATGGTGGTGGAGTGGGAGAATGAGCCAAGCGGAGGAACTAGGAAAAGGTAAAATTGCTGAGGAGTCTTGTTAGTTTAAAGACAGTATAGAGTCCATGCTTCATGTTCGTACTATGAATATTGCAACTTAAACTTTTTTCTAGTATCTTTTTGAAAAACAAAACAAAAATGAAAGAAAAACTATATTTAAAAATTGGAGAAATATATGTTTATTATTTGAAAAAGTTGAAAAATACAGATATGCCACCAACAAAAGGAAAGAAAGCTCTCTTTTTATTCCTCTCAGAGATAATCACTTCAGTAACGTTAGGCGTGATATCTACATCCATCTCTGCATCTGTGTCTCTGCTGCTAAGCCTGTGTCTATATTCGCATCTGTTTCCATTTTCATTTCCATATCTATATCTATCTATCTCCAAGGAAGCATACAGCTTGTATTATTTTGCAACCTGCTTTTTTATTTGTGAAACAAATCCCAGGCATCATATCATTTCATCTGTAAATATTTCAGAATACGCACATGTTTTTCCTAGGGGGGTTCATACTGTACTGAGGTGGTAAGGGAAGTAACGATGACAGTTATCAGGCATGGCATTTGGGCTACTGAGAATAATTGGCCAAGCTGTTCTGACTCTAATAGCTTTCCAATGATAGCGACAACAATCATTAACATTTATATAACATTTAAAACTTTATCCCAATTTTCCAATTTTATTCTGGTAGGAAGCATTTTTACTCATATTTTACAGACAAGGAGATGGAGGCTCAGAAAAGTGACACAGACATCCTCAAGTTGACATAAGAGGAGAGATACTGCTTACACATCGTCAGTCTAGGTCTGAATTCCCTGCATCTTGATGTCTTCTGATCACCAGGGTATGCCCAGTGCTCCTGAACTCTAATTAACAAGATGCATTGGAATTTTAATTGGATATGAATTAATAATTTGGATTGGAAGTGTTCTCTCAGCAAGACAGAGCAGATAAAACCAAAGTAAATATTCGATAATATATTTAGTAAGATCCCACCTTTAAGAACTTACTGGCGCATATGCAATGTAAAAGAATTATACCTTCCAAAAATATAAATAGGCCTCAAATTCTAGGAAATACTGGATACCAACTGAGCTGTTTAGTTTCATTTCTGCCTGTGAGTTTTTCAGTTTCTTATAAAGTAACATGTTCTTTTCTAGCATATACATTTGAACACAAATTTCAAGTCTCATCATATTATTAAGCACAAAGAGCTAGCTATGTAATCCACGGACAGGGAGGCAGCAATGGATGTGCTTCCTTTGCAGCAGAGGAAATGAAGCCCTCCTTGTTATTCCAGTCTATCACGGCAAACTGATTACTTGGATGCATTTTGAATAGCTCATCTAAAATGACTTGAGGCAAGCAGACACTTGAGATTCTATAATCAACCTTTGGGCTTCTATAGATCATTCTTATGCACAGAGGGCACTTTTGACAGACGAACGAACATGCACGGGTTTTGCTGGGGATTAAACTGTCATTCTTGTATGCTATTAGAAGATTTTCTATCTGGGTTGCCAGATTTCTGCAGACAGAGAAACAAGTATTTTTTTAACCTGAAAAGATTCCATGATACTGCTAGTAATAATAATAATAATTAACCTTTCCACCGTACTTTGTAGTTTATCAGGAGCTTTTAATTATCTTATTAACGACACATTGAATTTAGCATTCTTTTCACTTTCAATTTTTTAGATGAGGGAACTTAGACTAAGAGACATTTAGTGACTGGAAACCATGTGCTTCAAGCATGGGTTCCAGTGTTTTCTATAGCGATTTGTTGCCTTGCACACTCAGCAATCATAATGAACAATAAGATTTCAGTTCAACGGATGGTCCATTCATAAATCAAGGCTAATGTCTTTCTTTGCTGATGAAGGTTATCCAAAGAGGAGGACATCCAATCTGTCACCTTCTTGTGCTTCTAGCTCTGCTGAGGGAGTGCATTTTGCTTCCCCGCACAGTGCTCAGCTCACACAGTTCCCATGGATACCTAGCGGCTACAGAGGCGTCTAGACCCTGTTTGGCACTCTAACCAGATGTAGTATTCCCGGAGACTACAAGCACACTGCACACCTTGGCTCAGTTTCAAACTGGAGACAGGCACAGAGAGAAGATCGTCCTCCTCTACTTCCCTGGGGAGGCCTTGAGGAGACTTCCTTTTTGTTAGTTGTCTCCAAATTGCCCCTGTCAGAGTGGTTCTCAAACGGTGGGTCTTGGCGTGGTTGTGAAGGGTCTGCAAGAAGATAAGGGCACCAAGCGTGGCCTGTGGCTGAGATAAATGAAACGTCTCCCATATATGAGTTGCTATTTTTCAAGTAAATGAGGTTGCTATTGGGCTTAATCAAAATAAAAATTAATTTAAGAGCAATGCTGAATGCTTAGTAGCTTTTTGCCATGATGTATTTTTGTAACCAGTGGTCACAAAAAACTACTGCCATTCTCACATGGGGAATGGCAGAATTGTTTACTGTGAAACCGCTCCTACATGAAAGGCTGGAAACAACTGCTTAATTCCAGAGGAACAGGGCCGAGGTATGCAGCTGATGATGTTCTTTTCTTTATGTGGCTTACAGCTATGATGGCTCCCATTATTGATGGGACACAGAGTCTCATCCTTTGAGGTAGAAGCCACAAGGACCCTCAGAGATCAGCTAGTCAGGGTCCTTGTTCTAAAGACGAAGAACCTAAAACCAGGAGAGGTGGAGTGACTTGCCTAGGGTCATGTACTTAGTGGAGGCAGGCTGGACCCAGGTCTGAAATCCTCTGACTTTGAATCCAGAGTACCTGCTCAGCTGCCAACACCTATAGTAGCCCTTAATTATAATGGCCTCATTATCTGAATTCATCTTCATAGCAATAGATAATAGACAGTCTCATTCCCCTTTTATAGATGGAGAGGCTGAGGCACTAGGCAATCAGGAACTTACCCTTAGTCATCCATGTAATATACGTGAATTGAGCTCTCCCCCGAGGCACCTCAAAGGCCCTGTGCTTAACTACCGCACCATATCTCTGTGGGGTCATATGACATTGTTTTGTAATCTGCTTTTTTCACTTCAAAATATATCATTAAATTTTTCGATAATGTTTTCTACCCCATGATTTAAATTTTATTATATACATTATACTATGTTATGAGCAGCTTCACTGTCAAATTTCACTAATGGAAACAGTGCTAAATTTTACAGAAAATTCTTTGTTATTTCCTTAGGCTAAATTCCCAGAAGTTAAATTGTTGGGCTAAATAGCATACACATTTAAAAATATTTTGCTATGTGTATTAGTCTGCTTGGACCATCATAACAAAATACCACAGACTGTGGTTTCAACAGTAGAAATGTAATTTCTCACTGTTCTGGAGGCAGCAAGTTTCCAGCAGTGTTTGGTGTCTGGTAAGTGCTCTCTTCCTGGCTTGGAGACTACCACTGTGTCCTCCCATGGACCTTCCCCTGAATGTGCATCAGAGACAGACAGGTCTCTGGCCTCTCTTTCTCTTCTTATAAGGACACCAGTCCCATCAGATTAGGGACTCACCCTTATGACCTCAACGTAACCTTAATTACCTACTTAAAGGCCCTATCTGCAAATATAGTCACTTTGAGGATTCGGACTTCAACACATGAATCTGGAGGAGGGAGGAACAGTTCAGCTCTAAGGACAGTATTCCAAACTGTCCTTTAGACGGGATGTCCAGTTGATGTGTCTACCATTGGCACATGAAGAGTTTCCCCCTGCACCCTTGTCAACAGTATTATTTAAAAATATTTGTCAATTTGATGGCTAAAAAATGGCCTTTTGTGGTTCTAATTGCCATGATTTTTCATACACATACATTTTGAATGCATTTTCTTTTTTTTTTTTTTTGAGATGGAGTTTTGCTCTTGTTGCCCAGACTGGAGTGCAATGGAACGATCTTGGCTCACCACAACCTCCGCCTTCTAGGTTCAAGTGATTCTCCTGCCTCAGTCTCCTGAGTAGCTGGGATTACAGGCGTGTGCCACCATGCCCAGCTAATTTTGTATTTTTGGTAGAGAAGGGGATTTCTCCATGTTGGTCAGGCTGGTCTTGAACTCCCAACCTCAGGTGATCCACCTGCCTTGGCTTCCCAAAGTGCTGGGATTACAGGCATAAGCCACTGCGCCCAGCTGCATTTCCTATTTATTACATTTATCCATTTTTCTATTTGTTATTTGTAATTCGAGACTTACTTGGGCTTATATACACTTTGTCATATGCGCTTAAATTTTTTCGCAGGTCATTTTTACTTTATAATTTTGTTTATGAGTATCACCTTTTAAATTTTATTGTGATTTATTAGATAATATTGTACTTTAAAATATGATTTTTAATTATCAGCATGTAGCTTTGCTTCTTTATTTTATACAGGAAATACAAATTTATTATAGCAAGCCCAAAAGGCATAGACAAGGAAGACAAAGAAAAAAATAACTTAAATGTAACCCCTGTAGATATTTTTGGGTTCAGCCCTTCAGATTTAACCATGCAAATACATACATGTGAATACCTGTGTTATACATAGACTTTCAAAATTTTTGTAAAAATGGAATCATACTTGTACCAAACCTGGTTTATGCAACAGACCAAATCTGTTTGGTCCTTCTTCTCCTTGCTTCTCTGATGGAGCTGCCCTAGTTAGCCCTGGTGGCCACCTCTGCCCCTGTCACTGGCATCACCTCCAAGGAGAGACACAGTGAGTGTCTCTGGATGGGACCCTCAGAGGCCATAGCATTCCCAGTGGCTGCTTGGAGAGACCAGGCAACACAACGTAGAGAAGGAGGGAGAGGGCTATTGCCCTGGGGGGACTTTGACAGCAAGAGGCAGAAGGCGGAAGGGACTCACAGAAAAGTGATTCATCCTGCCTTCATCCAGTGAACTGGAAGGAGTGGTACAGGCACCTTCAAGCAGTGGTACGGCCACCTCTCTAGAGATGTTTTGTTTGTGCAACGTTGTGACACTTAATAATGCATCATTGTTGAGTTTGCTCTCCCTCCTTCCTGCCTCACTTTCCTGTTTCCTTCACTCATGCTTCCTTAGGATTGCACCTCCAAAAAAGCACTGGAACAAACATGTTTGCCTCACACTCTGTATCCTGGAGAATTTTGGCTAAAACAAAACTGTTTTTGCATTTTTATCCCACTGTGGCAAACAGATTTGTTGAATTTGAGCAATTAGTTTTAACTATTTTGAGTGTTGTGTTGAGATAGCTTCTGAAGCTCTGCTCTAAGCTGGAAAGAGACTCATGATTGAAAAGTAGTATCTGTGATGCATGTTTGGAATGGGCTTGATGGAGTGGTAGAATGCATAAGCTGAATTGACTTCCTGAAAGATTATCCGAGTTTATATAGCAGTATACTGAACCCTACATGTATACAGTACTATGTTTTTGTCCTATACACACATACGTATAAGTTCTAATTTATAAATTAGGCACAGTAAGAGATCAACAACAACAACTGATAATAAAATAGGACAATTATAACAATATACTATGATAAAAGTTATATGAACGTGGTGAATCCCAGCAAGGCATGCTGCCTCTCTGCCTTCTCCTTTTCCGCTTTTGGGGTTTCTTGTCACTTCTCTGTTGGAATCCAGTGTTCTCTCTGGATAATGTATTTGAAGTGTGACTGTTTATACACTATTTTGGTTCTTCTAAGTGGAAAGAGTGGGCATGAAATGCTTCTGGTCAGCCATCTTGAAGCCCACTCCCCAGGCACAGGGAACTTTTAGGGCAATGAAACTGTGCCATATGATACTGTAATGGTGGATACGTGTCAAACTCTCTTTCTCTCTCTACACAATATCGTCTTGTTCTGTACTAACCTATTTTCAGATTGCAGTTGATCACTGGTAACTGAAACTGGATAATGGGGGGGCTACTGTATATGACTGTCATATTATTATTATTTTAAAATGTTTCCTCTTGTGTTGCAGATTTTATTCTAAAATAATTTTCCTTTCTCTAGATGTATACCCTTTAGAAATTCTTCACTGAGAATCTCAGGTTTTGTTCTTCTGAAATATTTTTATTCATTCTTGAATGGCAGGTTTTTGGAATACAAAATTTGAGGTTGATGTTTATTTGTTTTTACTCAGCACATTCAATAAATTATTTTTGGTGGCTTCCACTGTTGGTTTTGAAGTCAACTGTTAGCTTACTTGTCTCTCCTTTGTAGATAATTTGTAGAGTTTCCAGCTGCTCTTAAGATAGTCTCTGTATCCTAGATATTCTTCTGTCTTACTATGATGTGTGTAGGTGTGTCTTTATATTTATTTATTCTGTTTGGAATTCATGGTGCTTCTTAATTAAAATGCATGGAATATTCTGGAATATTATTTATATAGTCTCTTCAAATGTTGCCACTCATTTCTTTATATATATACATATATATATATTTTTTAAATTGCATTTTAGGTTCTGGGGTACATGTGAAGAACATACAGGAGTGTTGCATAGGTACATACATGGCAATGTGGTTTGCTGCCTCCATCCCCCATCACCTATATCTGGCATTTCTCCCCATGTTATCCCTCCCCCAACTCCCTACCCACTACTGTCTGTCCCCTAGTCTGCCCTCCACAGACCTCAGTGTGTGATGCTCCCCCTCCCTGTGTCCATGTGTTCTCATTGTTCAACACCTGCTTATGAGTGAGAAAATGTGGTGTTTGATTTTCTGTTCTTGTGTCAGTTTGCTGAGAATGATGGCTTCCAGTTTCATCCATGTCCCTACAAAGGACACAAACGCATCGTTTTTTATGGCTGCATAGTATTCCATGGTGTATATGTGCCACATTTTCCTTGTTTAGTCTATTATCGATGGGCATTTGGGTTGGTTCCAAGTCTTTGCTATTGTAAACAGTGCTACAATGAACATATGTGTGCATGTGTCCTAGTAATAGAAAGATTTATAATCCTTTGGACATATACCTAGTAATGGGATTGCTGGGTCAAATGGAATTTCTATTTCTAGGTCCTTGAGGAATCGCCACACTGTCTTCCACAATGGTTGAACTAATTAACACTCCCACCAACAGTGTAAAAGTGTTCCTATTTCTTCACATCCTCTCCAGCATCTGTTGTCTCCAGATTTTTTTTAATATATATATTTTATTGCGTTTTAGGTTTTGGGGTACATGTGAAGAACATACAAGATTGTTGCATAGGTACATACATGGCAATGTGGTTTGCTGCCTTCTTCCCCCATCACCTATATCTGGCATTTCTCCCCATGTTATCCCCTCCCCAACTCTCTACCCACTACTGTCTGTCCCCTAGTCCGCCCTCCACAGACCTCAGTGTGTGATGCTCCCCCTCCCTTTGTCCATGTGTTCTCACTGTATAACACCCGCCTATGAGTGAGAATATGCAGTATTTGATTTTGTGTTCTTGTGTCAGTTTGCTGACAATGATGGTTTCCAGGTTCATCCATGTCCCTACAAAGGACACGAACTCATCATTTTTGATGGCTGCATAGTATTCCATGGTGTATATGTGTCACATTTTCCCTGTCCAGTCTATTATCGATGGGCATTTGGGTTGGTTCCAGGTCTTTGCTATTGTAAACAGTGCTGCAATGATCATTCGTGTGCATGTGTCCTTATCATAGAATGATTTATAATCCTTTGGATATATACCCAGTAATGGGATTGCTGGGTCAAATGATTGCCATTCTAACTGGTGTGAGATGGTATCTCAATGTGGTTTTGATTTGCATTTCTCTAATGACCAGTGATGATAAGCAATTTTTCCTATGTTTGTTGGCCTCATAAATTTCTTCTTTTGAAAAGTGTCTATTCATGTCCTTCATCCACTTTTGAATGGGTTTGTTTGTTTTTCTTGTAAATCTGTTTTAGTTCTTTGTAGATTCTTGATATTAGCCCTATGTCAGATGGGTAGATTGCAAAAATTTTTTCATATTCTGTTGGTTGCCGGTTCACTCTAATAATGATTGTTTCTCTTGCTGTACAGAAGCTCTGGAGTTTAATTAGATCCCGTTTGTCTGTTTTGGCTTTTGTTGCCAATGCTTTTGGTGTTTTAGTTACGAAGTCCTTGCCTAGGCCTATGTCCTAGATAGTTTTGCCTAGGTTTTCTTCTAGGGTTTTTATGGTGTTAGGCCTTAAGTTTAAGTCTTTAATCCATCTGGAGTTAATTTTAGTGTAAGGTGTCAGAAGGGGGTCCAGTTTCTGCTTTCTGTACATGGCTAGCCAGTTTTCCCAACACCATTTATTAAACAGGGGAATCCTTTCCCCATTGCTTGTTTTTGTCAGGTTTGTCAAAGATCAGATGGTTGTAGATGTGTGGTGTTGCCTCCGCAGCCTCTGTTCTGTTCCATTGGTCTATATCTCTGTTTTGGTACCAGTACCATGCTGTTTTGATTACTGTAGGCTTGTAGTATAGTTTGAAGTCAGGTAATGTGATATCTCCAGCTTTTTGCTTAGGATTGTCTTGGCTATGCGGGCTCTCTTTTGGTTCCATATGAAGTTTAAGGTGGTTTTTTCCAGTTCTGTGAAGAGGGTCATAGGTAGCTTGATGGGGATAGCGTTGAATCTATAAATTATTTTGGGCACTATGGCCATTTTCATGATATTGATTCTTCCTAACCATGAGCATGGAATGTTTCTCCATCTGTTTGTGTCCTCTCTCATTTCCTTGAACAGTGGTTTGTAGTTCTCTTTGAAGAGGTCCTTTTTATCCTTTGTTAGTTGTATTCCTAGGTATTTTATTCTCTTGTAGCAATTGTTAATGGCAGTTTATTTCTTGACTTAGCTCTCTTTAAGTCTGTTATTGATGTATAGGAATGCTTGTGATTTCTGCACTTTGATTTTGTATGCTGAGACTTTGCTGAAGTTGCTTATCAGTTTCAGGAGATTTTGGGGTGAGATGATGGGGTCTTCTAAATATATAATCATGTCATCTGCAAATAGAGACAATTTGACTTCCTCTTTTCCTAATTGAATACCCTTTATTTCTTTTTCTTTCCTGATTGCTCTGGCTAGAACTTCCAATACTATATTGAATAGGAGTGGTGAGAGAGGGCATCCTTGTCTTGTGCCAGATTTCAAGGGGAATGCTTCCAGTTTTTCCACATTCAGCATGATATTGGCTGTGGGTTTGTCATAAATAACTTTTACTATTTTGAGATACATTCCATCAATACCTAGTTTATTGAGAGTTTTTAGCATAAAGGGCTGTTGAATTTTGTCAAAGGCCTTCTCTGCCTCTATTGATATAATCATGTGGTTTTTGTCTTTGGTTCTGTTTATGTGGTGGATTACATTTATAGACTTGAGTATGTTGAACCAGCCTTGCATCCCAGGGATGAAGCCTATTTGATCGTGATGGATAGGCTTTCTGTTGTACTGCTGCAATCAGTTTGCTGGTATTTTATTGAAGATTTTTGCATCTATGTTCATCATAGATATTGGCCTGAAGTTTTCTTTTTTTGTTGAGTCTGTGCCGGGTTTTGGTATCAGGATGATGTTGATCTCATAAAATGATTTGGGAAGGATTCCCCTCTTTTGGATTGTTTGGAATAGTTTCAAAAGGAGTGGTACCAACTCCTCTTTTTATGTCTCGTAGAATTGGGCTGTGAACCCATCTGGACCTGGACTTTTTTTGGTTGGTAGGCTATTAATTGCTGCCTCAATGTCAGCCCTTGTTATTGGTCTATTCAGGGTTTTGACTTCTTCTTGGTTTAGGCTTGGGAGGGTGCAAGTGTCCAGGAATTTATCCATTTCTTCCAGGTTTACTGGTTTGTGTGCATAGAGTTGTTTGTAGTAATCTTTGAAGGTAGTTTGTATTTCTGTGGAATCCGTGGTGATATCCCCTTTATCGTTTTTTATTGCATCTATTTGATTATTCTCTCTTTTCTGTTTTGTTAATCTGGCTAGCGGTCTATTTTGTTGATCTATTCAGAAAACCAGGTACTGGATTTATTGATATTTTGAAGGGTTTTTTATATCTCTATCTCCTTCAGTTCTGCTCTGATCTTAGTTATTTCTTGTCTTCTGCTAGCCTTTGAGTTTTTTTTAATCTTGCTCCTCTAGCTCTTTCCATTTTGATGATAGGGTGTCAATTTTAGATCTTTTCTTACTTCTCCTGTGGGCATTTATTGCTATAAATTTTCTTCTAGACGCTGCTTTAGTGTCCCAGAGATTCTGGTATGTTGTGTCTTCATTCTTGTTGGTTTTGAAGAACAACTTTATTTCTGCCTTCATTTCATTGTTTATCCTGTCAGCATTCAACAGCCAGTTGTTCAGTTTCCTTGAAGTTGTGTGGTTCTGAGTTGGTTTCTTAATCCTGAGTTCTAATATGATTGCACTGTGGTCTGAGAGACTGTTTGTTATGATTTCCATTCTTTTGCATTTGCTGAGGAGTGATTTACTTCCAATTATGTGGTCAATTTTAGAGTAGGTGTGATGTGGTGCTGAGAAGAATGTATATTCTGTGGATTTGGGGTGGAGAGTTCTGTATATGTCTGTTAGGTTTGCCTGGTCCAGATCTGAGTTCAAGTCCTGGATATCCTTGTTGATTTTCTGTCTTGTTGATCTGTCTATTATTGACAGTAGAGTGTTAAAGTCTCCCACAATTATTGTGTGGAGTCTAAGTCTCTTTGTAGGTCGCTAAGAACTTACTTTATGTATCTGGGTGCTCCTGTATTGGATGTACATATATTTAGGATCATTAACTCTTCTTGTTGCATTGATCCTTTTACCGTTATGTAATGCCCTTCTTTGTCTCTTTTGATCTTTATTGATTTAAAGTCTATTTTATCAGAGACTAGGATTGCAACTCTTGCTTTTTTTGCTCTCCATTTGCTTGGTAAATCTTCCTCTATCCCTTTATTTTGAGCCTATGTGTGCCCTTGCATGTGAGATGGGTTTCCTGGATACAGCACACCAATGGGTTTTGACTTTTTATCCAATTTTCTAGTCTGCGCTTTTTGATTGGGGCATTTAATCCATTTACATTTATGTTAATATTGTTATGTGTAAATTTGATCCTGCCATTTTGATGCTAGCTTGTTGTTTTGTCCATTAGTTGACGCAGTTTCTTCATTGTGTAGATGCTTTTTACCATTTGCTACGTTTTTGCAGTGGCTGTCCCTTGTTCCTTTCTATGTTTAGTGCTTCTTTCGAGAGGCAGGTCTGGTGGTGACAAAATCTCTCAGCAATTGCTTGTCCATAAGGATTTTATTTCTCCTTCGCTTACGAAGCTTAGTTTGGCTGGATATGAAATTCTAGGTTGAAAGTTCTTTCCTTTAAGGATGTTGAATGTTGGCCCCACTCTCTTCTGGCTTGTAGGGTTTCTGCCAAGAGATCTGCTGTGAGTCTGATGGGCTTCCCTTTGTGGTAACCCGATCTTCTCTGTGGCTGCCCTTAGCATTTTTTCCTTCATTTCAACCCTGGTAAATCTGATGATTATGTGCCTTGGGGTTGCTCTTCTTGAGGAATATCTTTGTGGTGTTCTCTATATTTCCTGGACTTGAATGTTGGCCTGCCTTTCTAGTTTGGGGAAATTCTCCTGGATAATATCCTGAAGAGTGTTTTCCAGCTTGGATTCATTTTCTTGGTCACATTCAGGTACCTATCAAACGTAGATTAGGTCTTTTCACATAATCCCATATTTCTTGGAGGTTTTGTTCATTTCTTTTCACTCTTTTTTCTCTAATCTTGCTTTCTCGTTTTATTTCATTGAGTTGATCTTCAATCTCTGATATCCTTTCTTTTGCTTGGTCAATTCAGCTATTGAAACTTGTGTATGCTTTGGGAAGTTCTCTTGTTGTGTTTTTCAGCTCCATTAAGTCATTTATATTCTTCTCTAAGCTGTTTATTCTTGTGAGCATTTCATCAAACGTTTTTTCAAGGTTCTTCGTTTCTTTGCATTGGGTTAGAACATGTTCTTTTAGCTCAGAGAAGTTTGTTATTACCCACTTTCTGAAGCCTGTTTCTGTCAATTCATCAGACTCATTCTCCATCCAACTTTGTTCCTTTGCTGGTGATGACTTGTGATCCCTTGCAGGAGGGGGAGGCATTCTGGTTTTGGGTGTTTTCATTCTTTTTGCACTGGTTTCTTCCCATCTTTCTTGATTTATCTACCTGTGGTCTTTGTAGTTGGTGACTTTCGGATGGGGTCTCTGAGTGGACGTCATTTTTGTTGCTGATGAAGTTATTTCTTTCTGTTTCTTAGTTTTCTTTCTAACAGTCAGGCCCCTCTGCTGGTAGGACTGCTAGAGGTCCACTCCAGACCCTGCTTGCCTGGGGGATCACCTGTAGCAGCTGCAGAACAGTAAGGGTTGCTTCCAGTTTCTTCTTTATCTTTGTCCCAGAAGGATACCCGCCAGATGTCAGCCTGAGCTCTACTTTATGAGGTTACTCTTTGGCTATATGGGCTTCAGGGGAGCTGCTTGAGGAGACAGTCTGTCCGTTATAGGAGCTCGAGTGCTGAACTGTGAGCTCTGTTGTTCTGTTCAGAGCTGCTGGGCAGGTACTTTTAAGCCTGCTGCAGTGGAACTCACAACAGCCTTTTTTCCCAGGTACTCTGTGTTGGGAAGGTGGGGCTTAAGTTCCTGATGTGCTGCTGCCTTTTTTCAGAGCTGCCCTTCCCAGCAAGGAGGTAGCCTAGTCACAGTCTGTCAGCAGAGGCATTGCTTTGCTGCTGTGGGCTCTGCCCAGCTGCTGTGTGAATTTCTTTTTGATTTTGTTTATAGAGTTATAGTTAGAACTGCCTCAGTAATAGCGGTCTACCTCAGTAATGGCGGACTGCCTCTGTAATGGCGGTCTGCCTCGGTAATGGCGGACTGCCTCGGTAGTGGCTGACTGCCTACTAATGGCGGAATCCCTTCCCCCAACAGAGCTGGACTGTCCCGGGTCCAGCTGCGCTTGCTGCAAAACTCTCAGTCTAGAGTGTTTCAGATTGCTTGTCTTTTTGGGGGTGGGACCCACCAAGCCAGATCACCTGGCTCCCTGTTTCAGCCCCCCTTTTTTTCAGTTGAATGGGCGGCTCTGTCTCCCTGGCATTCCAGGTGCCAGTTGAAATGGCTGCCCAGATTTGTATGAGTTTTTGTGCAGAGACCCACTGTGCTCACTGAAACAGCCATGCTGGAAACTCGTGGTACTTTTCAGCCTGGGAATCTCCTGGTCTGTGGGCGGTAATAACTTGTTTGGAAATGCAGTGCTCACTCACTGCCTGCAATGTTCTCGCTGGGAAGTGCACTCCAGGTCTGTTCCTATTTGGCCATCTTGGATCCGCCTTTGTCAGTATGCTTCTAAAGGGATGATTTGAGTTTGCCTTTATCAGGTGTCTGGGAATACCATGGACTAGGGATCACTTGAAACCACAATTCTTAGAGTTTTTAAAGGACCACAGAAGTAATGTAGATCTGAGCCTTAAATCCACTTAAAGGCTAGCCAGTAGATACAAATTGCCAGGAAAACCTTTTTCATTCCCAGCTTCTAGAGTGCAGGTAGAGACAGGTACTATTTTTCTTGCAGCTTCTATTGGTCCCCTCCCTGCTTTTCTTCCTAGTTAACCTTTTCCCTTAGAGTGTACCCATTTCTAGATTTCTCCACATGCCCAAGTCTTTGTTTGCAGTCCCCCATGCCCCAGTGCTACAGACCTTCAGGATCTGTACATGCCCAAAGATACCCAGTAGTTTCCAACCTTGCTTACCTTCCTAGACTTGTGTTCCAGGTTTTGGCAAAATTCTTTCATCTTCTTTTAGCTTCAGATTCTCAATTAATATACCTGTCAATCAATCCTTGACCTATCTGTGATTTATTTATATTTTATTGAGTATTAGATGTCATGTAGCAAGAGTTTTCAAGAACTCTACGCTGCCATAGGCTGTTCAGTGTTTTTTACCATGCCACTGCATTTGCCACTTCAGATGCCTAAAATCTCGTTCTCCTAACCTTTCCCTCCTCACCATTTTCCCGAAGAAACCCATCCCAAGGAATCCACATAGTTTGAAGAAGGTGGGCTGTTCAAAGTGATGAGATTGGATGTCAAAAGTCATCAGTTGTCATCCTGGCTGTACCAGTTGAAACTTGCTAACCTGCCTGCCCCCTCAGTTTTTTCATTTATGAGGAAGAGTATCACCCCACGAGATCTTGGAGTCTCCTTCCAGCCTGGATATTTGCTGAAGAGCACAGATTCCTTCATAAGGCTGGCACCTGAAGCTGTCAACTTTTGATTTATGGTTTAGTACACAATTTACCCTGAGTACTTTCAAGCACAGATTTTATTTTAGTTTGAGTGCTTTACAGGACTCTTGTGTAGTTACTCTATACTGGTGCCTTGTCTCATCTTGGAGATATCACTGAGACTGATATTTTGGAGAAAGCCTATGTAGAACCCTGGGGTTTGAACCCTCAGAGTGGATAGTGATACATTAGAAGGGGGAAGGCTTGGTTTGGGGACTGCTGTTTTAATTCTCTCTCTTTCTCCTGATTTCCACTTGCCCACTTTCTCCCTCATTCCCTTCTGTCCACAAGTAAGTATTGAGCATTTACAATATAGTGTGGAATGCAGTGGTGAACAAAATAAACATGGTCCAAGTCTTTTAAAAGCTTACAATCTAGTGAGGGAGATAGATACTAAACAAATGTAACGTGCAGATTTGTGTCATAACATTTTTGCACAAGAAATGTCACATCATTTTTTTAAAAAAATCAAATTAAGTTTAGCTTGGACAGATAATTATTTAGTCCAAGGGATACAAATACGTTTTTGGGTGGCGTATCTCCCTTCTCTGGGGCTTAATCTGAACCAAAACCTTGAAGTTGGTTAAGTAACAAAAGAAATACTAGAAATAATTTTTGGTGGGTGATATTAGTGGTATTTAAGGTACCTCCTTGGTTAGGAGTGATGCGGCGAGAGCCATAGCCCTGGTTGGAATAAAATATTAAAAACTCACGCTTGATCATTTGAGCTGGTACTCCTTCCTTCTCCCATTCACAGGGCATCACTGACAGTTTCTAATGTTAGAAGAATCCTAATAGTCACTAAAAGGTCTCTGACAGTCACAGCCTGGTCAGGCCAGCCCAGATCTCTTTTACATATGCTTGGCCAATAGTGTCTTATATATTTATTTAAATTTACAGGTAAAAATTGTAAATGTTTGTGGTGAACAACATGATGCTTTGATATATGTGAACATTGTGAAATGCCTAAATCAAGCAATTTAACTTATGCATTGCCTTACATACCTTCACTTTTTGTGCTAAGAACACTTAAAATCTAGTCTTTTAGCAGTTTTCAAATGTTCAACATACTGTTATTAACTGTAGTCACCATGATGTACAATAGATCTCTTGAACTTATTTCTCCCATCAATAGTGTCTTGATTGAGGTCCACAAGGCCAGAGTGCATCATGCCTATGACATAGTGCCATGTAGGCTCCCCATTGGAGATGGCGCCGTCTTGGAAGGGCTATGTACCATGAGGCATCTGTCCCCAACCCTTGTGGGACTGACCGCCTCTTTATTCTTTGTCACCTGCTCTTTCAATTACTCCCTTTTCAGGTGATATAGTTCTACATGGTTTGAAATATAGAATTTAACACATGGTGGACTAAATCCAAAGTGTCTGTGCTCTGCCCTGAAAAAAGGGAAACCCCTTATCACCTTGTGAGCGGAGGTGTAACACTAATCAGACTTTCTTCTTGAGCCTACTGCTGAGAAAAGACAGCCTGGGGTAATTTCTCAGACAAGTTATTCTGCTACACAAGTAACTATACAAATAAGAACTGTACTTTTAACTTGGATTTCTCTGAATTGTCCATCCAGGTTGACTTAGCTATTTTTGAAGGTCTGATAGAATCTACTTCTTAGGACGTTTCCAGAAAGACATGAGAGATACAGCAAATGAAAACCCGAGACATGAGAATTTTATTTGTTTGGACATACATACACTGAAGGATCCAGGGTAAGCATATTTTGAAGAAATCACCAATGTCCTTGAGGTAGTAATGGTGGTTCTAAGGAGAATAGTGTAGAAAGTTGAATCTTACATGCATTTACATTGTTCTCTAAGCAATTGGTCTGGTTTGGTCCTGGTGGGGTATTTTGCTTTCTGAAACCATGCTCACCCACATATACATATTGCAAAGCATAACAAAATCCTTTCAAAGAAGACAAAGCATAATCTTCTGGGTTTTGCACTCCAATGAATCTATAGTACACATAGATACTTTATTTTTCTTTTGGCTATGCAAACAAAAGGAGTCTAGCACTCTGATCAAAATACCAGATTTCTATTCTGCCTAGAGTGTACACATTTTCCCTGTGGATGTTTCCTCAGTTCTGATGATGAAAACATTGAACCAGAAAAAACAAAACAAAACATCAGTTTATGCTTTCGTTTGATGTCCTGCAAAATGGTGGCAGGCATGAGTGTGGCACTCAAACAACAAATTGAACCACGTGTATAATAAACAGGACTGAGCTTTCCTATTGCTGTAAAAACATTATTATATATTCTCTGATTTGCAACATTTACATATCTCGTTATGAGCTGGATGCTTAAAATGCTATAGAGGATTTCATTTCACCTCTTTTGTGCAATACATGGTTTCCAAGTATCTCGTAAATCTTCATTTACTGAGTCTAGTGTCTTTTTTAAATTTGCATTCGCAAACCATGATTGCATTATGTTCCTGGAACCCTGGGATATGAATTTACTACTGCATTTACAGGCAGCTTTGTTAGAGACTCTTTTATTAAGGAATGTTGGAGGAGGAATAGTTACTGATGAAGACATATTTGAAATTCATCTGAACACATTCTTTTGTAGAAACAACAGAACTTAAATCTGCAAAAAAAATTACATTTGCTCATCTTTCATTTCAAGAAAACTTCATTTAAATATCTTGAATTTATACACTTTGGAATCTTATATACATTGTTAATTTGAAAGCCCTTCCTTAAAGGCTGAGCTTTTAAAGAAAACAAATAAAGAGTAGAGCAAGCACTAATTGTCATTTTATCCTTGAGGGAGATTGCATTAATTTTTAATTTGTGGCATATTTGCATTTTACGGTAACAACCAGGTCTGTGCATAGTCTGGAGAGCAAATTGTTCCTGATGCTCAACCTCTGATGAGCTATGCTCTACTGAGAAGGTGGACAAGAGGTTCGTCTTGACTCTGGAAAACAGATTTTTCTTTACATTTTCTCAATCTTGGGAAGAGTGAACATCACAAGGAACTGCCAAGGTAGAGAACATCATCTCTGCCCTCTAGAAGCTCACAGAGTAGAGGAATCATTTCCTAAGGATGTGGCTTTCACTGCTGGCGGTTCTGCAAAGATCGTAGTCATACATAGACATCTTTTAAACTGTCAATAATTATACATTTTTTGTAATGTGTGTTTGAAAAAAATTATATCAAAACCAATACTATTTCTCAAGGCAAGGCTAAAGAAGGTGGCAACGTTGGATGAGTTAATACAAAGAAAAGTATATTCATTTGATAATAATATGGTAGATACTAAGATAAGGCAAGTTTTCTCCACCAGCTGCTCTAACTGCCTGAATATCTGCAAGAGTCCTCCAGTCTGTTCTTTGCCATATTCGTTCTCCATCTCTTTCTGTCCTTCCTTCCTTCCTTCCATCCTCCCTCCCTCCCTTTCTCCCTCCCTCTTTCCCTCCCTCCCTCCCTCCCTCCCTTCCTTCCTCATTCCCTCCCTCATTCCTTCCTTTCTTTTGAGATAGGGTCTCACTTTGTCACCCAGGCTGGAGTGCAGTGGCAGGATCACTCACCACAGCCTTGACCTCCCAGGCTCAGGTGATCCTCCCGCCTCAGCCTCCTGAGTAGCTGGGATTATAGGTGCACGCCACCACATCCGGCTACTTTTCGTACTTTTTGTAGAGATAGGGTTTTGCCTTGTTACCCAGGCTGGTCTCAAACTCCTGGGCTCAAGTGATCTTCCCATCTCTGCCTCCCAAAGTGGTTGGATTACAGACATGAGCTGCTGCACCCAGCTTTCCCATCTTATTTCTGCTGGCACCCTACTTTCCCTTCCCAAGCCTCTAGCACCCTTACCCACTCTTTCCAGTCTTGGGTAACACCATGGTCATGAGACGCCCCACCCTGCTTCGGCTCGCCCTCTGTGGGCTGCACCCACTGTCTAACCAGTCCCAATGAGATGAGCCAGATACCTCAGTTGGAAATGCAGAAATCACCTGCATTCTGCATTGATCTTGCTGGGCGCTGCAGACCGGAGCTGTTCCTATTTGGCCATCTTGCCAGCTAGCTCATGTATTTTAATTACTAAACTCTTTCCTTGAATGCTCTATTTTCAGAGCTTATTTATAGCATGGTCATGCCTTCCCATAGCTGAAAACAAAATTAAGGGAAATAATTGTGCAAAATGTCTTTAACTAAACCTCATAATTACTTTTTTCCTCCAGCTGTATTTTAGGACAAATTCTCAATATGGTCATATTCACACATACTCCTTTCTCCTATTGCAGAGCTAGAATCGGGAATGGAGACCAGTTTATAAATTTCTATGGTGTACTTATAATCTGTGCTATATGATGGAATAAGGTGCATCGTATTTAGAAAATGCAGTTATGGGGATAGAAGCTCTAAGTTAAATCAGTGCTATTTGGTTCTCCTGGCACATCCCCAGAGAGGATGCGTGTTCAGTGGGATGGGGTGGTGGTTCCATTCTCGTCAGTTCTTTCTGAAACCGTTGATTGACCCTCCCTGGCTGGGTTCTAATGGGTGGTGTTTCAATGTTTCCTTTTTCTTTTTGTTTTTTTAGCACCAAAAAATCTGCTATTTCCTGTTGATTTGTACTCTTGATTTCCTAGCCATTTTTGTGAAGGAGACTTTTGAGCCACCATTATTCTTGTGATGTGCAGCCAGTAGGATTTTTTTCTTATTTTTGGCAGATCAAGCATAGTTACTTGTAAACCTTTTTCAGGCATTATTCATCAAAATTATTATCAGAAAAGAAAACGATGGCAGGAAGAGAGTTCTGCTGAATAAATGGACTAGACAGTGCTTCTTTAAGTGGAGAAGAATATACTAGATCATATTAGAACTCACTGGCTAAGTGTCACAAACTGTGACGGTTCTGAAGTTTGACCTTCTTTGCAAGCTAACAAGTTAGCCATCCATAGTTTCATGGATGCTGGTAGAAGACACAAGACTCCTAGACAAGTAACAGTATTACTCAGAGCAATAGCAGCAGCTAGAGTATTAGCAATTTTGAGTGGGTTCCCTACTCCCTAATTCTCATAGTGTGATACTAATAGGGCCAGATGACACCTGTACAGGCAGTGGATTACATTACGGAGAGGAACCCTTAGCATAGGAAACCCAAATATTTTATAATAGACAGTGAGCAAGCCTGCTCTTTGCTCTGAAAAGCAAAGTGCTCTGGGAAACACTGTACCTTCCAAGACTTTTCATTATACAGACATCCTTGCAAAGATAGTCTGGAACAAGGGAAGTCAGTGCCTTGCTCATAAGACATGTAGAAACATGAGAGACCAATGGACAGTTGTCTCCCAAAGCTGAGAACATACAAGAGCATGCTGTTCACTGCAGTGACTGCTTGGCTGTGAGAGAGTTATACATTAAGTGCACAAGTTAGCATCATAGTGAATTAATATCAATGCTACATGGGCAGTGCTGAAAGAGGTGTGCTTCTTTCTACTTACCTGATGCCTGTCTTGCATTTCCAGTTAGCTTGCAATATGTGTGTGTGTATGTGTGTGTGTGTGTGTGTATCTGTACATATATATCACTGTTGAAATACATGTATATATATATCACTGTTGCAATATATGTGTATATATATGTGTGTATGTATGTATGTATATATATATATCACTTTATCTCTTACAGAACAGAGCACACAGTTGATTGATAATGCTAAAAACAGTGTAGGAATTAAGAGTTGCTTATTCTTTACAGCTCAGAAGGCAGCTCTCTTAGGTTTCTTCAGGGCCAAAGATGATGGGGTGTTAGCATTTTTTGGCTATGTTATTTTCTAGTATTTTGGTCCAGTGTCTAGCAAAACCCTTAGCAAAAAATGGCCACCTGGAAAATCTGTTTACTCTGGCTCTGGCTACTGCCTTTTCAGCCATCCATGTCCTGGAGGATGTGGCTGAGATCTTGCTGAAAGGAGACAAAGATGGGCTTGCTTCTCCAGTCAGATTGGAAAAGCTGCTTGTGAGGGGTGGGGAATGGCAGGAAGCCATGCTGGTGGTGAGGAGGAGGATACTCAGGAATGGGAAGAGAGGAGAGACTTCATATAGCTGTGTAATGATCTCAGTAGGTGGTGGGACGCCAGGGTCTAGTTATCTGGTTGTAAGCTGCAGAAATCAATGGCTTTGGGGGATCCTGTATTTTTTCTTATGAAAAACATTATTTCTACTTTTTATTTGTAGTAACATTTCCCTCCTAAATGCAAAAGTGATTTGTGCTTAGTGTGTAAATTTAGGAAACACAGAAATGGAAAAAAAAAAAAATGAACCTAGCGTTTAGGATCTGGTAACCTGAAGCTCCCCTCCACACCCCAGATAACACACATACCTTGGTGTGTCTGGAGGCTGGATGGTAGAATGGTATTGTGAACAGGGTGTGTGGTCAGTGTCAAAGACAAATGAGGCCAATCCTAATTAAAGTGCTAAGTACAGATTTTAATCAGTAATATACGATTGCAATGGGGAAAAGGGTCCCAAGTGTACTGCACTCAATTTTAATTTGCACAGAGGTGCCCATGGCATTTCAAGAGAGAACGAGGGAGTGTCCAGGGGAGCAGGGAGGTTGCTCAGTAGAGTCAAGGAAATGAAAAATTACAAAAAGCAGGATGATGGGGAGAGGGTTGGTCCATGTGAAACCCATCTGGGATGGCTAACTGGTACATATCGAGCTAGGCTCCTACCCTCCCACAGAGGCTGGGAGACAGGGCCCTATCTTCAGGAGTTGGCTAAAACAATTCTTTTGGCAGCCTTGAGTTTTCTCACACGTACCTTAGGGACACTAGGGTCATCCTAGGGATGCAGCCTTGTGCTGTTGGAAACTACGTTAGTGTTTTGTTCAGGTCTTCATAGGCCGAGGTTAAGACAGAGTCAAGAAGAAGACTCCGAGGAGCCTGGCTAGAGTTTGATCAAGGAGAATCTTGGCCATGAGGCAGGCCAGGTTTAATTCCTGACTTCATTTACATTGTGGGTGATTTATGTAATCTTTTTAAGTCTCTCTGTGCCTACCTACCCTATTCCATACCTACCTCATTGTGCCTCTTTAAGGACTGATGGGGGTCTGTAGCCTGGTGCCCAGCACACAGTAAGAACTTAGCAAACACTAGCTGTTGTTATTATTTCTCTCCTTTTCTCCTACAATGCAATCATAACTTACATCCTCTTTTGTAACCTGGTTTTCAAATTTAGAGTTATGTCCTGAACACTGCTTCTGGTTTTGGGGTTCTTTCTTCAAGCAAATGAACCTCTTTTTTTTTTTTTCGAGATAGAGCCTCACTTTGTCGGCCAGGCTGGAGTGCAGTGGTGCAATCTTGGCTCCTGGGCTCAAGCAGTTCTTCTGCCTCAGCCTCCCGTGTAGCTGGGATTACAGGCGCCCACCACCATGCCCGGCTAATTTTTGTATTTTTAGTAGAGATGGGGTTTCGCCGTGTTGGCCAGACTGGTCTTGAACTCCTGACCTCAGATGATCCACCCGCCTCGGCTTCCCAAAGTGCTAGGGTTATAGGTGTGAGCCACCGCGCCCAGCCAAATGAACCTTACTCAGCAGTGAATGTAAATCAAGTTGACCATCGCAGGGAAACAGTGAGCTGGTGTCTGAAGTGCCTTGTTCACTCGGGAGTGCATTGCTCTTGGGCCTGACTTGGGAGGTGGCCTGTGAGGAGAAGGTCACAGGAGGCACAAACAAAAGTGTGATCCTTTTGAGGCCCGCAGAGTGAAGGACTCGTCACACTCTGCCCAGGCGGGGGACTCGGGCCCCTATGTACAGATAGAGAAAACCTTTGATTTGGGGGATAAAAGAGAATTGTTTGATCCTATTCACGAAGGAGAGCAACATAAAGTGTTTAGAGGTAACCTGATGTCAGACACATTTGCGTCAGGGATGATACACTTTTTTTCTTTAGATCCCAGCTAGAAACCTGGGGAATTCTCTTCCCTGAGCAGTTGTTTGGGCCTGTAGGCACCCTGCGTACAGGGCCCATAAGGCAGCTTGGCCAAAAGAAAACAAAATCAAACCCATGTTCTGCAACAGGCGGAGTTCCACCCAAAGCCCCCCAGCCTAGAGACTCAGCGGCAGGATGCCTTCTCTGAGAAGTCTGTGGTGCTGCCCTCTGCTCCCTTACCTGTTTGGAACTCACACAGTTTCTCTCTTGTCTCCTGGGTCTAAATCCCAGCTCTGTCACTTTCTAACTGTGTGATCTAGGGTAAGTAATTAACCTCTCTGTGCCTTACTTTCTACACCTGTAAAATGAAGATGATAATGATACCTCATAGAGCTCTCGCAAATATTAAATGCACCTATAAATATATTATATCAGTACCCAGTATGTGGCAAACAATAATTATTGTTTTTAATCATCACCATCATTACGTTAGCTTCAGTGTTCTCAGCCTGATTGGTGCAGTTATTATTAACTTTCTAGCACATTCTCTGACTAATTGCAATGCACACTAGGTCAGGGCCTTTCATGGTCTTAGCAGATTTCAATATTTTGATACTCACCCAGGACAGTGGTTTTGTTTTTTTTCTTAGAGAAGTAACCTTCCGCTCTGTTTTGGGGCTCACTTTTCCCTTTGGTTCTGGGAGAAGCAGTAGGGTTCACTCTGTTTTCTAAAGAGCCAGCTTATCCCCCTAGCCTGGTCCATTCTTTATGACAGGATGCGGTGGCTGCTCTTAGAGGCAACTTGCTGTCCAGGAGCCTCAGCTATACTCTCACTCCATACACACTGGAAAAGGAGCAGGGATTCTCGCAGAAAGCTTTTCTGTGGCCTGTGGTTCTTAGGTGGGAGGTCAGAGCTCCCAGAGCTATCGTTACCAAAGAGGGCTTTGCAGGCATAACAGCAGCACATGATCTCATGCATATGCTCTGTTGAATGATTTTTAAACAAGTCATGTCTGGAATACATCTATATTAATAATGCCTTTTGGTTCTGCAGTGATCATAACCCAAGCCTGCAAGCTCTGGGATGAGCCAGGGCCTGGCAGGGCTTCCTTCCTGCAAAGTTCCTTTATGTAGGTAGATAATGTGTCTTTGCCCTTCTCTTGAGCAGGAAGCAAACGGCAGCAATTGAGAGGTAGGCTGGGGCTGGGAGCAGAAACTGCCTTCCAAAACAGCACCGTGCTACAGGGTCTGTCCCAGGATTCAGCCTTCTGTGTTGGGTTGTGGCGCTCTCAGAGTGGTTTCTGGTTCATTGGCTTGTAAAATGATGGTGGCCACCACAAGCTCAGGGGCTGCTAGCAGAACACAGCCCAAGACTTGAGACTGGAGAATGATGCTTAGTGCAAATGAACAAAAAGGCAGAAATGGCTAAATGTTCAGGGCAGTCTGTTAGTAGCTCTCACCTGACCCTCATCTAACACCTGCCTGGGGGGGAATAGCCAGAGCTCCTAAGCAAGGTACAGTTCTCCCCTGCCATAGGATTAGACTCCTTGATTTGAATCCCAGCTTCACCACCTGTGAGATGCTGGGTAAAGTGCTTCACCTCTTTCAGCCACAGTCTGATTGTCAAACAATGGAGATGCTAATAGTACCACAGTCATCGTAATGAGGATGAGAACAGACACTTGATGTAGAGGCTGAGCAGAGGCCTGGCCCGTAGTAGCTGCTCAGTGAATGTCAGCCACGGTGGCATTGTTATTACTACTAAGGGATTCAGGCACTTACCTTGCCCCATGTTATATGCTTCCTGTGTGAGGAAGTGATGTTTCTCATCCTGTATGGGGCAATGAGGAAGGGAACACGCAGACCCTGGAGTCTGCCAGTCTGCACCCGGCCTCTGCTGCCTGACAGCTTTTAACTTTGGGCACATTCCTTCACCTCCTCATGCTTTTGATCCCTTTCTGTGAATGGGAGAACAATAGCGTCTGCCTTCTAGGGGTGTTGTGAGGATCAATGAACTCATCCACATGAAGTCCTTCCCCCTCAGTACTGGGTGAGTGCCCAGAAAACACTAGCAATGATGGCTCCATGTCCAGGGAGGACCTGGCGCGCTGCCTCTCATCAATTGGCTGCTCAACAAATGCCTCTGTGCTGGGTTGGGCCCAACACGCTGGACCTGCCCACTGTGGTTCCTTCCTGTTGCCCACTTCTCCCAAGTTCCATTGAAAGTCTCTAAATGTATACTCCAAGATCAACAACAGAAATATGCTGGAGGGGCCAATTGGCCCTGTTTGACAGGTTCTGAGTGGTTTCTTGGGAGGCAGGACTTTCCGTGCTAAAGCCAGGATAGTCTTGGGCAAACCAGGATGGTCAGTCACTCTTCTGTTGCTCACAACTTCCATCCCAGGGCTGGCGCTAAGGCGTTTGCTTCTAGAGGCTACTGTCATGGAGTGGGTGGCAATTTTGGTGATGGGTTTTCCCTCTGCTTTTTAATTAATGCCACCTCTCCCCTCCAATGCTACTAAAATCGGCAGCCTGTAACCTGACACTCTACCCTCAACCATGAATGCTGGGGTGGCTTCCATGGGAGTAGAATATGTTGGCCAGGGAAGGTGGAAAATATCTTGAGCGGCTCAGAGTTAGTTCATCAAAGTCTGTTTCCAGGCAGTCACACCAGTTTCTTGAGAGCTTGGTGCCAATGGGAACTTGGGGCCCAGGCAACACAGACTGGGAGTTGATATACTTGATTTATCACTTTCTTCTCTTTGAGCTGTGTCACCCTGGACAAGATTCTTAACTTCTGGGGGCATCTAGTTTTCTCCTCTGTAAAAAAAGGAAGGACATTAGGTAATCCATCTAGGACTATTCCCTCGTGCTCATCAAGGCAATGGCACTGGCCATGCTGGCCTGGGTTTGTGGAGCGCAGCTGGGAGAAGATGTCTCACTTTGGGCATGTTATTAAGCTCTCTTAGCCTCATGTACAAAATGAGGATAATTATAGTACCCTGTATGGAACTGTTGCTAGAATAATTCTTTAAAGGCTAAGTATCTGGATTTAGCAGACTGGTTTTCGTGTGAGCCTGTAAAATCAATCCTATTATTCTATATCCATATTCCATTCTTTAGTTCAATCATTCAATAAATATTCCTTACTTACTGTGCACCAGATACTGAGCTAGGTCCTGGGAACACAATACTGAATGAGTTAGCAGGTCATTTCTTTTCTTCCTCCTCGTCCTTTCTTCTTTTTTGTAAACAACAATTTGTTAAGAACTCACTGTTGCAAAGATATTAGGTCTCTAACCAGTATAATCCTTCCCTTCCTTTTTACTAACAGAATCTCTGTATTCTAGGATGTGGCAAGGTGTCCATTAAAACATTATTTTTCCCAGCGTTCTTTGCAGAGGTGTGTATGTGTCATGGAATGAGGGCGGTGGGTGGGCAGAGTAATATGTAACTAGAAATTATTGAGTGGGGCTTACATGGAAAGCTTTCTAAAGGTGTATGACTCAGCCAGCAGGCCCCACTGCGTTTTTCTGTGTCTCCCTTGTCTGTTCCTAGAACACTCAAGTGAGAGCTTGAGCTCCAGCAGTCATCTCATAAGCCTGAGGACGAGGGCCACAGCGTAGGGATGGTGGAGCCTAGAGCTGGAAGGAGCCTAAGTGCCTGAACGCATTTTGGAGTCATCATACCTGCTCTGCTCTTATTTTATAAGGCAAAAAAAATTCCTGCTTGATTTAAGCCAATATTTAAGTCTCTGTTACTAGTAGCTGAATTCAATTTCTAGTTGATTTATCTAATATGTACAGAGCAAAATGCAGAGACAGATTTAATTGTTTTTCCCTAAACATCAAGAAGTGAAGGCTACAGAAACCTAATACGCAAGAACTTAATGTTCAAACACAAGACATTCATTAATCTTTCTCGATACATACCAAGGGAAGCTCGCTAAGCCAGCCTTTTTCTCATATGCCCTCTGTAAATGAGGTAAGTTTGAAATACCCTTAAATCCTGGTCTCTCTAGGATTTAAGGTTTGGCACCATGGAATTAAATTCACACAATTAAGTGTTTTATTTCAGCTTTTTTTGGCATAAGATGATATGCCCAATTCATCTTTTTTCTTTTTGTTTTTTTACTAGCAGAATGCTCACAAATTCTCAAAACCTTTATGAGAAATCCAGATGGTTTTGTTCAATCTGCAACACTAATATGGTTGTATTTTTAATAATGTTAATGGAATTAAAATTTTAAAATTCACCTGGCACATCTTGAGGGATGGTAAAGTGGATGCCTCTTGATTTGAAGACAACCAAAAACATGCAGTAGTTGCGCTTTGGCATCCTCATTTGGAACATCTGGGTTTTTATAACCATGCAGTTAGGTAGGAAGATGGGGAAGATACTCTATTGAATGCCTGGTAGGTCGCCAGGTACTTAACAGAATGAAAACCAACTAGTACCTGCCCATCAGTCCTGTAGGGAGCTAAATACTACTGCCTCTTTAACAGATGAGAAAAGCAAGGCCCAGAGAAATCAAGTGACTACCAAATCCTGATGGCCAGGCTCAGCCTCAGGCAGCTCAGATTCCGTTGGTTTGAGATGAGGCCCAGGCATCACTGTTTTTAACGACACCATTGGTTATTCTATTTTGCAGCCAAAGTTGAGAACCACAACTCTATAGTCCTCGGAGGTAATAAGTGATAACACTAGACCACATACTTACGCCTTTGGTCAGCAGTTACAAGCGTTTACACTCTCTGGCCTGTGGATGCCTTGGACTCTGTTGCTGCCACCTGGTGCTTGCGTTCTGCTGGCTCTTTCTGAAATGGGTTGCCTCACCCACAGCACTGTCCAGCATTCCTTGTGCTGATATTCATTGCCTCACTCTGGAAGAATAGAAGGAAAGCTCCCAGAGTGTGTGTGAGGTTGAGTTCCCTAAGAACCAGACTCTGTGATGGAGACCAGCACGCAGGCAGCTTACAGGAGCGAAGGCGGCGGGACTGGGCAGAGGGAGGAAGTGAACTGCCTTGTGGGTGCTGATGTTATGGGAGCTGGGAGTTGGAGAAGCTCTTCAGGGTTGTGCCACTTGGCAGCAAAAGGGCTGGCCATTGACCGGTGTTTGGATGTGGGTCCACTTCCCTCTTCTCAGGAACCTGTGATTCAGAGAAGGGCAATTCCTGGAGGACTCAGCTGAGAGCTGGGAGCTTCTAATACTCCCAGCAGCTGGGCAAATGAGTGTTTCAGTCTTGAAGAGGTAGCGGGGGCCTCAGTGGAGGGAAACCTGGGGCCCACCACAGCACTCACTACACAACAAAAATTAGAATAGCAGAGAAAGTCTGTCTGACTGTGGCTTTGCTGTCACTTTATTGTTGGTTTCACCGCAAGGCAGCTGTGGCCATTTACCTGTCTGGGTGCGTCCTACAGGGGCAGTTCCTTTCTCCAAGCCATGCCTCATATTTTTGCAGTGGAGTATCTCTCTGAATGATATAGATCATCCCAATAAGGGTGAACCTGGAATGAAAACTGGTATAATAGTCTGGTACCAGGCCTGAGTCTTACCTTCGAACAAGTTCCTTGGAACCTGGTGATGGTGGACTCTAGCAACACTGTAGGAATCACATCTCTTTTATAGTGAGCCTGCTCTTGTCCTGGAGGGAGACACGACCTTATCCCTCAAGGCTGCTCACTGCAAATGCAATCTTGAGACATGGCCCAAGTAAAGAGTTGTCAGGGCCTTGCGTCCTCGGCTCATCCAGCAAGCTGAGCACGAGAGATCCACGGAGGAGAGCAGGAGAGGACTTTCCGGGGGAAGGAACAGCATATGCCAACTTTCCTAAAGTGTTTTATGTGGAAGCTTGCCTCCTGAAATGTTACAGCAGTTACTAAGAAAAAAAAAGAGTTTCAAAGTCAAATATATTAAATGCTTATTAAACAAAGTGTGGCAAGATTTTTGTTTGTTTAAACTGGTGGGTTTCTGAGAGCCTTTAATACACTAATGAGCACTGTGAATATTCAAAAAGAGGGAACAGTATGTAGCGTTTCCCTTTTTTTCTGGATCTTGGAGCCATTTTTAGTGTAGTACATTGAATACTATATTGCATTCTAATGGCCATAGATACTAGCATAAGGTCCCTGTTGGGGTTTTAGGAAGGTCAATAATGCCGTTGTTCTCCACTCAGATTGGAATCAACCGAGAGACAGCTCTAGAGTCAGTTGGGTGCAGATAGAAATATCACATTTATTATTGCCAGTGCTATGTAACGAATGTGGCCTAGGTGTTTCAGTAATTCTAATATTCTACCCAGACGTAGGCAGACCTATTTACCCAGCTATGCTGGAAAACCACAGGTGTCCCCCACCTTGCAGGATCAGGTCACGTGTGCTACCTACAGGCAAGTAGGCTCCAGGGAACAAAAGAGAGGAAGGAAGGACTCAAATGTTCACAGCAGATTATTCTTCCATGCTCACCAACCAGGTTAATCGGGCCAGGAGCACTGCTCTGATGGACATCCCTCAACAGACGTGAAGCCATGAAGAATGGGGAGTAAGTGTTCCTAACACCCCATTAAGACTGCATGATGTGTCCAGGTCAGTAGGTGAGTGTTTTGATGCTAAGCCAGGCCATCTACCAAGGGTGTTGAGAAACAGGTTTATCACCCTAACAGAGCTGTCAGAGGGACACAATTTTCCTCCCAGAGTTAGGGCACTTTACAAGTTTCTTACTGCTCTTGAAGCATTGAGGAGAGAACACGAGGAAGGGATGGAGATTCCTGAGTGCTCCCTCAGAGACTGAGTGAGTGATTGCCCTCTATTTGTAGGAAAGGGTCCTGCACACTGGAGGGAGAGTGCACGAAATGAGCCCTGACGCTGATTCTGAGACTGTTGTACCAGACACTGTTAGTGTCCCATCTACATCTCTTCAGCTGTCCTATTGCAAGCACTGCCCCTCTCTGCCCAAGGGTTTCCTCTTGGTCAAAAGTCTTCCAAGCTGGGAGTTAATGCCCCTTGGAGTAGTCCTTAGCCAATGCTGGATGAAACTTAGAGGTTCAAAACCCCACTTCCTTGCACCTTGGGTGGGATGACTCTAAGCCATGTTCTATAAAGTCTCCAGAAATCCCCAGTGGGATTGAGCCCTGGTCATCCACAGTGACCTGCTTGATGACACATCATTTGTTTGCTTCCTTCCCATACCCATCTCACATCTCAAATAAATGACTTCCACTCAAATCCTTGTCTCCGGATCAGCTTCTAGGCAACCCAAACGAAGACTCATGTTATCCACAACATCCATCCATCTGTCCATCCATCCATTCATCCATCCATCCATCCATGCTTTCATCCATGCTTCCATCCATCCATCCATCCATACTTTCATCCATGCTTCCATCCATGCTTCTATCCATTCATCCGTCCATCCATCCATCCATTCATCCATTCATGCCTCCATCTATGCATCCATCTATCCACTCATCCATCCTACCAAGATATCATATGCCAGGCAACATATGAGGTACTCAGGAGAAGGGATAATAAATCACAGCCTTTGAACTAAAGTTGCTCAACCAAATTGCTTTATGTTCCCCATATCACCAGGCAGAGATACTCAATGCATCAGATACCAAAGGGGCATTGGAAATACTGAATAATTTTCTTTTCAAAGGCTTGAAGAGGGCTGTCAAGCTGAGCCATCCCCCACTGAAACAAACGGTGCCTGGCACATGGTGGATGTTCAAAAATGTTCGCTGAATGAGCGCTCAAATGGGCAGAGTGCACAGATGGATTCATTGTAAAGTAGGTCAGGTTTTCTCTGGAATCCCTTGCTTTCTGAATCCTTGCCCCAAAACTGTAAATTTATTGTAAATTCACAATTCAAAAGATGGTCTCAGAAAATCAAAAATCTCCCTGAGGTCAGGTGAGTGTGAGATCTCTCAGAGGAAAATTTTTACACCTAAAGGAAGAGGCAGCAGAGAGACAGATGAAAGCAAGTGACTGATGCTGAAAGCTCTCTGCACCAGTGGCAGAGATATGGACTGGCAGTCTTTTTTGGTACCTTTCAAATCATAGAATACATATAAGGTTAGTCCCAACTGCAAGATTGAACAAGGCCATGTTTTGAGTTCTTATGTTGTCAGTTACTAAGTGCAACCCATGAGCCATCACTTGTGATTCTTATACAGTTGGAGGTTGTAAGAGTGACAGCTCTTAACCTTTCCCCTTTGCAGTATGGAGGGGTCTGGTGAGGCCTGATCCCTGGTGAGTTGCCACAGAGATGAAGCATGCAAATGGTTTGTGGGATGGGAGAGTTCGTGCTAGCTGTTGGTTCACAGTGGGATGCTGGTTCATGGTGGACTCTTAGAGACTATGAAGCAGAAGGGGCTTGAGTTGGTTCTTAGAACATGAGTAGGCTTCGGCTAGGTGGAGGAAATAGTAACAGTCTCCATTTATCAAATACTGTGTGCTGGCTCTGGGATAAGAGCTTTAAACAGAATCTCATTTAATTCTCCCCAAACCTAGATAAGCACCTATATCATTATTTCTATTTCAAAGATGAGTGATAGAAAGGTTAAATAATTTGCTCATATCAACAATGAATAAAAGGCAGAGCCAAGGTTCAGGTTCGGATGGACTTCCTCTAGGGCCTGTACCTTCAGCAACCATTTTGAACAAAGCTACTGCTATGCTGTTTCCTAGAGGGTAGGGAGGGAGGGGAATTAAAAATTAAAGAAAAAAGAAAAGCAAAGAAAAAGAAAACATTTTGCAATGATCATGACCTTGAATGTCAGGATGATATTCTATCCACTGCTTCCTTGGTGGTGGTATTCCTTGAGGGTATGACCCAGTCAGAGTGGAAGCTGGGGCTGTTTCCAGTCCCTTCCATTTAGTGTGTAACACACCACTGAGCATTCCTATCCAAGTGCTGACAATGGTTCCTTTGGGTGTGTGTTCAGGTGTCATGCAGAGGAGTCTTCAGTGACCCAGAAGGAAGCTAAGGGATAAACAGGCTGAATTCTTCTGCTGGTCATTGAATGCGGCCACAGGCTGTGGAGCTGAGGCATCTGTCCTCTCTGCAAGGGTGCAGGAGACACAGTGGAGCATCGAGTGCCTCTGCTGCGCCCTTGCCGTGCTTTCTCATGTAGCTCATCTCCTGCTACCCTGATGTCTTGTTTTAATTTTTAATTGTAGTAAAATACACAGAACAAAATTTACCATCGTAAACATTCTTAAGTTCAGGAGTGTTAAATACATTCACGTTGCTGTCCATCCGATTTTCAGAACCTTTTCATCTTGAAAAACAGAAACTCTGTACCTGTTAAATAATAATTTTCTATTCTCCTCCAGTCCCTGGCAACCACCATTCTACTTTGATACATAACTTCATGGAGGTGGAATCGTACGGTATTTGTCTTTGTGTGACTGGCTTATTTCACTTAGCATAATGCCTTCACATTTCATCCATGTTGTAGCCATTGTGAGAATTCTCTTCCTTTTAAAGCCTGAGTAACATATTTTATGTGTGCACCACATTTTGGTTAGCCGTTCATCTGCTGACGGACATTTGGGCTGCGCCCACCTTTTAGCTGTTACGAGTCGTGCTGCTGTGAACATGGGTGATGCCTTGTCCCTCTGGGAGGGACTACCCCTTCTAAGGGTTTGAGCTATAGTGTCAGACTGTGGCTGACTCCAGGGAGACAGGGGAGGGCAGAAGGCAAATGTCTCTCTGAGATCCTGCTTTCCATTCTTTTGAGTATATAGACCATTGTTTCCTATGCTCAGTGGCCACAGTACAGGGAAGGGGGGCGGGAAATGGCAAATAAATAAATGGAAAACTCAAAAGTGCTCACAAAGGACTTCATAAGAAGCCATAAAGATAGTATAACAACCCAGAGAGAAACCTCACAGCCCTAGTAAGCAGTTTCGAAGACAATTGCTGAGCCCACAGTCCAACAGCTGACAATCTTAGTGGGGCTAGAAAAGAATCGGGAGACCCCACACCTAACTCCCGCTTGATCTCTTCAGTCTGGCATCCCTGTTGCATCTTTGCTTTAGGTTCTGCATTCAGCTGGAGCATAATTCAGACTTTGTTCTGATGAACGATGGAGTCTAGATAGGAAGCCCTATATCCAAGCCATAATAATTAATGATTCCTAGCTCTGCTCCAGAGGCTCAGATAGGAGCCAAGAGCCTTGAAAGAGATTTTCTCAACCTTCAGCTAGCCTGTCTCCTTAGCTGTGGAAAGCAAGCCTCAGCCTGTCACCAGGGCCCAATGCTGTACCATCTGGGTTCTCAGGGGAAGCTGGATGAAAGTGTGAGTTGCTGCAGCCTTGCTATTTAGGGCTGGCTGTATGGCAGATGTCCTTTCTGCAGAAGCCATATGTACCCCTCCCTCTGTGAGGAGAGAGAGAAGCACTGCTCAAAGGTCCCCATGAACCTTAAAGGGAGGTCCCCAGGAACCTTAAAGGGGGGTCCCCATGTCCTATAAAGTGGCCTGATCCTGGAGGAAGCAGGATGGCCCTCAGCACAGGGAGAGATGCCTTGTCTTTCTGGGAGGGACTACCCCTTCTAAGGCTTTGAGCTATAGTGCCAGGCTGTGGCTGGCTCCAGGGAGACAGGGGAGGGCAGAAGGCAGCAGAAGCCAAGTCAGGGAGCCCAAGAGTGAGGCCTTGGTGTCTTTCACCCCACTCTGTACTAAGCAGGTTTCTGGCTGGCAGCCCCACTTTGAGCTAAGTGGAAACAGGCCTGGAAGGGAGCAGGGTATGGCTGGTCCCAGATGTGTGCCTCCCAGAGCCTGTGCTCTCTGGATCACAGCAAGACTTTCTTGTGGCTGCAGCACTGGGAATGCAGACCAGCCCCTCTGAGAGGTCAGCACTTAGCTTCCTGTTAGAGCTGCAAGGGGCCCTGGAGATCATCTGGTTCAAGCTGGTCATTTTATAGTTTTAATCAAGCCAGGAATGTGAAATAACTTGCCCCAGGCCACACAGTGGTAAAAAGAGCAGATCCAGCAGTGTGACTCCAAAGTTTCTTCCTTCCACCCCGTAGGGCCTCCCTGAAGGGTCAAGTTACTACTGTAGTCTCCTACTAGTCGTCTCAAGTGTGATAAACACAAGTTTTAATTAAGGAATATGGACATCATGAGGGCATATACCATGCAGGCAGGTAATAACAAGTGGATGCAGAAGGTGGAAAATAGCTTTGGCCCGCGTAGGAGATGTCTGTTCTTGAAATCTCCTTGTGATTAACTAAGTTCTTGAAAAATGCCCCCCTTCATAGAGAGAATCTAGATTCTCAGGTTCCGTTTAGTTTGTCTCTAGAGTTGAGCAAATAGCCTATCTCCTTTTTCCCAAGTTATAGTTCTCTTCTGAGATTTCAAATCTATAAACCTAAACTTCTCTTTATCAACCGTCTTCCGTTTTCTCCTTGTCATCTCCAGACCTAGATACATTAACTTGTTCTGGGGAAGCCAGTTCAGCTCCTTTCCCGGTAATATAGGAGTTCCCATGCAAGAGCACAGACCTCCAATTGTTCAGCCATTGCCCATCCCTGAGTGTCTTCTATGTTTCAAAAGTGTTCTATATATTATCTTTAATCTTCACAATAGTCCCAAGTGTCAGCTACAGTTACATGTTTTCAAGCACAGAAACTGAGGCTGAGAGCCTCTTACTGGCTCAAAGCTCTAAGACAAGGGACACACACACACACACACACGCACACGACTGTGAAGCACCTCCTTCCAAAACATCGCAACTCTGGTGAGAGACTACTGGGGAGCCAACTCAGTAAAACACATGAGACCCTGGGATTCATATTGTTTATAAAGTGAGCCCCAGAAACTGCACAGTCAGTTAACCCATTGGTGCTATTCAAGGCTGTATTTTGAGGACTGGACTCTAGGATGAATAATCACGCAAAGGCTTATGAACAGGTTAGCTGCCGAATCACCCTGCAGTTTCTAAGGGCATTAGAGCTCAGATCAGAGCTCTGATCTGCCTGCATCAGAGATCTTCCCCATTGAAGGACAGGAGTGTGAAGGGGCTGCCTGTCTGGCTCAGATGATGATGCTCTCCTCTGCAGCAGCACCTGCTGCTTGTGCCTTTTCTGCAAAGGCATATCCAGGAGGGAGCCTGTGAGGCGCTGGACCTCAGAGTCACAGGGCTGGAGGAGACTTAAACATCATCCAGACCAGTAACTTCCAAATATATCTTCTTCAGACAAAACCTTACAGGGAGGCCATACGAGATGCTGTTGGTGCCTCGCACATATCCCCTCCACATACCCCAGGGTCTCCTGCAGCAGTTTTCAGCAACATCTGCAGAAACATGTCCCTGTCCCCATGCTGGCCACGTCGAAGGTGTACTGGGCAGTCTCTCAAAGGCCCAGCATGAGAGGGTCCCGTTGTCACGGCCATGCCACTGTAGTAATGCTCCTTTTGTTGACTTTCCTCCCATCCTTGTCCCCCTTCTCCACTCCTTCATGGTGCTTTTCAAGATCATCTCCCACATAAACGAATTGCACCCAATTCTTGTCTCAGGGTGTGCTTAGAAGAACCAAAGACAGATAATCCAGAGCCTCAGCTTTAGAACCTTCTAGGTTCTAGGGGGAGTTCTGAGGTATCCTTAATTTGTCCAGCTCAAATGTTAGTCTTGTTCAGTGCCTTATGAGATGGCTGGTCAACCTGCTCCTTGAGTGTCTCATAGCTTCCTATCTCTCCATCCCCAAGACCTTTGTGTAGTACATATAGAAGATCAAGGCTCTCTTAGTTACAAGTGATGGATAACTCAAACTGGCTGAAGCCAAAAAGAACATTTATTAACTCAGGAAATGAAAAGTTTGGAGTGTTGAGCCCGGACTACCAGCAGCCCAGATGGCACCTTTGTGCAAATTTAACGTGTCTTCATGAAGGTACTATCTGACCAGCTGCCAGAAAACTTTTTAATAAATAAACAAACCTGAATGACTTTGAGGTGATTGGCACACTTTGTAGCCCCAAGAAGAGCTGGGCTTAGGCTGGATCCAGATTTCTCTCCTCTTTCTGTGTCTCTCTCTCCTGCCATCTCTTAGAAATGCCTTCTATAGGGTTCATTTTCAAGCAGGCTCTTCCCTCATGGTGACAAGGCAGCTGACAGCAGTTTCAGGCTTGTATTCTATTTTCTCAGCAACCCCAGTATAAAAGATAATGCCTGCTTCTTCCAACTGTTCTGAACAAAGTCCTGAATTACATCTTATTTGCCGTGATTGGCCTGATTTGTGTCACAAGACACAAATCATGAATCAGTCAGTATGGCTGCAGCGATGTCCTGCTCTGCTTGTCCAAGGGTGGGTCCCTTGTCCATGGTGGAATTAAGGGAACAGGTTAGCACTCCCACCCTAGCCCTAACACCCTGAGACTAGGGGGAGGGAATGGGTTTCTGAGACAGACCAGGGAGCATTGTTGGAAGAAGAGTAGTGGCTGTGGATGCTGACTGGTCAAAAACAGTAGATGTCAATTCTAGCAGTGTGGCTGAAACTTCAATGTGCATGAGTCACCGGGGATCTTGTTAGACACAGGTTCTTGGGGCTTAATCTTAAAGATTCTAATCCAGAAAATCTGCAGAGGGGGCCCATGAATTTGCATCTCTGAGAAGGCCGATGTTGCCAGTGCCCGAGCACACTGGGTCACAGTACACTGTGGCACTCAGGCTCAGTGATCATCAGATTTCTCAAGCTGCTGCTGAAGCCCCTGAAGCAGTGTGCCCTGGAGGCAGGCTTCTTTGAAGAGTCTGCAAAATATGGCCATGGAGAAGGACGCTCAGCCATATTTTCCTCTCTGCTCTTCCTGTTTACCAGAAGATAATCGGACTTGGCCAAAGGAGACTTGTGTGGGGTACCCAAGCTGTCACATGAAGGATTTTCCTCGAAGTTCCTTGAGGAACTTTATGTGACAGATTGGGTACCCCACACAAGCCTCCTTCCCCTGCATATCCTTCCCTAAGACGATTTTTGATTTGGGAAGAGGAAGGGATAGAGAATGCAGTTAAGGACCCAGGGTCCCTCTTGCTACATTCTCTATTCCTTCCTCTTCCCAAAGGGACAGATGAAAGTGATTTGTCCTTCAGGAAGGAAAACGAGTTTCTGAAAGCAGAAATAGTGTACGGAGGGATTGGATTTTTAAGAAACCTGAAAAAGGCTGATGTCCTGGAATTGCTATAGACTAGAGTGGGGTCATTTCAGACACATCCAGATGTATCTATGGACTAACCTGCTGAGACAGGAGCTGGGTTGAGAGGAGGTCTCATTGCCCATACAGCGGCAGAGCCAGGAGCAGCAAGCCCGCATCCTATCTCAGCTACTTGGGCCAGCAGAAACACTAACTCCAGTGCATCCTGATAGAAATATAATAAAGATGTACTGTGAGCTGCATATGCAACTTAAAATTTTGCAGCAGCCAGATTATAAAAGTAAAAGGAAACAGCTGAACTTGATGTTAATAACATATTTTATTTAACCCAATGTACCCAACACATTTTCATTTCGACACATACTCAATTTAAAAATTCCAGGCCTACATGAATGGAGCTGGAAGCCTTCATCCTCAGCAAACCAACACAGGAACGGAAAACCAAACGCCGCATGTTCCTGCTCACAAATAGGAGTTAAACAATGAGAACACATGGACACAGGGAGGGGAACATCACATACTGGAGCCTACTGGGTATGGGGGTGAGGGGGAGGGAACCTAGAGGACGAGTGAATAGGTGCAGCAAACCACCATGGCACATGTATACCTATGTAACAAACCTGAACGTTCTGCACATGTGTCCCAGAACTTTAAATAAATAAATACATAAATATTCCAGTTCTAATCCCACTCTTATACAGTTATGATTCTTCAGCATAACTGTGAAAGCATGATTTACTTTACAGTTGAAGGTCAACTCTGGAATGTTACAAAGGCAATGACAAGTAATAATAATTTCATAAAGTCATACTTGCTAGAAAAAGCTGTCCATCATCTGTAATACATACATACATTGTGACTGAGATATTTCATACAAAAACCTTTGAAATGTACTCTGCATTTTACAACACAGCACATCTCAATTCAGACTGACTACATTTCAGGTGCTCAGTAAATATGTGGGGCTAGTGGCTGCTAAATTGGACAGCACCTCGTTAGTCCTGTCAGGCCAAAGCTGTCCACCGTCTCTTCCTCATTTTCTTCCTCTTCCAGAGTGCTATGGGTGTTGCTTGGAAGCTGAGCAGAGATAATACCGGGTCTGGCAAAGACTCAGCTGCAATGGTGGTGGTGGCTGTGTAGAGTCAGAGAAGAGCATGACAACTGGCTTGTTTTGCGACGAGGCCTCTCCTGCCTTGCTTGCTCTGTGCAATGTGTGAGTCATTGTGAGGGGCTAGGAGGAGGGGGAAGGATGAGGTTCTCTCTATTCTGAAGCCTCGTCACGGGCCCTTGGGTGTGTGGGGGCAGGAAGGAGGGGCTGACACCGTGGAGAATGGGACCGTGATGGGCTATGGAAGGAGGAACCTGGATTCACAAAAATAGATCTGTACTGTGGGGAGGGTACAAAACTCAAAATACCATTTGTCTGTGCAGGGGAGGAGCAGGACGAGGGAGAGATTAAAGAGCTACATGCTTTTATGATTCAAACACTCAGGAAAGAGAATGAAGACCAGAGCCACTGAAAATGTCAGGCTCGTGGGTTCTTTTCAAAATCAGATCTTAGCATTGTCTCAATTTTCCAGAGTTTTGTCTGAAGAGCCATTTTTCTTTCATGCGTCACACATCTGTTTTCAGTCCTTCTTCCTTGATTTAAAAAAAAACCTTGCTTCATGGACAAACTTCCACTGGCTTCTGAAATGTGCAGATGTGTTATCTTTGAAAAGCATCTGGTCAAAGGCTCCCTCACAAGACATGGCCATGGAGCTCTGAGTCTTTTGGGAAGAGCCGCTTTACCCTAGAAAAAGTGACAGTGATCTCCAAGACTCATCAGCCCAGTGGCTACAAGCTCAGGCTGGGTTTGGCTCAGCCATCCTGTTGCTTTGCTAGACCTCTGTCGAGTTATTTAAAATCTCCCCAAGCCTGTTTCTTCTTCTACCACATGTGAATAATAATAGTTCTTACCTCACTGGGATGTTGGGAGAATTAAAAAGAAGATGTATATTATGCTTAGCGCAATGCCTGGCACAGGTAATCACGATGGTTTTTCTGCAAGAAACACCAGCTCTTCTGGGCTCCTGGCCAGCCTCTGCAGTTCAGTGATGAGGCTGGCCGGGTCGAGTCTTCTGCTTTACCAAATTGCTTGGCTTTAAAGTAGACATGACCGTGTAACATGACAGATGTGGGAGATGACACACAGAGAGGGGTGAATTGCCTACAGCTGCTTAGGGAATTGGTGGCAGAACTCGAGACAAAACCCAGAATAACTATTTTCCAGTGTTTATTTAGCAGGGTCTTCTGGCACCTGTGAGTTAAATTTTAGAAAGCATAGAGAGGTCATGGAGAAGGCAGGATTTGAGTATGTAGCTGCAGAACAAACACAGCAGCCTGATACAGAGACAAATACGAAACCCTGAAATGCAAATGTAATATATTCAATAGGATTGGCTAATACGTAGTCACGAAAAATCTCACAGTGAATATTGATCTGACGTGGGAAAAACACTTTTGATCTATTTCAAGTAAAAAACAGGAAATAAAACTGCCATAAATTTAAAATCAATCAATCAACCTATCTATCTATGCCAAAATGCTCTAAACCAGATGTTATGTTTCTTATCTCTGTTGGGTAATAGCATTTTTTTCTTGAGGCTTTGTTGTATTTTCTACAGCGAACACTTGCTACTTTCATAATCAGGAAAGCAATGCAGGTTATAAAACATTTCCAGTCTCCAGTTCACACCAGGAAGCCTGCAGCTCATTCTCATCTCTCTCAGCCTAGCAGGACTCCTAGTGGCTTCAAAGCCTGCTTTGTTTACAAAAGGATGATTATGTGGGTGTCCAGGGAGATAGACTGATAGAGAACAAAGTGAGACATGTTTTATTGAAGACGATAACCAGAGTCAAGACGCTCTCCAACAAAAACCTTCAGCGGATTCAGTGGATGGCTGTTACAGTCACAGTAAATTGGGTAAACGGCAAATGGGAATGTTAGCAAGCTCTGCGGTGGAGGACCATAGACCTTCTTCTGTCTCCCATGGGGCAATGATTAAAAAGAAAGTTCATCATGATTGGGATTTTTATTTAGTTGGGGATCAGTTAGCCCAGACTCCTTCACCAGGAGTCTGATGAAGTCAGTGGCTGGGGTTCCTCCCTCCCCATCACCTCACTGGCTTTCTGGCCAGCTTGTCTCCAAATCACATGGGAATTCTGCTTCTTCCCCTCCCAGGCCCTAGAGTCTCACCTATGGCTGTCTTCCCATGCCTGCCCATTCTGTCTTTTTGCCCTGATTGAAGTTCTTTGGACTTGGATCCAGTTGTTCTTCTCTGCCCAGCCTATTTGGGTCTGTCTATTGTCTACACAGTCTTTGTTGTGTTGACCCTACGTTTGGTCCTTTGCTGATTCCTCAGATCCCTGCCCTAAAGCTTTGGGGCAATCAGCATTGCTCCTCTCCCGTGTCCACTGGCCCCAGGTCACAGCCCTGCTCCTATGTGCTCAGGAGAGATGTCTGGACGTCATTGGCCCTCTGGCTTTGATCTGTGCCACATCCACAGAGTCTCTGCAACTCTGTTATTCTTGACAGCCATTCTCCAGCCATATAGTTGCAACGAGGCCTCTCCTGCCTTGCTTGCTCTGTACAATGCGTGAGTCATTGTAGGGGGTCAGGAGGAGGGGAAGGATGAGGTTCTCTCTGTTCTGAGGCCCCATCATGAGCCCTTGGGTGTGTGGGAGCAGGAGGAGGGACCGACACCATGGAGAATGTGCTCAGCACCAAAGCCTGGGAGATGCGACACTGACAGATGGAAGCAGGCCCACCCTGTGACTTGGTTCTGCCACCCCTAGTTGGGAGACTTTGGGCAAAGTACTTAACCTCTCTCAGCCTCAGTTTCCTCATCTGTAATGTGGTGATAATAGTAGTCATCTGGTGAGTTGAATTGCTACATGTAAAGTATGTCCAAATTGTTTGACACATAACCAGTACTCAATAAATGGTAGTTGTTACGTTATTATTTTACTATCATAAAAGCAGCCTAACCTAACTGGTAAGAGGATAGGCTCTGGAGTCAGACAGACTTGGTTAAACTGCTCTTCTGACTGTGACTAGCTGTGGCATACCCTGTGTGCCTCAGTTTCTTCTTCTGTAAAATGGGGCAATGCAGAGCACTACCTCTAGGACTTGCTATCAAGATCAAATGAAATAATGCAATGATACACTTCCAAAATGCCTGATATACAGCACCCTAAAATGTTTGCTGTTGTTTATATGACACACGATGGTCAGCTTTTGCTAGCAAGGGTGACTTTATGAAATTATCATTACTTGTCATTATATTTATAATATTCCAGGGTTGCCACTTGAACTCTACAGTAGATCAAGCTTTCATGATTGTGCTGAAGAACCAAAACCATGTAAGAGTGAGATTAGGACCAGAACTGGCCAGCCAGGTTTTTCTCTGTCCAGGAGAATGAGCTCATTTTGTCCCGAACCAGATTCTATTTGTCTTGAGTGCACATGAGCTGAAACCAAGGGGCCTCGGAATGGGGACTGTACTGGTCTCCAGCAATGTGTTTGGAAACACACATGGATCGCAACGTTAAAGATCCAGCCTCATTGCTTCACATAAGGAGAAGTGAGAATCCTTTCAAAATTATCATTTTTTGTTCAAGAATACAAAAATGACTTAAAATCATCCTGGGAACCACTAGGTACAGGAAAATATGACCTCGTGGAGTCCCTGGAGATGGCTAGACGTCTTCTAGAGAAAGCTAGACTTTAACATCATTACAAACCCTATTTTAGAAAGAAATCATAAAACTCAAGGAGGAAAACTTTCCTGCTTGCAAGGAACATGCTTTATGAAAGCCGAAAGCTAAGCCTTGTCATCATTTAAGTCAGCCACTGATGAATTCCCATTTATTTCCTGAACACCTTTGGAGCAAAATCTGTCTTGTTAGAAAGCAGCAAAATGGAATTCTAGATTTGCCAAAACAAGTCACTCAAGTACTAATGTAATAAGAGGCTGCTTTAGACATTACATGAAGCTTTGATGTCAGATATTGAAAAGTTTTTTTATCCATTGTTTTATTAAAGATGACTGGGCTTTATTAACCAGGTACCAGCTGCTTTTTCTAAGAAAAATAAGCACCAAAGAATCCAGGGACCAGGGCTAAGCTGTGAGCACATCAGCAGTGAGTGGAATATCAAATTAGGATTTCTGTTTTCAGATCTAGACTTTAGGGTCATATTATCTATGCTTCCAACACCTAGATAATTGGTTTATGCAGCAAGGAAAATGTCCTCTAGGTTAAGCCTGTTTACTAAGAAGCTCAGCAGAGAACAGCCCGTTGATCCTGACCTCAACAACTATTGATTGAGCAGAGATGATTAAAAAGAAACAGGAACCTCAAAACCAAGCGAAACTACAAACTCAACAGTTATCCTCAAGTAGGGTTTTTCCCTTAATATACACTATTAAATAAAAGCGTAAGAATATGCTTTGTGAAAAAGGAAGGTAAGGTCTATCTGCAAATACAACAGTCAGTACATAAGCCAAATCAGAACACTATGTATTGTAAAAGCAAGAAAACTAATAAATCCACAAATATAATTACGTAATAGTTCCAGGAAAAAGCCAACATATCTAAAAAGCTGCCTCAACAAAGCTGTGTTTGTAAAAACTTGCAGGTAAGTGTTTGAAGGGGCTAGTTAGCCCTTGTATGAGGCACAAAAGTGAACTCAACGCCAGCTAGCTAATTTAATAGGTAATGTTAATCGATGACTTGCATGTTAATATTTAATGGTAGTCCAGTGGTTCTCCACCCTGTAGGGATGCATGTTAGAGTCATGTGGGAGCTTTTGATAAACTGATCCCTGAGGCTCCAGCTCCAGTGACTGGCTAAATCAATCTGGACTGGGGCCCAGGAATGGGCATGTTTATAAAGCTGTTCAGATGACTCTGATATACAGATAGGGCCGAGACTCTGTCCGCTTCCTCTACCCATACTCTCTCTCTCTCTTCTTTCTCTCTCTCTCTCTCTCCTTAAAAAGATAGGTTAGGAAAATATGGTCAGAGAGATTAAGCAATTTGTCCCGGCTATAAATCTAGTTACCATATACTGATACTGAGGTAAGCTCCAAAGTAAAAAAAAACATTAAACAGCAAAATGGTCAAGGAAAGGGAAGATACCCTGGTTGAGAGGAGATATGGGAAATCAAGCTGCTCTGGTCTCCCTGCAGCCCAGGAGAAGAAAAATCAGCACCAAGCAAAGAGAATTGCAGAAAAGACTATCCTGTGGGAGCAGAGGGCTTTAAACAGGGGATGCTTTCTTTTGATGAAAAGGGACAGAAAAGCACTGGAAGGTATAAAGAAGTATTCCAAGGAGGCAAATTAGCTCCTTTCTCCTGGTGAGTAGAAACTTGGTGGATAAGAGTTTTATGATATGGGATAGGCAGCTTGGTCACCCTTGTCCTTCCCTCAACCACCGCTCAAGGTGAAGTTACTTGTTGATAACAGCACCCTCTCCCCAGAGCCTAGGCCCAGGCTCAGTGTGCGTAGCATGGCACTCACCTACCACTAGTTGATCAGATTGGGCCCCAGTTTAAATCTATTTGCCTTCTCTGGCAGAGTGAAAAATGTATGGTCTTTGCACTTAGAACCAACTTTGAGCACCAGCTTTGCCCTTTCCTAGCTGCGTGGTCTTGGGCAAGTTACTTAAGTTCCTGAGTTTTAAGTTAAAACTAAGTTAAAAAGAATAGTTTAACAAAGAAGAAAAAACACACGTCTCATAGTATTTTAAGAGGCAAAGGACACTAAGAGTGTCTGGCATATGATAGGTCCTTAATAATGATAGCCAGAATTATTGGATGTCTGTAAAGTCATGAAATAAATATGACACATGGCCTTGAGGTAGAAATATGAATGTAGGAAGACTCCAAAATGGAGCCTTGGAAGACCTCCCTTTGTACAAACCTTAGCCCGTGTGGAAATCCACATTTGAAAAGGAATTTTCAAGCGGTGAATGAGGTAAGCGGGACTTGCCAAGTCACACGAGCTCACTGTATGACCCACTGGCCACACATGGAAGACATGCTGCTATGACAAAGCAATTCTCTGCTCTGTGATGTTTGCAGTTAGTCCCTGGAGTAAGAGAACATTAGGAGAAAGCAGTGAAGTTAGAGTTACTCGGGGGCCAGAACCTGAAAAGAGGAAGCAAAAGGAGGGAGATCTCCGCCCATCTCCCCCTGCCCACAGGGCCATCTTCTCTCATGTCATCCTAACCACAGCCCAGCAAGGTCTATTATGATGATGATGGCGCCTTGTTCACCAATCAGAAAATTGAGGTCAGAAAAGAGAAATATCTTTCATGGAAGTGGTAGAGCTGAAATCTGAATTTATGTCTTTAAACCCCAGAACCTGAGTTCTTAGATATTAGACCTAGTCATCAAGACTCCCTGGTACAAAAAGAAGAAACAAAATCCTTCCAGGGAAATATGGATGTAATATTCTTCTGTTCTTGGGTCACTCAGATTATTGAAATAATCTGTAAGCAACAGCCATCTCCACTACATAAGAGTGCTGTTCCTTCTGTCAGTTATGTTTAGTTCAACTAGAGAATTATGGAGGGCAAAGTAGTTGTAAGCTAGTAAACAGTGGTTATTTGTGGATGTTTATCAATTTGCTTTGATTTGCCCATATTAAAGACTGAGGGGATTCAGGTGGTCTTTATTAAGTATTCTTCTATGTGAGAAACTTCATAACATTTCAGGTCCTTTAAGAGTTTGAACTGCTGTCATTGGCAAGGAACACACAACCCAATATAAAGAAAGTAAAACAAATCCGGTATCTGTGTGCTCTGTGCTACATACAAAATCAAGATAAAATCTCATGGAACAAAAGTTAGGTAAGTAACTAAGAATGCACAGTGGTAGTTTCTTTCCTTTACATTGGATTATTGTGGGCTGTGTGGTGTGGTATCTCAGGGTCGGCAGGCACAGGCTTGGGCCTCCTAACAGCAGAGATTGAGAGAACATTAGGAAAATGTTTGTGGTAGGGGTTTGTCTAGAGCTGGCAGAGGCTTAGAAACCAATGGCTTTTAAACCTTCTCAGAATGCACTTTCTCTTCCTGCAGATACAAGAGAGAGAATTTTATTTTAGAGAAGGATTTGTGGTTTGAATTAGAATAGCACTATTGTGACAAAGCTGGCTTTCAGTATAAGTGATGTATTTGCCGAAAATTGTATCTGTGCCTTCAGCAGGAGCTCACAGTGGTTTATAGCTTACAACTATGTTTTGAAAATAAGTCCATAAGCAGTAAGAGAGCAGAAATTCTTTAGAGTTATATTGATTTAAATGTCATTTTCCATCATCCTAGGAGTTATGATTGTATAGGTTTCATTCCCGGGATGAATGTTGAAGCTAGTTGTTTCATATAGCAATACAGTTTTGAATGCTTCTAGGATTTTATGAAAAAAAAAGATATTGGGTCACATTTAAACTAAAACCTTGAAGCTTAAAAATGTGCTTGGAAATTTGGACCGAATTTTCTAAAATGGTGTCTATTTCTTTCTTGTAAATCCACTTTTCGAAAGATAAAGTGAAATGTCACATCAAGTAGATCAGGGATTATTCATTTGAAAAGTTTGTGAGATGATATGGTCCAGGCCATGGAAAAGATTAAGTATTCAATCACACCCAGAGAAACCTCAGAAAGAATCAGATCAGAGATCTCAGGATATCAAATGGATCTTCAAACCTATCAGTTTCCCTCAGGCTCTAAAAATGCGTGGATTGCTTGACCTGGCAAATATTAAAAATGGCATCTCAGAACATGTCTGCCTGAATTTTTATGTCCTGAAGATTGAATTGGCAAATGGAATGCAAGGCCTACCTGGCAATGTTTAGACAAAATAAAGTGCCTAGAAGTCTCAGTATATTTAGAATTATACTTGGCTCATTAGGAAATTAATGAGGTAGAGAAAATTATTTTCTCAAGTCTTTAAGGATTCTTTGGAGGAAATGAGGCTAAATAATGACCATCTTAAATTGCAAACGCAGAAGCCAGGAATCGCTACTGTTAAATTCAGCTTAGCCTAAAGCCGCCTCCTTACACATTTTATATTCAGTAAAGGTTTCTCTGTACACAGTGAACTGTAACCTACCTGGATGTGTAAACAGATCATAACCTATTTTCGTGCCTATTACCAGGTTTAGGCCAATCAAAGGTGGCCAGTTGTTTCAAATCATGTTTAAATATGACGAACACCAACATGTAACCAACCCAACTGTGGCCGTTTTGGTATCTCACCTCTGTTTTCTGTATGCCACTTTTTATCTGTCCGTAAATCTTCTTTGACCATGTGGTAGCATTAGAGCCTCTCTCAACCTGTTCTGGTTTGGAGGTTGCCTGATTCATCATTTTTTTGTTGAATTAAGGTCTGTTAAATTTAATTTGTCTAAGGTTTTTCTTTTTCTTTCTTTTTTTTTTTTTGAGATGGAGTCTCGCTTTGTCGCCCAGGCTGGAGTGCAGTGGCACAATCTTGGCTCACTGCAACCTCAGCTCCGGGGTTGCAGGGATTCTCCTGTCTCAGCCTCCCAAGTAGCTGGGACTATAAGGCGCATGCTACCGAGCCCGGCTAATTTTTGTATTTTTATTAGAGACAGGGGTTTCACCATATTGGCCAGGCTGGTCTCAAACTCCTAACTTTCGTGATCCACCGGCCTCAGCCTCCCAAAGTGCTGGGATTACAGGCGTGAACCGCTGCGCCCAGATGGGTTTTACTTTTAACATTACATTTGAACATATGAGCCATGAGTCCTAAAGAAACTAAAAGCAATGCAAAATGAATTGGTAATGAATTCATGGAAAATACAAGCACTATCCTAGAAATGGATTGTGAATCACTGCATTAGGAACATTAAGAAGCAAATAGATTATTCTATTCTGGGAATTTTGTGGGCTTTCTATTTGCCTTCATTATTTTCTTTGGCTAGGCTATTTTATTTACCATTTCCAATATTAGATCTTTTTTCAATTATTAGTAAGTTTTTAATAACATGAATCCATCAGGTTGTAATTTAATTTAGGAAATAAACAGAAAATAAAAATACTTTCTAAATATTTTAATAGCAAGATTTTTGGTAGGGGGCAGGGGGGAGGGAGTAGTAATAAACAAAAGAACTAAGTTATATAGTGCAGGTCCTAAAATATCCTTTTAAAGCTTACTATGTATCTCTTTATATTTACCATTTTAAATTGTATTTGTTTTCAAAAACTAATTGGCAATGGAAATTTATTTTAAACATTCCCATATGAATTTCTGCCCCGTAGTCAAATCAACTGGCTGATGTTTTGTTCCGCTACATAAGCTACACTTGTTCCTACTTCAAAAACTTTGTAAAATGTCTGTAAAGCAATCATTGGAAAGAAAATGCTAGCCAAATAATTGTTAGCAAAATAAAATCAAGTGGATTTTGAGTTGTTCAGTTAATCAAGAGTGCTAAGAGTCAGTGCTTTGGCCATGGGGGCATTGAACTTAAGTGGAACGATTCAGCCCTCTAATATTTCCAAACTGTTTGTGCTCAGCTTTGCGTGACTTCTGGATTAGGTAGACAACCAGTACGTTCTATCCTAAACACTCTTGTCCTTTGCAGCTTTGTGGTGCTTAAGGGGAAAAATAAATCCTGACAATTATAACCAGAAGAGAGGAATAGAAACATCGAAGGCCCTAAGTTTTAAAAAGACTCCTGTAGAAGTGTTATATTGGCTTTAATTTTCAAAAAGGACATGTTCAGCCAGGCGAAGTGGCTCACGCCTGTAATCCCAACATTTTGGGAGGCCGAGGTGGGCAAATCACCTGAGGTCAGGATTTTGAAACCAGCCTGGCCATCATGGTGAAACCCCGTTTCTACTAAAAATACAAAGAAATTAGCTGGGCATGCACCTGTAATCCCAGCTACTTGGGAGGCTGAGGCAGGAGAATGGCTTGAATCCAAGAAGTGGAGGTTGTAGTGAGCCAGGAACACACCATTGCACTCCAGCCTGGGTGACGAGTGAAACTTCATCCCCTATCCCATAAAAAAAAGGACACTTTCTAGGGCAATTCCTCAGCCTGGAATAGTTGTTACAGAGCTACACACAGCCAGTGCTGGCCAGCTTGGGCAATGCCTCATGCCCCTTGAGTGAAAACTCAGAGAAATGACCTTGCTCCTAGATGGTTTGTTCTCATGTACTCTTCTAGTTCTTGGCCTGTAATATTAGGTTGGTGAAAAAGTAATTGTGGTTTTTGCCATTGGAAGTGACGGCAAAACACAATTACTTTTGCACCAATCTAATAAAAAGATTGAGGCTTATGAGTGTGTAATCAGAAGAGGTTAAAAACAAGCTCGTTCCTCCAATGTGGTGGCTGCATTTGGTTATTTCACTGGATTCTTGGCTATCCTCTTATGTTTTTCTTTTGTGGAAAAACACTCTCTGTATCTCTGTTTTGAAAACCTGTCCTGTCCTTTATAGGTTGCTCTGGATGCCATCTTAATCTACATAAACTCACAAACTAGAAATCTGTGATCCCTGATACCTCCCTCTCCTTGCAGCCAATGGCCTCTCTCCTGTGGATGCCAAAACGTGTCTCAAATTCATCCCCTTCCCTCTAGCCCTGCTGGCAATGGCTTGGTTTAAACCAATCAGAATTAACCTGGATTCGTGTAATTTTCTTTTATTCCTTCTCTTTACACTGTCCCTGGTGGTATCTTTGAAAGTGCTTGTGGAAAGGCACTCAGGAGAGTCACTGTTCAGTCTCAAACCCACATCTCCAGTTTCTCTCTTAGCTCTGCCATTTTGCCTGTTTGTATAGGCCTCAAAGCACAAAGGAAGGAATTTGGGCTTTGGAGTCAGACCAGGGTTCTAATTCTGACTTGGCCACTTGCTTGTTGAATAACCTTGGCCAATCATTTACTCTATATTTCATGCAGTGTGTGAGGCACTGGGTGGGGGTGGGGTTGGGGTCTGTAATGAACAAAAAGGAGCAGATTGTTTAGTGGAATCCCTAAGTACTTAATGGTTAGCATGATTCTAATAGGTAAAATATGTCAGAGACCTTTAGTTGCCTGCCTGAAAAATATCTATTCTCCTTTCTCTGGATGGCAATGTTTTCTGCTGAAAGACCACGGTTCCCAAATGTCTTTACTATTTGCAGTGGCCAATGGGATGTAATTGAATGTCACTGAGGGGGAGGCTGGGCGCAGTGGCTCATGCCTGTAATCTCAGCACTTCGGGAGACCAAGGCAGGCAGATGACCTGAGGTCAGGGGTTCGAGACCAGCGTGACCAACATGGTGAAAACCTGTCTCTTCTAATACAAAATTAGCCAGGTGTGGTGGCGGATGCCTGTAATCCCATCTACTAAGAGGTTGAGACAGGAGAATCGCTTGAACCGAGGAGGCAGAGGTTGCAGTGAGCCGAAGTTTTGCCACTGCACTTCAGCCTGGGCAACAAGAGCAAAACTTCTCACAAAAGAAGTAATTGCCTGGGACTTCTGGGAAAACTACTTAAAATGGGGTTGATTCAGCTGGAAAATACATCCATTTGCCATTTTCTCCTTCATTATTCTTCCTCACTAGAATGCAGACACGAAGGTTGGAGTTCCAGAAGCTGTCTTGGACAATGAGGTAGCTTTGAGGATAGAAGCCTTTTGCTAAGGAAGGTGGACATAAAGAAAGAAGACGAAGAGTGTTCCTGAGGACTGTGGCGTTCCATGCCAGCCCCGCATTGCCTATCTTGTTACTTCTGTGGAGAAGAAAAATACAGTAAACTTCTATCTTGCTTAAGCACCTTTCCTTTGAATTTTCCATTCTGTGTAACCTACAAGATATATCCTATCTTGTAGGCCTACTTTATATACAGTGTAACCATACACATCACCACCTATGTGCTAGATGTGGAAACTCATGACTTTTAAATAGGGGTCCGGGACCTCTGGGCCATGGACCACTAATAGGTTCATGGCCTGTGAGGAACCAGGCCGCACAGCAGGAGGTGAGCAGGGAGCAGCCTGAGCTCCGCCTCCTATCAGATCAGCACAGGTGTTAGATTCTCATAGGAGCATGAACCCTATTGTGAACTGTGCATGTGAGGGATCCAGGTTGTACACTCCTGAGAATTTAATGCCTGATGATCTGAGGTGGAATGGTTTCATCCCGAAACCATCCCCTCCCCCTTCCATCCATGGAAAAATTGTTTTCCATGAAACTTGTCCCTGGTGACAAAAAGGTTGGGGACTGCTGCTTTAAAGGACGGGTAGCTGCAAATTGCTTAGCTGCAATCTTGACAGCCACCTACTGTTCTATTATTGTTTAAATGATCACAGTGATGTTGATAACATGTAATAGTAAGGCAACATTCATATAAATCCATCTTCCTCTGGTATAATCAATCTTAAATTAATCCCTAAATCATTTCTCAATTGAGGACACATTTACAATAATGTATCTCATTCCCACTTCCAATTGGTCTTAGTTTTCTCCATGTAGATTCTGTTTCTTTATATTTATTTCAATTTCTGAATATGGTTCAGGAATACCAACTATGTATTATATGTGCCCCAACTCTTTAATCCTGTGTCCATCCCAGATATTAATAGTTGATGGAGGCATTTTCTCTATTTCAGCCTCTTTCTCATAAACCTTTTACCTAGTGCCAGGCAGCTCCTACAACTTTATCAGAATTGGCAGCAGACATACATTTATTATAAGCCACTTTCAACAATTTTTGAAATGTTGAATGGGGCTGAATATGATAAATTAATTTTTTTCTCCAAGTTGACATGTTGGAGGAGTTCTCTTTGTGTATAGTAAACTTCCAGCTTGTTGGACAAATGCTGATTTTATGTTCTAGGTTTTGAGGAAAGGCAAATGGGGGGTACGTTTTGCTCACGGTTGCTCTGGTTTCGATAAAAATTAGCAAGTTTTAGTGAGTAGGTCACATCTATTGAGCAACCACTGTTTACAAAGCATTAAATAATGAGGATATTTACAAAGTATTAAATAGAGAGGGAAATCCAATGGTCCCTGCCTTTATGGATTTATAATCTAATGAGAGCAATAGAATCTGTTAAAAATTTTTAACAGTGGTAGCTAATGGTTTGTCAAAGACCTTCAAGGGAAAGCAGCTTAAATTGTAAATGTTACCTCTGTCACGACTGTTGAAATAGTAACAGCCAGTCCTCAAGAGGACTTCCGTGTTGAGCTCTGTGAACTATGACTTCTCTATGGGTAGCGGGGCTGCATGGCTCATCTCCATTTCTTCACCCCCAGAACTGTCTTCTAGACACGAAAAAGTGGACTTGCAGTGGCCGTGTCCACTACATGACCATTCCCTTTATGATCATTCTCTCCTTAGATGATTCCCTTTTTGTAGATAGGATATATCCTATCTTGTTTTTCCAGAATTTCTCTTTCTACCCTGCTCTCTGGCCAGAAGGATGACTGCTTGGACCACAAAAATGGGCTCCATATGGTCCTGGCCAAGGGATGAGCCCCAGCAGGGGATTTCAGAGAGAAAGAGATGAAGATTGGGGTATGGATTCCCTGCTTTCCTCCCTATGGGGTAACCTCAGGCTGGCGGTTTCTCTGGATCAAAGGCAACTTCTTCTCTTCCATTATACTTCTCTTTATAACTCTCTTATTTTTAATCCAGTCATATGGCTTCCCCTCCCTCCCTCAGCTCTAGGGATGGCAGTAGCTCCACTGTTCCTATCCCTGGGATTCTGTACCTTCCCTTATGGTTTCCCTATGCCCTGCCTGCACTTTTGTAAACAGTCTCTCCTTAGATCACACTTACATGAGTGCACTTCTGTTTCCTGCTGGGTTCCTGATTGGTACTAATTGTAAGTGCTTCTCCTAACTGGTGCTTCTTCCTGTGTCCCCTCATCATGCATCATTTTTATTGGCAAGCAAACCTGCTGTTCTGTGGTCAGTGCTCTCTGGGAGGGTCCAGTTATTCAATTGAATATCCATAGACAAGCAGTTTCTCTGTGGATGTACATCACAGTAGCCCAACCAGGAATCAAAAATTCATATTCAGAGAAAAGATAAGGCTGGTGGTGAGTGCGATTTATAGAAATCATTCATTATATTCCCTTCCCACTCATGCCTTTTAATGGTAGCACTGTGTGTATTTTGGGTGTCATGCTACCAGTCTTTCTGTAGAAAGGAGAGGGGGAACTGCGGATGTTGATGCTTTTTGTACAACCACTAATTGATTTGGCTTTGAAAATTGAGTTCTATTTGAATTCCTCAGACTATGTGGACAAATATGCCCAACCTCATTTGATAATTGAGGACACTGAGGTCCTTGGGAGGCTAAATAACTTGCCCAGATCACATGAGCAGTTGATGGCAAAGCCAAGGCTAGACCCGGGTCTCCTGATTCCTGATCAGCGGTGCTCATCCATGTGTAGCATGTGTTATTCTTTCTCAATACGATTCAGCTTTTTATTTCCCTGGTAGAGGAGTTTTTCTGTCTGTTTTCTCTTATCAACTGTATTGCCCCCAGACTTCCCACATATGAAGCCTACAGCAAAAGAAAAGGGCACACTACTGGGAAGAGGAGGAGGGGAGGTGGGTGCTGAATCAGAGGCTGTCAGTTTCTGCTGGCTGCCTGGGAGGGAACCCTGCTGGGCCTCCTCTCCCTTTTTACTTTGACAAGTCCGCCACATACCAAAGGCATAAACTTGGCCTTCCCTGGGCTTGTTCCTCTGTCCCCCCAGATTGTGCTGGATGTTTTAAATGAAATGCATGGGAGGGAATGACTCACATGTGGGATGGTAATGAAATTTTGGAAGTGAGTACCTATTGCCGGCCCTGTAGGACTTCAAGATGCTGACTGCTTATCCACTGATGCAAGGGAATTACAAAACTCTCCATTTAGACTTATTAAATAAGTAGGACAGGAAATTATATAAAAACATGGTACAGTAATTTGATTTTTCAAGAGGTTCTCTTTCTCCCTTTCACTCCTTTCCCCCGCCTCCTTCTCTGTGACTAACCACACATACACAAATAGGTGTGTGTGCCCAGAGATTCTATTACTGATACAAGATGAGCTCCCTTTCTCCTCCTTACTGTGACCTAAGATGCATTTTAGCATAATGACTTTGGCAACAACTTTTGCATAATAGTTCTTCAGATCTGAAGACAGTCTTCCTTCCAGATTACAGGCTCCAAGCTTTGGCAAACATGATGCCATTTTGTAATCCTCTCAATGGATCTATGGGTGTGAGCCACACACACAGTCTCCTTATGCTGCAGCAGGAGAAACTAGGTGGGGGAGGAGGGATAAGAAGCAGACTCATGTTATGGAAAAGTACTAGCTGGGGAGTCAGGAGGGCCGGGTGCTGGCCCCGCTCTGCCACTGACCAGATATCTAAGACCTCTGACCTCCGTGGGACTCTGTTGATCGTTTGGGCACTGAAGGACCTGCCAAGATGATTGCTAAGCTCCTTGCCTGCACTTACATTGTACAACAAGACATTTTAACTGTGCGTTGCAATTTACACAGCATTTCCATGACTATTCCCCAGTCTTTACAACTCATCTTACAAGGCAAGGAAACTGGAACCCAGAGAGGATAAGGGATTGGTTTTGAGGACACAGAATTCACAGATAGGACAGCCAGATTTAGAAACCGAGTTTCTGACCCCAAAGCCATGTTCATGTCATAACCCCAGGCTGCCTGTGAAGTTCTTTTAAAAGGCCTATGTACTTTCACTTCTTTTGGTAGAAAATGCATGATTTTACAACAATAGTGGTTTAAAAAAGGGACTTTTCAAGTATATCAATCTGAATATTGTGTTTAATCAAGCATAATTTTCCATTCCAGAGCAGCTCAAGGGCCAGGCCATGAGTTGCCCTGAAAGCCTTGATCTTACTGGAAGCTAAAATCCTCTGCAGAAAACCGTCACGGAAAGTGCACGGTCCATGTATGTGCAAGTGTGGGTTCAGCCTTGTGTAATGGAGGCGCCTCTGGGAATGTTCTCTTTATACAGTTGTATTTGGTAAGTCAAGTTATATTTTGAACATGCAAAACTCATCTGCCCTTTAAAGTGGTCCTCTTAGGAAATTTTTGTGTAGTGTAAAAGGAGAAGAATATTTTCTAACCCAACTTTACTTGGTCACATTCCTAGCTAAGTAACAGAGCAAGGGGAACTTCCAGCTAGGCAGAAGCGGGAGACTTGACCAAGGAAGGCAAATGGAATCAGCTCCCAGTAGTCATTGCTGCTCATTGCCCCTTCAGGACTGAAGGGCTTGTTCCTGCAGCTGCTGGGAGTGTTGACTGTCCATAGCTCACAGCTGAGCCCATGTACTAGGGTCTGCCTAAACTCAGGATGGCTGGCTGCCTAAGCCAATGCTACACCTCAGTTTCCCAGGGCAGCCTGTATCCCATGACTGTCTGATACAGTGGTATACAACAATATAAAACCTTGGCTCCCTGGCTCTAACTGAGGACAACTCTGCAAGGCCAGTCAAGCTTCAGAGCTCCACTGTGGGCTTGGCTGAGGCTGCATCACAGTCTGCTGATCCCTTTGCCCAGTTCTGCCCGTCTCACTTCTCCATACAAGTATTGCACCCCCAATCTCCATCTCAGAGTCTGCTTCCTGGGACCCTGACCTGCAACATGCATCTTCCTTTCTCTCCATCCTGAGATGGAAGATTCTATAGAACTCCTTTTCTTGGATTGTTAACAACTCTCCTGGGTGAACTTGGGAGGTGAGAACCAATATGGAGGCGAACTCGTTGTGGCTGTTTGTAATTATTGCTCCGTGTGTACATATGATTTTGGAAATTGAGAGCTGCCTTCCAAAACAAACCCATACCCAGAATAAGTGATTTGGCAGAAGAAATGGAATACAGAGAAAATTATGCTGCATGGTAAATTTAGAGGAAATTCTACCATGTATGCAAGTACTTTAGGTAGGAAAAATAAAGCCCTCTCTGCCTCCTTCCTGAGGGTCCTGTCTTCCAGCCTCTCCATGTCTACAGCAGTATGATTGGGTGCATCTTCATCTCATGACTTCACTGACGGTGTATTTCCTGCGTGAATTCTCCACCCTAAGTGTCAGAGTATTGGTATTTGCCTTGTAATCAGCTTAATATGCTGTGAATTTTTCTCCCCCTAACAGAGAAGTAAATTATTCAATTATAAAATCTAAGTAAGTCTGCATAAAACTAGCTATATCCTAAATCATGGTCAAAACATCATAAGCTGGTTCCAAAATCAATAGCATTTTTCAAGTTCTAATGTTTTTGGACAACAAATTATCTGTGCACAGGGCCACACACACAACTGAATTCAAAGACTGTGGTGGTGCACAGGAAGTTATGGTTGGATGATGTTGTCTAACTATTGGGTTGCAACACTTTTAACTATAGGTTCACAAGTATGAAAAAAAATCTAACAACAATAATAAAAGCTGTGATAGCCTCTGACAATCAGGTCGGTTCTAATATGACTGTGAGGATATTATGTAGAAATTGTGACACATAATTTGGAGAGAACTCTGGGATGGGCGTCAGATTTTGTAACTTTATTAGACTTTCTCTAGTTATTGCACAATGATTGTAGAAGTGCTCAGAAATGTGAACAGCTTTTATAAATGTCAACTTATTTTATACATTAAATATGAATTATATACTCAATTTTGACATGGTTCTTCCATAAGATAGGCAAGTATAGTGCTCCTAAGAGGACCTCTGCAGCTCCCACTGCCTTCCAACGTACACTGCAGCCCAGCAATGCTGGCTTGCTTTTCCTTATTAAGAAGGCAGTCAGCTAAGAGGTGAATGTGACAAATGAACCCCATAGAAGCTCTCAAGCCGTTGACTTGGGGTGCACTGACATTGGAGTTGGGTTTCTGGGTCTGTCATGACAACCAGGCCAAGAGATTCTCACAGCAAAGTGTCAGCAGATGCCACACTGTGGCCTCTTGGCATCACTCATTTCCAGCTATACTTAGGAAAGCTAATCAATTTTTCATCTTCCCTTGGGAGTACCAGCTTGAAAAACACAGTGAGAAAAAATGCCCAAAGGATCCCCTGCCTTCTGCCACGGAGGGAGTCCATGCAGAGAGCCCTACTGGCAGGGAAGCTCTGAGAATAAGCCACTGCATCAAGAAACAGGTGGTGAAGGGGAAGTGGGGGCATAGCTCCCAGTCTTATTTCTGTGTGTAGCATTTGAAACTGAAGAAGGAGTTAGATACTAGCTCTCGGCTAAGTCTCACACTCAGAAATTCATGCAGGAGCTTGCTGCTGCCAGACACACCACTGCATGACCAGCGTGGTGTTCTCTGCTTTTAGAACAAACTTAACTCTTTCAGAGGTGGTTTTGTTCTTGCACCTAAAAATTCTCTTTGTCCTAAAAATTCCTTGTACGGAAGAGTCATGCTGCCCTATATATAGGAAATTCAGCATATGGCTTGAAGAATTTTGGAGACTGGATGTATACTAACATACTAGAGTTGGGTTGGAGCTTCGTTCCATTTGGTGGCTAAGAGAATCCTTCCTTAAGCTCCTCAGCATCCAGCACAGTTGCTTCAATTTTTATCCTGGGGGGAAGAAAATGGAGTTTGTGACCCACAAGAGGCACAGCTAACCTAAATTTGGAGAGAAGAGAGAATTCCATGACTTGCCGTGGAGTTAGGCACACAGAGAAAATCTTTTCTGTTTCGTGTGTCAGGTTTTTGTTTTTTGGGTTTTTTTGGTGTGAGTTCTCCCAAATTCTAGGAGCATAATCCCTGGACTTCTTCAAATCTGTCTACTCAATTATTTCTAGAAGGGGAAAATTCCAGTAGGCTAAAGACAAAGTCAAAATTAGAGACAGAGGCAAAATGAGTGGTAGGGTTCAACGTAACTGGACTAAGGGTCTCACAACCCAAATTATACTTCTCACTGTATCATGTATTAGCTCAGACACCAAGGAAAAAATCACTTTTACTTACATGAGCCTTAGGTTCACTTAAGAAGATAATACAGGTAATTATAACTGTCTCTTCCATCAGCACTTTTTCTCTTGGCCCTATATACTTCACAGTTGTTAGGATGGGTGTGAAAGGTTATTTTTTTGCAAACTACAAAGCACAATTTTTCCAGAATTGGACACATCTTGCTCCAGTGCATGCATATGAGTATGGGTAAGTGACCGCCAGGCAAGCATGTTGTTGGTGTTCAAGGTTTCCATTTTAAATTTCAGTTTTGTTTGCTAATGGGGTAAATTGGATGTAACCAATATGGAAAATACCAATTTTACTCAATGTAACCATGTTAGAAAAGAGAGGTTGCTTGTGACGTTTATTATGTTCATGGCAGGGTAGATGCATTAGCCAATCTGCACTCGCCTGTGGGCAGGAAATTTACAACTGTAGAAATTATGCCTTAGGTAGACTCTGTCCTGGGATGGGGCTACATTATTCTTCGGGCAGTGGCAGGTGGGCCTGTGACAAGGTTCCAAGGCAAAAGTCTACCAGAAGAGAAGAATGTCAAAGGTGCACAGTGGGAACTCAACATTGCTTTTTTTATTCCTAGAAAGTCCAGTTATGGTCCAGAATATTTTCCTTTGTATCTCCCTGGCCTGGAAGACCCTTATCTAATCTTGAAAAAATGTTTAAGAACTTTTTAATGTTTTGTTTTGATTTGGTTTGGGGTGAGATTCTTAGGGAGAAAGAAATAGTCAGGTTTTTTTTTGTTGTTGTTCCCAAATAGGCATTTTTACAGGAAAATGCTCTAGGATTAAAGGAGCAGTCTCTATATGGGGAAAGATAACTGCATTCTGCAATAATTGTGGAACTAATTGCACATGCTTTTGTATGCAACTTTTAAAAAGGACTGTTTTCCCCTTTACTGCAAGGAAAGAATAGATTCCAACACCACTGTATTAGGCCAAGTTCACTTAGTGTGGCTTTCAGATGCAACAGACAATTAAAGTATTGAATAACCCTCCCATTGGCACTGCCCTAAAATTGCATGGCTAACCTTAGAAGCCAAAGTAGGTGAAAGTAAACAACAGGCCAAATGTAAAGACAAGGTATGTGTTTCCGTGAAAAAAGGATCCTCAGATTTTCTTGTCAAGCTCAAGACCAGTGAAGGCTTAGAAATATTTCCTAAGAACATTTTTGAGAGAGAGAGAGAGAGAAAGTAAGTGAGAATTTTTTTTTAACTTTTATTTTAAGTTCAGGGGTACATGTGCAGGTTTGCTACACAGGTACACTTGTGTCATGGGGATTTGTTGTACAGATTATTTCAACTCCCAGTTATTAAGTCTAGTACCCATTAGTTATTTTTCCCTGATCCTCTCCCTGCTCTCACCCTCCACCCTCTGATAGGTCTCAGTATGTGTTGTTCTCCTCCATGTGTCCATGTTTTCTCATCATTTAGCTCCCACTTATAAGTAAGAACATGCAATATTTGGTTTTCTCTTCCTGCATTAGTTTGCTAAGGATAATGGCCTCCAGCTCCATTCATGTCCCTGCAAAGGACATGATCTCACTTTTTATGGCTGCATCATATTCCATGGTATATAAGTACCGCATTTTCTTAATCCAGTCTATCATTGATGGGCATTTAGGTTGGCTATTGTGAATAGTGCTGCAGTGAACATACGAGTGCATGTGTCTTTATAAAAGAATGATCAATATTCATTTGGATGTATACCCAGTAAGGGGATTGCTGGGTATATATCCAAAGGAATATAAATTACCACAGTGAGGAATTGTCACACTGTCTTCCACAATGGCTGAACTAATTTACACTCCCACCAACAGTATATAAACATTCTTTTTTCTCCACAACCTTGCCAGCGTCTGGTTTTTTTTTTTTTCTTTTTAACTTTCTTAATAATAGCCTTCTGACTGGTGTGAGATGGTATCTCATTGTGCTTTTGATTTGTATTTTTCTAGTGATCAGTGATGTTGAGCCTTTTTTCATATGCTTGTTGGCTACATTTATGTCTTCTTTTGAGAAGTACCTGTTCATGTCCTTTGCCTGCTTTTTAATGGGGTTGTTGTTGTTTTTCTTGTAAATTTGTTTAAGTTCCTTATACACGCTGGATATTAGACCTTTGTCAGATATGTAGTTTGCAAAAATTTCCTCCTATTCTGTTGGTTGTCTGTTCACTCTGATGATAGTTCCTTTTGCTGTGCGGAAGCTCTTTCGTTTAATTAGATCTAACTTGTCAAGTTTTGCTTTTGTTGTGATTGCTTTTGGTGTCTTTGTCATGAAATCTTTGCCCGTGCCTCTGTCCAGAACAATATTGCCTAGGTTGTCTTCCAAGGTTTTTATAGTTTTGAGTTTTACATTTAAGTCTTTAATCCATCTTGAGTTAATTTTTGTGCATGGTGTAAGGAAGGGGTCCAGTTTCATTTTTCTGCACATGGCTAGCCAGTTATCCCAGCACCATTTATTAAATAGAGAATCCTTTCCTCATTGCTTGTTTTTGTCAGGCTTGTCAAAGATCAGATAGTTGTAGGTCTGCGGTCTTATTTCTGAGTTCTCTATTCTGTTCCACTGGTCTATGTGTCTGTTCTTGTGCCAGTACCATGCTGTTGGTTACTGTATCCCTGCAGTACAGTTTGAAGTCAGATAGCGTGATGCTTCCAGCTTTGTTCTTTCTACGCAGGATTGCTTTGGTCATTTGGGCTCTTTTTTGGTTCCACACAAATTTTAAAATAGTTTTCTCTAGTTCTGTGAAGAATGTTAATAGTATTTTAACGGGAATAGAATTGAATCTACAAATTGCTTTGGACAGTATGGCCATTTTAATAATACTGATTCTTCCTATCCATGAGCATGGAATGTTTTTTCATTTGTTTGTGTCCTCTCTGGTTTGTTTGAGCAGTGGTTTGTAGTTCCTGTTGTAGAGATCTTTCACCTCCCTTGTTAGCTGTGTTCCTAGGGAGAATACCAGATTTTTGGACAATTAGTAATAACAGTGTGAATTTGTACTTTTGTATTTTACTTTTTCTTCAGAGAACTCAGTGAACCACAAATACTCAGAACTCACCACTTTCTTAGTCCTCATATCTTTAAATTCATTTTATCCATAGACTTTATGTAGTTTTCTATCAGCTTTTGACTCTCGATAGACATGGGCTTGGTGAGAGCTGAGGCTGTGTTGCCATTGGACCTGTTTATTGGTTGAGACAGACTTGGATTTTTGCAGGTTATGATGAGGGTTTTTGGTGAAACAAAGGCTAGGGGCCTGTTGGTAACACCCTCTATTTTGTTGATCTAAATTCTTGATGGTTTTTTTCCAAAATACATTTCTGTATTGTCTTAAATTACTTGAACCAGTAAAATTTTCACTTGACCTTTTCCTTTGCTCTCATGGTAAACAAAGCTCTTGACCCTCTCCGTCAACATCAGCAAAATAAGAAAGTAAAGGACTGGAAGGGATTGGTTTCTCTATGCAGTTATGCCAGGCTTTGATTTGTAACTGCAAAATCACTGGCTCTGGGCTAACCTGAGTTTCTGCATCTTTAACTGGGCATTGCTTTCCTCACTCAACCTGTAGATACCTGTAGTAAATAAAATTGTTGACACATGACACATATAAAGCAGGAGAGGTACACTTTGGTTGTGTGACCTGTATGTCTGAAGAAGTGCTATGAATTGTCTGTTGACATACTTCATAATATCTTGCAATTTTAGTAAGTGAAACTTCATTAGCCTCTATTTGCTGACTAAGGCCTTGCCCCTACTATCTTATAATTGAGAATGTTCAAAATGTTCTCAGTTCAGCAGTTAATGTACATTGAGCATCTCATTCCAAGTATTAAATCAGATAAGGAGCTAAAGCCTCTTTCTAAATTAGAAAGGGGTCAGAGGAAAAATGGGACAAGCATCTGTAGTATATGCCCCCAACACGGTTCTGCAGAATTGAAGGCAACATTTGCCTGTGAAACCATGCTCAGGGCAGCCGTCTGGGAAGAAGGGGCTCTTGACTTTGGGGCCATCTCTGAGCATTTGCCTTATGGCAAATGAAAGCTGAAGCACTGCTCTATTTTTCACTATGCCCAACTCAGTCTAAGCCTAAGGATGATCACCGTGCTGTATGAATTTTGTAACTAGCCTGTGAAATTTGGCTGCTGCCCCATGGCCAGATTTGAGAATGGTTGCTGGGCCACTCTGGCTGCAGTTATAAATCACTGGGAGGTTGTGAAGGAGTGTCTGTAAGAGGCTGGTTGCTTGAAGCTCTTTATCTGCATAAAAACTTCAGAGAAGCAGATACTAATAGTTGAACATGCCCTGCTCCAGATGGGATGCCAGCATCAGACCTCTCCTCCCTTCCCCCAATCTTAGGCCCCATCCTCTTCTCTCTCATTTCTTTTTAGTATGCCTGTCCCTGTCCCCTCATCCTAACAATGCTACCTTGGTTTTTAAAGCACATGACATTCTTCTATGAATCAAGTCATTATAGTTGTTTTGAATTTCAGAGCATTTGATTGATGTGGCTTTTGGTATAAGCAACATCCTCTTTACTCAGAATAAATTTCCAGCCCCTCTTTGGGAAATTGACTCATAGCAGAGCTATGACACTGAAGTGTGAGGATTGCAGATGGAGAGTGCTGTCTCCAGTTAAATTGGAAATGGTGCTTAGAAATCATCACTTAAACCAACCCCCCCAAAAGGAAGAATATTACCTCCAGATGCACCGATCCTGTTTCCTTAGTTGTCTCAATTCAGGTGGTATCGTTAACCTATGATGGCCAAAACTCTTTTGTGTTTTGCTGTATTAGTGGCAATCAATATCATTAAAATTCATGGCAGCATAATTTTATATAATTTTAGAAAGGATTTAACGGTGATCTAATGATCTAATAATTCAATGTATTAAAATGAATGCTAAAATTAAAGAAAAATATCAAAGAGAAAAAAACGAAGAGAAACAGACTGGTGGTATAAGGACCCATAAATCATTTAAAAAAAAAGAAAGAAAGAAAGAAAGAAATACTTAAAACATTTTGGTTTGATTTTTACCTTTGGGTGAAGGCAACGATGCTGTCTGAAACTTGAAAACCACTGGTAGATAATTGAAGTGAAACAAAATAACATAATAAAGAACTGGAATAAATATCTTCACCAAATCTGTTACCCTGCACAAGAGCCAAATGTAATTTTGAAACCTGATGCCAGTCCCCAAGTGGTCCAAGTTACTGCCTTTGCTCTTTTTAATATGCTGGCTGATTATGGAGCTAATAATACATATAATTGAAAATCACTGTTGGATCCTTTGAAGTTTGCTGCCAAATAATATCTTATGGAAGAAAGGAAAAAAAATTTAAACCCTGAGGGAAATTCTTCAAACAATGCTTTAAGTATTCAGAATCAACAGTTATGGTGTTAGACTTACCTCAAAAAGTTCATCATGATTAGAAAACATACTGTTAAGTCAGAAAAGCACTCAAATAGTTCCTATCTCTAATAAATATCACCAGACAATCATTGTCTGAATTACTTAATTTCTGCTTTGCTTTGACTGATGTTAATATTTTATTTCTAAAAAAGTATGTGACCAAAACAAAGTGCCCAAATCTATTTTTGTCAGCCAGCTTCATCCATGACTTTGGAAGCAACGCTGCTAAGACAAAGTGGTTCTTTAGTAGAGGCAGTGTCATGCTGCCCAGGCTTTCATTTTAGGACAGGGTTTGTGCAGTGAATTAAGTCTCTGGAAATGGTGCAGAGCTACAATAACAGCTTTCTGGTTTTGATTATAAGGCAGAATCATTTCTGGTTTTCTGTAATATTTGCATTGTGAATGGGATTCTGTTTTTTCTCATTTAGATGCAGTGATCAGGTAAGAGAAATCTGAGCCTGTTCCATCAAAGCCCTATATTGTGACCAGAATACAAATTACCTGATTCTGATTCTTTTAAAAATGTAACTTATTTTAAAACAGCGAGAGTCCTGAGGCAATGTAAAAATGAGAATCTGAGATGGTACTCAAGTTGAAGTCACTGTGTGTTGCTCTGGGTTCCATGGTGGCCATCTGCATACCTCTCCACCAAAAAGCTTTTATCACACTATTCTAATGAGCTGGAGCGTTAATATTAAGAGTGTGGCTGGGAATATAGCTTAAGCATAGTCAGGGTGGTGGGGAGGAATGTTATCTCAAACCATCACCATATTCACAATTCCAAGGAGATTGCCAATTGAGATAAGAGGCATCATAGCTCATCAATTCAGCAGCAGATGTGAAGAGTAAGAAAAATGGTATGGTGAGTTCTAGTCTCCCCCTCAGACCTGGGAAAACTACTGAAGTGCCGTTCCTTTATTTAATTTTCTTCCCACTAAAAATGGAATGGTGATGGTGTGTACCTAATTGTAATGCTGATCAAAATTTCTGGAAAGGGTTTTTTTCAGAGAGAAGGTTTCCTAATCTTAACAATGAAAAAAAAATGGCTTAAGTCTAAACTAGACTTTTTCAAGGCATAGTGAAACCTCGTTTCATTAGTAAGGTTTATACTTTTAATCAGTGCCATTTCCAAGCCCCTGGCATTTCCTATGTAAAAAATTTGTTTAGCTCTACATTGAACACTAATTCCTCTTTCATGTGACTGTCCTAAAATATGTGAAACAGATGTCATGATGTCCTGAAGTAGTCTTCCTTCCAGGCTAAACAAGTCCAGGTCTTCATAGGCCGTGCTCTTAAGTACTCTCATTGTCTTAGTTTGTCCTAGCTGGATGGGTTTCAGTTCACTAAGATCTGTGCTAATGGTGAATTACTGGGAGCAGAGCATGGGCTCCCACTGTGGTCTGTCCATGTGGAATCTGGCAAGAATTGTCACTCCACATATTCAGCCTACCATGGCTCTTTAAAGACAGCTGAAGTCCGATCAGTTATTTTTGGAGGCTACATCAGATCACTGGCTTATACTGAATTTGGAGTTAATTAAAACCACAAGTCTTTTTCACTCATGTTCCCACTAAGCTACGGTGTGCGTATGTACCTATATATAGTTAATATCTGTTGAGTGCTTGTTATAGGCAAGATAATGTGCTAAATGCTTTGCATCTTTCGCATCTCATTTAATCCTCTCATTAACCCAGTGAGGTAGTAAGTATCCTTAGCTCCACACTGCGGTAGGCTGAGGCTCCCACCAGTAGAGACTTGCCTAAAGGGGTTTGACTCCAGAGCAGATGTTCTTGAGCTTGGTGCTATTCTGTCTTTTGTACTGATGTGATGTTTTTGTTGCTGATCCTTCTTGGAAGAGGGACACAGAGGGTCCAACATCAAAAAGCAGAACTATGAAATATAAATTGGGTTAGAATTGCTCATCCTTTTAGCCTACTGGAACCTTTTTGGATCTTGATCTTGCCCCCAAATATATTAGCCATTCCTTTAAAGCTTCATGCCACCCATGGATTTCATTAACTGCCATTACTCTTTTCATTCAAGTCATTACCACAAAAAATAGAACCAAGCCAAGGACAGAGAGCCCCACTCCACACCAGAGCCGCCATCATGGTTGGCACTGATCACCATTCTGATCAAGTTTCAAGTCCATTGTACTGTGACTCAGTCACATTTTCCCCTCTTTCCATCATGAAGATCACCTTGCCAAATCCCTTGCTAAAATTCAGGAGCAAAATTTCTAAAGTGTGTTTTTAATGAGTCTAGCACCATTGCCACAGAGAGCAAAAAGGCCAGTGTGGCAAGAGTTGAACAAATGAACACTGTGAACACATAGTGAAATTGTGTTGGTTTTAATTTTTCTTTAATTTTTAAATATTTTTTTTACTTTTTTTTTTAGAGAGGGGGTTTCACTATATTGGTCAGGCTGGTCTTGAAACTCCTGACCTCAGGTGATCCACCCACCTCGGCCTCCCAAAGTGCTGGGATTACAAGCATGAGCCACCTCGCCTGGCCAAATTGTGTTGGTTTTAACGGATCATCATTCCTCATGCTAAGGGAGCAGGGACCAGCCGCCACTCTCCATTCTAGACTCTGGTCTAGGACTGATGTCAAAGTCAGCAGCTTCTAGTTTACAGCATCAACTTTCTTTTGCTTTTTGAACACCTGGTTCTACGTGTGACCATATTTACTTTTTCTGCAGTTTTCCCATTTTTCAAAATTCTTCAAAGATCAGTGACAGTGGTTGGATGCTTTCATTTTATAGGTTCCTTTTGTATTTTGAAAGGTATTTTTTCTTGACAAGGAGATGTGAACATATTTAGGACATTACCATATCTTTTGAAACTTTTCCAGACTAAGTAACAATTTTATTTCACAAAGAAGGCAAAAATAAAATGAAAGTTAAGTGATTCTGCAGGGTCTTTCACTTGATGATCTGCATTTTATTCCATTTCCTTTTAAACTATTGAAATGCCTTTGTTCTGTCAGTAAAGTGTTACATCACTATGTCTCACTGTTGGATCTGCTTTTAAAACTGGCATTCCAAGGTGTGTAGACACCCTTGGATGTGATTTTTTTAAATAAGATAACAACATGGAACACATTACTAATATCCTAGAAAAAAAAGTTAGGAGGTAGACCTCATACTATACTAGATATTGACAAACTCTAACATACAGCACATATCAGCGGATTGGAGAGAACAGAGCTTCTTCAATATTTCTGTAATGGATGGCTCGACAAATAATATTAATAGCTAATTTTGATTTTTCTATCACACCCTTACACCACTTTAACTTGAGTCTGATACAATAACTTAAATGGTCTCTGAGGGCAATAGCATCATTTGAGTAAGAGCAGTTTCTAGAGGTTGCTTTCATCTTCTCCTGCTTCTTCCCCTGAGTTGTCATCCAATGTGGGGGGGTTGGGGAGAGACCTTATATACTCTCGTGGCATTGTGCAAAGATGAGATGCTTAGCTTCGTGCTGGTTCTTGATTCTCCTCTAAAGCGATGGCCAAGGTGCCCTTGGTTTTTGGGTTTCTGGATGCTGTAGTGGCCTCCACTGTTGCTGTATTTGACCAGTACTTGTGATCTGTTATTTTGGCATGCATCTGCTCCCAGGAAGGATGGGCCATCTCTCTCTTGAAGACTCAACTTTCTTTCAGATCTCACAGGAGGCAGGCCCTAGGGTTTCTGTGACTTCTCCAGCCAGTGTCCTGGGCTAGTGGTTCACTCAGTCTTTGCTCTGAGGTCAGCTTGTCCACCCCAGTGGCTTTCAATTCCATATTCATCCCATGCAGAAACTGGGGTTAGCTCCTGAGTACCAATCAGACCTCCTTCTGTGTGACCATGTGTTTTGACCTCTACTCCTGCAATCCCACATGCGACCTGAAGAAGATACCCTTGCCTTTCATGCTCCCCCGCCTCGTGTCTGTCATCCCCCATTCCTGCAGGTCAAGCCTCAGGAAGGAGTAGGAGGAACAGGTCTTACTGTTTCCCTTTGCCGTCTCTCACTTCTCTGTCCCCCTTTCCTATTTCTCCAAGGCAGGAAAAGAGCTGGTATTTCTTTGGTTTCTCTAACATTATGACTTGTTTCTTTCTAGCGCCAGATAAGCTACGGTGGTAAGTGTGCCTATTTCCTCTGCACTGCAATAATTCTTTCTCTCCGAGCTGAGTTCACAAAGTTCAGACGTTGAGAGGCCAAGGGGAAGACAGAAGAATTAGAATAGCTTTGTCTCAAGGCAATGAGTGGCCTGACTTTCAAGGCTGCCTTCCCGGTGCTTGTTGTTATGAGCTATATATGTCCTTCCTTGCTGTGACTCTCCCTGGTCTCTCTAATGAAGCACCTGGCAAAGAGTGGGGCACTTAGGCTGTCTCTGTCTCCATTTCTGGAGAATCACCTTCATTCACTTCGGCAGCCGTAATTACTGTTAGACAGGCAAGAGGAAATTATAGCATCTTTTCTTTGGAGGACAAAAAATATCTTGCTTTCATAAAAATTTCTAGTGAATGACTATGGTGCTCTTGGAAAGTGCCTTTTGAATTCTGGAGGCTCGCTTCCATAAACCCTAACAAGGTGCATTTGATCAAAGAGGAAATGGCCCTGGTTCAAAGCAGGAGAAGGGATCTGAAGTTAGGAGGGCTGAATTCTCAACCATTGGTAGAAACTTTGTGGGCTGATCACACAAGTCACTTAATTCCTGCCTGCCTTCTTCCTTTGTGTCTAAAGGGAAACAAGAAATGCTTACACGGTTAACACTTGCAAAGTAAGATGACACTAGACAAGGAAGTGACTACACGTTGCCCAAGCTTTACCCCTATCCTTTTTGACCTCTTTTCCATATATACCTTGCCAGTTGCCTCTAAAAATATAAACCCGCTGGTTCCACAGTTCTAGAGTCACATGACTGTAACCCAACTCCTGCACCAGGCAGAGAGAGTGAAAATATTTCTCTCACTACTCTGTCCCTCCCATCAGTGACACAGCGGGTAAGCAAGGCCGAGATCGAGGGACCGAACTCCTAGATGATAAAATTGTGGTCTCCACAAAACGAAAGAAAAATTGTTCCTAGTATTGTGTGTATTTTTGTTTTATACAACACAGATCCTCCATTTATTTCATTTAAATGGTTCAAATGTGTGCTTGATCTGTATGTAAAGATAGAGAAAAAGGAGATTTTTTTTTCTGTTATTTCCAACAATTATCAATCATTTGCCCCTATCACTTTTGGTCTGTTGAACAATTGTTTCCTTCCAGTGGTCTGAGTGATTGTCATTTGGGGTCTCTCAGAGCCCCGGAACGACATCCTTGGGAGGGTGGGGTTTCAACCTCGAGCTGAGAGTGGGCAGGGCACCCTGTGCTCCATCTTAGAACTCATCCACATCTGAATTCATCTTAGAACTGGCAAGGCCAGAGCCAGCTCTCAGGACACTAGGCAATAGACCTGAACTCCTGAAAAATGAAGTCTGAGGTGCAAGGACATGGGTGTTTTTCCTTGAAGTCAAAGTTTAAACACAGGGGCTGGGCGCAGTGGCCCACACCTGTAATCCCAACACTTTGGGAGGCCAAGGCAGGAGGATCTACTTGAGGCTGGGACTTGCAGGCCAGCCTGGGCAACACAGCAAGCCCCTGTCTCTACAAAAGAAGAAGAAGAAAATTATCCAGGCATGGTGGCATGTGCCTAAGGCCTATAGTCCCAGCTGCTCAGGAGGCAGAGGATCACTTGAGCCCAGGAGTTTGAGGCTGCAGGGAGCCATGATCTGCAGCTACTGCACTGCAGCCTGGGCAACAGTGAAACCCACCTCAAATCAAAACAAAACAAAATTTAAACATTATTAGTGACCCCAGGTTACATCTGGCAGAGACAAAATTTCCGGAGCCAATATAGGTAGCAAGGGTATTTCTTTCCTCTTGGGAAAGAGGGTAGTTCTCCCACTCTAACCTTGGTGAGGTTAGCCACGAACCATAGCTCTTGGTGGAACTTGAGGTGATAATAACCCATATACTCTCAGCTGCCAATCTATGCACAGGGGCATTAGCACTTGGTGTTGGTATAAGCCTGTTTGTTTATGTCTCTCATGCTCTGTGGCTTTTGATTGCTTATAACAGAAAGGAGGGAAAACAGAGGCATGTTTTTGTAGTTTTTCCTTTTGTTCTATCACTATCCTCTCTCTTCTCCTCACTCATACAGGATGGTCTTATCCACTACTTTCCTGTCAGTCAGGTCTCACTAGTACAGCTGAATGTCTTCATTCAGGTCTAGCTTGACTACTGTAGCCCACAATGAAATTTTGTTTATTAGTTCATTGCTCGCTCACTCACTCATTCATTCTTCCTTGTTTTAAATTTTTAGTGAAGTACAACTATATTAAAATGCACAGTTCTTAGCTATGCAGTTCTATGAGTTTTGACAAATGTATGTAACCACCAACACCCTAAGCAAGGCCTAGAATACTGCCGCCATCCTTCCTAGTCAATTTCTATCCTCTGTCATCCTCTGAATCAGTTTTGCCTGTTCGTACAACATGTACTCGCTTTGTGTACAAGTTTCTTCCATTCAACATTATGTTTTTGAGATTTATCCGTATCGTTGTATATATTAGTAGTTCATTCCTTTTTATTGCTAATAGAATTCTATTGTATAAATTTATCACAGTTTGTTTATTCTTTCTTCTATTGGAAGAATGTTGGGATTGTTTCTAATTTTTTTTTTTGCCATATAATAAAGTGCTAATAAACATTCTCAAACAAGTCTTTTTGTGGACATCTATTCTCACTTTTCTTGAATAAATACCTAGGAGTGAAATTACTGGGTCATAAGCCAGGTGTATGTTTAACTTTATAAGAAACTGCCAAACTGTTCGTCAATACGGTTATACTATTTTAAATCCCATCAGTAGTAACCATTAGTATGGTCAGTCTTTTAAATTTTTTCAACCCAATTAATGTGTAGTGATATATCACTGTGATTTTAATTTGCATTTTCTTGCTGGCTAATGAGGTTGAGCATCTTGTTATGTGCTTTTTGGCCATTCCGTTTTCTCTTTTGTAAAGTGTCTGTCTAAGACTTTTAACATTTTTTAAATTAGATTGTCTTTTTATTATTGATTTGTATAGTTTTTTCACATTTTGCATTTTTTGTGGAATATATGTTATAAATATTTCCTTCTAAGTCTGATAATTTTTGGAGAAGTCAACTTTACCAATTTTTATTTGATGATTAATTTTTTTTGTATTCCCTCACAGATCTTTGCTTATTTGATGTTGAAAAGATATTCTCCTGTGTTTTTCTTCTAGAAACTTTCAGTTTTAGCTTTTATGTTGGAGGCTGCATTCTATCTTGAATAACTTTTGTATAGCATGAGAAAAGTGTCGAGGCTCATTTTTTTGTGTGTAGATATCTACTTGTCCTAGTACCAGTTGTTAAAAAGTCTTTCCTTTTCCCCCATTAAATTGTATCGGCACATTTTATCATAAATCAATTAACTGTATTTGTGAGTTTATTTCTCAATTTTTTATTGAATTCAAGTGACCCATTTGTCTATATTTATGTTCAGACCATACTTTGTTAATTATTACAGCTTTATGGTAAGATTTAAAATCTAGTAGTGTATACACTTTAACTTTATTTTTTCTCAAGATTGTTTTATCTACTCCAGTTCTATTATATTTCCATATAACTTTTAGTTTCAGCTTTTAAATTTCTACAACAAAGTCTTCAGGATTTTAATGGAAGGACATTGAACTTATAATAAGATCAATTTGGGGACAACTGACATGTTACACTATATAGTTTTCCAACCCATGAACATGGGGTATACACACACACACACACACACACGGGCATATATGTAAACATTAACCTTGTTTTGAGACTTTGCTGAATTTATTTATTAATAATAGTCCTTTTATTTTCTTCTTTGAGGATTCCTTGGTATATTCTACATACATAATAATGTTGTATATGAATAAAGACTGTTTTACTGCTGTGTGCAGTGGCTTATGCCTGTAGTCCCAGTACTTTGGGAGGTTGAGGCACGTGAATCCCTTGAACCCAGGAGTTTGAGACCACTCTGGGTAACATGGCACAACTTTGTCTCTACAAAAGCTACAAAAATTAGCCAGGCATGGTGGCATGTGTCTGTGATCCCAGCTATTTAGGAGGCTGAGGTGGGAGGATCGCTTAAGCCCAGGAAGCAGAGGTTGCAGTGAGCCATGATCACATGACTGCACTCCAGCCTGCCTGGGTGACAGAGCAAGACCCTGTCTCAAAAACTAAATTAAGTTAAATTAAAAATAAAGACTGTTTTACTTTTTCTTGATTTTTATTTTTATGCCTTTCATTTGTTTTTCTTATGCCTTTATTGATTTCTTAAAATCTAATTTTGAAATGTTTTTGGCATTATTTGTTCAAATATTTTTCTAACCTAGTGAAATCCCTTAGCCTTTGGCAGTCCTTTTTCCCCAGCTGTCCTCACTCATATCCAGCTTTTACCCCTAAGAAACTGCCATAGCTCTCTGTTTATCTATGAAGGGCTTGTCTTTAGGAATTCAGTTCATCAAGGCTTTCTTGCATCAACTGCTCTTCAGTGATTTTGATAGTAATTAGATTTTTCTTTATACATGTATTTACATGTATTATCTCATGTAATCTTCATGAAGCCCTCTGAGGTGTGTATCATTTCATAATTGATGGGCGTGTGACTGAGATAAAGCAAAATTAAGTCACTTTGTTAGGTTCACCCCACAAACAGTGGCATAGCTGAGATTTGAACCCAGCTATCTGACTCCAGGGCTTATGGTCTGGGTCACCAGGAGTTTTCTTTGTGTCTTGCTCACATAGTCATCACCTGAAAACCATGTGTCACATTTAGCAGCTCTTTAAATATTATTTCTACAATGAATGAGTAAGGGGAACCTGTTTTTGAGACTGTCAGACTACTTGGAGGATACATAGGGGAAAAGCTTCATGGTACTGGTCTGGGCAATGATTTTTTTTTTTTATATGACCCCAAAAGCACAAGCAACAAAAGTGAAATTAGAAAGATGGGATAGCATAAAACTAAAAAACTTCTGCACAGCAAACAGTCAACAGAGTGAAGAGGCAACCTCCATAGTAGGAGAAAATATTTACAAATCATATATCTGATCAGGAGTTAAAATTCAAAATACATAAGGAATTTAACCCAATAACAAGAAAACAACCTGATTAAAAAGTGAGCAATAGATCTGAATAGATATTTCTCAAAAGAAGACATATAAATGGCTAACAGGTATACGAAAAAGTGGTCAACATCACTCATCATCAAGGAAACACAAAATAAAACCACAAGGAGATACCACCTCACATTTGTTAGACTGACTATTATCCAAACGATGAAAGATAAGTGTTGGTGAGGATGTGGAGAAAAAGGAATCCTTCTACATGGTTGGTGGAAATGTCAGTTAGCACAACCATTATGTAAAACAGTATGGAGTTTCCTCAAAAAAATTAAAAACAGATCCACCATATGATCCAGCAATCCCACTTCTGGGTATATAGCCAAGGGAATTGAAATCGGTATGTCAAAGAGATATCTGTACTCACATGTTCACTGCAGCAGTATCACAGTAACCAAGATATGGAATCAACCTAAGGACATATCAGTAGATGAATGGGTAAGGAAAACGTGGTACATATACACAGTCGAGTACTACTCCGCCTTGAGTAAAGAAGGAAATCCTGTTGTTTGCAACAACGTGGATGAACCTGGAGGACATTAGGTTAAGCAGAATCAGCCAGACCCAGAAAAACAAATACTGCATACTCTCCGCTTATATTTGGACTCTAAAGAAGTTGAACTCTGAGAAGCAGAGTAGAATGATGGTTACCAGGGCTGGAGTGGTGGTGGGGGAAGAGGGTTGAGGAGAAGTTGGTCAAAGGATACAGCACTTCAGTTTTTGATAGTAGGAAGAAGTTCCAGAGATCTGTTGTACAACACGGTGGCTATGGTTAATAACAATGTATCATATTCTTGAAAATTGCTAAGAGAGTAGGTGTTAAGTGTTCTACCCCCTCAAAATGATAAGTGTGGGAGGTACTGTGTGTGCTGATCAGCTCAATTTAGCCATTCCACAATGTATATATATATTAATATATGTTGTACATGATAAATACATACAAGTTTTATTTTTTAATTAAAAAATTAATTAACATTTTAAAAGAAGGCCTATTCTCTAATGAGTAAGGGCTTTCTGCTGTTAGTTTAAAGTTCATACTAATAATCTGGCAGTTTTAAAAATGCATTATAAAATAAAGTATGAGATTCTATGCTGACACTAAGTGAAAAATTTTGATAGAAGACAGTGTCAGCACATAATATGGACTCGGTAAATAGTTACTAAATGAGTGATCAAAAGACAGGCTAATGTTGCAGTAGACCTCCCTGTAGATGATATATTATGTGTGGCTTTTGGAGAAGTACATGATGGACGTTTGTCTTCAGAAAGACTCTTTGAGAATAATTCATTTCCTCACCTGGTCTGAGCTCCACAAAGAAAGATGTGAGCTGGTCTCAGAGAATAGAAAACCAAGACCAAGGTGGCTCTTCCCCCAGAATTTGAAGTGATGATGCCCATCCTCAAATATGGTGTGGGGGACACAGAAGCCACCTTAGGCCCAAGTTGTGGCAACGAAGTGGTATTCTACCCCTGCCCTTTTCTATCTCCATTGGAAGTCTTTTGTTTGGTTTGAAAGATGGTATTCTAAATGCTAAGTACTTTTCAAAGTTAAGGACCAAATGTCAGACATCCGCCACCTGGTTTATTTGCAATTTGGCATTATCTGCACATCTGTGAATGGGTGTCTCTCGGTACATTCCTGCTAACTATCTCTAGTAACCTTTCTCAGATCTCCTTGTTGAAACCATCAATAAATATGTCCTTTGATGGCCTTAATAGCAATGTTAGAATCTCAAAGCAAAGGTAATTTTATTTTGTAGGAATGTGCAGAGAGGAATTGCAGGAAGGAATTACTGAGTCTCACTCACTAACGTTTCAGTGGCTTTTGAGGACAGATATGGAAAAGGTGCCAGGGGGCTCCCCATGACTCTTCAATGATTAGTGCTCGCCATGCTGTCCATCAGCAGGTGCTGAGCTAAGAGACTATGACTCTGTCTTTAAATCCCCTGGAGACAGGAATCATCTTGCTGACCTGGCACAGAATGTGGGCTCAGTTTGTCTCTTGGGTGAATAAAAGAAGGAAGGATCATGTCGATGTGATGAGACTTGATCCCGTCCACCCCCACGTGGATTCGCTGCACCCCTTCCTTTCCTATGGGCCAACCGTTTTCCATTTGTGAGCAGCATTAGCTTGAACCACTTACTGGGGATTAATGATTCCTGTTACTTACGGGAACCTGAGCTAGAAAATATTTGATTCTAATGGTGTTGACAAAGATTCACTAGATTGTATTATGGTATAGATTTTCCTTTGTTGTGTCTTTTTTTTTAAGTTACAAAAAAACTGTTTTAGGCTTAAGTGTATTCACCAGCCATTTAGTACACTTAGACACATTGCATATTTAATGTTCCACTTGACTGCTTGCTGAAAGAAATAAATGCATAATAAAATGCTTTGGAAAATGCTTAATTTTTCAACTGTTGATTTAATGTGTAATGGTTCAATAAGGTGGTGGATTGCCTTGGTCTACAACTACTGAAGAATAGAAAAATTACCCTCACTGGAATGTTGAATCTGTGAATATTAAGTTTGTCAATGTAATTTATGACTCCGCAGGTAATATGCATACCAATTGCTATGGTGGAAGCCAAACGACTTTCATTCACTAAATTAGCCAGCCTAAGTGGAAGCCAGCAATTGCTTCTCTGTGCTGGGGGAGAAGCTTCTTTAGGAGGGAGGAACTGGAGTTCTGGCCAGGCCTCTCAGAGCTGAGGAGGCCCCCTGCTGGCGGGCTGCAAAGCCCACAGCCTTGCCCAGAGCCCAGGGTCGGCTTCTCAAGATTCAAAGTCCAGCGGATTTTCCAAGTGATTCAAATTCAGAAAACAAAAGAGTGAGGTCAAAGGAGTTCGCTCTGGGCAAAAACAATACAAGTTTGTGTGTCCAGTAACAGAAACAAATAGAAATCTGAAGGCAGAAAAATAATCCGTCCCAGCTTCCTAAAAGGAGTCCTTTTAACGATAGGCATCTGTTCTTTAATTCTCTCAAAAAGAGGTTTGATTCTCTTTTGTAAATAGGAGTGTATTTGGAGGATTGTGGGAGAATCAAATGATGTCTTAAGTGTCCTGTGTGCAATATGCATACGAAAAGATATTCAACCTCCTCAATCATCAGAAAAGAAAGCAAAGCAAAACACGGAGGCATAATCTTCTGGCAAAAATTAAAAAGATTGAAAGCTTTTATTATTGTCAAAGTATGGGGAAATGAGCCCAGCGTAAATTGACATATCTGTGAGGTGGGTAGTGTAGTAGCAGTCATCGAAATAAAAAATGTACATTTCGTTTAATGCACCAATCCCACTTCAAGAACTGTATCCTATAGAAATACAAATGTATATAGTATGAGCCATTTGCAATTACTGATATTCAACCAGTTTTTGATATACACAAACAGTAATTTCAAAGGATTCAATCTAACACAAGGGTGTTCCTTGTAGGAATTTTGTAATGATGACAGTTTGGGAAAAGTCTAAGTGTTCAGCAGGTGAAGACTGATTAAATAAACAGTGGTACCTACGAAGCTTTTAAAAAGCATTAGGTAGAGCTCAACTACACTGACATGGAAAGATGACCATGGAAGACAAAATAAACAGACCAAGTGGTGTAACATTATATATAATCCTATTTTTGGTTTTTAAAAGTGTAGTTTGTGTGTATATGTATTTTGATTTGTGTATAATGTAAATTTAGGAAAAGACTGGACAGCTAGATCCTAATGTTTAACCATTGCTGTCTTTAAACAGTAGGACTCAGGATAGAGTCTGAGGGGGAGAGACTTTTTAGCCTTTTGTGTTGTTTGAATTCAACATAGCCATAGCTCTTTTTACAGGTTAAAAAAAACACCCATAAAACAAAAGACAATGAAAATAAAGCATAAAATTGATAGGGATTTACTCAATTAAAAAGAATACTTGGTGAACTAAGTTAATATGCAGTAATAGAATATTTGCTGTGTTTGACATGTAAAGATTTTAACATATTAAACTTTTTTAAAAAGTAGGCTGAACTTAGGCTTTATGGGTGTAAGGGTATTTTAAGAGAGGTGGTAAAAATTAGGACACAGATTATATTAAAATTCACTATACATAAATCAAATGTAGCTCAGCAGCTCACAGAGTACCCAGTGTCAAGCAGCTATTTACTATGATCATTTACTGTGATACTCAATTTTAGAAAATGGAATTCAGGAAGGCTTGAAAAGGCATATAAGGACATGAAAGCCATAAATGAACAACTAAACTGGTTCACTAACTGAAGACACTAATTTATCCTTTTTTTCTTCTTTGCTAACAGTGCCTTATTGAGGCAGTTTTATACACATTAAAATTCATAAATCTTAAGTATATACTTTAATGAAGTTGGACAAACATATTCAAGGGTATTCTGGTAAAGTGGCCCTCTGTAAAAAGACGCAAACTTGATTTGTAGCATTTGTTGGTTTTCATGGTTTAAATACTCCCACCATAACTGATTTTAAGCTAGTGATGGTTTAACAATCGGTTCACAAAAATTTTCCTGATTATTTAAGAATTGCCCCTCAGGAGTGTAAGAGACAGACTCAGCACACTGCTAACTGTGTTAAATCATGTGACTATATCCCAAATCAAGAAATAGAATGTTTTTATCACTCCACAATATTCTGTCATGTTTTTTTTCCAGTTAATTCACCCCTTATCCTGCCATAGACTAACACAAATCTGGCTTTTATCACTGTTAATTAGTTTTGAACTTCATATAAATGGTACTACAGAGAAGATACTCTTCTTTTTGTGGATTCTTTCTCTGAGCTTAATATTTCTGAAATTCATCCATGTCGTTGCAGAAAAACGATTTTAAAATCATGTGTTTTCCTATAAATCAGTTATCTGTGTCCTTGTATTGATCTTTGGTCTGTTACTGGAATGGAATCTGCACTGTGACAGTTTCCTCCTTTCAAACTCCTCTTTCTTATTTACTTCCTCTAGTTGCTCAATATATTATGTTGGCCACACTGCACATAAGGTGCACAAGAAAGCAGATTTTATGATTATTTATTTTGAAATTTCAGATCTCAAAATTTGGTCAAAATGAGTACGAAAAAAATCATAGATTATTATGGGAAGCTGTTCCTCAGTTGATTTCCCTTTCTTGCTGTGTGTGTGTGTGTGTGTGTGTGTGTGTGTGTGTGTGTGTGTGTTAATATCATTCAGAAAGCCTGGCCACAGATAGTATGCACCAGCCAGACTCAAATCTGAAAACAGCCTGACTTTGGTTCAGCAGCTGTGAGTGCTTTCCATGGCAACGCTCCAGACTCATCATAAAGACGACAGTAGAAATCAGAGGCTAGGGATAAAGGCCACAACATCCAGGCAGAGGCCTAGGGGACTGAAGGCAGGAGCGTCCCAGATAAACCGAAGCCTTTGATCCCTATGATGCTGTGGGCTGTCACTAAGAATTTCTGCAACATTTTACAATTTCATGGTATTTTTAGTCATTGTCTCGAGATTTTCCAAAATAGCCATTCCAACTGCCCTAGAGTTGCTATGTTTTTTAAAGTTTTATTTCAATAGTTTTTGGGGTATAAGTAGTTTTTGGTTACATGGATAAATTCTTTAGTGGTGGTTTCTGAGATTTCAGCACACCCATCACTCAAGCAGTGTACACTGTACCCAATGTGTAGTCTTTTATCCCTCAGCCCCCTCCTAACCTTCTCCCAAGTCCCCAAAGTCCACTATATTATTCTTATGCTTTTGAGTCCTCATAACTTAGCTCTCACTTATAAGTGAGAACATATGATATTTTGTTTTACAAAGAAGGAGGGAAACAATGGGATCTTCAACCAAAGGGTATTTCAAATTTTCTGTTCCCATTGGGGATAAAATGCTCATCTCCTAAATTCTGATCAACATTTATTTAAATGTGTCAGTTGGGGCTAGGCCAACATTGGGAATGGATTTCAAGGAAGAATTTCTGGGCACTCATATTGATTGGATTTTTATTATAAGCTGAGCTAACTTTTGGGTTTAAATGAACTGCTATAGACCCAGCATATACCTCTCCCCTTTAAACCAACTAGGCCAGATTCCTGCGATCCATAGAGCTTGCATGCTGGTCAAATGGCTGCCCCAAGTGCCCCCTGTGAGGCAGGGGTGAGTTTCTGCTGCTTCCTGGTTTCCAGGTTCGGCCTCCCCTCCATGGTCTGGCTCCATGCAGGTGCTCTGCTGTCCTCTCTCCCTGTTCTGGGAGGCAGGTAGGCTGACACAGGGCAGACTGTGGAGCCAGATAAGAGGGAGGGAGAAACACACCATTGCTGCCTCTGCATGGAGGGCCCACCTCCTAGAGGCTGCTCCCTGCCAGTGCTCCATGTGGCAGAGGTACCAGAGCAGATGCCTTCAGGGGAAACATGAGCCTCTCTGCTAGCTGATTCTGGGCTCAAGGACTCCCCATGGGCTTTGCTGAAGCTTTCTTGACCTGCCTGTCAATCGAGGAGCCTTCCGCCCAATCTCCTCTGCCTCTATCATTCACTGAGGTCAGACTTGCATCTTGGTGATGGCTCTCCCAGCCTTCCCTGGCCCCCTTCCTGTTTCTTTCATCCAGGCATTTCCACTAATAAAATCTCTGCACATTTTATCTTGCCTTGACACCTGTTTCTCAGAGTCTCCAGTCTAATGCAGGCTATTCAAGCACACCTTGCATGCCTACTTGTGAAAGATAGCATAGGTAGAATTCAAAATCAGGCAGGTGGTGACTTTTTGATCTTAAGTTCTGCTTCCGTGCTGGCATGTATGAGATACTTTTCTAAGACCCTGAAATTCCTTCCCTAGCTTTGGCCAAAGAAGGGCTCCTTCGCAGCATCAGCAGCAGCAGTCTTGGCTGCTGCCACAGCCACAAGGGGACTGTGGAGGGGCAGCCCTTGGCAATGCATGGCTTGGTGTCCTTACTCAGCATGTGTTCTCTTGTCCATGGCATTTTTGTAGCATACAGGACACCTCCCTGCATTAAAGGCAGCTCTGGGCTTAAAATCAACAATAAAGTGGGAATGAAGAGCAGATGGATGTGAAAATCTGGTCCAATATCCTTAGTTACTCTAGGATCAGCCAGAAGACAAAGGAATGCTGTCCAGACACTGCTCCTTCCAAGTGAGTATCACGGAGAGCAGAAGAGAGTCGGCCTGCCAGGCCGGATTCCAACAGAAGGCAGTAGATACAGGAGGAGCCAAGAAGAAGAGAGAAGAGACGAAAGATCTTTGCCTCTCCCAACATTTATAGCTGCCATTTTTAGTCAACTATTGAAAATCTCATAGGAAAGTAGTTGAACAAAAATCCTAAAGACTGTTTCCTGTCTTCTAGCTTCAAAGGGCCACTTACCATTAAGTCCTAGGAATGTGGTCAGAATCAAAGTGGGGGATAAAGAAGGCTACTCTCTTTCCTGGTGGCTCAGCTGAACCAAGCTGGTCACCCTGGATCCTAGGGACTCCTCAAGGGTTGGTTTGTTTCAATCTGGCAGGGAAATCTAATTCTTTGTATAAGGACTCATAGCCCAGTTTTGTCTAAGGCCTTGCTACAGACAGTCAGAAGAGAGCTACAGCTGGATCCAGCTTTTGGTCTCATCCCAATCCAGATTACATTCTGGGGACTGGGCCAAGTTGTATGAGCATCTGAGAACTGGAGGAAGATTTGGGACTAGAAAGCGGTGGATGATATTTTCCGGGGCTCACAGTCAGGTCTCAGCACAATCAGGCTTTGCTGGACCACCTGTCTTTCTCATTCTTAAAATATGAAGAAGAGTCCTCTGTGCTCGAGCCAGTACCTTCTCCTCTCGCGAAGGGTTTCATCAGGGCTGAATCTGCACATGTGCAACCCACTACCAGAATGTGTTTAGTGAAATCGTTGGTTTTACTCAATTTTACAAAACAAATGGACATTTTTTCATCCAGCGATAAATTGGGGAAATGGAACAAAAATTTCAAAACTTAGAGGACAGAGAAGGGATATAGCAAAGCCATAGCCGCTTGACATGTGCTTGTTAAACCATCAGGATTTAAAATAAAACCATTCTCCGGACCTAATTCACAAGGCAGCTCTAAGCACTTAGAGACACATGGCTAACAGGAACTGGACACACTAAATTAGCTCCCAGATGCACAGTCTAAAATATAGGCATACAATTTGAATACCAATTGTCCCTTTGCCAAACCTAGCAATAATAAACATTATTGGGAAGATGGCCTCATTGCAATTCAACCTGCTTTTGCAATCTTCCCAGCCAGCAGAGACTTGATATGTCTATATCTTTCCTCCTCTCCAGGAAAAACGTCATTTGCAAAGCTAAGCCCCTTGGCAGGGGGCTCTGGGGTTGCTCTATTATGGGCTGTGGGACACAAATTAATTCCCTCATTTCTATTCTGGACACAATTGCATGCCTATGAATTCCACAGGTGCATGCTTTTTTATTTAAAAAAAAACAGCAAAGGAAGTAGAGTTAGACCTTGGAACAATTTGTTCCATAGAACTGAGTGAATCATCTCCTATAATGAGCAGCGTTGGCCAGAACTGCAGCAAACATTGAACGGTCCCATTTATCAATTATTCAAGGGCCTTCTGCCTACCAAGGACATTCGTTAATATGTGGAGGGCTGTTTGGCTCTTTGCTCAGTTGCTCAGCGTCCATCGGAAGGATATGGACTCACTCGCCATTCTGACTCAACAATTGTGTGCATTTCCATTAAAGATAAGAGGCTTCATTATGGAGAATTTTCCCCCAGAATGTCTCTCCCCATAACCGAGGACTCAATGCCACATGACGTGGAGTCCTTTTGTGAGGACTGGGAAGCAGACGGGGGTGTGCTATGTAAGCCTGCATCCCAGGAGCAGTTATTGTACAGTTAACAAGTCTTTGACTAGAGAGGGGCACGACTCTCAACAAACAAGTTTTTGATGACTCTGTACTCCGTCCTTGCTACCCAAAGAGTTGTCTGTGGCATGCACATGGGTGCTTGTTAGAAATGCAGAATCTCGCCTCTACCCCAGACCTACTGATCCAAAGTCTACATTATAATCCAAGTTTGAGAAGTGCTTTAGAAAGTGACGAGGTACTGAATGCTGGAGATACAAACCATCCTGGCCCAGAGCTGCAATGAAGGTTGGGAATGTGTCAAAAAAAAAACAAACTCATTCCACGAGGGGTGTGCTATGGGCTATTGTAGTGGTTTGTACCCTGAGTTAGATAACAGAAGAGACAGCGGTTGCCTCCACCAGGGGTGACAGGAGCTCTGGAAGGTGATGGTTTTCCAGGTGAAGAACGGACAATAGGTTTCCCTGCTTCACTGTATCTCCCTATGGCCCTTGGTCAGGCCTGAACTGTGGTGAGAGTCTCTTTGCGTCTGCACTTTGGAGTTCCTCAAACATCCTTCATTGTTCCCTGAATTATCTACATCAATACAAACCAATTCCTCCTCTGCTTAAAACTTTTCATTGCTTATCGGACAAAGTGAAGACTCCTTAGCTGGTGCACAAGACTTTTGCATCTGGCACACATAGGCCTTTCTAGGACTATCTCCTGCCATTCTCTAGCCTGTCCCTACACCAATCTCCAGAACTGCCTGTGAATCCCCTTACATGCCTTTCTGGTTTGGACATCTTACCTTTTCAGCAACTGTTCCTTCTGCCTGGACTGCTTTTCCTCCAGGTTCACTTGGTGAACTTCTCTTCATCCTTCAAAACTCTGCATCCTCAGTGAGGCCTTTCATGAATGACTCCTAAAGAAAGTTAATAGTCTCCTACTTCGATCCATTTCTGCACTTTGCATATCTATTATTTTATAGATCAGATTCTATGATTTGCTTAGTGGGCACTTTATCTGCAATGGTGGTTCTAAGTCTATTCATCGAAGGCAGGAAATATGTTGACTTGAATCCTCAGAATGGCACATAGAGAACTTTAAGTATTGCTTTTTGAATGAACTATAATTTGAAAAAAACAGAAAGCATGAAGTTGCTGCACACGTTGAGAGGTGTGCAGTTCCTTTGGTCTGGTCTAAGCACAAAATGAGTGAGGGGGATGCTGATATACGCTGCAAAGGTAGCTAAAGTCAAAGCTGGGAAGGGCCTTAAGTGTTCCACTAAGAGTTTGAACTCTTAGGAATCCCTAATGTTATTTACAGCAGGGAGATGATGTTACAAGATCTTTGTTTGGGTAGTTGGCTGGGGACAGGGGAATGAGGGATGGGCAGTGAGAAAAACAGAAATCAGGGAGGCCAGAGAAGCTGCGATCCTAAAAGGCTGCATAAAGAAAGACAGAGGCCTGCAGCAGAGCTAGGAAGAAGAGGAAGGGAAAAGAGTCTGTGCTTGTTTCTTAGAAAAGTGCCTTTAAAAAGGCCTAAACAGTGATCTTATTGTTTCGAGTGTTTATACTAAGGCCAGTGTGTTATTGGAAGGATTTGCTTTAGTAAACAAAAATTTGTGAAGTTGGGTCAATATGGATGGGGGTTGAGTGGGGGGATAGGAGGTGGGTTCTGATTAATCGAATTTTCTGGTAAACTCAGAGTACTGGAAAATTCATCCTTTTGTTTTCACCAATATTACATTTTTTTTCCTGCAGTAACTGTTTTCCTGCCTTAAGTCGTACAACAGAAAGAATATATTGCATTGGCTTTTGAGTGGGGCCATAGAAAGGCAAAAGGAACAGAGTGGAAGCTGGGAGATTGGTTTTTGGTCCCAGTTCTGTCATGGCTTTGTGCAAGTCACTGAGCCTTTCTGGGCCTTAGAATCCTCCTTTTAAAAGTGAGGTGTTTTTGTCAGACGTTGCTAGAGGGAATATAGAATGGTGCAGTCTCCACGGAAACAGTCTGGTAGTTCCTCAAAAGTTAAACAGAATTACCATATAATCCAGCAATTCTACATCCAAGGGAACTAGGAAGATGTTCAAACAAAAAATTACGCATGAATATTCACGGCAACATTATTCACGACAGCCAAAAAAGTGGAAACGGCCCAATGTTCATCGACTGATGAATGAATTTTTTAAAGTGGTATATCCATACAATGGAATAATATTTATCCATGAAAAGGGAGACATACTAACACATGTTACAACATGGGTGAACCTTGGAAGCCTTGAAAATAAAGTGAAAGAAATCAGACACGAAAGGCCACGTCTTGTAGGATTCCATTTATATGAAATGTCTAGAAGGCAAATCCATAGTAAAAAGTAGATTATTGTTTGACAGGGGTTGGGGGAGGGAGAAATGAGAGTGCCTGCTTAATGGGCCCAGGGTTTCTTTTGGAGGTGATAAAATGTTCTGGAGCTGCTAGGTAGTAGTGATGGTTGATGACATTATGAATAGACTAAACAACACTTAATTGTATTAATACACTTTAAAATGGTTAAATGGTGAATTTTATGTTATATGACTATTATCTTAATTAAGAAAATGAGAAGTTTAAACTTAAATGTCTCAAAGATTTCTTAAAGATTCTGTGACTTAATGACACCTTTCTAACATACAGTAAATGATCGTTAAACATGTGATGAATTGACTTGAAAGAAATGTTGCAGTATAACTCAGACTACAGGCAATACTTCCTACTTGTAAAGGTAGCTGGATCGGATGACATTTTCAGGGTCCTGATATGGTATAACCTGAGGAAAGAATCACCTTTAAATTAATGAATTTCACCAAGGGTGTGCTGGTAAAGCCTTAACAACCAGTTCTCCAAGAAAAGAATAAAATATGCAATATATATGTATGTACATTTATTATAAATTTTTGCATCACCTTCTTGCAAAAATGCTTGTATTCAAATCCTCATCTCTGGATCTTCTGGGGTACACAAACTGAAATGTCTGTGTAATCTATTTCTTGCATTAAATCTTTTCTGCTTTTGTACTTGCATAGTTTCTATTTTCCTGCTTAGACTCCAACTGCTGCCTCTCCACTCTGACACAGATCCCTGCCATAGCCCTACCTTTCTACCTTGCTAGGAAGGAGGAGGAGGCCTTCCCAGCCTCCTGGAATATAGAGCAGGAGCAGCCTGAAATACAGGTCTGAGGCAAACAATATAAATTAAGAACCTATAAGAGGCAGAGAATCCCCATTATCACTATGCATGGCATCACTGAATCACTCCTGAAGGTCAGGAAAGTGTTTGAATCCAGCCTGTTTGATTTCAAATTCTTTCAGATACTGTTCTATGTGACTAAAGCTTGAGCAAGTCTCAATGTCCTAGTCTTTTCCTTCTCAGGATTAAATGGGCCCATTCTAGCTATCTGCTGCATGGTGCATCTGCAAAATAAGCAAGGAGCCTTCCAGTGCGTTTGCTCAGCGCTGGATTACTTGGATGGGTGGGCTGCTCAGGAGTTTATTGCATCAAACTAAAAAGTGTTGGAGGGGAACTTACGTTTGATATTGCAAAACTAGCATTAATGGAGTCATGAGGAAAAAAATGCCATTGGATTTTGTTGTGTTTCATCACAAGTTTTATGACTTGTGCTTTGTCATAAAACAAGCTTATCTTATGGCTTGGCATTGTGCTTGTTTTACATGACATCTGTGCATAGTGTTGCATGACTATCAGATAGACACGCAACCCTGCGTGACTAATGCCCCTGTGGTTGTGCGCTACAGCAGCCCTGG